>CM064919.1:40029123-41229123 GCA_032727855.1 Quercus ilex subsp. ballota
ATTGGTTTTGATTTAGATATTTGGGTTAGATTTATTTATTTTAAATAATTTTAATTTTTTTGTAATTAAGGTACATATTTAGGTTAGAAGCAGTTTTGTTGTGGGTATTCATGTAAGATTTGGTTCTGATTTGTAATATATAATTGCAAAACTTCTATTCAGTCATAAGTTAATCTTTGACTTGGGAGGGGAGAATGTTCCACATGGAAGCCTTTCAAAATTGGATATGGTATTTGAGCATATTGGAAACTGTTTTTACTTTAAGCTTTTCAGTCTGTGGGTCTTAACATTTTCAATTAGTTAAGAGATTTTTTTTCCCCAATTTCCTATGGGGCTTCTTGAATGCTGAAAAAAAATGTTAGAAAGACAGAGAATTACCATTTTCTGTTTGCAAGATTTGGGGGCTGTGCAAGCTTGAATACAATATAATTTAGCTTGATTTAAATTTTTTTTTTTTTTTTTTTTTTTTTTTAGCTTTTGAGGAAAATAATTTTCAAGGTTCTTTTGTTAGAAAAACATTAGATTTGATAGATGACTTGGTCAATTAGGGATCACACCAAAGCTCTAAGTGTTGCTACTCACACTAGGTGAATATTGAACATTATTCAAATTCTTTATTTATCTTTGTGTGTGTGTGTTACATTGGTGTTTCAACATTTGATAGCAGTACTATATGCTTACAACAAAGTTATTTTTTGTGTTTGATTTACTTAAAAGATATGTAACTATAAACCTCTATTATTATTATTATTATTATTTTTGATGAACTATAAACCTCTATCATAAAAGTTCAATGGTTTGTCATGCACATTAGAATGTGTAATTATCAAGAATTAGGTAGAGTGGAAAGAGTTAATGCACACTGTTCTGTTTCTTCTCTACAAAACCTTCCCAATGTCAGCATAGCTTTACCATGGTTGCTTTTTCTATTCAAATTACCATCTAACCTTTTTAGTATGTCTATATTTTTTTTAAAAACTGCTAAATCAGCGAGGGTTCTTCTTGGATTATTATTATTAATTGATGGTTCAATTATTCTCTTTCTTGGATGTTTTGTTTTAATTACTATGGCTCCATCCCTTCTTTGCAACAGTGACATCAAAAATAAAACTGAAACGCCACACCCAAAGAAACAAAACCAGCCATTTTGCCATTTTTCCTACCATTTGGAGAGGAATGTCAAAACAGAAACATCTCATGCAAGGGAAGATAAGTGACATCTCAGGCTAGCACCACCAACAAACTGACTCCCATCACCACTGTACTTCTAGAATTGTCACCAGGTGATTTTTTTTTTTTTTTTTGTTAATTGCTTTCTTTGTATTTTGATTTTTTATAATTAAATAACAAAAACTTGCAATAGCTATTGTTTATGTTTACGTATTTGTTTGGTTTTGATTGAGGCATTTGGGCTAAATATGGTTTTGATAAGGGATTTGGAGAAAGATTGTTTATCGTAATTGATTACAGCTTGAATTTTACATATGCTGTGATTATTAGATTACCTAAATCTTCAATTATTTTCAATTTTTCCTCTAATTTTTAGTTCAGTTACTTCTTCATTGTGTAGCCTTTGAAATGATTTGGTTTTGCTTGGAATATTTTGGATAAATTTTTTAGGGTACTCCAAACTTATAATTCGAAGGCTATAATATTTACATTGTTTTAATTGTTTCAATATTTACATTGTTTATTGATTTGTTGTTTATTTAGTTTAGCCATCTTTGAAAACTATTTATAATTCAATAGTTGTTAACCCACAGAAATAATATTGATTTGTTTGTTGAACCAAAAAAAAAAAAAAAAAAAAACACAAATAAAATAAAACAAAGGAAGTATTTACAATTAATTTCAAATTCCTTTTCAAAAACCACGAGATCCCTTAACAGTTTTGAGTAGAGGAATTTATTGGGGGAAATGGAGGCTGCAAGACTTGCGCGCCAAAGAAGGCGTATGATCATGTACAAGAAAAGGATGGCCAAGATGCATTCCACAAACATAGTGTCATCAAAGAAATTTGGAGGTGGAAGCCATAGGAGTAAAAAGCATAAAGACATAGCAATGATCCATGATACAGATAGTTGTAAGCGAGCAAGACTTAACAGGCGAATGGTACTCAACCTTAATTGTACTCGGGAAAGTAGTTCAAATGGTCAATGTTTGCGGCGATCAACCCCTTCAATTATAAATGTTTTTTCTCACTCGGTTGTTGGGCTTAATGGTGATGTTGCTACTACAACTACTGTGCAAGAATTCGGGATAGATCTGCCTACAAATGCCAATGCCTTGGATAAGCATTTACCTACAACTGAGGTTACAGGTACTAATTTCATAATTTGGAATAATTGTACTAATATAGTAATTAGCTTGGTTGGAGTATTTCTTTGGTTGTCACTTGCCTAAAATTCTATTGAATCTTCACTTAGGCTTTTTATTGCATGATTAATTGTCCTCTGGGTAGTGTAAATGGCCTAAATTATTTTGTGATTTAGCAAGGATCTATTAAAATGAAAGCTACCATGTTATAGGTTTCACCGTAAAGGACTGCTGCATTTTATAAAACCAGCTGACGTTGTGATCTATTATTCATGCCATGGATCGATTTCCCTTGATAATGTTCATTGTTATTGCTTGCTATTTTTATTTAAATGACAAATGACTAAAACACATTTTATATATGAATATTTTTATTTTATTTTATTTGAAACATGTTTTAGATTAAATGGTGATGGAGTTATCCTAGCCATAGTAAAATGTAATTTAAACAGCTTTTACAGCCACCAAATATTTTGGTCTATTATTCATGCATTGGATTGTCCATAATACTGTTAATAGTAAGTGATGGGGAATTTAAAGTTTTGGATATTGAGAAAATTCAAAATCAAACTTTGCTTTATTCTATCTCATCCATATCTTTACTTACTTTGAATAGTTTCATGTCTTAAAGTTTATATTTTTAATCAATGATAATTAGATAATTAAATAGGAATATTTATTAATAGTCGTGCTATAATTGTTGAAATTCGCATTTGAATACACTACTTAACCTCACCTACAACAGCCATACATAATTGAAGCATCACACTTAACTTGGTTTATTATTATTATTATTATTATTATTTGTTTTGGAGCAGTTATGGTGTGTAGTTATATATGACTGTATAGTATTAACTCTGGGAATTGGTTGTTCTTGCTTTGCATATTACTAACTATGAATATTATGCCCATAAAGGTTATAGGTTTCATCGCAAAGGCCTACTACCTTTTATAGAACCAGCTCATGTTGTGGTCTATTATTCATGCCATGATTTCCCTTGACAATGTTGATTGTTGTTGCTTGCTATTTTTATTTAGATGATAAACAACTGAAACACATTTATATATGTATTTTTTTTTTTTTTAGCCTCGAAACTCATTTTATATTAAATAGTGATGGAGTTATCCCAATTGTAGAAAAGTGTAATTTTTAAACAGCTGGAAATTTTTTTGGTCTATTGTTCATGCCTTGCATTGTCCTTAACACTATTAACTATAAGTGATGAAGAATTTGAAATTTTGGATATTCAGAAAATTCAAAATCAAACCTTGCTTTACTCTATGAATATTAGATCCATAAAGATATTGTAACATGGAAAACCACTTTCAGAAGCTTTGAAGTATAACCTGTTCATTTGATTTGTGGAATTTGTCTGAGCCACCAATTATAGACTGAGTCTACTTAACTTCCATCTACAGTTAGACAGAAGTTTTTATAGCCGTCAATCCTCATGTTTCCTTAATTCTCTTGAAGTGTTAGGATTAGTATTGTATATTAATAAGTTGAATATATCATCTTTTATATTTCAGGTTTGGGAATGCGAAATAGAAAACCCATTGACATAGACCTGAGTAAAAGGTCAAATAGCACACAAAGTAAGTGCAAAAACTACTATTTTGGAATTTTATATTCATCGTTATTTTCCATTTTCCTCATTTTCATGCATGCAAAATCATATTAAAGTACTGTTATTTGTAATTTTAAATATTAAAAACAACAATTAAATACTTTTAAATAATTAAAATACTATTTCAACATAGCATCAATGACAATATACCAACAATAGGTTCAAAATTGTGTCTCCATGTATATTAAATACTTTATTAATTGTGTATACATTTTCTAAAAGTTACTTTGATAAAATTCCTTCATATATTTTCAACCTACCTTATTTCTATTTCTCTTCAAAATTTGCTTTAAAATCCATTTTTTACAACATTATTTGGGACTATTTTTCCCTTTGGTTTGCTTCAACACCTATGTTTCAAATAAAACTATTGCTAAACTGGGCTGTCAATGAATTGAAAATAATATTAATTTTTTACATATGCTTTTGTATTTTCTATATTTCCATTATATAATTTCATCTAATTATGCTTCATTTTTCCCTATCATCTAGGAAAATTTACAGAGCTGTGGAACTTTGGCCCACCAAGCTGTGTGTGTGAATATTGTAATGCAAAATTATGGTACGAAGAGAGGAATCGTAAATCAAAAAACACCAAGAATCCTAAATTTTCAATATGTTGTCGAGAGGGTAGGGTGAAGCTACCTTCATTGAAATCACCACCTCCTGAGCTTCAAGAACTCTTACAACATTCAGAACATTACAAGGCTAATATAAGGAGGTTCAACTCCATGTTTGCAATGACTTCTATGGGAGGAAATGTTGATGTCCATGCTAATGAAGGACGAGGCCCTTACATCTTTCGATTGAATGGGCAAAACCATCACAGAATTGGGTCGTTACTTCCAGTTGTTGGAAAAGACCCATCTTTTGCACAGCTGTACATACACGACACAAAAAAAGAGATTCATTACAGACTAAGTGCTTTGCCTGGACAGGAATCAGAATATGACCTTGACATTGCTATAGTTCAAATATTATTGAAGATGCTTGATGAGAACAACGTCTTGGTTAAGACATTCCGTATGGCAAGGGATAGGTTCAAGGACTCTGATATGCACAATGTACGCTTGCAATTAATTGGATCGCGATCAAGTGATGGTAGGGAACAAAACATGCCTACTTGCTCTGAAGTTGCTGCTATAATTGTAGGTGATTTGAGCGATGAAAATATCCATCGTGATATTATTGTTGAGAAAAGAAGTGGATTGTTGCAACGAATAAATGAACTACACCCAAAATTTATGGCCATGCAATATCCATTGTTATTTCCATATGGTGAGGATGGATTTCGAAATGAAATACTTAAAAAAGGTCTTGGTGGTGCTGCGCCTTTGACAGAAGAATATGTCACTATGCAAGAATATTATGCATATCAATTACAACAGCGTGAGAATGAAGGTGAAACATTGATTCTTGGTCGTAGGTTGCGACAACAATTTTTAGTAGATGCTTACACATGTGTTGAGGAGTACCGACTAATTTGGGTCAGGAATCATCAACTTCAACTGAGATCAGAGGTGTACTTTGGAATAAAGGATGCTGTATTTAGAGGAGACACTACTCCTTCATCTATTGGGAAAAGAGTTGTTCTTCCTTCAAGCTTTACTGGAAGCCCTAGATATATGATTCAAAATTACCAAGATGCTATGTCAATTTGTAGATGGGCTGGGTACCCGGATTTGTTTATAACTTTCACATGCAACCCTAAATGGCCAGAAATTGAAAGTTACCTTTCCTTAATTCCAGCTCAACGGCCTGAAGATAGACCAGATATCATTGCAAGAGTTTTTAAGATCAAATTGGATCAACTACTACGTGATTTAAAACATGGCAAGCATTTTGGAAAAGTAATTGCAGGTATAAAATACAACCTATTACTGTTTGATTGTTATTCTTAATGGTTTAATCTATTTAATTATTGTAACATTTTTTTTTTGTGTGAATACAGTTAACTACACAGTTGAATGGCAAAAAAGAGGCCTCCCCCATGCTCACATTCTTTTGTACCTATACCCAGATGACAAACACCCCACGCCTGCGGATATAGACAAGATAATTTCTGCTGAAATACCAGATAAGATTACAAATCCAAGGGATTATGAAGTCATTTCACAGTACATGATTCATGGACCTTGTGGTTTTGCCAACCCAAAATCTCCATGCATGGTTGACAGTAAATGTAGGAAGCATTTTCCCAAAAAGTTTTATAGTGACACTGTGATAGATGAAGATGGTTACGCAATTTATAGAAGAAGAGATAATGGGATGACAGTTGAGAAGAATGGTGTTATGCTTGATAACAGATTTGTGGTGCCATACAACATTGATCTGTTAGTTAAATACCAGGCTCACATTAATGTTGAGTGGTGCAACCGTTCCAAGTCCATCAAATACTTATTCAAGTATGTTAACAAGGGTTCTGATCGAGCAACATTTGTTTTGTATGAAAACTTACACACAGGTGCTACAAGTGAAGCACAGCATATAACAAACATTGATGAGATCAAAACATATCTAGATTGTAGATATATCTCAGCTTCTGAAGCGTGCTGGAGACTTTTTGAGTTTGATATCCAATATAGAGAGCCTGCTGTACAGAGATTAAGCTTCCATATTGAGAATGAGCAGAATGTTACATTCAAAGATTCAGACTACTTGGATAATGTTTTGGAAAGACCAGATATAACAAAAACAATGTTCACTGAATGGATGAAGGCAAACGAAATGTATGATACAGCAAGAAATTTGACATATTGTGATTTTCCTACGAAATGGGTTTGGCATAGAAAACAAAGAGAATGGCGCCCAAGGAAATCTGGCCGATGTATAGGGAGGATATTTCATGCTCATCCTGCAAGTGGTGATCGCTTCTATCTTCGAATGCTCCTTAATGTGGTCAAAGGTGCAAGGTCTTTTGAGGAAATTAGGACTATTGATCATGTTGTGTATCCAACATACAGAGCAGCGTGCTATGCTCATGGCCTTTTAGATGATGACAAGGAATGGGATGATGCTATCAAAGAAGCCTCTAATTGGGCTTCAGGAAGGCAGCTACGAGAATTGTTCACAACTCTATTGTTATTTTGTGAAGTGACAGACCCACATGCACTATGGATGGCTAATTGGGAGTTGTTGTCTGATGATATACTATATAGGCAAAAGCGTCTCCTAATGTATGACAACTTAAATTTGACAGAAGAACAAATACAGGACCATGCTCTTTTTGAAATTGAACAGATATTAGTAAAAAGTGGAAGATCTCTGAAAGAATTTGATGGCATCAAATATCCAAATGTGTCGACAATTAGAGAAAACAACAACCGATTGTTACAAGAAGAGTTGGATTTTGATAGGCTTGAATTGGCTGCTGAACATAAAAAACTTTTAAATGAGTTAAATGTTGAGCAAAGAAAAATATATGAGGCTGTAATTCAAGATGTGGCATGCAATAGTGGTGGTTTATACTTTGTTTATGATCATGGAGGAACTGGTGAAACATATCTTTGGAAAACATTAATTGCTTGCCTCCGTTCACAAGGAAAAATTGTGCTTGCTGTAGCTTCTTCTGGCATAGCAGCTTTGCTACTCCCTGGTGGTAGGACTGCTCACTCCAGATTTCAAATCCCTATCATTGTGACAGAGGAATCAACTTGTGGTATAAAACAAGGAACACATGCTGCTGAGTTAATGACAAAGGTGAGTCTTATTATATGGGATGAAGCACCAATGGCACATCGTAATTGTTTTGAGGCTGTAGACCGTTCATTGAGAGATCTACTTCGATTTACCGACATAAACAGTGCCGATAAAACTTTTGGTGGAAAAACAGTTGTACTAGGTGGTGATTTTCGACAAATACTGCCAGTTATTGCTAAAGGCCATAGAGAAGATATTGTTGATGCATCAGTGAATAGATCTTATTTATGGAACTTTTGCAAGGTATTTGTACTAACACAGAATATGCGTCTCCAACAACCTAATGCTGATTCCAACAACTTTGCAGAATGGATACTCAAATTAGGTAACGGAGAGCTTGGTGAAGTTGACAGCCAATCAAATATAGTCATACCCTCTGACCTATTAATTGATGTTGGAGATGATCCAATACAAAGCATTGTGACTGCAACATATCCAAATCTTCACAGCAACTATGCAGATGGAAAATACTTGGAAGAGCGATCTATTCTAGCTCCAACAAATGATGTAGTCAATGAAATAAATGACTATATCATAGACTTGCTTGCTTCAAATGAGGAGACATATCTCAGTGCAGATTCAATTTGTAAGGCTTCAAGATACATTCAGAATGAAGATGTACTTTACCCAGTTGAATTCTTAAACTCCTTGAAATTCCCTGGCATACCGAATCACAGACTACGCCTTAAAGTTGGTCTTCCAGTAATGTTGCTCCGGAATATTAATCAATCAGCTGGCCTATGCAATGGGACTCAATTAGTAGTTACTCAATTATCCAAATGGGTAATCGAAGCTAAAGTTATAACTGGATCACATGTGGGAAACAAAGTCTTCATCCCAAGAATAGTACTCTCTCCATCGGACACAAAATGGCCATTTGTTTTAAAGAGAAGACAATTTCCAATTTCTGTTTGCTTTGCCATGACTATAAACAAGAGCCAAGGGCAATCACTAAAACATGTTGGACTTTTCCTGCCTAAACCAGTTTTCAGTCATGGGCAATTATATGTTGCTGTTTCTAGAGTTACTACTAGGAATGGTCTTAAACTCTTGATAATTGGTGACGATGGCAAAACCTCTTCAACGACTAAAAATATAGTCTATAAAGAGGTCTTTAGAAATATACATATAAATATGTAAAACTTCATTCAAAAAATTCATCATTCATTGCTAAGTTTCTAACCGCATTTAATTATTACTTTATACTTTTTGTAAAACAAAAATATCATTTTCCAAGCTTCTTTAAAAAACAAACATTTAAATTTGATAATGCAAAACGTAGTCAATTCTGCATTTTACCAAAATAAATTATTTCATTGATGATTATTATAATTTTACTTACTTTTATATATATATATATATATATATATTTTATGACAACTTCTGTATTCAACTATGGAAATAGCTGCAGAACTACTGATACTAAGTGAAAATGGCAATGTGTTGGACTCCTTTGAGCAAGATTTCAACGGATAGAGACAATTGGACAATCAAGGTCAGAGTACTTCGTATGTGGGATGCAATCAACACAAAGAACAATGAGTTCATAAGCCTTGATATGATTTTTATTGATGAAGAGGTAAGTATAGAACTCATATTTATGTTGTGCTGATTCAATTTATTATGCAGATTCAATTCTTTAGAAAAAAATTATTTTACCAACTCATCAATGTTTATATTGTGCTGATTCAATTTATTATGCAAATTCAATTCTTTTAAAAATAATTATTTTATCAACTCATCATATAATTCAACATTCATCGCTATTATATATATTCACAAGAAGAATAATGGAAGATACTGATATTTCTCATTATTCTAGGGCTCAACAATACATGCAATTGTTCGGAAAAATCAAGCACGAACTTTTAGACCACAATTGCTTGAAGGCCGTGTTTATACCATCAAGAATTTTAGGGTGGAGAGTACTAAAGGCGAGTTTCGACCCGTGCACAGTGATATCAGAATTTGGTTCATGACCATTACTACAATCATGGAGTCCAACGAAGATATGAACTCAATCCAGAAATACTGCTTTGAGTTTGCTGACTATGACCAAATACAGAACCAATGTTACAACTACACATATTTAATAGGTAAATATAAATCAGCAACTATTTCACAATTCCTCTAATATAGTTGTATCCTAAATTAATGATTCAAAATAACCTAACTAGATAATTGCATATAAATAGATGTTGTTGGAAAGTTGATAGCAGTTGGAAATGTTGAAGAGCCTCAAGTTAATGGCGCACCAAGAAAATTGCGCAATCTACAATTGCTTTTGAAAGAGTAAGACAAATTTTTTGATGTGATATTGATGTCATTATATGTTTATATAGAAAAATCAATTATAAAAAAAAAAATTACTAATAACAAAAAAACCCTCAATGATTTTAACTATACCAGGGGAAAAGAAATTAGGCTTTCACTATGGGGAACAAGTGTCTGGCAAATTGATGAAGATGTATATAAGAACAATCCAGGACCTTTTGTCTTAATTGCAACTTCGACTATTGTGAAATCATTTGGAGGTAAGTATAACTAAATAATGTTACCAACTATCAATTTTAATATTCTCAGTACTGCTATCAAGTTAATAAGTATATTGGTTACTAATCTTAGGCCATAAATTTTACAATGAGAAATGTAATCACTAATTATGAATTTTTTATACTTACTTATTCATTTTCAAAACAATCTAATGATACTTTTAGAGAATTTCATTCCCATTAAAACACGTCTTCCTTTTTCTCAATTTCAATTCAATACGATTTTGTTTATTATAATGTATTCTGCAATTTTTGTAGGCAAATTCTCTTTGTCATCAACCAGTGCAACAAAAGTATATCTAAATCTTGAGATTCCCGAGGTTGCTGAAATAATTGACAGGTGCATATTTTAAAAATTATTGATAACAAAAAAAAAAAAATGATAAATAGCATTTTTTATGATCTCACAAAATACCATTTACATTCTTTTTTCCTTTTTAAAAATTCAATGATAGGAATGGTAAAAAACATGATCCTATACAAGAAATACCAAAAATACATGCAAAACAGTTTTCAGAGGAGGCTTTTTCTTCAAACAATATGAAGACAATACTAGAGCTCAAATGCATTGAATGGGATCCTACGAAACAGGTTTGTTAATCATTTCAAAGTAGACTCATCATTTACACGAAAATATAATAATACATAATTTAATTTTAAAAAAAAACATATTAACTTCAAAATTCATTGCAGGATGTTAACTGCTATTGTGTTGCAACAATAAGCAACATTGATACAACAATGGGTTGGTATTATATTTCATGCGTGTTATGTGGAAAAAAGGTCAAACCACAATCAGGATCGTTTTGGTGTGCAAAATGTGAAACAAAAACAAATCTGCCCATCCCAAGGTTAGAGGCACACACATTAACTACAAAGTTTGAAATTTTTTTTTTATAAACACATTTATCTTACTATAATTACTATACAATTGCAAAATACTTCAGATACAGGATTCAAATTGAAGTTTTTGATTCAACTGACAAGACAACTTTTGTCATATTTGATCGAGATGCTGAGAAAATCTTAAATAAATCTGCAAAAGATCTTGCTGAAAAACAAACCGAGGTACAACTTATTTAAATTAATAAATTTATTGTAAAACTATAGATTATAATATAAATTAAATTTCTTAATATGCAGATTGATATTGAAGAAGGAATCCCACGTGATCTTAAGAAAATTTTAGGAAGACAATACATTTTTCTACTTCGCTTGAATGAATTCAATCTGAAGGATGGTTTTGAAAATTACACAGTTGCTAAGATTTTTGATGCACCTTCAAATGAGAAAAAGGTATGGAACAAAAAAATAATAATAATAAAGCCAGTATGCTATATTATTTCTTTCTCTATGCTATACTGATGTAAATAACGTGCTTAAATTTAATATGAATGCAGATACCTATGCAAAATCTTAACGACAACAAAACTGCCAGCACAAACTTCATAAGATCCAGCCAAGAATCTTCCAGTGCCATTTCATCAATGATCAACACAAATGATGCAACAAAAGGAACAAATGATGGAACAAAAGGAGAAAATGATAAAAGCTCAGAAATTGAACAAATAAGGATAGACCAAACTTCAAACGTTGAAGATGAAGAAACAGATGATGATAACATACCCCTCAACATGCTTTACAAGCGTCGACATACTTCAAAAAACAAAGCATCCAAGAAACAAAAAAACAAAATATCGCAATAAAGCTCTTTATTACATCACAAAATAAATATCAATAATATGGAATGTTACCATGCTTTTATCAACTTTTGTTATACAATATTGCTCTAAAGTTGATTCTTTTTTGCTAATTACTTCAACAAAATAATTATAATGAATATGTGTTTGCAATTTATAATTGTTACTTCTTATGATAAACTCAATACTAACAAAGTTTTATAACAAATATGTTATAATATATGTACAATATTCTTCATAATTAATTTATTGTGATGGAAATTGTAATGTAGAGAAATTTTTTGATTTTATATAAGAATGTTCTAATCAATATCAATATTATATATAAAAGCAAAGACCTCATGTGAGAGTGCATGTGATCCTGCTACGTGTCATTCTAATATTGCATTTAACCATTTTTACCTTTTTTTATTATGTTTTTTTTACTGTTACCCAATAGATTATAGTAACTTATTTTTACTATTATATAAATTTAGCATTTTTTACCTCTTTTTATTAAGTCTTTTATTTTATTTTTTAAAAACTATTATCCAATAGATCATAGTAATTTCTTTTTACTATTATATAAATTTAGCATTTTTTACCTCTTTTTATTAAGTTTTTTTTTTACTATTACCCAATAGATCATAGTAACTTCTTTTTACTATTATATAAAATATGGGCTATTCTTGACAATAAGACAAATTAGATCAAAATTTATTCACTATAAAATGGACTACCTTTTAAAAGTAGACCAAACTTTATGAAAAACTCAAGCTCAATTCTTACCTTACATATTATGACCCAAGTTTGACCATTCACACGTGTAAATCAAAGCAAAAACTCTTACCCTCTTACAAACTCTCTTCTTCCCCCCCTCCCAAACGTATAGATGATACTTCTAGAAAATCTCATTCTCATGAAATCATGTCTTCATTTTTCCCCAATTTCAATTCAATATGCTTTTGTCTATTAATAATGTTCTATGCAATTTATGCAGACAAACTCTCTGTCATCGACCAGTGCAACAAAAATATATATAAATCTTAAAATCCATGAAGTTGCTGAAATAATTGACAAGTGCATATTTCTAAAATTTATAATAACAAAAAAGTCTAATAAATATCATATACTATCTCACAAAATGCCATTAACTTAATATTTTCTTTAAAAAAATTCAATGATAGGAATGGTAAAAAACATGATCCTATACAAGAAATACCAAAAATACATGCAAAACAATTTTTATAGGAGGAGTTATCTTTAAATAATATGAAAACAATAGTAAAGATAAAATTCATTGAATAAGATCCTACGAAACAAGTATGTTAATCATTTCAAATTATACTCATTATTTACGTAAAAAAAATAATAATACATCATATTATTTACATTAAAAAAATAATACATATTAATTTCAAAGTTCATTGCAAGATGTGAACTGCTAGGGTATTGCAATAATAAGTAACATTGATATAACAATAGGTTGGTATTACATTTTGTGCATACTTTGTGAAAGGAATGTCAAACCACAAGCAAAATCATTTTGGTGTGCAAAATGTGAGACAAAAATAAATCTTTCTATCCAAAAGTTAGAGGCACTCACATTAACTACATACTCTCCAAATATTTATAATATATTTATCTCACTATAACTACTATATATATACACAATTGCAAACAACTTCAGATACATGATTCAAATTCAAGTTTTTGATGCAACTAACAAAACAAATTTTGTGATATTTGATCGAGATGCCGACAAAATCCAAAATAAATCTACAAGAGATCTTGCTGAAAAATAAACTGAGGTATAACTTATTTAAATTATTATAAAAATATGGTAACGTGATTTGAAAAAAAATATTAGGAAAAAAATGGATTTCTCTACTTCATTTGAATGAATTCAATCTAAATGATGGTTTTGAAAATTACATAGTTGCTAAGATTTTTTATGCACCTTCAAATGATAAAAAGGTATGGAAGAAAAAAAAAACCCCAATTCAATATGCTATATTTATTCTTTTTGCTGCACTATTCCAAAATTAACAAAAATAAAAATATTTACAAAAAAATGTCACATCATTGAAATTTAAGATAAATGTAAATACCTATAAACAAAACCAAACTTTATAAGATCCGATCAAGAATCTCTTGATGCCAATTCATTAGTGATTAACACAAATGATGCAACAAAAGGAAAAAAGTGATGAAAGCACAAAAATTGAACAAATATGGACGAACTAAACTCAAATGTTGAAGATGGAGAAACTAATGATGATAATAAGCGTCACCATACCGCAATAACAAAGATTGAACAAACAAAAAAAAAACAAAAAAAACAAAAATTTGTAATGAAGCTTTTTATTTCATCATATAATAAAAATCAATAATATAGAATGAATTAATATGCTTTTATCAACTTTTATTATACAATATTACTTGAAGTTGTTTTAATTATTGTTCATTATTTGAACAAAATAATTATAATAGTTATATGTGTGTAATTTATAATTGTTACTTTTTATGATGAACTCATTACTAACAAAATTTTATAATAAATATGCTATAATATATGTATAATATTTTCCAAAAACAAATTTACATAAAACATTACAACAATATCCGTGCATCGCACGGGAAACTTACTAGTATGTATAATGTATTAGACAATGCTGGTGCAAGCTTTTCCCTCCCTCTCCAATACCAGTTTCAAATTGGCTACCGTTAATTACAAACACAATTCTCTTTTCCCCCTTTTGCTAGGACAGGCAAACCCCAACATGTTAACCTGAACCAATCTCCAGTAATTGAAGCTACAATAATGGTGGATACCCACGTCTTGATCTTCTGCATATAAGTCGCTTTTCTACTTTTGTATACAAAAAAAGTCAGTTTGCTCCTATCTTCATGTTTGGTTCCTATTAAGTTAAGAGTGGTGCTAGGCAAAACAAGTTTTAGCCTTACATACTAATGTGTCATCAATTACAACAAATAAATAAATGAAATAAATAAAATTCAGATATATATTTATGGTTTTTGTCAGTTGAAGTCCCGAAACTAATTTATTGTCGCATCAGTTTGTAATAAAATTGATAGTCATTTTAGCATTTTATTTAAGTTCTGAATTAAGAATTTATCTTTGGTCGCAAGGATTAAAGTATACTGTTAAAATATATTTTTTACTTAGATATATTTTCATGTGGACTTGTTGCTTTGAAAACTATTCTGGACCACAACTGCACAAGCCTAACTGAATTGGTCCACTTATTTTTTAATAAAAATGATCATATTGCACTGAGACTTAGATTTATTGTTCCAAATTCCGACTAAGCTTTTAGCTGTTACACACCCACAAATCTCCCCACTCCCCAGATTGCGTCCTAAAATTTGATGGAAAGACTTCTACAGAAGATTAACAGAATACACCGTTTTTCTTCTTTTTTTCTGCCACAGAAGGGACAGATAGAATTTTGTAATCCAATTAGACCCACTCATATTTGAAACGACCTTCAAGATTGAATGCGTTGGACTGAACTCAGCTCAGGCTGTTGCTAAGCTTTTGGGTAGCAAATAGCAATGGGGCTTTTTAGAACATTCCCATCAGGTGTGGCAAATGCCAAATATTTGGCATTTGACACACCAAACACCAAAAAATCACTCACAATAGGTGTTTTAAATACCAAAATATTTGGCATGAGTGAACAGTACAATCTCAAAAATGAAAGCGTATGGACAGAAATGGTAAAAGTTTTATTATTTTTTTATTCTCTTTTCTCTCTCCTCTCTCATCACTTTATTCTTTTTTCTCTTCTCTCTCATCAATCTCTTCCTTAAACATTATATCAACCTCTCCTCTTTTCTTCTTTCACTCTTTTTTCTTCTCACTCTCGTTGCTTTTCTCTCTTCCTCTTAGCCTTACCGCGCCACCTCCTCAACCTAATGCCGATCTTTGTAGTTGTGGTTTTTTTTTTTGCAATGATTTGATGGGTGGGTTCAAATGGTGATGGGCGGATTGGTGGTGGTGGGTTGTGATGGGCAGATTTAGTGGTGGGTGGGTCGGCCTGTAGGTGGGTTGCAATGGTGATGGGTGAATTCGATGGTGGTGGGTTTTGATGTGCGAATTCAGTGGTGGTGGGTCGGCTTGTGGATGAGTTCCAATGGATGGGTCAGTGGTGGGTGGGTTGGTGGCAGCAGTGGGTGGGTGTGTGGGATGCGGCTGCTTGGGTTGTGTTTTTTGTTTTTTTATTTATTTATAAAAGATAGACAATGGATTTTGTTTTGGTTGTGATGTTCTAATGTGGTGGGTTTGATTTTGAATGTTTATGTGGTGTTTTGATGTGGTGGTTTTGGTGTGAGACGGTGGTGGGGTGGGATGTAGGACGTTGATGGGTGCTGGCAGCAGGGGTGGGCTATAGGTTGTGGTGGGGGTGGTGGTTTTTTTTTATTTTGTATTTTTATACATTGTTGGTTTTTTTTAATGTATAGAATTGAAGAATAGAAGATGTGATGTACGGTGAATTGTAAAATGGTGTGTTAAAAGAATAAAGTAGTGTTTTTGTTGTGTCAAAATGGCATTTTTATAGAACACCGATGTGAATACTCTTAGCCTAATTTCGGGTAAGACATCACAAACATCAAGATTGATATTGGGAAGTGACAACTGACAAAATAGTAACAAGCATTATTATCATGCATTGGATAGTGGAATTCACACAAAGAGTCTTTATAGCTCAAATCTCTTCAGAAGTTCTCTAGTGCACTGGGCAACCTTTACATAGAGTCCAAATTTTCTGTTCTCCTTTTTCCGCTCCACTCAAGGACGGAACTAGGATTCGAAGTTGAGAGGGGCAAATATAATTTTCTTGAGAGGGGCAAATATAATTTTTCATTGACTTATTTTCTAAAATCTTAAATATATACCTATTATTTAATATTTTAAAAATTTTGGGGGGGGGGGGTGTGCCACAGCCCCCCTTCTACTTACACATGGTTCCGTCCTTGGCTCCACTCTATACTCCACCAATAAATATTTGCCATGTGTTCACCTAATTAATTAAATACTATCATTATTGGCTTATTAATACTACAGTTATTAATTAATATTAGTATTTAATTAATTAGGTGAACACGTGGCAAGTATTTATTGGTGGAGTATAGAGTGGAGCAGGAAAAGTTAGATAGAAGATTTGGACTTCTTTACATAACTTGCCTAGAGTCAAAAGAAAACCATGCCACTGATACATTTGTTTCATCTAAAAATTTATGCTAATCAATTGTAATTTAAGGTCAATTTTTCACTGTAGGAAAATTTTGGGTTCAAAGACTAAAGAATCTAAAGATCAAATATTTTTACTGTAGGATAATTGTGGGTGTCCATGGTGGATTCAATAGTTGGATTTGAGGGATCACTAATCAATTTTATTTTCAGGAAAAAATAAAATAACCTAAAGCCCAGAAATAGCAAATCTGGCATTATGGAATAGACAGGGTCCAATTTTTTCCGTTTTAAGCACCTAACATTGTAGGAACAGGCCAAAGCCCAACAATCATTGAAGCAGATAATTGCATTTCACCTTGAGCCCATGGGAGATGTGAAGTTAGATTTGAAGAAAATAAGTAAATCTAAATGACAAACATATAATAAAAAATGGGAAAAAGAAAAAAGAAAAAGAAATCTCTCTCTCTCTCATGGAAGGTATTCTTCCTCTTCCATAAATGGGTTGAATTTAACACATCTTTTCATTAGGACTACACTTTAATATCATGTTGTGCTTCTAATTATTTGGGGAAATTTCTTTCACCAAAAATGCCTCTAAACACGGTACAGCATTGATATCTTTTTTCCCAGAACCAAAAGAAATGAAATAGGAATAATTTATTTATAAAATTGTTGTAGGTTCGCCTCCAAAATAAAAAGCCATCGGAAGATGAAATGTTTTTGTCATCTATCAAAATAATAATGAGTTTTTGGTGGATAAGTTAGCTCTAAATGGAAAAAAATACTAGCTGACACGCAATTCAGAAAATTTAAGGACGAGATCGAGAAGATGTTTGTTGTCTCATTATGAAATTCTTTAGAGAGTATTATCAATTTATGTGGATAAATCTATTTTTGGAACTTTGATGGATGTTCACAAGTTGGGTTTAGTTGGATTAAGAGTCCATCCACCACTCGATTTGAATATGTCAAATTGAGAGGAGAGGAACCTGATATCGACCAACACAATCGGGCCACTTGCCAAACTTTGCTTTCACATATAAATATACACAAAATTTGAATATATATATATATACATATATATAGGCGAGTTAGGTTAAACAAATGACAGGTGTCTAAACTCATTATTCAACGATTAGGAGTTTGAGCTTTAAAACTTAACACTGACCAAGCATAGTGTCAAAAATCACCTAGAATAGATTTGGCCTTGATGGAGTGGTCAATATTGTCAGGATTTTCAATTCCATGAACAACCCTAGCTTCAACATAGAAATATACACAAATTTGAACATATGATCTGGTCCAATCCAATGTATGCTCAATTTATATTCAATTCATTTTTCCCATAATAATTTGCTTTGTAACTTAAATCGGTATTTTTTAATGTTTCCAATAGAGAAATCCAAAGTTCAAATTCATCCTCCTCGAACTATCAATTTAAAAAAAAAAAAAAAAAAAAAAAAAAAAAAAAAAAACCACTTTCCTTGTAACATTCAGCTCGTTAATAATTTGATTCTCAAAAAAAAAAGCTCGTTAATAATTTAGTGTAGCGTTGATAATACTCTTAAGCTAATATTTCAATAATTTGATTACCATGTGAAAGTAATTAGACATTAAATCATATTGATGGAGGTCACACAATAGCATTAAATAACATGTATTTTGTACACTACTAAATCTAAAAAAATAAAATCTTAACCCTAAAATATATATTTTCAATTTCAAATAAAATGGAGGAGATCGTGTTGGCATCTGGGAAACATTCCATCTCTTGGTAGCTAATTTCTTCGTAGCACAAAATTCGTACACGTTTATATTCTTAAGTTCTAGAATACTACAAATTTGGACTAGCTAAACAGCTCATGATTGGTTCAATGTATATCACATCAAGCATGCTAGCTTCCGTAGTATTCATGGTCAGGAGCACTAATGCCCTAGACTCAAATCTCAATTAACACCTTACTTGAAAGAAACAACTAGGTGATTTTTTTCACAAATGCTGAAGAGTGTTTCATAAATTCCTTGAAACGTAACCATAGAGATATTTATGCTATTGGCTACTAACATAAAGAACTTGCCAATGGGGCATGATTGCGTATGTTCAACAAGTTGCTTGATCACTCAAGGCCCAAATCCGTGTCTCTTTGTGCCGATTGTTAGCTTTGTTGAACATCTGACCACACTTTGACTCGGACCTTAGAGTTCATCATTATCAAGTAGTTGAAACTAGAGCAAAAAACAAGGAAAAAGAAAAGAAAAGGCGCATTGGTAAAGCAATTTCCATAGTGGTCTGGGATTTTGACCTTTGCAATAAACCCACCAAGAAAAAGGAATGTTCTTGGTGTTCATAGCTTATTGGACTTTTTTCCAACTTCTCTCTCCCACGCTCATTAGTTGGTTGTTCAAATTAAGCATGTATAAGTCCTAAAGGTACCAACTAAGACAGAAAGTCATATTCCAAAAACAAATGGAAATGTCAAAACTTAAATGTCAAAAACTAAAGTTGGAGGGGTTGCAGATATCTTTAATTTATTTCTTTTTCACTTCAAAGGAAAGAAAGTTGAATTCAAATCTTGATTAGGACTTAGTTCTCCGACCTTTCTCAATTATATATCCACGTGTTATGCATAAAAATGCTTTGCGTTGTTGTCTCTAATCCTTTGGAAATAAACAAACATGAACATTTTCTCTCATCTTTTGGCCAATATTAGTGGCAAAAGTGCGTGGCTCATTGTCAATGATGACAAGTTCTTATCACATTGATCTCATTGGCTCTCGAGCCAAGATATTAAAAACTCCATTTAGTTTGAGTCATAAGTGAGTGAGAGAGAGAACGTTATATATAGGAAGTGGGTCAACTACATATTTTCGAAGTTGTAACTTTCTAATTTGGAGGGGGTTCAAGTATATATAGGAACTGATATATATATATATGAGATGGGTTCAAGTTATACCTGGTGTAACTTCACAAGAGTTACACTTTTTGTGAACCATTGATTACTATTAGATCTAAAGGTCAAAAAACACTCATTATGGTATCATTATTACTCCCTAGAAATTAGTAATATAGATATTAACTCTTCTTATTAAAGAAAAAAAAAAAAAAAAACCACAGCATTAACTTTTTTTTTTTTTGGTCCATATTCGTCATCTTCTTCCTCTTGTCTTTCCTTTCTTACATTGTGATTCTTTCTTGTATTTCTTATTCTAAAATTTTCCTAGAAGTCATTTAATAATCATCTGGTGTATTAATTTTTTTTTTTCAATAGTTTGTTGAATTAATTCTTTTATCCTTCAATAATTTTCTTATTGGTAATTACTTATGACAAGAAACTTAAGTACAACAACCAAGGATATAAGAGGGGATTCAAACTCACTTGCATTATCTCCCAGATAGCCATTGCCCATAGCCTCAGAATATAACAGCCAGTGATATCATAATACTCAATCACAATGTACGGAAAGAAAGACAAGGAAGATGATGAATATGGACGAAAAAAAAAAGGTAATGCTGTGGGTTTTTTTTTTTTTTTTTTCCTTTAATAAGAAGAGTTAATGCCTAAATTATTAATTTCTAGGGAGTAATAATGATACTATTATGAGTGTTTTTTGACCTTTAGATCTAATAGTAATCAATGGTTCACAAAATGTGTAACTCTTGTGAAGTTACACCAGATGTAACTTGAACCTATCTCTATATATATATATTTTGTCATAAGAGACAAGAATTACTCTTAATTTTTCAAACCTTCATAGTCTTATTGAGAGCAAACTATGCCCTACAAATGACAATATTTGTTCCCTATAAATGGTACCAAGGCCCAACTTGTGACGAACTCTAATGAAGCTCTCCAACGTGTTGGTCCCTTAGTGGATTTGCCTTTGAAAAAAAAAAAAATGGGTCCAACGTTAAGCATCCATGCAAGGGGACCCCTAATTAACAAGAAAGCCATTACGGCACCGAAGTTACCTGTGTCACTAAGAATATGCTACTGCCACAAGATTGGCATCTTTGAATTGAATTGGAGTTCTTTTGGTCAGCACGGCATGTTAGACTGTATCACGCTCCTATCAATACTTTTTTACTTTACAACTAGGTTTCTAGAAGCAATATGAGTTTAATTATGACTACCTCTTCGGTTGATTGAAAGCAGATATACTCCAAAAATCTACATTAGTTTTTAGAGTAGCGTATAATTTAGCAAAACTTCATCATTTTTTTTTTTCGCCAAGAGTTTTATAATTTAACTAGTTAACATTTTTTAATATTTTCAAGCCAAATTCTAACATTTATGTATATTATATACACGTGTATGCATACATGATAAATGTTGGTTTGAACTAGAATATTTTTTTTAAATAAGTAATTTGAGCCTACCATCATGGATCATACACAGGTTCTGTGTATACGTATGTTAGTACTGACTATAGTCGAATATATCCATGCAAATTGAACACAATGAGGAGGATAAGTGCATGTATCTCCAACGTAGAAATGGGCAATGGCTGCGGATATCTAGACCGTACAATGGAATAGGTTGACAAGAATTGTGGACCGTAAATCAAGAATTTGCCAGGTGCAAGAGCATCAAATATATGGGGTCACTCCTTATAAGAGGAGAATAGAGGGAGGCGGGGGGGGGGGGGGGGGGGGGGGGGGGGGGCGGCGCATCCATGCATGCATTGCAGACATGAGACAACAGCTCACTATTTTAGGCAAATTAGCTTTAAAATAAGTGTAACTTTCGGCAAATTGGGTTGGATTCGAAATGAGTTGGGGCTGTTGACACAAATGTTTTTTTTTTTCTTTGCCTAGAGAAGAATGTCCTCAACACTTGTTATAGTAAAAGCTCTCCTTAGTGGGTAGTGGCCACAAAAACCACAGCTTCCCAATCCATCACTCATGCACCAAAGAGATAAGAAGAGCCACTCACTCAATCACTCACACACACATACACTTCTCTCTCTCTCTTTCTCTTTCTCAAAGGGGGTGGTTTTTGAAATGACACTTGTGGAGAAATGAGCATATATGCAATTGCCAAATTTAAGTAATTTTTATTAAAAAATTCATACACCAAACATGTTAAGGAATTCTTTTTGTAACTTTTATAAATCCTTTGTTTATTTACTACTTAATGGTTTCTTTTTATGTTGTTGAATTCTTTGGTGCATAAAACCCTGCCACTAATTCAACCAATGGGGCGGCATTTGAATGTTGTTTCTTTAATCCTTGGAAATGATGCTATCAGTGGACTATTAGATTATGGAAAAGTGGCTGGAGATGCAATGACACTTGGCAACTTTTCAACGGACAGTTACTGAATAAGAGAAAGAGATACAAAATATATTTGATATTTCTTTACAGACACGTGGCCTGATTATTCGATCCCCCAAGTTAAAAATGATGAGCTGGATATTGATGGCTGTGCCTATATCCCATGATAGGAGCCAATGAGAGGAGGTTCCCATCTAGAAAAAGATTACCAATTTTTATTACTTTTCTTTTCTTTTCTTTTTTTTTTTTTTTTTTTGGGTTGGGGGGGGGTGGGGGGGTGGGGGGTGGTTGTTAATTATCAGAAACAAAGTATTTGTTTATTTTGCATTTCTTGGAGAAGATAACATTAATCTGAGGGCAAGTAGAATTTGTTTGGTGAATTGAAGTCGGTTTTTTATTTTAATACATTAAGTTAATATAATATTGTTATTTTTTTTGCTAGGATTAAGTTAAGTTAATATACTAAGATATATACACATATGTGGGTTTTATTTTTTAATATTTTAAGTTAATATAATAAGATATATATGCGGCAGGTGGTATATTTTTTAGTCAGATAAACTATCAACTATTAGCCTATTAGTCATCAAGATATAATTTTGTATACATAGCTTTAAAAGTGTCACGTTACTATATAGAATTAAAATTTAAAGTAAAATACATTTTAAATAATGCTAAATACACAATATTTTCACAAAATTTTTACAACAAATCTTAGGTAGCATGTTGTTACTGGTAGACAAAAAAAAGATGTCAATAGTGGATTCAAACTAAAACCAATAACAACCTATTACCTAAGATTTGTTGTGAAAATATTATAAATGTAATTTTACTCAAAACGCCACATATCATACTTACTCATACATTAAAGGACACTATACAATGTAATACCACCTAAAACACAACCGACCAAAATGACACTGAGACAATCAAAATGTGAGAGAGAGAGAGAGAGAGAGATGGGAGGTATATGGCTCATTAGCAAAGGCTTCAATTTTATGCCATATGAAAGACGACATTATTGAATTCAAGACCTCCCAAAGAAAATGATTCAGTCACCAGAGGACAAATATGGTCAAAAATCTGATATTCACATACAATTACTATTGATAACCTCAGTATTAATTTTTATGAGAGAAACTGAGCATGTAGAAGATCATGTAAACCAAATGGAACTCATTGCCAAAACTTGCTAACACTAAACACATTGTTGAACAAGGGTAAAACTTAGGTATAATTTCTTAAGTGCTAAACATTAAGTTTTTAAATTAAATTCGAACACATGATTGTATTAACTACTAATCAATAAAATACAAGCAATGTTATATTTTTCAAAGGTAATTAAATTCTATACAAATAAATGTTTGAATTTAACAAAGAAATCTAATGTATTGTA
The DNA here is from genome assembly GCA_032727855.1 of Quercus ilex subsp. ballota. Lineage (NCBI taxonomy): Eukaryota > Viridiplantae > Streptophyta > Magnoliopsida > Fagales > Fagaceae > Quercus > Quercus ilex. The sequence goes on from CM064919.1 coordinate 40,052,890, forward strand.
TCTAAATTTTACTAGTGGAACAAAATGCAAGTTACTGTAGTGTTCAATAGTTTGCCAACATCGTACGTGCTCCTTGTTTTTGAACAGGAAAGGTTGAAGAGAAGAAAGAAAGTGATCAACAGGTGCGTGCTTCGCAAGCAGCAAATTAACTGAGACAAAGAAGAGCCAATTATCCTAATAAGTAGGAGGAAACTAAACAATTAAAGATAGAATGAGATTAACCATGATTGTCGCAGAAGTACTTGCGGTGAAACTTTCAACCAATATATCATATATACTATACACTTGGTGGTTGACTCTACAGTCTTCATGAGACACATTGTCATGAGACACATTGCAAGGGAACAGTGACTCTTCTTGGAAATTAATAAGAGAGAAACTAGCAGAGTAGAGAATAAAGTAGAGATGAACAACACCTGTTGTGACATTTTGGGTGAAGGTAAGTGTAAGCTTGTTTTGACTTGTGAATGGACCACCCGTCATTGTATTGAGCCGTCTGTTGTACGTGCCGAACATTTGTAGGAGCTTTATTTATATCGCAAACCTGTATTTTTTTTAAACCTATTATTATTATTATTATTATTATTATTATTATTAAGAATAAATGGAATTGGCCATTCAATTTTATATTTTTTTTTTTCTGAGAAACGCCATTCAATTAAATTAAGAATATGATGCTTAATAAAAGTTAGCCCATACATTCAATTCTAGAAATCCTTAAAGGAATATGCTAATTATAGGAAAAAAAGTATAACATATTTATTCATTTTTCTAAAGTGGGACTTGTAACACTTCTTATTAAAACCTCTGATCTTCATGCTTTTAATATGGGGCTTGCAACCCTTCTTTTTAAAACATTTTCTTCCCTTGTTTTTTTTAAGTGAGACTTGCATATTATTTATTTATAATGTTATGATGGTTCAACTTTTAGTTGAATCCCGGTTTAACCTTTAAATATTGAACCTCTTCCTTTTCTGCTTGTTCTTCAATTATTTAATTTTTAGATATTAAGATGTATAAGGAGGTTAGCTATTTTGTTATAGTAGGCAAATATCTGTAAAGTTTATAAAGATACCTCCACCAATGCCAAGGTCCTCAATCATTTTATGTTGCTAGTAGCTAGGATGATTTCATCCTCTGTGATGTAAAAACTGAAAGTGTTATATATATATATATATATATATATATATTCATCTTATATCACTTTAATGTGTTGAAAATTTTAAGATTGGATTATAAGTTGTATTCATTCTCAACATATGGGAATGTTACTTATCATGATCTCTCTCAAACCCCCTAAAAGTAAGAGTTTTGTGCATTAAATTCGATTTTTTTTTCATCCATTCTTAACCTATGCCAAATTTTATATTAATCAGATGTTTTTCATTTATCATTTTAAGACGTGTGAAACTTGAAATTTAAATGTTTTAAGATCATAATATTATTTTTATTATTTTTATTTTAAAGCTGAGTTATTGTAGCTGCATCAATGATAGAGGTCCTCAATAATTATTCCAAGTTGCTTGTAGGACCGAAGTAACCTGTATGATGCAGAAGCTTTTTAGTACAATTGTAAATCTTGAAGGAGTGAAGGTGTCCTCTTTCCCTTCCACTTGAGGCCATGGGCGCCCCTATTTAACGAACTGAGTTCTGAGGTTGCTTCAACACCTGTGTGCACGAACACTGACTAACATATATGGTTGGAAATGGCCGGCCTACTCTACTCGATCGCGTATCAACCTTCAAGCATCTTATAATTAAGATTTATCTTCAGTACCAATATATATATATATATATATATATGCTAGCAAAATCATACGGGTGATAATTCAATGTCAGTGCATTTTTTTTTTTTTTTTTATGCTAAGCTTCAATGAGACAGAGCATTTTTCTTAGTATTGACCTATGTCCACTGTGATTTTAGGTCATCTTTTGGAACCCTATGCTAGCTATCCTCTTCCCACGTATCATATAAATTCAGAAAAGAAGATAAGGAAAGGTGAGATGAGAAATGGATTAGAACAAGTGGGGGAGGAAAAAACAAAAACAAAAAAAATCATCAGATGGTCATGCGTGTACCACTAATTAGTTCAGCCAATGAGATGGCCCCCATGTTTTTCTCTATGATGAACCTGTTGCATATGTTGTTTACGTATATTATTTATCTTCCTTTCGGCAGTACACTAGTGTGTTGGTTTTTGTAGAAAAACAAAATGGTGGAGGTCTGTCTGGTGGGGTGTGGGGATGGGGAACTGCAAATTCAGAGTCACTGCCATTTTTCTGTCAACTGAGAAGTAGACATGAGGCAATAATAGCTTGATTTTGTTTCATCAATTCGAAGCACGGGCCCCTCCACCCTCCACTCAGACCACTTTCTCTGTAGCGACTTCACACTACTGCCAACTTTTATCATTCTTCAATTATTTTCTCACTTTACATGAGTAAGAATTTTGGCCAGAGTGATGTAACTCAATTTACACATTTTAGGCATCTTGCAGAATTTAAATCTCTTATCTTCCGTGGTTACTATTAAATTTATTCAAAAAAAAAAAAAAAACCCAAACTCTTCCTATGCAATTATGCATGCACAAGAGTGTTGAGAGTGTAGCACTGCTTGAGGTGCCATGTTCGAACTCTAATGGGCGGAACGCGGAAATTTCCTCTTGCAGTTAGCCCAAGGGTAACTTTTTTGTGGGGCTAGAGTGAGGTTTGTTGTCACCTCGGACAACAATAGTTTGGCTCAATCCAACATTTCCTAACGGGTGAATACTCCAATAGTCACGCCCATGAGGTCCACCACAATGGTTGCCCCCGCAATAGTATATGATATTATTTATTACACTTTGTTAAGGGAAAATTCTAGCTTAGGTTTTAGATGAGTTTATTGAAATATTTATTAAAAAACCAGTTTAGTGAAAAATCTTGCCTTGTAGTAGTAATTAAGTACTTAGTACTTGCTAATGGATAAAGTTTTGGAAATTTTATTTTTATTTTTAATGAATAAGAACACGTACTGGCCAAATTAGTGGAAACCAAAGGAAACGCTTTTGTGATTCGAGCTTGTGTGTTTGTACATATACTTTCAACATGGTCCTTTCCCCCTACGGTAATAAGTACAGGAAAAATGCACTATTGGGAGTTCAAACCTAGACAGCTAGGGTCTAGACCCTCCCCTACGGGAGGGCCGGATTTAGGTACGGTAGTATCACTAAAGTTAAAAGATTTGGTGGTTTTCACTTTTCACTTTTCACTTTTCAACATGCATGCATGACATTACATTATCCTTTCATGATTTAGTTGATCTTTACCATTGAAGGGAAGATGACTTTTGATTGCATATTTTGAATTTTGTATATTCATAAAAGCAAAGTGAGGGGAAAAAACCTTCATAAGAGGGATAAAATTTGCCTCTATTTATAAACGTTATAGTCATATCTGAGCTTATACACCAAAAAGATTAGTCAAGTTGCAATAGAAAATTTTCACAATCACTTATAAGTCCAAGTTTTATCTAATAAACGCCCGATGTATGATTCTATACGCACTTAACAATTCAATCTTATCTAATTAAATTTGGAGCATCACACTGTCATATAGTGTAGATCAAACTTATCAAATAACTTAAAAATTCAAGAAAAAGAATTATGGAATCCACTAAGAATTTGAGAAAATTCTTTAAGAAAATAATATATTTGAATATATCAAACCAGTTAGTATAAAGCATATATTTATAGGAACTTTTTTAAAGGTTCATTACAAGCTTCTCTAAAATTAAAATTAAATTAACCTTAAATTTCCTATGACCTTGTTAAAACACTATATTAATTCCAAGGAAAATTGTTCTATAAGACACTAATTGTTTTTAACTATAGATCATCCAAATATAACATGTAAAACATTATAAAGTTAGAGTCAAAATAAAATTTCACAATACTCAATATGCCTACTAGTACTTCACACCTGAGTCCTCCACAATCTACAATTAAATTTTTTTTTAATATCTTATGCATGAGCTATAAATAAATTTGAAGGTGTTGTGAAATTTTTGTGATCCTAACTTTATTTAAATTAAAGGAATTGAAATTTCTATCAATCAAAATTTTGTTAAAATGAACATTCTATTCTCAAAATAAAAATAAAAAAATCAAATTCATCTAAACTAGACATAAATGCAAGCCTTTCTTAAAGATGAGGGCACCTTTTATAGGTAGGCATCTTTTAGGAGCGAGAAGGATGGAGAGTCCAGGCTAGCTGTGTTCCTCACATGTTAAAAAACTGTTTATAATCAAAACATAGTGATAGCAAATGTGAATGACACCAAGAACGAGAAAAAAAAAAAATGTAAAGATACGGCGCAATATATTATATGCTCCCTATGGGCTGAAGTGGATTCTGATAAGGTCCATTTTCTCTAGCTAGTCTTCTCATTGTTGCTTTTTTTTTTTACGTGTTCTTGTCTGTTCTCAAGGACTGCAGACAATAGGGAACACCTTAATTTCACGAGATTCTTTTTTTTTTTTTTAACAGAGATGATGCTAAGACACTACAAATTTTACAGAAGATGTTTGGGATACTATAAAATTTATTATATATATAGAACTTATAAACTGATATACCACTAATTACCAAAAAAAAATATAAATAAAAATATAAAAACAATCCAAAGATTCATTATTAGATGATTAAAACTCACTCATCACATTTTGTCACACTAGTTTGTAAGTTTTTTGTAGTAAAATATATAAGTAACTTTAACATTTTTTAAATAAAAGTTTGAATTACTTTTTTGTGATTAATGACACCAATTTGTAATTAAATGATATATATTAGTTTCTCAAAAAAAAAAATGATATATAGTAAAATTTGTAGTATTTTTACGTACTACCATCCTTAAACAAATGTTTGAATGACTTATTTGTAGCTGGTACCATGTCAGTTTGTAACATTTTTATAGTAAAATTGAGTGATATGTCATCAACTATAAAAAATTTAAAAAAAAAAAAAAAAAAACAACAACAACAACTCAAACATTCACATTTATTAGGTTGTTGAAATCCAACAATCATATTTATTGTTACATTAGTCTGTAAACATATTTTAGTAAAATTTTTGGCAAAGCTCTAGCCTTCTCCTTTATTATATTGGTAAAATCCATTGATAAGATTTATTGCCGTATTAATTTGTAAATCTTATATAGTAAAATTTGTTAGAATTTTTAGCTTTTTTCTTTATTTATTATATATTTCAAGTGATACCAATCATACTTATTATCATGTCAATTTATAAGTATTTCGTTATAAAATTTGTAGTAATTTTAGTATTTTCCTTTTGAAAATGAAGTCCATAATTGAATTACTCTAAAATTAAGCTTTATGGTAAATGAGTCCCTTTATTCCTGCATAAAATTCAGACTGGCAATTCGTTTTTATTTGTAATGTTCGTGTTATGTTAACTCATAAGTATTTGATTATATAATTCGACACGAACACAACTGTTTATTAAACTGGTAACACAACACAACTCACATAATTAATATATTTGCAACCATAGTCACTAGACTCACTATAGTATAGTCCGTCCGGCTGCTCTTACTGAAATTATTACTCTTCATTCTACCGTGCTCTAGCACTTTTGTTCCCTAGACCACTACCATGTAGTTAGGTAGGGACAATCAATCCATAGTGATGTGGATCTAGGAATGAATGCAATCCCTATCAATATAAAATGAAGAATATATAATTAGAGTTTTCTCCCTTTTTCTCACTCAATAGATCTATCTAGTCTGATACTTTACAGTACAATACGAGATGATAGAATGCAATGGGATGGATGGTAAAAATAATAACAAAAAGTAATAGTCGTACTTCCTTAAAATAAAAATTGCAAGTCCAAAAGCCACTTGCTTAATATAGGTGAGGTGAGAGGGGGCTTGGACGAGAATAAAATTAGAGGAGTTGTGACTATTGGCTACAACTAAATTTGTAGCAAAATTTTGTCTATAAGTTTATATAATTGGGTTTTTGAAGGATGAATTGGTAAAATGATCTCAAGCTAAACAAGTCAAATAGGGTGTCGCTTGTCTGAATTAATAATTTAATATGTTTAAACAGTTCAATTCATGTTGTACCTCTAGTTAAACAAGTCAAATAGGATTTCGCTTTTCTGAATTAATAATAATTTTTTTTTTGAGAAGCGTCTGAATTAATAATTTAATATATTTAAACAGTTCAATTTATGTTGTACCAAATCTAACATATACGATATACCCACTAAATTTTAATCTTAACTTACTAACTTTATGTCGTGTTTATATCTTGCCATGTCGAATATTGCCCCTTGCTATAGGTAAAAGATTGTAGGCTTAGGATATCAATCAGGTCTTTCAGTTGTTTGCATGCCATCGGTCAAACATTAATATTTCTGAAGGTCGATGCATTGTATTAGTCTAATGGTAATATTAACGCACATGATGTATAAGCTTGTTGCGGCTACATGGGGTAAAGCACTCTTAATTAAGATATAGATTGGTGTTAGCCAAAAGTTACATTCTATTATGCTAATTTTCCATTTTCGGTAGTCAAGATAGTTGCCTAATTTGGTAAGGAACAACAAGAAAGGTAGGCAGAGATTCTCTTTCCCGCGCCTCAAAAACAACCGACAGCTTAACCCCTCTCTCTCTCTCTCTCTCTCTCTCTCTCTCCCCCACATACACACGGGCACGCATATGGAAATGGAACTAGTGCAAAGTATTTTGTTTCTATTCTACAATGTTTATTATTAATCCAACAACATTGTTGAAGATAATCAAATAAAAGAAAGAGTTTAATCTTAAGTACAAGTAGTATTGGAACTCTACTAAATAATTTTCACATCAGCTAGCTCCTCAATATGGGGCCAAAAATGGTGAAGCGGTAACTCTCATCAATGCACAGTATGTCAAGTAGTAGTAGTAGATATGAGAGGGTCTGTTTCAAGTGAGGCTGACTTCACAAGCTCATCACTAACGCACAATACCTCTTCAAGATTAGCCTTGTTATTGGATTTCTTAGTGTTTGACTCTGATATTGTTGATGAAATTGGCAAGGGAGTAGAAGACATGGTACAAGTTCGAGTGAGTTCTCTTGCTCTCTCTACTTGAACCATCCAATCTGTATTGCAAAGAACATATAGCATGAGAAGAGCACAAGAAGCCTGCGCTGCAAGCAAGCCTAGCCAGAGCCCTGCGAACCCCATTTTAGCCACAAACCCCATGAGAATAGCCACAGGCATTCCCACCAAATAAAATGACCCCAAATTGATGTTTGCTCCAATAGTAGGCCTGGCACTCCCTCTTAAAACTCCACAACCAGTGGTTTGTGGGCAATTTCCAAGCTCACATAGCCCTGCTATTGGCAATGCTATTGCAGTAAGGTCTAGAATCTCAGTATCGGTTGTAAAGAACCGACCCCATTGGTGTCTCATTAAGGTTGTGAACAACATGGCCGCTAGGCCTAAAGCCACTGCACAAACAAGCGAGACAATCATGGAAATGCGAGCTTTAGCTGGGCGATTAGCGCCTAGTTCATTCCCAACTCTTGTTGAAACTCCAAGACTAAGAGCTGAAGGGAAAACGTAGACTAAAGAGGTTGTTTGGATAAGGATTCCCATTGAAGAAATAGTGGCTTTTGGGTTAGCTAGAAGTCCACACAGCATTATCATGAATTCATACCACCACCATTCAAGGCAAACCGAAATACAAGTTGGAATTGCTAAGGCTAGCAAAGACGACCAACCCCGAAGGCAATCCATGCTGGGACACACCCACGAGTCCTTATACACACTGGAGAAATATACAAAGGAAGAAAGTAAAAGAAAGAGATTGAGATTAGTCCAAACCATTGCTATTGCAACCCCAGCAATACCCATCTTGAAATGGACCACTAGAAGGAAATTTATAGGGACATGAAGAAGAACAGAGATAGCTGAACAATAGGTTAAAGGTAATGTGACGTTTTGAGTCCTGAGATAGATTCGAAGAGGGTGAAGAAGTGAAAGAAAGAAAAGGTCAGGAATGGAAAAGAGAATGAAAGTATGGGCTACCGAAGATATTTCTTGGTCTTGGCCACACCATAGGAGGATTCTTTTCATGTTTAGCCACATGAAAGAGATGGGAATGGAGGTTGACAAAAGGAGAAGCACTGTCCTTTGCAAAGTTAAGCCAAGAAGTTTCCATTGTTTTGCGCCATAAGCTTGTCCGCATATGGGTTCCATTCCCATGGCCAAACCGGAGATCACGGAGTAGCCAGTGATGTTGGCAAAGCCAATAGAGAGAGACCCTCCAGCTAGCTCAAGCTCTCCGAGATAGCCAAGGAAAAGCATGGAGATCATGGCTCTTGAATAAAGAAGTAGACCTGTGATGGTTGTTGGGCCTGAGATCTTCCCTATGGCTTTGATTTCTTCCAAGGCCTGAATTAATGCAAAACAAAAGTAAGAACAGGAAAGAGAGGGAACAAAACAAAAAACAAAAAACAAAAAAGAGTTTGCTTTAATTTAATATACATCATTACTGTTTTTAAGTGACAGCATATAAATATATCCGTATATGTTTGTTTATGTTCATTAGTAAGTGCATGGGTCCTTTATGTTTTGCCTTTGTACCTCAGAAAGAGTTGGCCACCTATGAAGTTCTTGATCATCTGGCTGGAGATCCACGGATTGGTTGAGATTTATGGTATGGGTTTTCATTGGAGGGAGCAATGAGGATGGAGAAAATGACTTTGGGTTACACATAGCTTTCTGGGCAAAGGAGGTTAGAAGAGAACTAGCTACCTAACTAGGTGTTAATGAGCTAAAGGAGGAAAAGTATAACCTTTGTATTGTGGCTTTTGTGCTATATAGTTTTGTGCTGTTCTTCTGTTTTGTTGGAAGGGTGAGAGCTCTGAATATGGGAAGGGGTGGATGGAGGATAGGGTTATATATATACATGGAGATATATATATATATATATATATATATTGGGCCCTGCTTTTGGTTCTAAGGAGGAGTAAGGAACGTGTCAATTTATCAAGAGATCGAATTAGATAAAAGCAAAACAAAGCTTCTATACCATACAAAAAAATGCTTTTATGAGGTTTTGCCGACCCCCCAATTTCTGTCTCCCTCTAAAACTATTAAGCTTTCACTGTATAATGTATATTCTTTCTCTTCGATCAATATTTAAAGCGTTTTGGGTGGAGGGAGTTGAAAATTAAAAGATAGATAGAGAGAGAGAGAGAGAGAGAGAGAGAGGGAAAGAGAGCAAGTATTTAGTATTTGCTTAGTGTAGTAGGAGAGGGGGGGGGGGGGGGGGGAGTTCTAATCTTACCTTTAGTACTAATAAGATAGTGAAATAAAAGATAGATGATTGGTGGGGATATTAGTGTTCTACCAGCAAATCAGTAATTTGCTTTTTTTATATGATAATGGTGGCACTCTTTTGGCATTTCCTTGGTGGTGCGTTTACTCTAGTTTAAATTTTAATCAAACTTTTTAGCTTAGCTTAATTGGATAATCTTTAAAACCCAATTTTGGGTTGTTGTTTTTGTACGAAGAAGGATAAAAAAGTTTATCTTGGGATGCCAAGTGGAAGAGATTCAGGACCAATTAGCCTACTTGTGAAGTGACCAGGGCATATTTATATATTGGTTTTTTTATTTTTCTTTATTTTTAGTGGATTTATTTGACGATAGCTGGCTGTTAACTTGGAATGTTTGCGTGTCCTAGGGCAAGCATGCATGTTCCATTCTTGCCCAACCCATGTGAGAAAACCCACACCGAGAATGACTCCTTTTGTTGTCTCGAACCATTTGAACACCCAAACATTGCTTAAACTACTTGCCCAGTTTGAGGTGACAAGCTTGGTGTAAATTCAGTTTTCGGGCCCCATCTGTTTTTATTAATTACCCTTTTGTTTTTAATTGTTTGGGGCCGTGAGTTTTTTGGATTGAGAATGTTCTTTAGTGGTATAAATATAATATTTTGTATGGGGCAATGGAGTATTTAGGTAATGAAGTGGAACAGAGATGGCCTGAGATTTGTGATCTATTAAGAGATCCGCTAAGATCCTTTTAAGGCTTTAACACCATAGAAATTAGCTTTATAATCCTCAAATCAGTTTCCGGTGGCCCTTTGATGTGGGCCTCTCTATAAGCTCCTAAATCCTAGTACTAATAATTAAGGATCACTGTCCTTAGATCTTCCTCAAAACTTTTAACGGGCCCAGGTAATGGGAAAGCTGGTGTAAGACATCACAGAATATGAGAGACTTGAGAAAGTTGAGATGGGCTAAGAGAGAGAGAGAGAGAGAGAGACATCTGATTTGTATGGTTGGGCGTTGTTACAACTTTACAATCATGCATCGTTTGAGAATAATTTGGGGTTAAACCAATGAACTTAACAGGTGGGATTTGGGGAGGGGTTACTAATCAGAAACCTGTAGTGTCAAATCTAGCGGATCCTTATATATTGCAACTTTTCACTATCTTCTTCTTCTTCTTCTTCTTTTTTTAATTTATTAAAAAAAGTATATCACTTTATATTCGTGGATATATTGGAGGTAGGTGGTGTTCGTGAATGGGTCCATTATTTGGAGTTAATGGGGATGACAGTAAATGGCTGTATGAAGTAGAGGCAGATGGGAGTAAGGGAACACCGAGAGACAATTACGTGCGCCAATTACAGCCATTTTTTGTGTATCCCCTTTCTCGTAACACAGTGACAGAGATGAGACCGTGTCTTTCTGTAGGAGAGAGAGAGAGAGAGACTCGGCTATGTCTGTAAGACAAAAAAGGCAACCCTACCATTACCAGACCCAAACAAAGAGGAGCAGTTAATTTTTCTTTCCCTTCTCAGAGTGCAAGAATAGTTGTCCTTTGTTTTATTGTATAAGAATATTAAGATATATTTTCCCTGAAACCCATACTCCCCCACATTGTCAGATTCCCATGTGTCTCTGGATAAATAAGTTGCTGTAGATGAGAGATGTGTCACTCAAACCAACAGAACCAACGGATAACAATTAAGCCTCTCTAATTAAAAAACTAAAGTTGGTTTGATGAATTGAAACACGTTTTTGACTTTTTTTAGCGTCTTTATTACTTGTGCAGTTGGGCAGGTGGGTTCATCAAATTGTAGATCCCATCAGATTGTAGTAACAGAGATATTGAAAGCTTTTAGGATCACGTGGTGATGCCATTCACTTGTATCCACGTCAATCACAAAAATCATTTTAACATTAGGTTCTAGTGGAGCTCAGAAAAATTTTTTGGCATCATAATAACAATATAAAAATACAATACCAATGCAAGTTTGGGGAAAAGGATTTGCAACAACGACAAGACCTGTCAGAATTTCCTGCTAATAAAGATGTAAAAAATGCTAAAGATTATGCTCTCTAGAAACTCGAACAAATTCCCAGATTCCATCCCTCTCACCAAGACATTTTCTCCCTTTCCTGTAAAAGGTTGATGCTTGCTTGATCTCAAAACTTGTGGCTTGCAGAGATGACACATAAATGTCTCTCTCTCTCTCTCTCTCTCTCAACACACACATACACAGTCACAGGTACGTTTTACATGCTAGTGAAATCACTAGAAGCCGCCTAAATATTCCCAATGTATGCTTCATCTTTGCGCAGCAGAGCCACATCCATGACCTTTGTATACCTAAAATAAGTCCCCAAAAAAATAAAATCCGTAGCGGAGTCTCTTATACACACAACTTGTATGCATGAATGTTTCAAACATGTTATCAATTAATGCACTATACTGTAGATCACATGGGCACGAATTGGTGCAGAATGTCTTATCTCTATCCTATTTAACACCACTGATGTTGACGTGCTAGTTTGCCAATAGAATTTCTAGCGCAACATTTGCCACCCATGCCTTGGTTCAGAATTTTACGTCATAAGCTGAACAAATGGTTCTCAATGAGACGAGTATTTTCAAAAGCTTCACGGGTCTTAGTGGCAAGCATTGCATGAAAGCAATCAAATCGGAAAAACAGATTTCCATTGGTAATGATATGTGCAATTAACACAAGAATTTATTCCAAGGTTTTAGATGCAAGCGTGAAAAGAACAATCATAAAGGAAACCTGCGATAGAAATTCACTGCAACTTTCCACAAAAAAGATCAGAGCATTTAAGACTGATCTACATCAAGGCTTCAATCAGCATAATTCATATATTCATTGTTGGCCACCAAGCACTCTTAAACCATATTCATACAACAAATAAAACGCACGAATGTATGAGATTCCAATAGATTGTCACCAAACCACCAACGCACAATCAACTTTTCCATTTTCATGAAGAATAAATCCCAATTAAGGGCATTATCTTGGTTGGGATGGAATCAGTCTTGAGAGTAATTTTGGAATCCAGATCTGAGGCTTCACCACTTTTCTATGGCAATTAGCCATATAGCGACATCTCCACAAGGTGGGATGATTTTCATTGAAGAAAATTCTCCACTGACTGTAGATAACTTGTCTCACACAGAATAATGGTGACAGCTTTCAAGAATGTCCGAAAAATTATTGCTTTGAAAATGGCTTGTTTTCCATCATTAATTATATATGTAGAATGTCCACCATTGGCCATTGTAAATAGAGACACCATGCCTTCAGTCTGGACCTTTCTCACTACTTTGAACACAATTTATGAATGAGAAACAGTTCTCAAAGTTTCCAATGCTTTCCAAAAGAAGAAGAAAAATTTGATCAGGAAATTTATGGTTCACTCTTTATCTCTATGTCAACAATCAATGAGATGAAAGTTTAGGCCATTCAAACTGCATGCCTTCTCTAATCTAGTGGGAGTGAGGAAAGGGACTGTTAGCTCTCTCCATGTAGCCCTTAAAAGCAAAAGTGAAAGAGCATATCAAGCAGTGACCAAATGACCCAATGAATAGTTTCATCATTAGTGTTGAGCATATTTCCCTCTCAACTTTTAGTTAAAATCAAGGAATGGTGCTTTCCTCCCCGGGGAAATAAGAAACTTCAAATATCTTAAAAAGATGGGGAAAATATACTGAGAAAAATGAAAGAAAGAAAGAAAAAGAAGTGAAATTTGCTGGATAAAGTTAACCTCAAGTAATTGTTTGTATTAATAGGTAAAAGTAACAATAGCTATCTACAAATTCTCACTACTGATTTAACTTGATAGAGATGTGAAAAAATTTGATACAACAAAATACCTCATATGAGGGCTCTGGGCTTCTGAGGACTAGATCGAGGAATAGCTAAGATGGCTATAAGTCCACTAGCTAAGGCTGCAACTGCTGCCACAGCGAAGGCTGGAGAATTTCCACCACCAAATAGCTGATCCCATGGTCCACTTCCCAGGGACACCACCACCTGCTCTCAAAACACAAACAAATCATGACTAAAAAGACTAAAGAATTATATAAAAAATCAGATGACATTCTACCAAAGCCATTTTGCTACCGAATTTTTATTCCTAGAATACATAAGTTCACTCAGAAACCTGGATATTAAACTTAAGACTAAATAACAGAAAAACAACAGTTAACAATAAGAGACCTAACTGCATGAACATTCTCAGATAGGGTAATTAAGTGCATGAACATATAGTTATGGATAACACTATGTCACAATTGGACAAAGTTGGTTGCAAGATTTAACTGAATGCATTCTTTTCAAAAATTAACAGAAACATGAAAATCTATTTCTTTTCCCCAAGCATGATGCTGAGGTGAGATCGCACTGGGGATGCAAAGTAAGCCTGCATCTTCAGAACATTGCTATTACTATTACACTAACTCTTTTTATCTAGAGGATTCAAAGCATAAGCTTTTGTATATTGGCATCAGTCAAGCGAAGTGAGACATAAACACGAAATTTTTGCAGCTTACCCAGAAGTGTATCATGGGGTTGGCTGTTAAAACATATGTTGGCCTCTGATTTCAATAGCTTTTAGTGGAGAGAATTATAAGCTCTGAATGTAAATGAGGTTCTTTATGGCATGTGGAACAGATCAGGGTTCAGAAAGGACACCATTGACTTTCACTAAAAGGGGTTTCCAATTTCATAAAAATAAACAAGAATTAACATTGGCAAGTTCCCAAAAAGGTTTCATATGAATACAATTCACACAAACAAATGTTTTATGAAATTTTGATGGAACTTTTAAAGGTTTACAAGCTGAATACAAGCAGGAAGGCAAGAAAGCAAGCAACAGAAAAAGACCAAAAGTTAAAAGAGGAGAGTAAAAATGACAGTAGTTCACAGGATTAAGTTCTTATGCTACAGGTTGTACAGTAGTATGTTAGTTTAATTGTATAACTCACATGTGCAGCACGCATCTATTAGTTGTACAGGTATCTCCATGTAATTAGTATGGAATCAAGTTAGTTAGGTGATTAGCTTTAACAAATTCCTGTTTTTTTTTTTTTTTCTCTCTCCTCTTTGTTTTGTTCCTATATAAACAGATCTGTAACCTTTTCTCATTAATTAATCATGAATATTCATTTTCATTCTTAGTTTTGATATGATATCAAAGCAACTCGAAAACACTTCCGTCTCTATGAGTTCAACTGCAATACCTAATTCTCAGAGTTCATCCATGGCGGATGAGACTTTGAATCCCTTGTTTTTGCAACATGGACAGAGCCTGGAGCCATCCTTGTTTCTCAGCCACTGCTTGGCAAGAACTACCCTACTTGGGAACGTTCAATGCGAAAGGCATTGATAGCCAAGAACAAATTAGGGTTTATTGATGGCACATTGACTCATTCATCTCCAATGGTTAAAATTCTATCATCGATTCAATCCTGGATTCACTGTGACAGTATGGTTGGATCTTGGATACTCAACTCAGTTTCCCCTCAAATTGCAACTAGCATAATTTACAAAGACACAGCCTTGGATATCTGGAACAATCTTAAAGAACAATTTTCACAAGGAAATGGTCCATGAGTTCTCCTATTGCAGAAGGATATTGCTGCAATAAGCCAAGGTGATCAATATATCACTGCTTATTTCACTCAATTGCAAGCATATTGGGATCAATTGCAAAATTTTCATCGTTTTCCCAATTGTACTTGTGGTAATTGTACCTGCAATTTGAGTCAAAGGCTTGGTGATCTTCAATGCAAGATTCAGTAATGCAATTTCTGATGGGACTGAATAAGACTTATGGTGAAGTAAGAACTCAGATCTTGTTAATGGGTCCTATTTCCTCCATCAATAAGGTTTACTCCTTTTGATCCAAGAAGAAAGGCAACAAAATGTTGGGAGTTATGTTGCACCACATGTAGAATCCACTTCTTTGGTTGCAAAGTCATCTTCAGGATCCAAGAACAAGAAGAACGGGAAGGGTAAAGATAAGCCTACCTGTACTGTAGTTTGAACAATCACACAGTTGACAAGTGCTATAAGGTCCATGGCTACCCTCCTGGTTACAAACAAAGGGGCAGAGGTTCTTCAAGTGTGAATCAAGTCAGTCTTCAAGATGACCAATCCGATAAGCACTCTTATCACTGGTTCCTTTCAACAATTCTTAGCCATTCTAAGCAAATCAGATTTAGTCTGGAAGTTTTGGCATTCAATCTGGAAAATTTTGTGCCACAGACAATCATAAGGTCAACAATGTTGTGAATCCAAACATTCCACAAGCTTCCATTGGTACTCAATCATCACCTTTGGCAGGTATTTCTCTTAGCTTGCATCAAAATTTCAGGCATTCTATGTTTTCAAATGGTGAAACTGCTTTCAGGTATTTCTATTAGCTTGCATCAAGATTTCAGGTATTTCTCTTAGACAAGATTTTGCAGGTAATACTTGGGTTATGGATACTGGAGTAACAGATCACATAGTCCATAGCATCACTCTCTTTACTATTATTGCATCTACTAAGCATTGTGTTGTTGAACTTCCAAATGGTGAAACCGCTATGGTTACTCATATTGGTTCTGTTCAGATTTCTGCTCATCTTATTCTTGAAAATGATTTGTGTTCCCTCTTTTACTTTCAACTTAATCTCAATTAGTAAACTCACAAAGAATCTGCCTTCTTGTCTTCTTTTTCTCTCAACTTTTTGCTTCATACAGGACCTTACTTGCTGGAAGACGATTGGTGTGGGTGAGGTTCGTGATGGGCTTTACTTGCTTCAAGATCATGGCTACTCACACTCTAGTACTCCTGTTCTACATTCTACTGCTCCTGTACATAATTCTATGTATTCTCTTGTACATAATTCCATAAAGTCTCTTGTTAATTCCTGCAACTCCAGTCACATAGGTAGCAAATGGCATCTTAGATTGGGGCATCCCACAGACTAAGTTTTTTTCTTTGAAGCATATCATACCTGATGTACATAATGCTTCTAATAAGACAGAAGAGAATTCCCTTTCCTATTAATAATCATTTTTGTCAAAATTCTTTAGATTTGATACACTGTGATGTATGGGGCCCTTACTCTATATCTACTCGTGATGCTTATAAATATTTTTTGACTATTGTGAATGATCACACTAGGTCTACTTGGGTTTATCTTATGAAATCCAAGTCAAACACCAGACCCCTTTTACAAACTTTTTATCAAATGATTTAGACACAATTTATTCCCAACATTAAGACCATTAGAACAGACAATGCACCTGAATTTTTTATCCATGATTTCTTTGCAAATCATGGTATTATTCATCAACAAAGTTGTGTTGCCTCCAGAATAGAACTCAGCTGTGGAGAGAAAACATCAACACTTTTTATGTGTTGCTACATCATTGAGGCTGCAATCTAATGTTCCATTGATGTTTTGGGGTGATTGTGTACTTGCTGCTACTCATATTATAAACAGGCTTCCTAGACCTATCATAAATCATAAAAGCCCTTTTGAACTACTCTATCACAAGGTTCCTTCCTACTCTCACGTAAGCGTTTTTGGTTGTTTGTGTTTTGCATCAACCTTATCTCACAACACACCTAAGTTTGCCCCTAGAGCCACTAAATGTATTTTTTTGGGTTACCCTTATGGTGTTGAGGGCTACAAATTGCTTCACCATTCTACTCATAATTGTTTCATTTCTAGGGGTGTTATTTATCATAAAACAATCTTTCCATTTCAGTCCTCTTCCTTGATTCATGACTTAGTTCCTCCTACTCCATTCAATACCATTTGTCTTCCTAATTCTACTCCTATGTTTTTGGATAATTTTACTTCACCTATTCCTGAAGTTTCTGCAGATTCTGCTGCTCCTGCAAATTCTGCTGCATCTGCAGAATCTGCTCCAACTACTTTGGTGTCTGTTTCTGCAGATATTTCTGCTTCCTCCTCACCTGAGGTTCCTCTACTTAGAAGGTCCCAAAGGTCTCAAAAACCTCCTTCCTACTTACAATCTTTTACTGTAATCAAGTCTCACATAGTTCCACACCTTATCCTCTTTCTCACCATCTGTCTTATGCTAATCTCCTCTCACAAGCATTCTCGCAATTCTATTTCTAGCATTCCCAAACTAAAGTCTTATAATCAAGCAGTACAGGATCCAAATTTGCAGGCTGCTATGGCTGCTGAGGTTCAAGCCTTAGAAGCCAACAACACTTGGACCTTAACTCCACTGGCTGTATGTTGCAAGGGGTTGTATAGGGTTAAATATAAGTTAGATGGTAGTGTGGAGAGGTATAAGGCAAGACTTGTAGCCAAGGGTTTTACTCAGAAAGAAGGCCTAGACTATTTGGAAACTTTTTCACCAGTAGCTAAGATGGTTTCAGTTAAGTGTGTTATGGCTTTAGCTGTTGTGAAAGGTTGGGTTTGAGATCAACTTGATGTCAATAATGCCTTTTTGCATGGTGAGCTTGAAAAGGAAGTTTTTATGCAGTTGCCTCCTGGCTTTCACAGCAAGGGGGAGATGGTTTGCAAATTGAATAAGTCCTTGTATGGCCTTAAACAAGCTTCAAAGCAATGGTTTTCAAAATTCTCAAATGCCTTGCTGCAATATGGATTTACAAAGTCTAAATCATATTATTCTATCTTTACAAGGACTCACAATGGTTCTTTTGTAGCACTTTTAGTATATGTAGATGATACCTTCATAACAAGTGATAATCCTCATGCTGTGAAGAACTAAAGCAGTTTCTGGATAGACAGTTTAAGCTCAAAGACTTGGGCACTCTTAAATACTTTCTAGGCTTGGAGATTGCTAGATCTGAACAGGGTATTAGCCTAAGTCAAGAAAAATATGCTCTTGAAGTCTTAGAAGATGCTGGAATGAGTGGCTGCGAACCATGAAAAACACCTATGGATTCTAACCTCAAATTGGGTAAGGATGAGGATGAATTGTTCCAGGATGCTGGTATGTACAGAAGGTCAATTGGTAGGTTACTGTACTTGACTATCACAAGGCCTGATATCACTTTTGCAGTGCACAGGCTTTGTCAGTACATGTCCAACCCTAGGAAACCACATCTAAATGCTGCCTACAGAATTCTACAGTACATAAAGAGCTCTCCTGGTTTGGGGTTGTTCGTTTCATCCAAGTCTTCTTTACATCTTAAAGGCTATGCAGATTCAGATTGGGCTGCATGCCTAGATTCAAAAGCCCTATTACAGGCTATTGCATCTTTCTTGGTGATTCTTTGATCTCACGGAAGTCAAAGAAACAAAAAACTGTCTTGATCTTCTGCTGAAGCAGAATATAGGTCCCTAGTAGTTAAAGTTTGTGAAATTGTATGCATTTTAGCATTGCTTAAAGACCTCAATGTGATTCATTCTCAGCCAGCTCTTCTTTTCTGTGATGGCCAGGCTGCCTTGCATATTGGGGCCAATCCTGTCTTCCATGAGCATACGAAGCATATCGAAATTGACTGCCATGTAGTTTGAGATAAGGTGCAAGATAAAGTTCTAAAATTACTTCGTGTTCCTACACGTCTCAGTTGGCAGATATCTTAACCAAAGCTTTGGGTTCCAGTCAGTTTTCACTGCTTCTAAGCAAGATGGGGGTATACTGGATATTTTTGCTACCAGCACACATCCTGAGGGGGAGTGTAAAAGTTCACAAGCTGAAGACAAAGCAGGAAAGCAAGCAACAGTAAAAGACCAAAAGTTAAAGAGAAGAGTAAAAACAACAGGAGTTCACAAGATTAAGTTCTTATGCTACAGGTCATACTGTTGTATGTTAATTTAATTGTATAACTCATGTGCGTAGCACGTGCCTATTAGTTGTACAGGTGTCTCCATGTAATTAGTACGGAATTAAGCTAGTTAGGTGATTAGCTATAACAAATTTCTGTTTTTTTTCTCTCCTCTCAATTTCATTCCTCTATAAACAGAGCTCTAACCTTTTCTCATTAATTAATCAAGAATATTCACCTTCATTCTTAGTTTTGATAGAACTCTTCTAGGGAGACTTTATAAAAACCATATCCGGCACTGCTTCTCCTAAAAGACCCCCATGATGACTATTCTAGCATTCACATATTCAAATCTATAAGGAACAAAAATTGTTTTTAGTAGATAATATCTTTGGTGATTGTGATAAGTGTTTGACTAGAATTTCAGAAAAAGAATATCTTAGTTCTATAAGAACTTATATTATAAGCTCAAAATTCACTTGGTCATTTATAAAATGAAACATCATACAATACATGAGGACTATTAATGTTCGAGAAACATTATATAAATCAGAAGATATATGTATCATTTACTAGAAATCAAACTTGAAAGACAAGTAACTTTTCGTCTTCTTTTTTCCCCTTGTATATAAAAGGGTAAAATATTGCCCAGTTGATATATACATATATATATATATATATAAACATATAACCACCCTAACCTACAAAACTGGACAAACAAGTAAATTGAATTGTTCAGGGGTCTAAACTGTATAAAGGAATATGTTATGTTGGGTGTTCAATTGCACTCGTTAAGAAAGAATCGAGCAGGTCTCATTGCATTGGGAAGTAGTATAAGCAAATAAACAAATACCCCTTTAACTGAATGTTGTGTGACTCCCCAAAAAGAGATGATCAATTACAATAAAAAGCTTAACCTTAACCAATGCACTTCGGCACTCATTAACCGGACTCCTGCATAAATGCCATTGAAGAAATAAGTTGAAATGACACATCCAACCACCTCGGCATTGTAAATCAATAAATTAAAAGGCAGAGAGAGAGAGAGAGGCCTGCCAACATAGCCTCAGCACCACCACCTACCCCTACCACTACCCTATCCTTCTCCATCAAAAAAATGTCCAAAACAAATAACTAATCCTCAGCGCTTCACCACATCTGTTTCCCATAATCCACCCACAGCCTCCACCCCATGGTCCAAAGACCCAGGCACCACAAGGCCCCACCAATCCCCATGAACACAACATAAGAGCTCATCAAGCCCACCTGAGTTGTCACAAAAACACATTTTGTCCATAAACCACAGATCCAGATGTTCACCACCAGGTTATCATTAATGGCTGATGCAATTAATTGCAGCTCTGGTGTTTCTGCCTCAATTTCGGTATCTAGAGCTTGTGATTAAAACCAGTCTGTCATTTTCATTTTCTTGGGCTTTTCTCTAAAAAAATTTGGGAAATTTTCTACTAGCTTTCTCATTTTCAATGGTTGGTGCAAATCGAAAATTCTACACACAAACTCATAGAATAAGAAGGGTAGTTCTTCCAAAAGAAACAATTTATATATATATATATATATATTATATATTTGGTCTGTGTGTGGATGTGGATGATTGGGGAGACGGGTAGGGGGGGTTAGTGTTAAGAGTATACAAACCAATAGCTTAAGCTATTAAGTAGAAAGGTTTAATTGTTTAAAATCACACCTAACCAATATGAACTCTTGCACAGCTTTTCTCACACTCACCTCTCCCCCCCCCCCCCCCAACACACACATATTACATATATAATCCTAACATTTAGAGGTCAGGCCTTGGTGCGATGACAAGTGCCTTCCACCAAAAGCAACAAGACACAAGTTTGAGTCCAAAAATCAGCGTCTCCAAAAAAATTGGGGTTAAGACTGCCTACCAATCTCCTCTTCCAAACCCCACAAATGAAGAAACCTTGTACACCAGATACGAAATTTTATATAAGCCTAACATGTGAATTCCATGAACAAATAAATGAACTGGACTCTATTGAATGTTACAGCAAGCAGGTCAACAATGTACATTAACATTTATACATTTTAAATCCTCACGACCCTGCCCCCTTCCCTTCTCCCAACATGCAAGCCTCCCATTTGCCAAAGACGAGATATGGCCTAGCATGTGCATGACCAAAAAATAAAAAAGCCTTTCCAGGATTTGATTCAACCTCACAAACAATCAAAACTCTAATAGCATGTTAGTTACTATCTGCTCCTAAAGCTTATGCTAAAACTTAAAATGGTAGGAAGTACACAAAAAATATATATCAAGCTTACAAACAAACTAACACTAGCACTCTTCCTCACATTTAGCCCACCTAATAACACTGAATCAAATGCGAGATTCAAATGTGCACAACAAAAAGAAACTAACAGAATGAGGTCACTAGGACTTGAAACAGGACCTTTTAGCCAAATAAAGCTCTGACAAGAATCACTACTTGAAAAAGCTTAAGATATCACAAAGTGAGCTGCTATTATATTATCAAGCACCGCTACACTAACAGCCCCTTTCAAGTGTGGGCTAACTATGTTACCAAACTCACAAGCACACTAACACTAACAATCCCTTCAATTTGAACCTTGAACTTTAAGTTGAGAAGAACAAAAATGCACCACCAAGTAACGCATAGAAAAAGCGCTTTTTTTTCATACAATTTCATATTGTTCTTGAGGTCGGCCCCCCTAGAAAAGATTTCTTGTTCCGCCCCACTCTTCACGTCCAGGCCTCAAAATGTCACTGACTATGGGCTTTATATGTGCCAAAGCAGAAGAGACTAACAGAATGGGGCATCAATCAGTCCCAAAAGCTTAAACTAACAAAAATGAGGCCAACAATGTATATCAAGCATTAGGTGAAGAAAAGCACAACAAATGACACATGCTTGTCATGTGTACCTATCATGTTTATGTCACTTTGAAAAACAGAAAACTAATGGATGGACAAATAAAGCTAAGAAATGTAATAGTGCAGGAACTCAATTTATCTGCTTCTATAGTTAAAGGTGGTTAAATGTTTTTGTGAAATATCATAAGCGGACCCTAAAATATCATAGCTTACAATGTGAATTAACAAAAGTTTCAAAAGAAAAAGGGAGTAAAAGAGAGAAAGAAAATGGGAAATATAGACAGTTTTATTCACCTACATTACTTGATAATACAACGATTTAGGATTTGAATAACCAGTTATACAGATCTAGATAGAACTATCAGATCTAGATAGAACTATCCAGCAATATGCAGTGCTCTATCTGTTTTATTTTTATTTAATGCTTACTATCATACAGTGTCAATATCTAAGATCAAGTCATCACTTATCAGTTAATTCCAAACAAAGGAATGAAAATGGTATTCTTAATAACAAAGAAAAGAACCATATTCCTAATTAATCCAAAACATAAAAAATTAAGTTAAAGCTTAGACATTTTCCTTTTATCATACGTGTATGAAAATCAAGAGACCCAAACATGAAGTGAGTGAAATCAACAAAATTTTGGTAATTGTTAAATTGCCAAATCCAGGACCTTCTTCACAAGTTACTATAATAATAGGAAACAAGAGATACTACAAGAATAAAGGTTGCACTTGATGAAATTGCATATCAATTTTTTCAATATACAACACAAATTAATGATCTGAAATGTGGGAGAGAAAAACCTCATCCTTTTTGTCTTATATACACATTAGACACAATCAGAGTAATAGAACCACAAACTTCTGCGAGCTAAGTAAGCACTGTCATACTTGAGTTGCCATCAAATCATATTGCATAGGACAAAGTTTACTTTCAAACTAGTTTGGGAGAAAATCCTCCAACCCACTATAGGTCGATTCAAATGACCATATACGGGTATCTTTAGTCACATGAATTATTTAGTATAAGTCGTGATTTAATACACATGAATGGTTTTATGAATCACCACATAATGGATTAGAGGAGATTCTTCCAAACTGGTTCTGAGGAAAACTTTGTTTTTGTCCTATTGCATCTATAGTATTTTGGTAATCAGAAAAGTGTAAAACAGCCTCTCTCAGGAATATGAAAAAATTGATTCCCATTTAGTTTAGTGGTGCCAGATATGGACAAACATTAAAGGAATGGAAGGGCAACCATACCTGTGGGATTACTATTGCCAGATTCAAAACACCCATTGATAATCCTGCAATAACCAAGCATTAAGATAAGCAACCCACAGCCTGCACCTCCCAGAAAAATTTAGCAAGTATGCCAACTAAAAAAGAAAAAAAACCCACCTTGGCCAAGTCCCAAAGATTCTATACGTGTGGATATCAAGGCATATGGAACACTGTAAGTGATCTGCAAAAGGCAATGCATATATTGAGCTCTTGCACAATGCATGCAGTGTCATCCTTTAATAACTCTATCAGCATCAGTTCTAACATATGTTTACATAGGCAAAAGGCAAAACAATTATCCTAAAATGCAATATTTGGTCTAGAGGCCCTGCTCCAGCAATTTTGCATTGTTCTTCTTTGATGCCCCAAGACAGGTCATAACACAATAAAGATCAGCTGAAGACTATAACAACTTGTGATCAAGGCCTTGCCATGAATAGGCCATGGCAAGGTTAAATTCATAATGCATGGAAAATAGTACTCCTATTCTCCTTTTATTCTTGAGTATGCATGACTTACCGCCAAAGGAACACCAAGAATTGCAAAAATCACCAGTGCAGCTATTACAATGCCATTTGGAGGTAGAGCATTGTCTTCAAAGTCAAAACTCTTCACCACAAAGGCAACTACTAGCATTGCAAGAAAGCAGAGAGCCATGAGGATATTTGAAATCCCCCACACAAAACCGGCCCCCCACTTACTGCAGAGCTTCTCCATGAGCACCGAAGTTATTCCAAGAACAACTGAATTCAACATCAGACCAAACGAACCCATTCTAACTCCAATACTATAATTCTGCCCTTCATTAGGCTTGCCACCATAAATCTCTCGACCCATCCAATCTGTATCAAAAAGAAGAAATGGAAACCATCCAATCCAAGTCAAAGCAGTAACAAGCAGGATTATCCATATAGTCCCTGAAAAATATCTAAATGTCCCAAACAGTTCCCAGAGGAAAGCTTCTTCAGCTTGACCTGACGTTCCTGGCCCATCTTCAGCAGAGGGGGTGGATCTATCGATCGAAACTAGTGGCACTTCCTGAGCTGCTGTAATGCTTATATATGTAGTAATTGCAATGAAAAAAATGTCGATAAAGAAAGCAGACTTGAGATTTGCACAATTAACAGTGCATGCAGTGGTATAAGTAAACGGCAAAATTTTGAACCAGCCACTATACGCTCCAGTTGCAAAGCCAAGAATATTACCAATAGCCATAAATAGAGAGAAATAGGCATTTGCCACCCGAGTCCTTCGATGATCCTTTCCTAGCATGACAAAAATTTAGCACAAGACAAATGTCAACTCTTATTTCTTCTTCATTCACACAATTTTATCTAGATGCTAAGCTAAGTTCTAACTGGTGTTTCTCAAAAGAATGTACCATCACCGACTGAAAATATTTTATTTGTAAGGTAAAAAAACCTTTCAAGAAGAACATGCCCTATTCTAAGTAAATCTCACTAGGTTTATGATAGACAACTTCAGCAATACTAATCTACGTCTTTCTCTCCTTTCTGATTCGGCATTTTTCATTTTTTTTTTCAAACAAATGTGGTGCTCTACAGACTATAAGCCCGAGAAATTTTCTCTACTTGCAATTAAGAAACTTAGGATATCAGCTTGAGTACAACTGTAGCCATCCCAGGCCATTATTCAATGAGATACAATTTGATTGATTACTACAAATCCAAATGCTTGACAAAGTCTATCCTTACAGATTGTACTACTTCTTTGTTCCATGCAAAAGATGATTAATGCCAAATCCATTCAATGCTAAGACAGCAAAATGTATCAATAATACAAATGCACTCTAAGGGACATAATCGTCCATTGAAAAAAATTAGTTCCAAGGAGCTCTGATAAATTAATATCAACTAACAATTATAATAAATACAAAATCATAGCCACGTTACTTCGCTTATATTTTTTTTTTTCTTTTTTGGAAAATAAAATTTAGTTCAATTAGGCAATTAGGAATTAATTTTTGCATCAAAGAATCGATTAATTAAGTGGATAAAAAAAAAAAAAAAAAAAGTGCAAACCTGTGAGATCAGCAAGCAGAGCTCTACAAGGACCTTGAGTCATATTATTAGCCACATCCAGAATCCAAAACCCGAAAACGAAAGCCCCCACCGCCCTCGGCCTAGAATCGCCGCGGTCCCCTAACAACCACCCTATGTCCGCCGAGTGTCCGATGATCAGAACCGCCACGACGATCGACAGAGCTCCGACCAAGATGAACGGTCTCCGCCTCCCGAACCGGCTGGTGCTCCGGTCGCTCATGAGCCCGACCAGCGGCTGAACCAGCAGTCCCGAGAGCGGGCCGCAGAGCCATATCACGCTGGCCCACGCGTGCGGAATCCCAAGCTCCTGCACGTACGGCGTGAGCAGCGAGAGCTGCAGAGCCCAGCCGAATTGAATCCCGCACGCCACCGAAGCGACCCGGAGCAACCGCCGCAACGGAATCCGAGACGGCTGTCGAATCGGCGGTCGAGCCCTCGCGGCTCGGTGGTGTTGGTGGCGCTCCGGTTCCGGAATTACCGTTTGTTTGCCTCGCTCCGATCTCTCCATCTCTATTGGAAAAAAAAACAAAAAAAATGAAAACTAGAAATTCTGTTTTTGGTGTGTAACCGTTTATTTGAAGAAAAAAAAAACAGCGAGGGAAAAAGCGTGGCGGTATCGACGGAGCCGCGTTGTTTTTGTTTTTTCACTTCTCTCAGACAGTCTGGAGCTACAAGACTGTGAGAGAGCTGTGTTTGTTATGAATAGAGACTAGACTTATCGCACCATGAATTTACGGATCAAACCCGGTATAGAACAGAAAATTTTGATAAAAACTATCTAAATTTCTGAACCGGGAAAAAAGGGGGGTTTGGATATTTTTGGTCTGACAACATTTTTTTTTTTGGTCAGGATGTTTGTTACATGAAATGATCCAAGAAGGCTTTGGAGTTCGGAATTTTGATGAACCGCTAAATTGCGGGCAGGAGTTTTTATTTAACTGACAATTTTAACCCCATAATAAGTACAATTCGAATTGTGTATTGAGCGTATATTGACAGAAGTGTTGTACGTGTACTAAGATATGATTTGTGCTGCTGGTACAGAGCAATGCCGACACATAAAATAGCATGACTTTAGTGTCGGAATTTGTTCACGTTGTGAATTGAGAGGGATAAAAGTGTGTCTTCGCGGAGATTTATCACTATATATTTATCACTCACAATTCGCTCACGATAATTTGTATCATTTTATTTGTCCTTAACATTACTTGCTAGCAATTCTTACTCTCAAATTTTTGCGTTACTTTTTATTGAATTCTAATATTTTCAAGTATATGTGGTGTGGACTTAGATGAAAGTGCCGAAATCCAATCAAGACTTGACAATTGACATATGAGCAAGATGTGAATATTTTCAAGTATATGTGGTGTGGACTTAGATGAAAGTGCCGAAATCCAATCAAGACTTGACAATTGACATATGAGCAAGATGTGAATTTGATTATGGTAATGAGTGTGTCTTGGTAAATTAATGTGTTACGTTCACAATATTTTCACAAAATTCACAATAATTTATAGATGGTAAGCTGTTAAGAGTTATAATTTGAATCTACCAGGTTAGCAAAAAAAAAAAATTTTAATTTACCATTTAAATTACTTTTTTACTCATTTATAACAGTGAGTAATAACTTATCACTTATAATTTATTATGAAAATGTTGTGGTCATAATAATTTTTTAAATAAAAAATTAAAAATATATATATGATTTTTTTGTCGTTGTTTGTTATTGTCAAAGGACACCTAAGTAACTGGCGTGTTACATGATACTTGGCCACGGGAGCCTGGGAGGTTTGGCCCCATTCGGCGGGCTTTTTAACATATGATATTTATATTTAGCGTGAGGCTAATAATGGATCATGGTAGTACTTAATTACTTCCCATCCAAAAAAAAAAAAAAAAATGGTACTTAATTACTGGTTAGAACTTTTGGTTTGCATGTGCTTTTTTCTGTTGGGGGCGGTTAAAAGGTTCTAAAGTGCAGATATTTATTGGACAAAGGTATACTTAGAATTGCTTTCATTGTCGTTCTTAACTAGCACCTATTATTGTTAGATGCCGGGTGTTATCAGTGTGTCGGGAGTTGCACTGCTCATATAAAATATCATTTTACAATTAGAGTGCGTGTTGTTTAGAGCGTCGGTATTCCGAAATTCAAAATCTACTTTATTTTACTTTTTTTTTTTTTTTTAAGTCATTTTATCATTATAATATATTATTTTATAATATTTTCAACATTTCAACTTTTATTTTTTTATTTTACTCATTAAAATAATATATCTATACAATAAAATATATTTTTTATTTTTTATTTTTTTCTGATTTTCTCCTCCACCTTCCCTCAACCTCTATCATCGCGCCTCCACTGCTTAGTCATGACCACCATGCCCACCACGCCACCACTGCCCACTGCCCACTGCCCACCAAAATCTCACCGGAACAAAAACTCATATTAAAAAAAAAAAAACCCACGTCGTGACCCACGTCAACCAAAACGCAAAACTCAGACCTCACCGACCAAGCACGACCAAGACCTCACCGACCAAGCACGACCCAGACCTCGCCGACCAAGCACAACACAGCAACCCACGGTCAAACATAGCAACCCACCCTCTCCAATTCAAACATTTGTCAAACCCATCGGAGCCATCTCCAACAAACCCAGCTCGTCGATCCACGCCAATCTAAACCCACCATCAACCGATCCCAACCCACCACCATGCCCAGATCAAACCACGAATCCAACCCAACTCCGGTGCAAGCCTTGAACGAGAAAGAGAGATGTGAGATGAGAGAAAGAGTGAGGACCGAGAAAAAGAGGGACTTTGCAGGGAGTGGGAGACGGAGAGACAGATTGGGAGTGAGGGAGAGAGGACTGGAGGAGAGAGAAAACTGATGGAATAAAAAACTAATATTTAGCTTTAGAATTGTGCTACAATGCAATTCTAAAGGTAGAATTGCACTATAGCAGTATTGCAAAAAAATTTGCAATACTTGGGTTTTGCCTTCCTTGATGCTAAGCACTTTGGGGCTTGAAATGCCAAATTTTCCTTACATTTGGCATTTGCATTCTCCAATGCTGATGCTCTTATAAACTAGCTTTAAATTTTGGGTGTGTTATATTGTTAATGGGTATTCTTTGGACAATTATTAATTTTTAGTCATTTTAATACAACTTTGGAGGGAAATATAAAAAGTTATAAAAAAAAAATCAATTACTTTTATCTTTTCCAATTAAAGTTTCTAAAAATAATTTCTAAACCAATATCTTTAGGGCATTCGTTAAATTTTTAAATTAATTTTTAGTTTTTATGTACAGTTTTTTAAAATCTTACTTTTTTTCTCATTTTTATAAAATTATATTTTAGCAAACTTCAACAAAAAAAAAAAAAAAAAAAAAAGATAAATTGTTTCCAAGCGGATACTTAAGATACAAGAGCCCTCTTGTTAATTCAAGTGTGAATTATTAAATTATCTTCCACTCAAAATAAAAGGGCATGTTTAGAAATTTGTAATTTTTTCAGTTCCATATTTAGAACATGTTTGAAACAAGATTAATTGAATTTGATTCTTCACACAATAAACTCAAAGTAAATTCCATTGTCTAGTGTAATTTATGTGGAAGGAGAAAACTCTCCTTGCAATACCCATTGGATTTCGAAGCTATATACAGATGAGAAATATTATGTCCACAACATTTTCACAACACTTTCATAACAAATCCTAAATGGCAAGTTGTTACAAATTGTTATTGGTGGAAAATAATAATAATTTTAGTGTTAGGTTCAAATTAGAATCAATAACAACTTACCGCCTATAATTTGTTGTAAAAATATTGTGGAAATAACACTTCTCTATAAAAATAGCAGGCAAGTGTATTTTTATTATTCAAGACGTGTGTTTTTATCATTCATGCTCCTTAATTGCTTCATATGTATATGTTTTTTTAGAGAGTTTTAACCTATAGTGTCTACTCCTGATGATAATTTTTTTATTATCAGGTCAAAACACCAATCAGTTTTTAGTGTAGGTGGGGATTGAATCCCAGATCTTTCATTCAACCATCAAATACTATACTAGTTAAGCTAACTGGAACTCATCTTTATATTTATATGTTGATTGAGGAAGAGGAAATAGGAGAATCTATGCCTTGGTATATTGGTGCAAATGGAAAGCTCAAATTTATCGCATTGAGTAGATTGCAAGGGATGCTTTAAATTGAGCTGTCCCATTTCATCTCAAATTGGAAAGTAGGTTCCTATATAGCATGTGAATGTGCAATAAAAAGCTTCTCTTTTAGGAAAAAGAACAATAACGGTGACACTATGGCCAAGCTTGTACCTGACCTCTGTTTATCTCCACGACGATATGACAATATATCAGCTTATCCACTTCCACACAAATATACATTAACACATACGAGGTCTGAGTCTAGCGGGTAGAATGTCACTATGATCACACCCAAGTGGAAGATACCAACTCAGATCGTTCCCCTCTGCCCATTTTTTGGTTTATCAAAAATACACATTAACATATAAAAATTATAATTAAAAAAAAAAAAAAACAAAGAAAAAAAAAAGTAGAAGAAGAAGAAGAAGAAACAAATTATGCCTAAGTGGCCATCCAATTGAGGTTGTCTGTTGGTGGCTTCATAAAAGAGAAGCATTTGGTAAAATCTCTATTATGTTTTCAATTAGTTCAATGGGTAATTATATTTTTGTGTTTTTCTTCTGTACCTTCTTGCTTTTATTTTCCTATTCTTTCTCTTTCTTTCTTGCTATTTCTTCTTTGTTTTTTTTTTAGAAAAGGAGGGATTGTTTGAAATGACGGTTTTTTTTTTTTTTTTAAGAAACATACATACATAGACAAGAGAGACAAGGGAGAGAGAAAATGATTTTAACACAAAGATATATTACAGGCTTCACTCAAAAGTTATTATAGCTTTTAAAATGTTGGGAAAGTTATATTACACATAATACGCTTTTTTAAGCCATGTGTGACAATCAAGAAAGCACCGATGCGACTACAAGGGTGCCACACCGGCGTCCGACGCGGCCCTACGCAAGGTGTGGTGGGCGACATCGCTGCCTGCACGTCGGTGCCGCGTCAGATTTTTTTTTTTTTTTTTTTTTTTTTTTCAGATACACATCGATTCGCACTGATTCGGGTCGAATCGGATCGTATCAGCTGGCTGAAACCTACCGATTCAAGTCGATACCGGCTGATTCACATCGATACCGACTGAATCAATTCGATTCCAGCTTCAAATCAAGCCAAAATTCAAGTAAAAATTATTTTTTTTTTTAAAAAGAGTGCAAAAACATCTTAAAAAAAAAATAAAAATAAAAAAACCCTAAAACCATCACTGCCATCCTGCCTCTCTGCTCTTTGCTCTTTGCCCTCTGCCTCCCTCCCTATATTCTAATTTCAATGTGTTGGTTTCAAACTTGTAGATTGTATTTAATTTATGAACATCATGTTTTAGTTATTATCTATTATTGCCCTTAAATTTGGTATATATTTATATAATGTGGAAAAGTATGCTTAGTAATATATAGAAAATATAAATAAAAATATTTTTAATAATTTTTTAATCACCGCACCTCGCCACACCCACACCCTACTTTTTTAAAAATTGCTAAGTCTCGCATCCACACCCGCACCTAAATCCAAGAATGCACGCGTGTTTCATAGGTGACAATTACTCTTTCTTTCTTTCTTTTTTCCTTTTTTTTTTTTTAAGAAATAAACACAGAAATAATGTTACTTAACAGGGAAGTTAATATGCGGGATACAGGGCGGAACTAAAATCTAAAATATCAATCATGAACCAGCAATGCCCCTCATATACAGAACGTGGCTCAAATGCAAACATCGTACATACAAACACACTGCTACAGAAACGAAAAATGCACAGGCAAATGGGTCCAGTGTTCCAGCTAATTCCAAAATGAAAAGTATAGCATCACTTTTTTTGTTGGGTGTTCATATGAAAGTTTAGGTAATGTGGAACCACTTGTTGAGTGCTAATGAATAATGATGACCCATTGTGATCAATCAACTGCTTCCCATAAAAATAAAAATAAAAACACAGATTGCTGACTAAGGCTTGTCGCTTCCCTATACGAGTTTTTTATTTTTTATTTTTTATTTAAAGCAGTGTGAAGACATTTCTTCTTTTAAAAAAGTAAATAAATAATCAAATATATTGCAAAAGAAGAAAGGCTTGAGGTTGAGGGGACCATCGATCCCATTTCACTCCTAAGAGGAAAGGATTGCAAGGGTCGGTGGAACAGCCTAAGATGCCAAAATATGATTTAAGGAGTTTGACTAATTTAGAGGTGGCAGCCAACACACCAATCCGCCAAAACCAATTCGATCCAACCTAATTTGTCGAGTTGAGTTGGTTTTTAGGAGCTGATGGGTTGGGTTGAGTTATGCAATTTTTTTTTAATAATGGGTCGGGTTGGGTTCGGGTTATAATAATCATAATCCCTCCTAACCCGACCTAACTCACCTATTTATTTAAAATTTAAATTATATATATATATATATATATACACACACATAATATATATATATATATATATATATAAATATATTATATAATTAATAATTTTTATTTAATTTTTTCTCATATTCGGCTCTTCCTATATAAAACCTAATTATCTTGCAAATCCTAACAATCTTATTTGCAAATCCTAACAATCTTATTTTTCTCTCTGCCGTCTCTCACTCCCACTCTCCCACTCCACTTATATTTGTTTATAACTAAGTTGGGATATTAGTTCATGTATATTTTGTTTTTTAACTCAGTTGGATATATTTTGTTTTTGTTTATAACTGAGTTGGAATACTAATTCATGTATATTTTTTTTATCAACTCAACTGGCAAGTAAGATATATATATATTTTTACTTAATTTAATAATAATAGTAATAAAAAAAATCCAACTCATGGGTTCAACCCAACCCAACCCGATCCATGTGAGTTGGGTTAGTTGAACCCCCGTGATGGATTAGGTTGGGTTGGATTATTTTAACCCACCATGGTAAGTTGGGTCCAAAAATCCCCTCAAACCGACCTAATCTGACTCATTCACACTCCTAAACTAATTTAAGAGTTACAAAAATTCTAAAATCCTAAGGTAGGAAGCAGGTTTTTAATATCAGGAATTACAGCGGCTATTTCTCAATGAACTTCATTTGAGTGAATATGAATTGAAAAGACCACTACTTGAGAATCTATATTAGAAAATTACATGGAGAAGGCCTTGCTGCAATGGTTCAGAATGCTAGAAGAGTTGCTTTTGATTCCACCCATAAAACACAGACTGGAACATTAAAATCAATCCATACAAGGGAGATCTTGATTTTATGCAAGCAAGCATTAGGGGGTGGTAATCCATTTAGGATGAGAATTCCTTTACGGCCAAAATGCATAAACATCTCATGGGGGGTTTGGGTTAATAGCAAACTGACTCCTTGGGCTTTCAACTAACTCCGTGAGGTTTCCATATTCAGTGACGATAGAAAATAATGTGACCATTAAATGATACCCAACAATTGATTTGCACCAAATAAAACACATGTAACAATAAAGTTGAAAGAATTTGTTTCTTATATTGTTATCTGTGTTTCATTTAGTGAGAATCAGTTGTTTGGTGTCATTTGACGATCACGTGATTTTTTCCATTCAATTTCACGAATATGAATACTTCAACAAGTTATAAGGAAAAATCGAAACTCGAAAGCCCAAGGACCAGTAGGCAAAGGACCCAAGTTATAAAAGTTTTTCTATTCTATTTTCCATTGTCCTCACCTGTAATGCCACTCATACCAAAGTTCTCATGTTAACTCCATGATCTATCATGCCAACACTGTCACGCTATTGTTACCTTGTCAATATATCATTAGCCATTTTGAACGATCGTTAAACGATGACTGCTAATGGTTGATTAACTGTTGAACTTTTTCCAATTGCCATTTTTCATAATTCAATCTTTTTCTCACTCGGTTGTATAAAATCTATCTTTAAGGTGTTTTTTCTCATTTGAGGTGCCATTGACCATTTGATATTGCGATGATCTTCCTCACATCTAATTGATCTAACCTACTCATATTTTCTTTAACTATCTTCTCTCTTGTTGGACTGAAGGCATAATAGTGATATTGATTGAGACATTCCTTAGTCCCTACTTCTCAAGCAGACAATGATGAATGTGAAGATGGAGGTAGCGGCCACAACAATGTCTAGAATTAACTAGTGAAATGGAGGTTGACTACTGTTGCTAGAATTAACTAGTGAGGATGGAGGTTGACGATGATGTGAGATTTTCTATTTTTATAATTCCATAGAACAATTAGGGGAGGGGGATTTGAATCTTTGATATTTTTGTTAGAAACATCAAGAGGTGTCAAATTGCTAGTAGAGTTACAAAACTTTTAGTAGTGATATTTTATTTTTTATTTATTTAAACAAAGATAGTTTCATTTCATTAAACTAAAAGAGAGAATTACATATGATTGTAACTGTTTTCATGGAAAATGTGGTGATGGTATTTTATTATTGAACCATTATGGAAATGACATATTTACCCACTACGGGCAATATGGTTCAACAAATAACTATTAATTTAAAAAAAAAGTTTAGCTTCAAACATATTTGAAGTTATTTTGCTCCAACATAATATGTGACAATTGAATAGACAATCTATGCGTAGTTTTTAGTTACATGAATTTTTTAATAAATTATAAGATTTGTTTAAATAATACATATAGATAATCATACAGTTCTTTCTCAAAAAGTAAAAAAAAAAAAAGACAATCATACAGTTTTGCAATGTAACGGGTGGAAAAAGATAGCCCGAGCAACTACCGCGTACTACTTATCCAATATGAAATAGCCCAACAACAACAATTTTAGCCCATTGGTTAGTAAAACCAGTCTAGCACTCTCCAAGTTGGGCATGCTATAAGCAACATTATCGATCCGATTCTCTCCCATATTGGCAAATCATCAAATAACTGTAGCATCTTTCTCCGTGAAGCCCAAAGAGAAAAATAGATAAATAGGGCTTGCAGCCTTGCAGTTGTCCCTTAACGATAAGAACTTCGTGAACAACAACAAGCGAGTACTTGGGCCTTAAGTTACTTACTCAGCCAGGAAAAAAATATATTAAAAGCTCATATACTTCCAATGCGGCCCTTAAATCCAGACCCAGCATCTTCCCCCAAAAAAAAAAAAAAAAAATCCAGACCCAGCAAAAGAAAAGAACAAAGGTAACATTCAGGAATATAAACAAAGTATTGGTATTCTATTCAGAAATAAAAACAATAAAAAGTGTCCGTTTGAACGGAAAACATTTTTTAAAGAAAATTTTATGAGTTTTCTAACATTTGGTAGCATCAGAAAATTTGGGTAAAAAGTACAACGGTGAACAAGTTGAGCCAAGCTGAGTATTTAAAGTTCAAATTTGTTTAATTAATTTTATTTCAAATTTGAGCTGAGCTGAGTTTGAACTTATGACCAAACAAGATTACGTGTTTAAGTTTGGCTCGTTTTCTTGTCGAACAAGCTCAATTTGTGCACAAGCTACTTGATTAACTTTTCTATTTATTTTTTCCCGCATATAGTAAACCGTGACTATAATTTCTAACCTCTTCACAAATCTATGAATATTACTACAAATGAACTGTTTATATTATCAATAAATTACAAGTACGAGTTTGATATTATATGAACCTAGTTAAAAACTTACACAATACATTCTCCTGTTTAAATAAGTATATTTTTGAAAATGTATACATATAAAATAAAATTTTATATATATATAATCTATCCTATATGTTCATGGACATATTATTATGTTTGAACTTGGTTTATTTAATAATCAAGCTTGAATATGTGTTTGACCTTGATTTGTTTGTTACTATGAACAAGCTTTTTTCGACCTTGATTTGTTTGTTCATAAACACCTTAGTTTATTTATAACCCTAGTATGAGGGAACTTAAAAATTGGTCAATGGATAACCTTAACAAAAATTTGACATATTTTCAAAATTTGTTTTCCACTTTTATTTCATGAAAAATAATCTTTGTCCTTTCATGTTTGAATTATACCCCAAAAAAAAAAAAAATTTGTTACTCTACTATTTTTTTTTCTCATATATACGAACATTTTTAATCCATTTTCAAGGTAGACAATTTTTTATAAAATGACTTATTTTCCAGAACCTTCTAAAATGATATGGGCTAATTTTTTGAGGTAGACTGTGTTTTTTTTTTTTTTTTCCATAAAATAACATATTTTCCAGAACTTTCTAAAATGATATGGGCGTGTCTGTAGCACAACACTGTGACAACATGACAGGAAGCTAGCAGCAGGGCTACAATCTTGAGGCCGAATCGGAGGTTTCTTTTTGAAGCATCCTGGGGCTTTCTACCATCTTCAATTCGACCTTACAGACTATGCAAAAGCCATTCATGAAACCCTTCACAAAAATTTAAACTAACAAATTTAGACCTTATCTTTCCAATGAAGCCAATCCAACACAACCTTATGTGATTATATTAATATCAGATTTCACTTTGTATGCCTTCGCAACAAAGTAATTCAATCCCAATGGAACTATATAAACGTTTCTTGCGTGCCCAAATCTGCCTCAACAGAGATGGCTGATCATCAGAACCCATCTGAATAGAACTTTGTGACCTTCTTCGAGGGCTGGCTTGTACGCCAACAAAGCTTCCTCGAACAGCTTCTCCATTCAATTTCATCGGACACCACAAACCAACAAACACTATGACGAGAAAGCCAAAATAGCTAGAAATGATGTATTCCTCCTTTTCTGTCCTCCATGGTTGAGTTCATTCGAGCGAAGCTAGCTGGTTGAGTTCATTCGAGCGAAGCTAGCTTTGGGTTGCGGGGTATAAACCTTCTTTGGTTTTCCAAATAGTTGATGGTGCAGTTAAGGACTTAACGGCGGAGGAAACACTAAGAATGGAAGAAGTGAAAGCTGAGACAGGGAAGAAAGAGAGAGAGCTAAAGGAGACATTGGTGAGGCTTCAAGAAAGCGCGGCGGCGCCGCCAATGTTGGCGTTGGCAAGGCGGGTTGGGAGGCTTGTGGATGGTGAAATATCTAGCTTGGACTCAGCAATTGAGGCACTGAAGACAGCGATGCTGCAAGTGATAGAAGGTGCTGACTCGCTTCGCAAATCCACTGAGTAAAGTGGTGGGGATACTTAGTCCGATTCAGATTGTTAAGTTTTTGGCCACAGCTGCTCAGTTTCATCTTCAAACGAGAAGGTGAGGATAGCAAAGGGACTCGCAAAGAGCAACAACTGGCTTGGTGTGAGATCAATGAGAAGGGAGGGTTTAGTCAGTAGTGTCTGTCTACTCTGTGTTTGATTGTTTTTTTTAGCGAAGTAACAAAAAGGGTCTTCTTAGTATGAACTCATTGACAATAATAAGTAATACAGAGTATACTATCGAAGTCTTGATAGAGCTGTCATCATGGGGTACAATGCATTCGTGGAAGCGCCGCACTCATATCAAATTAGCAATCACCCCGTGACATATGAGAGTAGTTGGTAGCCTAAGTTTAAGTGGGAGAGAAACAGAGTAACTGTGGTAGTTACTTTATTAGTATCATAGTATGCTAGAGTTGTAACGTAGTGTGTTAAGGGTGATAGGCCAGTTGGCCCATTATCTTCCTAAAGGAATAAGATATGTCCAAACTTAAGTCAAGACTCAAGAACGTGTCTATCTCTTGAGCCAAAAAATAAGAAATAAGTTCTTCATCTCTTATTCAGTTTACTCTTGAAGCTAGTGCCTAGTTTAATACTTTAATAGTAACACAATTTTAGCTCAAAAGATAAAATAAAATGTAACCTAATCTATCTTCCTTTCTGTTGGATTAGTGGTAATTCAAAGTTCCAAACAAGGCTACTACCTGATAAGATATCTCATGCGCCGGGCACATTCAATGGCGGCGCTACATTCAGTTCAGGGTGTTCCTAGGAACACCTTGACCTGAGAAATTTTTTTTTATATATAATAATTAAAAAAATTTATTTGTTCTACTTTCAAGAAAAAAAAAAAAAAAAAAAAACCCAAAAAAAAATTTGAACTAAAATCTGGAAAAAAAAAAAAATTGTAACAAAGCAAGCCCACTAGGGAAAAAATGCCCAACATCAATCTTAAACAACAAATGGTAAAGCAAACCCAATCTAAAGAAAAAAAACAAGATAAAGCAAACCCAATAGATTACAGATGGTAGCAAACCCACGGATTCTCAAAAAAAAAAAAAAAAACTAAAATCAGAAACCAATGGACGACGCAACCAAACACTAATGGATGTTGAAAGAAAGAAAGAAACCTAACCTAAAGAAAAAAAAACCTAACCCAATATACTAAAATCAGAAACCAACGGACGAAGATCGGGCCTCAAACTCGAGCTCTAGAATAGCAGAACACATTGGATCGGAGATCGGTCTTCCTCGCCTCGACGTGCTGCCTGACAGCTCCGCCCCTTAGCCTCAGGCCTCTCTGCTCCCTCAACCTCAAGGTATTTCATCTTTACACTTAACTTCTCTCTCTTTTTCTCTCTTTTTCTCTCTTACATATACAGGTTATTGGATTTGGGTTAATGGGTTTCTCTCTGTGACTCTGTCTCAGTCTCTCTCTCTTTATTTGAAGAATGAAAGTGAAATGAAATGAGACTTTCATTCTCTCTTTAAGACTTTATCTGATTCTCTATTTCTCTTTGAATTGTGATTGGCTAATTGATTTTGCTTAGCTTTACTTTATCTTTATAACTTTATTAATATTTGCCCCTATTTTTGGCTTTATTCGTTGGTGTTGGTGTTGGTGAGATACAATTAATTGTCGTTTAGTGTATTGTGATTTGTGATTGTGAATTTATTTGATTGGCTCTTGTGATTGGGGGCCATGGGGCTTGTCTGTTGAGTTGGGGGTGGATAGGGGCATGGGGCTGGGGTGGGATATTTGAATTGAGGGAAGTAAATGCATATGAAGTGTGTGCTAGTGCAACTAATAAACAATAATTTAATTAACTAATAATTAATTGGGGGAAACAACTAATAAACAATAATTAATAATTTAATTAACCAATACATTATAAAAGACAAACAAATTAAATTATGTTAGGCTAAACAACAATTAATAATTTTATAATTAATGAAACAATAGTATAACAAATTGTTGATGCCCATTTTTTGCAAATCTGTACCCAAAGGCTTATGAGGAAGAAAACCCAATGAAGAGCAAGGCCTAAAGGCCCACCAAGAAGACCAAAGAACAAGAAGGGTCCAAAGAAAGAAGTGCAAGTGAAAGCAATCTGCAGCAAAATACAAGTCTGCCGCAAAATACAGTTCTTTGGCAGGATGGCTTCGGCAGATGAAGATAAATTGGGTCCAACGCCCTTTTGATCCAGTCAACATTATTTGGCCCACAAAGGCCCAAATCCTTTTGTATAAAAAAGAGAGGCGTGAGAACTGATATGAAAAAGAACAATGGAAGGAAACAAGGAGCAGCAGGAATTGCGTGAAGGAAAAGCCCAAACTAAAGAAAATGACAAACATAGCAAGAAACGTGTGAAAGACTTGCAGCAGGACAAAACAGAGTTGATCTGCTACGGCAGGAATGGCGTGGGAGACAAAAACAAAAGACAGTGGAGCAAGCACTGAAAGGCCGGGGCACCACTAACTTGTACCCAGCCAATACAATGGAGGTGGGCCCACAGTCAAAGAGATTCAGAGGGCGTGGTTTGGTGGTGGGGGGATAAGGGGGTCTATATTTGGTTTCTTGCCATGACTTTTTTTGGGAATATATCCTGCTGGGATGATATCTTACCCAAAAGAAGTAATAAATGGTTGGGACCACTGATGCATGCCATAAAGCTAGGTAGTGAGGTAGAGGTATACGGCAGGAACAAACAACAGAGAATTTTGTCGTGCAACAAACATGTTCTGAGCAGATGGCAGTGGTCGGGGCAACCAATGGGTGAGTGGGTAATCTTGAAAGGATGCCCACAACAAACCAAAAACAGTTGGTGAAGCCCTAGGGGTAAAAGGGAGAAATCCCATTGAATTAGCTCACTATAAAAGGGAGGTAACCACGGCAGAAAAAAGGGGACCAAGGTAGAGGAAAAAACAGGGGAAAGAGTGAAAAACAGGGGAAGAAGAAAAACACCCAGAGGGGAGAGAAAGAAAGAAAGAAAGAAAGAAAGAAAAAGAAGAGAGAAAACGCGGTAGGAATAGGGGCATGCATCAATAGACCATCTTTTCCCTCCCTCTTAGCAAACCCACTCTTTGAAATCTCTAAAAGTAATAGCTAGTAGCCATTTAGGCCTATTCTCCAAAATGCACAACTTTTATGGTAGGAGCCTATGACAAGATTGTTCAAGTTGGAGTTTGGGTTCCTTCTTGGTTTACTTATTCTATGGGAAGCTTTAATACTTGATTTTGATTGCAAATATATTTGATTTTTCTTATTATAACTTATATCCGCTGTATTTAGTTATTCTACCATAACACGTTTTTATCACGTCTGCTGCATCAGTTGTCCTGCTGTAGTGTTTCTTTACTTACTGTATTATTTATTCTACTGTAACACTTTTTTTATTATATTCACCGTGTTAACTATTATACAAGCTAAACCTTTTCTGCCAAAGTTTTCTTCTCTATTTGTTATTACGTATTTTGCTTTTGACACAAACTAACCATTATCCTACCGTAAGTATATATATACACATACTCTGTTTCTCATGTTCTGCAAAATATATTTTATATATATGTATATGTGAATACGTACAAGTATATATACTCATATATGTATGTATATATTTGAGAATATGCTAACCCATTTAAATTAACATTTGTTTGATGGGTATTTTCTTTGGGTTTAGATTTGTTTATGCGCAGGAAGTAGAAAATTGTTTCTGCAGTAAAAACGAAGAAGTCATTCACATTGTGGAAGGCTTTAAAGCACGTCAGACAGCTTTAAAGCATGGCAGACAGCTTTATTGCACAGTAGGCAGCTCACTGCATAGCAGAAACTTTTATTGCACGGCAGACGGTTTTACTGCACGATAGAAAGTCTTGCTGCACAGCAGAAAAGTTAAACTTGTGGCAGAACTGAAGAATAGTTCCTTCTGCGGCAGAAAAGTCAATCCTGCGACAGAAATTGGAGAAAAGTTCCTGTGGCAGGAACAAAGGATAAGCCCACTTCGCAACGTCTTCCCTTGGACTTGGACTCAACGTTTGCGCACAAGCCGGCCCAAGTTGAGTTCCAGTTGGACTGGTCTCAACTCCCTTACTCAGAATACTCGAGCCTACTACCGTGGCAGGCAGCCCAGCCCAACGCACAACAAAAAAGGCCCCTACACAAATTATAGTTTATAAAAGACAAACAAATTAATGAAACAAACTAAACAACAATAATTAATAATTTTATTAATATTTCAAATGAACTTATAGTTTATTATTTATTATTTTGCTAGAATTATGGACAAATATTTGATAAGAAAACCATGTACCTAAGATTTATCTCCTGTGCAAGATTTATCTTCATCTTCTAAGCGAATTCTTGTTGACTTTAACTTATAAAATCTTTCTTCAGATCCTGGGCTACGAGAAAAGATATCATCTTATCATCCTAATAATCATGATGAAGTAAGAAAATATTATTTACAAAAAGGCCCTTGTCAACCTGTTTTCCAAAACCTTGATGATTACCCTATATCATATTTTTCTGGAAAGCCCGGTCAATTTAGATCCGAATGGTATGTAAATAGAAAGTGGTTGGAACATAGTATAGACAAGGATGCAGTATATTGTTTATATTGCTACCTATTTGGGCAAGATGTTGGTAAGCAAGGAGGAGGCGAGACTTTTGTAACGAAGGGATTCAAACTTTGGAATCAGAAAGAAAAGTTAAATTCCCATGTTGGAGGAGTTAATAGTGCTCATAACCAAGCCGTCAAGAAGAGTAAAGATCTAATGAAGGAAAAGCAACATATTCAAAATGTTTTAGTTAAGCAATCAAATCAAGATAAAATTGAATATCAAGTTCAATTAAATGCAATAGTTGATTGCATAAGATTCCTTTTATGCCGGGGATTAGCTTTTTGTGGTCACAATGAATCTCAAGGTTCAAGTGCTAAAAGAAATTTTCTTGAGCTTCTACAATTTTTGGGGGGTCACAAAGACATTTTGAATGCAATTGCATGTGAAACATCCAAAGCCATCATCAAGGATCTTGACAATGGGTTCTTTTCAATATTAGTTGATGAGTCATGTGATATCTCAGTGAAAGAACAAATGGCACTCGTTCTTCATTATGTGAACAAAAAAGGAATTACTATCGAGCGGTTTCTTGGTATTGTACATATAGCAAGTACCACCGCTTTATCACTCAAATATGCTATTGAATGTTTACTTTGTGAACATAATTTGAGTTTATCAAAACTATGTAGGCAAGGTTATGATGGGGCTAGTAATATGCAAGGTGATATCAATGGTTTCAAAACTTTAATTTTGAAAGAAAATAAGTCAGCATTTTATGCTCATTGTTTTGCTCATCAACTTCAATTGACACTTGTTGCCGTTGCTAAAAATCACATTAACGTTGCTGAATTTTTTTATGTGGTTAGTAATTTAGTAACTATTGTTGGAGGCTCTTGTAAGAGACGAGATGCTCTTTGAGATGCACAATTTGCCAAAATTAAAGAAGATTCAGAGAATGGTGTACATAGAAGTGGGCAAGGTTTGAATCAAGAGACAAATCTTAAACGTCCTAGTGATACACGTTAGGGATCATATTATGAGACTATTCTCAACTTGATCTTGATGTTCTCTGCTGTTGTTGATGTACTTGAGATTATTGAAAAAGATGGCCTCTCCGACCAAAAAGTTGAAGCTCGATCTATTATGAGGTCAATTCTATCTTTTGAATTTGTCTTTGCTCTACACTTGATGAAAAACATTTTAGGGATCACAAATGAGTTGTCAATAGCATTGCAAAAAAAAAAAAAAAAAAAGTAAATGCACTCTATGAATCTTGTTAAAGTGTCTAAGCAATGATTGCAAGTGATGAGAGATGATGAATAGATATCTTTATTGACTGAAGTGTCTTCATTTTGTACTACACATAATATTCCTATCTTGAACATGGATGAAATATTTGTAGTTAGTGGGAGGCTGTGATGTAACGCCCCAACAAAATACAAATTTACATCATTATCATGTTGAGCTATTCTACACAGTCATAGATATGCAACTTTAAGAGCTTAACAACCATTTTTCAGAGGCGAATACCGATTTGCTACTTTGTATGGCTTGCTTGAATCCAAGTGATTCATTTGTGACTTTATAAGGAAAAGTTGATACGTCTAACAAAGTTCTATCCATTTGATTTCTTGGGATAGATATTTTGGCACTTAACTCTCAACTTCAGAATTACATTTTTGATATACGCAACAATGACTTGTTTTTAGAGTTTTAGTGAACTTGCTGAAAAGTTAGTGAATATAGGGAAGCACGAGTATCCATTAGTCTATTTACTTGTGGAGTTAGTTTTGACCATTCCTGTCGCTATTGCAACAGTAGAAAGAAGTTTTTCAGCAACGAAATATATAAAGAATGAACTACACAATCAAATGGGAGATCAGTAGATGAGTGATTGCTTGATTGTATATATTGAAAGAGATGTAGCTTGTAGCATTGATAATGAAACTATCATGCAACAATTTCAAAATATGAAAACTCATAGAAGGCAATGGTAAACTTTATATATTTGTGTGTTTTTTTATTATTGTTGTTGTCAATATATGAATTTTTCTTTTGAATCAAAATCAACCAATGAATACTGAATAAACCGCTTCTAACTTAATAAATTTGATACCTTGATAACGAAAAAAGGAAGGAAAAATGGTTTTGGGGCTTTGAAAATCGATATGTGCAAAGCATATGATAGAGTCAATTGGACTTTCCTTCAAGCTGTCTTGTTAGCCATGAACTTCAGCCCCACTTGGGTCAATTGGATCATGGAATGTGTCACCACAGTAAAATATACCTTACTTGTTAATGGCGGCAGCCCAACTCATTCATTTCTACCAACAATTTACCCTTCAAACACTTCTCACCAAACCCACCCCAACACTAATAATAACATACAAAAAATGCTAGATTTGCAAATTATTTTAAATTATTTTATACAAATTGTTGATGAGGTAAGCGATTATTAATAATTAAAATAGTGATAATCGTGTATGGCCAATTGTTGTAAAATAATTTGTGACA
This sequence comes from Quercus ilex subsp. ballota, assembly GCA_032727855.1. Lineage (NCBI taxonomy): Eukaryota > Viridiplantae > Streptophyta > Magnoliopsida > Fagales > Fagaceae > Quercus > Quercus ilex. The sequence continues at coordinate 40,096,551 of CM064919.1, forward strand.
GTAACATTACTAATAACTAACATTGTCAAAGTTTTTATCGGTTGCTCTAATCACAGCTAGTGAAAATTAATTTTGACATAAATCAGAAACCCAAATTGAAGTTTTTAGTGGACTTAAATAGTACTTTTTTTACGGTGGCAACTTCACTGGCACTGCTAACTCAAGTGAGGTTTATATTCTTAATTTATATAGTTAATTATTCTGTTTTTATTTTCTTGCAAGCACAGTAATTTATTAATACTAAATCCTAGAAAAATTTATCAATTGCAGAAATTTTATCAATTGAAGAGAGTATCGTGTGTGTATATATAATGCACTATAACATTTAGCAAAAAAATAAAAAATAAATAAGCATTACAACTCTACAAGAGTGTAGAGTAGCCAAACTTTCACTTGCTTGAGCGTAAAACAAGGCAGGCAGGAAAATGTTTGTGTGTGTCATCATTTTAAAAGCATACAATTTACATGCACAACTTAACTATAAGAACCTATATTATATAGAGAAATACTATGTTTACAACATTTCACAATATTTTCATAACAAATTTTATGTGACAAGTTGTTACTTGTTGTTATTAGTAGGAAAAAATAATTTTAGTTGTTGATTCAAATTGATAACCTGCAGGGGCGGAGGCCCCCCCAAAATTTTTGAAATTTTTTTTTTACTATATAGAAATATTTAATATTTTAATAATTAGTCCTCAAAAATGGGACTTGGCCCCCCCAACTATTTGAGTTGGTCCAATAATGTTCTTAAAAAAAATTGTCCAATTTGTCTAGTAGTTATAGAGACCGTATTGTTTCTCAAATTCATTTTTTATGGTAAAATGTGTTCTCGTATTTTTTAAAGTTTTGGATCATTTATGTCTGTGAACACTTCATTAATTCAATTGAAATTTTTTTACTCACAACGGTAGAAAATTTGGTAACTTATATTGAAAATGAAAATTGAAAGGATTTCACTATGAAAGATGGTGAAAGATTAATTTAATTTTATGAAGCATTTAATTTTAAAGATTTATTATGAAAGATACTAATTTTTTGTGTATGTGTATAGATACATGTGTTTGTGTATGTGTATAAAAGTTTGTATAGACTAATAAATTAGCAACACAAATCGGCCCCCCAAACAAAAATTTCTGGCTCCGCCCCTGATAACTTGTAATAACCTGTCAACTAAGATATGTTGTGAAAGCATTGTAAAAATGTTGTGGACGTAAATTTAAAAAAATTAAAAAATGTATCCATTTGAGCATAAAAAGTGGTACTCAAAAGTTTTCTGGGCATGTTGAATGTTGCAAAATGGAAACACAACTTTCATGTTACTCCTGGTTGAACTTGACAGGTTCTCATCTTAGAACCCTAGGTGATTGCCATCAATTGCCACAAGCTAGTGACACATAGCTTAGCTTTCGTCCCAACTATATCCCTTATAGTTGCCGCACATTAAACCTTTGTCTTACTGACAGGTGGGCCCCACAAAGGTCCGGCGCATACAAGACTTCTGCCGACTCCCTTGTTTCTCTCTTCTAGTATATCCCTTTCTTCCATAAGCCCGTATAGAGGGAAAAGAGCTCAACTGAGACTTGCGGGGAAGTACTCATCAAACTAGGCAAGCGTTTCTCATTTTCACCGAGAAGGAAAATCAATAGTGTGTTCATTGGTCTGCTAGGAACATAGAGGACCATCATTGGGCCTCACTATCTCGGCCTTTACTCGTAATGGGTTAGAGCTCCTCTGTTTCATGAGAATATTAAGGTTTCTTGGTCTCATTCTATTCTATTCTAATTTTATCCGTGTTCACTTCAATTGAACCCCAAATTTATGAATCCCGTTTCATCTCTGTTACTAGTCAATCGAACCAAGCTATATATTTATGAACAGCTAGAGCTCGGGTTGAGAAAAGGTTTACTTATGTTTGTTTGTTTAGCAAACAAGCTAAGCTCAAGTCTATGTTTAGGCTCAACTATGAAACAAATCAAGCTCAAACATAATAATATATTCGTGAACAAGCTTGTAAATATGAGACTTAATTTAAATTATATATAATATTATAATTTTATACGTATATTTGTCTAAATAATAGACTTGAGATTGAATTGTACAAGTTTGTAATATGTTCATATGATATCAAATTATTATTTGTGACTTATAACTTATATTAACAATTCATTCATAATAAAAATTCATAGATTTGTGAAAAGCTAAAAAAATTTAGTCACGGTTTTATTATATATAGAAAAAAAAAAATTATTCAAGTAGTCCATAAACAAATTCAAGCTTGTTTGAAAAAAAATAATTTGTTGGAGCATTTTAATATTATTTAATTAAAATGAATTTATATAACAATATAAATATAAATATGTGAGAGTTAATATGAAAAATAGGGAGTTAGTGGAATGTTTAATCCTACATTGAAAATGAGAGATTATTTTATTCTTTTTAATTGTGGTTGTAAGGACATGTTTTGGAGCCCAAGCCCAAAATATGAAGGGGTCTTGGCCCAGTGAGTCCAGAATAATAAATTTGTAGAGAATAGATTAAAATACTAGGCCCTAATGAGTTGGACAACGGCTATAACGGATTCTAAAAATAATCAAACAAAGATGGACAGAAGTTCTCTAAGTAAATTTATCCTCGAACCAATCCGAGGAGGTTTGTTCTAGTCTATATTGATTGAAAAAGGTTACAAATATAATTCCTACTGTTCCAGTGTTTTCTTTTCTGAGTTTTTCGATCCCCCCTCCCCTCATGGAGGGTCTTTCATGTTATATAGTCTTCTTTGAACGATCTTGGTCCTACACTTGTTGGTCATCTAAGTCGCTGCTTGAGTGCTTGTCCCATTGGACACTCCCTCAGGTTCTCTGTGAGTGGGGATAACCAAGATAATACTGTTCAATGGTCTTCTCCATATTAATGCAACCAGAAAATTAGTTACAGAGTATTTAATGCGGTGGTAGCAGCTTTCCCTTAGATATTTCTAAGTTCTTAGTCTTTTGGTACACTCAAGATACACGTCCTTATCACTGGAGTTTCTTGGAAGGTTACCTTGAACCTTAAGATACACATTGGAGCCATGCTTAGTCTATCCGAGGAGACATTCCTCCTCAGACCACCCTCTCATTCATATCTTGCTCGTTAAATTCTAAACTTGACCCATTCAACACCATTCACTTGTTCTCGGATTACTATACTCTCGGCTAAGACCCAAAACCCAACATATCATTTAGGCCCTTATCCCTACAACGGTGATTAATGAGTTGATATGTATTGCTTCAAATATTGGGCTAGATACATTTGGAATAAATTTCTATATTCATTGGTGAGTAAATTGCCTTTTTTATTATGAAAAATTGAGAGCCATTCACCCACTTAATGGATTAGCTGTTGGGCCTATATATATTCTTCAAAAACTCCTTATCTCATCCATTATATTTGTTGAGCTATTGTATCATGGGGGAAACAAGTTAAAGAATGTCTATACTGGTTACAAAGATTAGCTAACTAAAGGCTTGAATCTTCTTAAAGAGAGCGAGTGTTGCGCCTCAATGTAAATAGTGTTGTGTATTTTCTAATCTCAAATAAATAATATTCAGAAGTATTATTTAGTTTCACTGTGTTATTTTCATTATTATTGTGTTTGCACCAACAAAAATCAAACTTGAACATATAATCTTATTTATAATGAGTTTTAACTTGTCTTGTATTTGAAATAAAATAAATGAGTAGACATTCATTTTGTTTACATCCTATTTGTGGCTATGTGGTCTGGAAATTTCAAATCACTATACCATACTTGCTTTCACTTTTTTTGTTTGACTTTCTTATACTATCCTAAGTTTTGGTTTAGGGTATGTTTGGATACCACTTATTACTGAAAACACTGTAAAAAATAATTTTTAAATATGTGAATAATTCTGTAGGACCCAGTTTTAACTAAATTTGCTGAATTCTATATTTGTTAGTCCTGTGAAAAATGCACGAATTATTCATGAGACCCACAAAAAAATACCAAACACACTATCTTTCAGTTTTCAGCAACATCCAAACTCACACTTAGGAATATCTATTCATCCAACTAGGCAAAATATTATTATGACTTTCAATTTTGGGCCCTAAAGCCATGTTATGACTTAATGGGTCGGTACAACCCCATTATAACTTCGACTAAATCTTTTTTTTTTGAGAATCAATAACTTCGACTAAATCATACGTACACTCATAGCCATAAACAGAGGTCTAATCTATTCGTGCATAGCCGAAAGTTTATTGCGCACTCTTTTCTTGAAGTATTGGACCAAATCAATATCGACCTTGACAAATGATAATACTTCAAATCCAGTAGCACCAGGAAAAGGACTATTTTCTGTGGGGTTTACCCAAAATAAATGATTACTCAAAAAAAAAAAAAAAAAAAAAAAAAGGTTTATCTGTTAATGCGTGACCAGCAATTTAAGCAAGTTCCTTGGTGATGTTTATTGGGTTTATCTGATAATGATTACTGAGTACTATTGAATTTATCCAGTAATAATTGTATGTGTGTTTTATTTTTTTTATTATATTTAACTTCCATTTACTTTGCTCTTTTTTTTTTTTTTTTTTTGAGAAACACTTTGCTCTTTAATATATATAAAAGAGAGCAAATAATGTCAGACATTTTTTTACATTTCTGACATAAAATCACCTCTTATTATTTGCTGCTGATATACAACTTGTGTTAAACAAAGGAAAAGTCGAGAACAAAGGAAAGTGAATGCTAGAGATTAGGTTTTCAGACACTTCAGGGTACTTTAAAGAAGTGGGTCGGTAAATGGCATATTTGACTGGTGCAAATTATTCAATGCTGCGTTGTGACACAAACCTGCACTAAAAGACTTTTAATAGATCATTACAAAGTACTGTCATAAAATAATTGCATTGGGGCAAATATTTAAAGCTGCAGTCAATGGCCAGCAAAACTTTTTGTTTTGTTTAGTGGGAAAGAGTGATAGAAGATTTAATCATCTAATGGCCTTTGAGGCACTTTTATTTTTTGGTTGGCTTTGAGCAAAACAAACAAAATGGCCAGACACCCTTTTGGCTTTACGAGTGTGAAAAGGTTGAATTGCATAGCAATACACTTTTTAAGTGTATTATGGGTGTTCTTGTTTCTCTTTAAAACGACAACTTACATTATCTGTGAATCTCTCCAAGCAATCATCTTTGTTGTTTGTACTTCCTCTTCTTATTTTCTTTGTCTTGGGAGGACTTCAATAGAATTGCTTCATGATGTTACTGAACATAAATGTAGTTGTTTCTATGTCCTACACGCCTTCTTGTCGTTTTAACTTGTGTTTGCGGTAACAACCACGTAATTGGCTCAATTGTGTGATATCAAATGGTTCCGTGATGCGTATGCTAGTATGTTTTCAACGATCTGACTAAGATGTTTTGAGGGAAAAAAGTGCTAGTATACAAGCCAAAAGGTAAACAAATTGTTAATGAAAGATAAGAACCAGCTTATGAGATCTATGAGATTTTAGATTTAAAACTTCTTGCCAGTATTTTGAAATTTTCACAAAAAAATTCTTATCTATAATTATTTGATGTGTGTGGGATAAAAAGTGCTAGTATACAAGCCAAAAGGTAAACAAATTGTTAATGAAAGATAAGAACCAACTTATGAGATCTATGAGATTTTAGATTCAAAACTTCTTGCCAGTATTTTGAAATTTTCACAAAAAAATTCTTATCTATAATTATTTAATTTGTATGGGATAAGAAAACTACACACGTCCAAAGAAATAATTTGGATAAAGTCTTAAGTCTTAACACCCTCGTTAAAAAGGTAATTTAAAAAAAAAAAAAAATCAGTAACCTATTCTTTTTGCTGAAATGAGAGAGATATATATCACACCAAAAAAAAAATTATAATCAAGGATGGTATAAGGAGCAAAGCATGATTTACTATGGGAGGAAAAATCCAATGGCTGTAACAGGCCCTAGTAATTTGACTCAACACAATGAAAGAACCTAAGACAAGGACAGCATGCACTGACTGGCGGTCAAAAATGCGCACCACTTATACAAATTGATTTAAACAAACTACGTTGTGGCCTCTAGCGTCTAGCCGTGGTCACTGAATATCTCAAAATTTGACTAGAAAAGTGAAAACAATAATTACTTGTCTCTTTCAGCCTCTCTGTAGCGTCTAGGCATTGGCAGCTGCTTTAAAACCTTCCAATAGAAACATCTACTTAGACAGCTGAGGACAGCGTTGGACTAACAACATTTAAGTTATTGAGTGGGTTGGGTTGGTGTCGAATTATGTGTATTCGATTATATGGGTTAATATAAGTTTGACCTGATTAGAAAATGTGTTAAGAATTCTTAACCTTAATATAATCTATTTATTAAATAAGTTGACTTAACCTGACACATTTAACTTATTTAATTAACAAGTCATGTAAATGCCAATATAAATAAGGCGTAAATGCACTTTTAGTTCTTACATTTTGACTCTATTTTTATTTTGGTCCCTATATTTTCATTTCATTACTTTTAGTCTCTAAACCAATTAATACGCGTTATTTTCGTCTTTTTCGTCAGTTAACAGATGAAAATATCTGAGGTGGCTAATGGAGGAGTTAAAATATTATTAAAAATCCACCGTGGCACTCATCACCCATGCCACATGGCTTTCCCGCCCTTTTATTTCACTGTGATTTATATATAAAAAATTTCTAACCTTCTTATTCTTTTTTAAAAGAAAATAAAAGAATTAAATTAATTTTGTTTCTCTTTTTTTTGGGAAGAATCCAGAACATGTGTTCTTCCCGGTCAATTATGTTCTTCATTTTCTTCCCCAGCAAACCTTGCCAAGAAATTTAAAAAATCAAATTTTTTTCCCTCTTTTCTTGTATTTCCTTAGCAACGAAACCCATAAAATCAATCAGATTTACAAACATAAAGACACGCCTACAGATTTACAAAACACAAAGACATTCAATAATTACTCTGTCATTCTTTCACATTCCCATTACAAACACAAAGACCTTCAAGGATTCAAAATACCTTCAACAAACCCAAAGTCCTTACACACCTTAATCCAAATTTACAAACCCAAGCAAACCCAAATAGCAAAAACCCAATCTAACCATCTAGATTGAAGATAGAGAAAATGGATAGATTTGAGTATGTTCAGATCAAGGAGAGAGAACCAAGCATGACTGTGGTTGGCCATGGAGGCCTGTGTCGAAGGAGAGATGGTGAGAGAGAGAAAGAAGATTCTAGAGGAGATGAGGAAAAATGGCTAGGGTTTAGAAGAGATAAAAGAAGTGGCTTTGCATCGCACCGTCGCCCACCGAGCTCCACTATCACTGGCCCTACGTCGCGCCCTTGTCAGCCATACCGTCGCCAGCAATCGACCACAGCATCTCTTTAACCCAGATCAAGCCGATCTCAACCTCTTTCTATCTCTAACCCAGATTAAACCCATCGCACCCGACTTCACAAACCTCACCACGAACGGCTTCGTCGTTTCGGCGATAGATTTAAAGAGAGAGCTCACCTTTAGTCAACCCATAGAGACAGAGAGCTTGAGAGATTCCAATTTTTATTTTTGAAAGATTCCAATTGTGTCTGTAAATTTGGGTTTGTAATGAGAATGAGAGATTTTAATTGCGTCTGTAAATTTGGATGAAGGTGTGTAAGGACCTAGGGTTTGTTGAAGGTGTTTTGAATCTTTGAAGGTAGGAGGGACTGACGGGTTAGAAGTTTATGGGTTCTTCATGTTCTTCCAAAAAAAAAAAAAAAGAAACAAAATTAATTTAATTCTTTTCTTTTATTTTTTAAAAAATAAGAAGGTTAGAAATTTTTTTATTATTTTATCTGATGTGGCTTTTTTTATATATAAATTACTGTGAAATAAAAGGGTGGGAAACCCATGTGGCATGGGTCATAAGTGCCACGGTGGCTTTTTAATAATATTTTAATTCCTCTATTAGCCACCTCAGATATTTTTGTCTATTAACTGACAGAAATGACAAAAATAACAAGAGTTAATTGGTTTTGGGACTAAAAGTGGTGAAATGAAAATGTAGGGACCAAAATAGAAATGGGGTCAAAATGTAGAGACTAAAAGTGCATTTACGCCTACAAATAATCTATTTGAATAATGGGTCATACCTGACTTGAATAACCTGTTATCAATTCTCATATATCTAAAATTAAAATACAATTATAGCCATAAATATAGTAATCAACATATAATTACAACAATAAATTAAGCAATAATAACAAAATAATAATATCAAAAACTCATATCTTTATAAGCTAAACAAGTCAAACGGGTCAAATGAGTTTGCGTGTTGAATCCAAACACGACATATTTATTAAATGAGTCAATCGTGTTGATCTAAATATGACCCAAACCCGTTTAGCCTCAACCCACAACATATTTATAAACAGGTTAATTGTGTCGAGTTTGCGGGTCATGTCATATTTTCCCACCGCTACCCATGGCCACCTAATTTCAATGTAACACAGTTAAACTTAAACCCATGCTATGCATGAAATTTTTTTGCATAAAGTTATAATCACATGATTGATAATTTTTTGCTTAAAGTATATTTAAATTAAGATTTATGTTTGATAGAAATTACTTCAGTTATACTATATGGGTTATATGGTTTCATGCTTTCATGTCAAAATTGGTCAACCTGTCTTGACATGAATAATAAACCAAGTCATTTTGGGTTAAGCAAATCTACATATAATTGACACAATTATTATTGTGTCAAAGTAGATCAATCTATTTTGACATGAACTCATTGACACTAAACAATAACCTCTAACAAATTGTATTGTGTTTGCAAATCATATCAAACATTGTGACCTTTACTTCTGCATATATAATTCCTTATTTTCATCATTTTAAATATCACCGTAAAATATTAGTTTTCTGATCACATGGGATGTCAATCAAGGCATATTATGGTTGCCTCACATATTGTCAATGAAATCTTCAAAAATAAATAATAATAAAAAAATTATTTAACTTTGGTGTGTTGTCACTCACCGACACTCTGAGGCTTAAATAAAAAATCAAGCTTCTATTTCTTTTCTTTTCTTTTTTTTGTGCAAAAGGCAAGAGAAATATTTCTGTTTTAGGAGATTTCTTTGCATACATATTGTTTCTTGATTTATCTTTTTTTTAAACAACATTTCAAGCAGTTACTAATAGATCTTGACCCTTTACTTGAATTTTGTTGATGTGAGAAATGACTACTAATTGCTTGTAATTGTCCGATAATTTACGAGCTATGGTTAACTTTCTTGTCAATTATTACCTTTACACCTGTTTAGATTTTTGCTTAACGAGTCGAACTGTGAAATTACATCCAATATCAAAGCTCTTTTGGTCGTTCGTTTCGTGCAATACTTTTCGAGAATAAAAAGAGTATTATGTCACTCATCAATGATCAAAACTCAAATAGTACGGATGACTCATTATGCAGTGTTAAAAAGAGTGATATATAAAAGTTGTTGAATAGGTTCCTCAAAAAACCTTCTCAAAAAAACAAAAAAAAAAAGTTCCTCAAAAAAAAAAAAAAAAGTGATTATCAAAAAAATTAAAAAATAAAGTTGTTGAATCAGAGTGCTCCCTTTTTGTACTTTGATTGATCACATGGTTTCAAGTACTGTTTAATGAATTTGGATTTTTCCTATCATGGAGCTCAAACGATAAGGTTTTTCATCAAGAAAGGAAGATTTGTTTCTTCCTTATTTTAATTGATGATGCTTTCTTCGTCACCTCCCATGTTCCTTTACAATTATATCATGACTTTCAACTTTTGTTCTTATTAACTTTTGTCTTCCACTTTTAACATTATTTTTCCCTATAGTGAATATAGACTGGCTCATTTTTCAGCATCACTTAGGTGTAGCTAGAGGCTAAAGAGTAAAGACCCATCCACCCAACACTTTATTTGTTTCAATAGAAAAAAGATAGTTTTCCCATCCACCCGACACTTTATTTGTTTAGACAGAAAAAGATAGTTTTTCAGTTTTTCGTGTTTTTTAGTGTTTGATAATATCAGAAAAAATAAGTCAAAAAAAAAAATTATATATATCTTTAGTCAACAAAAAAAGTATAACTTATTTTTAGAGATTGTTTTCCATCAAATTTTGTTGAAAAACTCTATCTCACAAAAAACTAAATAATAGAAGTTAGAAGATTAGTTTTCCAACTCATTTAAGGTTATTATCAAATATAGAAAAATAAGATAATTTTACAGAAAATAATTTTTGGAAAATGTCTCATTTTCTAGAAAACATTTTTGCCTAAACAAACAAAGCAAGTGAAAAAATTAGAGTATAATTAGGTAGTGTATTTTTCAGCCATATATACCTTTTTTTTTCAATCATATGCATTTTTTTTCCTTATGGGATGAAAATGTATTTTTAGTTAAGTAGCTAGTATCTAAATTTTTAAAAGGAAATTTAAGGAATAGTATCTTAGTATTGTATATAAGTTTTGCCAATATAGTTAATACAGTTGGGTTCAAGAAAGTTTTCCAACATGGCTTGGGCACATGACATAAAATAACATGCTTGGTGTTGCATAGTTTGCACTCTGATGGTCATGAAATTCTTGGGTAAATATCGGAATCAATCCAAGACGTACATTGCGTAAGATATTCGTATATAGGTATGGAAGTACTCATCTTGTGGGTTCCAGTTAACTTAACTGATAAAGTTTTTTTTTTTTTTTTTTGTTTTTTGATTTGGAATAGGGGAAGGGGAAACCTAGATACTTAGCGGAATGGAATAAAGACTTAAACTCACACGCCAACTCCAAAACTGCATGCGGCAATTAGAGTCACGGAGCGAGTTATAAATCTCTCTCCTAACACAGACCTAAGCGATGTGGGACTAGACTCAACTTTAAACCAATTTATTTATTTATTTATTTTTTTGGAATAGGGGAAGGGGAAACCTAGACTGAATACTTAGCAGAATGGAATAAAGACTTAAACTCACACGCCAACTCCAAAACTGCATGCGGCAGTTAGAGTCACAGAGCGAGTTATAAATCCCTCTCCTAACACAGACCTAAGCGATGTGGGATTAGACTCAACTGATAAAGTTTTTGATAATTGAATAAGAGATCTGAGATTCAATATTTGCTTATACCAAAAATTAATTGGTATTTTAATCTGATAATAAAGGACAAAAATTACAAAAACGGATGCCCATAAGTTAAAACTCTATAAATAAATAAATAAGAATGGTACCCATCTTAAATGGTCCTCAATCAGAAAATAATAAGCTCTTATGGTATTATATATTCCCATCATAGTAGAATTTTAAAGTATACTAGCCTCATCGCATGCACGAGTAAGTCTTTTTTTTTTTTTAGTGGTCCTATTTTTTAGAAAGAAAAAAAAAACTGTGTTTTTTTATTATATATATATATGTGTGTGTGTGTGTGTGTGTGTGTGTGTGTGTGTGGGGCCCGAGGGCCTGGTGACCTCGACCCACTTTACACTTGGCCCAGGGCCCATGCCAAGGAAGTAAGTTTGTCCGAGGACGATGCGTGAGAGCCTAAATTTTAGAAACCCCGCCGAGGATAACCCTGTCCTCGGCGGACCGAGATTAGCTTCAGATGGGGAAACGGGCCCAAAACAGGTTGTCACCTCCGCACTAAATGCGCTCACCTAGCCCTCTGGCCGCACTAATGAAGATGTGACTCTTGGACATGGCAACCTTGATTATTGTGAATTACTTGAGTACTGATAGTGCTGCTGATGGGATGGACAGTCAGAGGGAAAGCACATGGATGATCAAAAGATGGAAGAGAGAGATGGGAGGAAGATGACTATATAAGAGGGACCAACAGAACAACAAGGGAGGGGATGAAGGTCAAGCTCCTCGGATAAATGCCGAGGAGCAACTCTAGAAGGGAATTTAGGTGCACGGCCTTCAATGGTGATGAGTCCATGGTTGGGTTCCGTTTATCTGTAAGGGCCAATTTCTTCAACCCACTCTCTAGAAATGTATTGTTTGGGGGCCTATAGGATTGCTTTCTCTCTAATTTTAGAGGGCCCTTCCAAATTGAGTCCCTACAATATATATATATATATATATATATAAATTTTATTTTGAAAGTTTAATTTATAAGTGAATAAATCAATTTGAAAATTAATAGGAGAGTAGTCCTATTTTTTAGGCAATGTTTTAGTGGAGTTAGAGTTGCATTTTTACTGGATTGTTCTTTAATTTTGTCTTTACTTAAACATAAGGGTGTGGAGACTTTTTTGAACTAAAAAATAAGGAATCTAAACAGAAAAAGTCCCTTAAATAATAGAATAAATTACTAATTTTGATTAGTTGTCTTAATTTATGAAGGGCCAATAATAGCACCGGCAAGGCGGCATCCAGCTATTTTGGTTTGGAGGGTCGGTGGTTTGCTTAATTAGTCTGTCCTGTCTTGCAAATTGCAATTCTCTCCCAATAATTGATAGGGAGTGTCTTGTCCGTGCAACTTTGTTAATTGTCCTCTCCCAGGAAAGGAAATGTGTAAAAGGAAATGAAAAATAATAAAAGGCGACCAACAGAAAGAAGTGGGGACAGCCTTGTTGATTGTCCTCGCTTACGTACGTATGTTTAGTGTTGTATGTAATAATTTCAAAAGAAGATGAAGACTCTCTGCTTTTTTGTACTGAAATACCTTCGTTTTCACTTTCTTTTTTTTGGTAAACTTCGTTTTCACTTTCAATCTTTGAAAAGACTATTATTATTGGATTGGAACTAAGAAAAAACTAGGAGAGTGGATAGAAAAGTATAGAGACAGGTGCTTGGAGTACATGGCTCAAATGGCATATCCATTATGTGATACGTATATGTTTGGATAAAAATTTCGATTTCGGCAGTACTTTTTTTTAACGGAATATTTTTGTTTTGTTTTAAATAACAATAGTAAGTGGTAATGAATTTTAATCTTCATATTTTATTTAATTGGTAAATAATGTGGTAGTTTCTCAATAAAATAAATTATATTTTAAATAAAAAAGTACTGGAGATAAGTCAAACTCAAAAGTTTATTTTTTTGAGTTTCTCTCTAAAGAGAAACCTTTTAAATTTTCACTTGAAAATTAATATGGTTATATATCCTAAATTTTTAACTATTGAATTGTATATTCTTTATGTTCTTAATATGCAAGTCAAATTTTTTTCAAATTGGATATTAATTACTATTTGATTCATTAACGTTTTTTTTATGCATAACTTAAAACTAATTAAAACTTAAAATTTAAGTATTGATTGATTATATAATTATCAATATTTGATATTCTTGAAATTTTGCAAGCATGAAGAATTTCGTAAGAAAATGCAATCTAACGGTGGATTTATTAAAATTCACAGTCAATAAAAAGATATAAGAGGAGTTTAAAGGGTTTCGAAAAAAACTTTATCCTCTCTCTTTTATTTTTTTTCTTTTTTTTTGGGTTTAATTTAGTAAAATTTTAGATCATGGATTGTTTAAATTATGTATAAAAACCTATATAATAGATTAGTCAAATTTTGTACAAATTTAACTTATAGATCATATGGAGAGAGAAGAAAAAAATTGCAGGAATTATTACCTAGATATACCATTGAGAGATATTTTTAGATCATGTGAGAGATATTTATCTTTTTTAATTTTTTTTGTGAGCATATTAAAATTTTATAAATTTAAGAGGCAAAATCAAAATGACCTTAAATTTTATAAATATGTTAATGAGTGACGGAATACACTAGTTAAGCTTTTTTTTTTTTTAATTACTATTATAATCAATTAGCTTTTTATTTTATTTTTAGAAATCATCAGACATGAGTTTTTTGAACTGTATTTATTTATTTATTTTTGTTGTTTCCTAATACAGTAAAATCCATTAAATTCTTCTTTAACTAATACGAGAATGCACCTGGTTAACAAATTTTTTTAAAAACAATTATAAAATTTATTATGCAAATGGTCTTAGTACTCAAAGTGGCGAACACCCTTTGTCATGTAGTATTTTACTTTTCGTAAAAGTCTAATTTTCTTTGATTTAGGCACACGAATTGTAGGCCACCTGTCGGTAAACGGGTTCAGATGAGACGATTGAACATGTTTCACAATTCACACGATTGGTCTCGGGATTAGAGAATCAAAATGATTAGAGGCATCAATATTCTCAGCCAAACCAACTCTCTTCCACCCACGATATAATAATATAAAACAAAACAAACGAAGTAAAAATTCCGCTACTCATTCATTGTTTCATTCTATCACCGTCAACTTTCTCTAAGGTTATGTTTGGTTGCATGGAAGAGGAAGGAAGAAAAAAAAAAGATTTCTTTTGTTTGGTTAAAATGAAAATGAGAAAATAAAAAGAAAGGAATGAAAAAAGGTTTTTGTAAATTCACCATTTTTTTTAATTACAAAATTACTCTAATATTATATGTAGGGACTCAATTTTTTAAAGGCCCCAAACAATACATTTTTAGAGAGTTGGTTAAAGAAATTGGCCGTAACAGACGAACGGAGCCTCGGATAATGAATTCACCCCCCCAATGATTAGATCTGGCAAGTTTCACTTTAATGCTGCTCCTCGGCACTGATCCGAGGAAGTTTATGTTTTTCCCCCTTCTTTCCTTTTATCCTTTCTTTTTTCCTCTCTTTTCCCTTTTCTTCCTCCCCCCATCTTTGCTGTTCCGTTGGTTCCTCTTATATAGTCCTCCTCTTCCCATCTCTTTCTTCCATCTGTTGATCATCCATGCGTTTTTCCTCTGACTGTCCGTCCCATCAGCTGTATTATCAGTAATCAAGTGATTCACAATAACCAAGGTTGCCCTGTCCAAGAGTCACATCTCCATTAGCGCGGCCAGAGGGTTAGGTGAGCGCATTTAGTGTGGAGATGACAGCCTGTCCTAGGCCTGTTCCCCCACCTGGAGCTAGTCTCGGTCCGCCGAGGACAGAGTTATTCTCGGCGGGAATTTTTAAAGTTCAGACTTTCATGGAACGTCCTCGGACGATCCTTCTTCCTCGGCATGGGTCCCAGACCAGATGTAAAGTGGGCCGAGGTCACCAGGCCCACAGGCCCCACACTATAAAAGTTTGGAATTTTTTTGTAAAATTACTTTTTATATTCCTACTATTTTATAATTAAAAAAAAAATAAAGGTGTAAAATATATTTTTTCCTATCCATTCTCTTCCCTTCCCATCCAAACATATATTTTCTTTTGCCATTATCTTTTCTTTCTCTTACGGTATATATTTAATTTTTTCTTCCTTTTTTTTTTTTTTCCTTCAACCAAACATAGTATTACAGCAAATCTCGAAGCTTATCAGCAAGTGTGGATAATCTCTTCTATGATGTCAAGTCATCCAGAAGGTGACCCCACTTCACCTGTCAAAGCCATAAGATTCATTGTATTTTGACTATATTTAGTGCTGAGTTTAAATGTTTTTTGAAATTTTTTTGTATCTTTCTTCGAAACAACGACTTTTTTGTTTCCCTCAATTATTTGTTTGCAATCGATGGGTGATGCGAAAGTGTTTTCCACGCGCTTCAGTGGAGCGTCTATGAGTTCTCAACCTCTCATATTTGTCATTACATTATCCACGTGGTTGTTGCTAGACTTGTGTTGCACATGTTGTCAAAGTTGGCGGCTTCACGTTTCCGTGCTTTACTGACTCTCAACTATACGACATTTTTGGGATATTTTATTTATTTATTTATTTTTAATTTATTTGAATTTTCAGTTATTGTCAATTCTAGTCCATAAAATTTTATATTTTTAGATTCCCACCAATGTGAATATGTGATTCTTTTATTAACCAGTCAATACAATTAACAATTTGAAAAAGAAAAAAAAAAAAAGCACGTAAGCAATTTGAATTTTATACTTATATATTTTAAATATCAAAATTTATCATTTTAAACTCACAATAATTAAAAGAATTCTCACTAAACTGATTGGTTTCCCATCTAATATCACCAAGCATAATCACGAGAGAAGAATAGCATGGGTTCCCTGAATTGAGCAAAAGACACTAAGAAGTCATAAACTCTTCTAACCATAACGTTTTGGAGACCAATAGATCGAGATCATGGTCCAGAGCTTTACATAAGCTATTGTTATCTCCAAGCGCCAATCACTAAGCCTTTGTCACAAAACCACAATCAAATCCATTTCAAGGCAACCCATTTCATATAATTCATCGTACAAATTAAACTTTACCATTATATGTATATAGATTGTCACATCATTTTAAATAATATGATATTGTAAATGACATATATATATATATATATATATATATATATATCATGAAATGGAAGAAATGAATTGGATTTAAAATATGAGAAATATTATATGTACAACATTTTCACTTAAATAATGTTAGTTGTGGGTTTAAATTATAAATTTAGAACTAAAAACAACTTATCACTTAAGATTTGTTGTGAAAATATTATGGTCTTTTGAAATATAGAAATGTTTTTTCATACACCACCGTGCATTCTTAGCATGATAGTCACTCCACAAGTACAAAGTTTTTGTGAGGTGAGAGGGTCAAGAATTGTGATTTAAATCTGCAAAAGAATAGAAAACTTCACACACAAATACACTTTAAAGTAAAATTTCTATCTTATATTAAAATAATAATAAAAGAGATGGTTTTTCATACGCATTCCTAGCAAAATCATGTACCAGATCTTTCGCACAAACTTTTGTAATCTCCAATCGCCAAGCTTTTGTCGCACATAGTCGCAATCACATTCCTAGCAAAATCATTAACCTCATGGCCACTTGATTATTAGCTCGCACCCACTAATTCTTAAAATCCACTAACTATAAGTGGATATTGTTATTATTTGAATTTATCATATGTTATAGAAAACATCATGTTTGAAAATACAAAATTGAATTGTTTAATGTATTCTTCCTAAATAATTAATTGTTAACCATTAACTATGAATAAGGTTTTTAAATGACAACAATACTAATGGACATTAATGAACATCTTATTTGAATCATGAATAAATATTTTGTTTTAAAATTATCTATTTATAATTAGTTCTAAGAAAGAAATAGTGAAAGATCAAATTAATTAGTTTCAGGAAGAAATGGTGACAGATTGAATATAAATGTAACAGTAATAATTCTCAAATATACAAAAATAGACATTTCCTACCTGAAAATTTGGAGTTAAAATTCTCGCATTTTACGAGTAGTGTATTTCTCAATAAATTTGTCAAGCGAATACCCAAATTTTCACAAATTTATAGGAATTATAACAATTCTTATCCCAAATTTTTTGCATAATTTAACGGTGTCATTATTATTAAAACGTATTGAAATGAAAAAGTTAAGTAAAAAAAATTTTAAAATCATTAATCACCTTTGCCGATTAGTAGAGGTGAATAATAATATAATATAATATGTGTGAGGCCTAAGAACCTGGTGACCCCAACCCACTTTATATTTAGCCTAAGACACATGCCGATGATGGAGAAACGTCTGAGGATGATCGAAGAAAGTCCAAGTTGCCAAGAAACATCGCCGATTACGATCTCGTCCTCAGCTTGCCGAGATCATAGAAAGGAAGAGTAGCACGCCACCAAAGGTAGCCCCCCTAAGCACTCCAAGAAAAAGACAAGTACGATGGATCATCCATGGAAGCATGGTGGAGGAGCAATTCAATGAGAAACTGTCACCTCCACATTAAATGCAAACAACTAACGTTCTGGCTGCATTAATGGAGAAATGACCACTGAACAGTACCACCTTGGTAGCTGCAACTCACAGGAGGTTTGGTAAGGCGACTGATGGGACGGGTAGTCAGGTATAGGCTTGAATGATTAACAAGTGGAAGACAAAGATTGTTTAAAGAGAACTATATAATAGGAAGACAGATCCTAAAAGGGGAGCTGGGGAATTCATGTAACCATTCTCATTCAATAGTTATTACAACAAAGTTCCTCGGATTGTGTCGAGGACAAA
This sequence comes from Quercus ilex subsp. ballota, assembly GCA_032727855.1. NCBI lineage: Eukaryota > Viridiplantae > Streptophyta > Magnoliopsida > Fagales > Fagaceae > Quercus > Quercus ilex. The sequence goes on from CM064919.1 coordinate 40,114,570, forward strand.
CTTTCTTAGATAATCTCAGTTCATCTATGTTTGATTGTGATGAAACCAATATTGACCGTTGTCCATGCACTAAACCCTAGTTCTTTGGCCCACTCTCTATAAATTTATTGTATTGGGCTAGTTGGGTCTGAGCCCGCTCATCCAAAAGTAGAAGTGCTCAGATCCAGTCTCTACAATATAAGTTATGTTAATTGGTGCTCTTAGGGAAATTGTTAATAAAAACTATTTTAGAAAAGTTTTTATATCACTTTTATGAAAAATTGAAAATATTGTCAAAATATTAATTTTTTTTTTCTTTTCCTATAAAAATTTTCTTAAAATGGTTGAATATTTCCCTGTGGTTTTAAGAGTATCTCTGTGCTGCTGTGGAGAAGCAACAACTATTGCAAAAACTCTCTAGTGCAATTTGTGAAAGTACCAAACTCATCCGAATGGAAGTCCTACAACATAGATCCCATATGTATAAGAATTATCCACATAGATCCTCATTCCTCCATATATATGTGTGCGTGTGACAGAGAGCAATGTTTTACTTACTAATGGTTAGTGTACGTTAGAATCTAAGTCTGATCTAATGGGTCTAAATTCCATAGTACTATATTTTTTGATGAACTCCATAGTACTATATTTGTGTTAAAGTGTTCATCAAAAAAATATTTGTGTTAAAGTGTGTTTACTTATATAAAGGCAGTCCTTTATACAGTGTTTCACTGAGTTTAATAATCTTTAGAACACTAAAAAAAAAAACAAGAAAACACCTCCAATTCTTGACAAAGTTAGCATTTAAGTCATGCCATGAACCCAATTGACAGAAGTGGTCTAGGATTGGCAGTGATTAATTGAAGGATTTGTTTGGATATCATAGCAGTCACCTCCACCTCTCATTTTCTTCTAGGGTTTTTATTCAACTTTGATTTTTATTTAATTCATTTATTTCTTTTATTATTTCACCATTTTTTAAAAATAAAATAAAACCACGTTGTTTAGACTTTTTTTTTCTTTTGTTGAGAAAAAAGTTGTTTAGACTTTAGATGGTTCCATGCAATTCGTGTGAGTTGTGACATCTTATCTTATATGTTATCTATATATATATATATATATAGGCAAAGTTTAGAAAAATTTCAATTAGAGTATAATTTTATGCCATGTGTCCTATATTATTTATTTTTAGAGAGAGTTTCATTTCCTAATTTTAGATCAAATGTGGGACCACATCATAAATATTCATTCAAGTAAGTTATTGAGTACAAAAACCAAAAAGTTTAAAATAAATGAATCATAAAAAAAATGCTTCACAATAACAAAATTAAGAAGTAATAAAATAAAAAAAAAGACATGGACAGTTTACATTTTATACATTTTTTTTTAGAATGGAAAAATGAGGGCATTTATGGCTATATTATACCCTCGGGCAGGGAGCCAGCTGACAAACCTCCCAGCTGAAGGTACGCGCCTGCCAAACTGTGCGGGAGTCACCTCACATTTGTGATTACACCTCACCACTAAGTTTACCCACCAACGGAAACTTGTGGGCAACGGGACTCGAATCTAGGTGTGTTGCACGAAGCGTCTGAGCTTTACCCACTCAACCAAGCCCCTATTGGCACATTTTATACCTAATGAGGTTACAAGACTTTTTGTAGATTTAACTACCCAACCATGGTGGATGGGTGAGATTACAAGACTTTTTGAAGAGTTGCCAAAATATAAGAATGACTATCTATAGTATTTAAATTATATATATAGAAATACTAATATGTATTTTATTATATATTTTTAAGTGTATTCATGCATATGCATAAAGTTACAAACTAGTTATAATTAATGAAATACACAGCCGAATGAAAAAAATTAGAGTTACTAGAACTAAAATTATAGGACTAAATTGATTATAAATTAAAACATAGAAAAAATAAAATGTTTTTTAACTTAGAAAATTATTCATGAATGATATTGATAACATTTTTTTTTCTTTTTTTTTTTTTTTTAAGAAGAGAGAAAATAAATAATAATCTTCCATTGCTATCGTTCTTTGGACCTACAATACTTTCAAAATTCAAACTCCGGGTGTTATTTTATATTAGCTATATGTATTTTCTGTTAAAGAATCAACGTCCAGTGGTCCACTAATAATGTGCTTTGGCCCGTTGACTTGGTTGGTGATGAATATTGTGAATTCGTAGAATATCCTCAATTGGCACCTAATTAAGAGTAGTGCTAGGATCACCAAAAATAGTATAATTTTGTGCCACAATTCGCTACGTGGCGAGTTGTGACTAGTGAAAGAGTATTTGTAAATCATATGGGAACACATCTTCATCAATTATAACTCACCACGTGGTAAGTTGTGGCATAAAATTGTACTATTTTTGGTAATTTCAATATTTTCTCCTAATTAATAATTTGATATTTTCTCATACGAACCAGACCGGTGAACTCCAAAAGTCCAAACCTTAGGGAAAAAAAAAACCAATGATGAAAATGCGTGATTTGTAATGTAATCTGCTTTTGTTTTTATTTGTTTATTTTCTTAATATCAGTATCAACATAATTGATGAGTTAACGTTTGTAAGTTTTAGTTAGCATTAATTATCAATAGAGAGAAAGAATTATGGAAGAAACTGATTTGATTAGCTTGAGAATAACTAATCACAAGCTTTGTTTATATACTAAGCTAACAGAGAAGCGGGAATTAACTAACTTAACTAACTATTAGAACTAAACGACAACTGTACATATTAAACAAGCCACACTATACGCAAAAGAATTAAACTATTTGTAGCTTATGTATATTATGAGTTAAGCTACTGTCGTATGACAGTATCCTTTGATTTTTAATTTTCAATTTTTGTCCTCTGGCAAGTCATTTTATGTCTCACGTTTTCTTGTAAGTCACTGTCACACCCTTCGTGGCGGCTATCGCTAAAAAGGCCTAATGGCCACTCATCCTAGTGACAGGGTGGGCCACACCTTCAAAGCTTGTGATGGGTTTAAAAGCAGTGGGTAACCACAGTGCTAAAAAACCAAGGTGCTTGAAAAAATAAAAAAAGTCAAAAGTGGCATCAATGTGCAAAAAAGTAGTAGTGGCTCACCAAAACTAAAAAGTTAAGGTGCTTCGAGAAAAATGTTGACAAACGTGCAAGATCATTTTTGTGCTTACAACCATATCATAAATACAGCGAAGATCCAAAGAAGATTCATGCAATGAATGTAGAACTTCTACATATATTACAGTAGAAGCTCACTAAAAAGTAATACCATAAAGTATATAGGCAAGATTATCAAAAAATAAAGTATATGGGCAACAATTTTACATTTCGTTTGCCACATTTGAGTTGATATTTTTTTGTTGGTTTTATTTGAAATTCATGGAACACCTTTAAAACCTCATAGTCCGATAGTATGGTAAAAAGAATACGTTCAATTCAGATTTAATGCAAACCACCTATTTTATATCATCTAATAACAACATTTCTCTCAAAAAAAATAAAAAAAATAAAATAACAACATGCCACATAAGCATATTACTAAATAATAAAATAGACTAATAAAAAATAATCACTACTTCCCATCAAAAAAAAAAGAAAAAGAAAAAGAAAGAAAGATAAGCACTACTTCTTAAAACCCAATTTCATAAATAAATAAATAAATCCACCAGATGAAAAATTTCACCTCCCTTGAAACTAAAGAACCAAAAGCCTCCATTTGCTAGAGCCCTCCAACACTATGACCTTCACATCCTTTAACTAATTATTATTTAACTATTGGATTTGAGGTTTTTATTTTTTTTATTTTTTTTAATATTGTATTTATAACCTTCACATCCTTTAACTAATTATTATTTAACTATTAGATCTAAGGTTTTTATTTTTTATTTTTTTTTTAAGGTCATGGAGACGAAGGTGAAGATGAGAGAGAGAGAGAGAGAGAGAGCTGGGGGGAGATCTAGTCGTTGGAGATGAAGATTGAGAGATTTGAATGGACCAGATCCGATCAGGGAGAACTTGGAATTGAATGTAGTGGCTCAGTTTGGGTCAAAGAGGAAGGGTAGTGATTCATCCAAGTTGCATATGGGCTTAGCGGAGGGGTAAAGAGCTCGATGAGTCAAACAAGGAAATGGGAGAGGCAACAGAGGTGTCAAGGAATTGCTAGAGACCATTAATGGTCCATTTGGATTGAGGGAGAAGGAGGGGGAGTAGAGTAGAGTAGAGTAGATTTAGCACAAAATTAGTTTATTTTAGGAATGGCAACGGGTCGGGTTTGGGCCTGGTTTTTTTTTTTTTATACCCGAACCCAACCCGTTTAATAAACGAGTCTTTTTTTAGCCCCAAACCCGGCCCATCAGGTCTTCGCGAGCCAAGTCTAGTCCAACCACTTCTGGGCCTAATCTGTGGCCCAATCCAACCCAGTCTTATTAAAAATTAAAAATTAAAAATTAAAAATTAAAAATTAAAAAAAAAAAAACCCAAACACAAACAATCAACTTTGTTATCAATCTTTCTTAGACAGAAAATAAATAAACACAAAAAATAGAAGAAACAAAATTCCATTTATCATTTATGGACCAATCCTTCACCAAAATTGGTTGTGATAATGTCTTTGATTTTCATTTCATCACCAAAAGCAAAGTAACCCAGAGCTCCAAATCCACCGTACAATAGAGAAATGAAAGTCATACACTACCCCAAAACTTTCCTAAACTTGTCTTTGTCTTTTGCCTTTGACTCCAACGGCAAAACCATTCCAACCCCTTCAAATGCATACACAACCACACCCACGCCATAAAGAAAAAAGACAAAGGGAATTCAACCCCAACTGAAAAGGGAAACAAGCCCAAAGAAACAAACTTTTCGGTGACAGCTTGCTTTTACTACAGCTTTGTACAATCTCTGTGCTCCTCCACGAGGGTAAGGGTGGGTCAGTGAGTGAATGAGAGTGAGGGTGAGGATGAGATGTGAGTGTCTAAGTGAGATTGAGATTCAGTGAGGGCCGGATGAGATGCAAGTGAGAGTGAGATGAGGTGAGGTGAGGCTGGTGGCTGAGTTGAGAGAAAAATGAGAGAAATGAGTTTTAGGTTAGGGTTGTGATATATATATGTGTGTGTGTGTGTGTAGTTTTTTTTTGTAATTTTATGTTTATGCTAATCGAGTCAGGTCGGGTCCAGGTCTGGGTTTGGGCCGGGTTTTTGCCAAAACCCAAACCCGACCCTATTCTTTATCGGGCCAGGTACCCGCGGGTCGGGCATAAATTGCCATCCCTAGTTTATTTTGAGCCAACTCTACTCTACTGCCCTCCACTCCCCCTTCTTCTCCCCTCCATCCAAACATGCCATAAGATTGTTGTGAAATCAACGTCGATTGGGATTCTAGAGAGCGTGTAAAAACTGGATCATTGGCAACATATTTGGTGGTTTGAGGCTTTTGGTTCTTCAGTCTTATGTGAGTTGAAAATTTTCATCTAGTTATATTTACATTTTTTAATTTTACGAAATTGTGTTTTAAGAAGTAGTGATTGTGTGTGGTAGTTTATTTCATTTTTAGTGAAACTAGAATTGTGTTCTAAGAAGTATTGATTGTGCGTGGTAGTTTATTTCATTTTTAGTGAAACTAGTCGCAGACTCGCACATTGTGCGTGATAATTTTTTAGGTAAAATACTATCTTAGTCCCTAAACTTTACAAAGAGTTAAAAAAAAAATTATCATATTTTTTATAATCTTGTCTAAAACATTTCTTATTATTATCATATATTTACTGTTTGATGATTTGCATAATATAGACATTAAATAAGAGGTAGAATTGTTCATTAGATTTTTTTAAGTCATGGTATATGAAGATTATATATATATATATATATATATATAAGGTTAAATGAAATGTACTACCACACACTCTTGATGCGATGGTCACTCCATAAGTATAAATGCTTTTAAGGTGTGGGGGACAAGAGCCAGAGTTCAAGTCTTTAGAAGGGAGCTTTACATATATATACACTTAGATTAGGCTATATTATAATTTCTATCTTTTATATATATATATATATATATATAAGGTCAAAATTTGAGATTATAAAATTTTCCAACTTTATTTCTAATATAATTTGTAAATTACTAAAGAAACTCATTTTTAGTTATGATAGGAAATATAATTTCCCTAATTAGAGTTTGATTAGTTTTAAGTTTAAAATTTATATTATTATATTTAATTATTGATTATCGATTTAATTAAGTGAATGTAATAGTTGATTTTATTGCATTATAAAGTTTTCAATGTCCTCTATATGGTCATCTCTATTTTATTTCTTACTCCACTTGACCACTTTTTTATTTTCCAAATAACGGTTACTAATTGACATTTGATTTCATTTTTTTTTTCCTTCCTTTATTTATTCTTTATTACTTTGTATGTTCTCTCGCTAGTTGTAATTTTTATGGTTATCAATATGAAATAGATATCATGGATGACTTAAATAGTTATAGATGTAGTCACGTTAGTGGTATGTCAAAGGGTGTTTTTTTTTTTTTTTTTTTTTTCCCTTTTGAATATTCAAGGAAATATGAAAGGTATTTTTCTAGTTTGGTCTCAATCAATTAAAACATCCATAATATCTTAACGAAAGTAGTAATGAGCCTTAATTTTTTTTTTTTTTTTTTTAATGTATGAAGTGGTTAGGTTAGTGGTATGTCAAAGTAAAAATAAATAATAATAAAAATTCCAAGGAAATGCAAAAGGTCTTTTTTTGAAAAAAGAAATAGTGACCTTTTGAATTGTAGAAATATGATTGTTTTAATTACCTTATTAATAGATTTCATTATATAGTTATAAACATCTAAATTAAAGTAGATGAATATATAAATGCAAAATTATATCTAAAGTTACAACTGCACAAGATAAATATGTATAGATAATATATATGAGCAAGACTTAGGTACAGTATTTAGGTACTATTCTTTAGGCTCTCCCTTTTAAAATTCTACCGTGTGAATTTTTTCTCATGGGATGAAAATATATTTTTTTAGTTAAATAGCTACATGGTTGAATCTTAAGAGGAGAACCTAAGGAACAATATCTAAGATACTGTACCTAAATTTTGTCCAATATATATATATATATATTGGTTTTTGATTATTCATTAATCATTATTTCATTGTTTACTTATAAATATCTAAATTAAATTTTTTTTAAATAGAAATATCTAATTAAAATAGATGAATATGTAAAGCTAAAAGTACCCAAGATGAATGTTTAACCACTGGTAGATTTGTGTTTTTTGAAGACTAAAAGTATGCTTGATTGATTTAACTGGAACTATATAACTATGCAAATATTGTTGCAAGTGGTTCCATCATTTGCAAATTATCAAGTTTGGTAGTCTTATAGAATAGATATTTCATTTTGCAAAAAAAAAAAAAAAAAAAAAAAAATATCATGAACTCCTCTTTTGTGACAACCTTTTTTCTTTTTTCTTTTTTTCTTTTTTTTTGCCGAAACAACTTAAAAATATTAAGACTCAATTTACCACATTTGGTAGCTATAAAATACGTCAGTGATATAAAAAATAGAAAATGTTTAAATATTTAAAAAGCATTTTTAGTAGATTGTAATATAAAAAATAAAAAAAATTCTCATTTTTTTAATGTAACTTTTCCCATAAGATTAATATTGTTGGCATCCTTTAAAGATGATACATAATATTTTTGAGAAGAAGAAGAAGAAGCAGAGATGAAGCTTAACACATAATATAAAATTATTAAGTTTGCGTGATTTAAATTTGTGGCAAATATATATATATATATATATATATATATATACATGATAAATGTTTTTATCTAAATGATATACAGCAGTCCATATTTTTTTAGTCATGAATCAAAAAGTCCATTTTCAATAGCCATTTAAGTCTACAAATTGCTCAATCTATAGGCCTAGATACATTCAAAGAGTGCTATCTAAACTATAAATTATATGACCGTTTATCACACAAATATTTTGATTTCCCTAAAGGAATGTAGGTGTGTGTCTAGTCATTTTCTTGATTTGTATTACATAATTTAATAGTACGGATGATGTGATTGAATTTAAATGTTGAATAAAATAAGATGAGAAGAAAAAAGAGTAAAAATAAAATATATAGCAATAAACATTAAATTATCCAAGTCATACTATGTAATACAATAAGAGTATTATTATATACTATATGTATAATGCAGTAGGATAATATTTAATAATTAAAGAGAATAAAAAAATAATAACTTAAAACACAAAACACAAAACTAAATCACATCAACCCATAGTAGAATTCTAATTAACACAAAAGTTCATTAACCTAAAGTATGGATACAATAAAAAGAAAAAATTAAACGAAAAATGAAAAATAAATTGAGAGAGAGAGAGAGAGAGAAGTAACATTTTTTTTGTGTGTGATAAAACTATGCATAGAGTGGAAAAGAAAATGTCAAATTTATAGTAAGATGTTGAGAATAACAATAGTCAAAATAAAAGAAGATAAAAGGGTACAGAGAGAATGATATTAAGGTAAAAAGTAGTGGGGAGATGAAAAGGAAAAAGGAAGGGAGAGTTTAGGAAAATTAAAAATAAAAATAATAGTTAAAAGATATTTTAATTTTTAAATAATGGAGTTTTTAAGTTACCTTTTCTTTTGAGGGGGAAAACTGTAAATTTTTATTGATGTAAGCCTATCAAATCAGCATGTAAAACAGGGTGTATCTGTGGTGGAACATCCTCCATCTACACTAAAAAATCTAGAATGCCTATTGCATATCTAGCTAGGTTATGCGCTACTTGATTACCGTCTCTCTTGGTATGAGAGTATAGTAATTCATCAAAATTTTGAGACAAAGCCGTAACATCCTCTAACAACAAACTAGTAGGAGATAAAGATTTAACATTCTCCCTTAAAGATTTTTTCACTACCAACGAGTCACCCCCTAGAATGGCTCATTTAATGCCGATCTCTGAAGCCAATGAAAGAGCAACAGTTGCTGCCATTGTTTCAACCTCACCTTCGCTATATGCTGCTGGTAATTTCTTTGCACAGGAGGCAATGACATGCCCTTCATCATTCCTTATAACCACGCCAGCCCCTGACTTGTTATCTTAAATGAGAAAATGTTGAAAAAAATATATAGGAAAAATTGGAAACAACAAAGATAATGACATAGTTGCTAATATGGTTTAATTGGAGTGTAGCAACAATAAATGCTACATTTTAGCTTTTAGATATATATAGAATGAAAAAGAAAATGTCAAATTTATAGTAAGATGTTGAGAATAAGAATGGTCAAAATTAGGGGTGTTCACCAAACTGCACCAAAACCGCCTGCAAAATAGCATAACTGCGCCATACCGCAACTATACAGTTTGCGGTTTTATAATAAGGAAACTGAACCACACCACACCCTCTATATATATATATATATATATTAATATATTTATTTTTTAATATTAAATATATTAATAATAGTTTAATAACCCTAGTTTTCAACAAAAAAAGTTTAATAACCAAAGCAAGTATTGATTAGGAAAGCCAACTCAAAATAAAGGAAAACTAGCTCAATAGTTTAAAGCTTGGCTCAAAATAAAGGGAAAAATCAGTTTTGGGTTGGGCAAGAAAAACCCAAAATTTGAAAAATATACCGGCTTCAAACCGCATCTTATACATCGCACTGCACACGTGACCACAAAAATGAGGTGCGGTGTGGTTATGAGGCTAAACTCTAAACCGCATTACACCGCACTGTACTGCACATATGATTGCAAAAATAAGGTGCGGTGTGGTTATAATTTTGGCTAAACCAAACTGCAAAGTGCAGTGCTAAATATGGCCTAAAACCACACCATGAACACTCTAGTCAAAACAAAAGAAGATAAAAGGGTAGAGAGAGTGATATTAAGGTAAAAAGTAGTAGGGAGATGAAAAGGAAAAATGGAGGCAGAGTTTTGGAAAATTATCAATAAAAATAATGGTTAAAAAATATTTATATTTTTAAATAATAGAATTTTTAAGTTACCGTAAATGAGAAATGTTTTAAAAAAATACGTAGGAAAAATTGGAAACGAAAAAGATAATGATGTTGCTGCTAATGTGGCCTAGCTAGAGCGTAACAACAATAAATACTACTCTTTATCTTTTATATATATATATATATAGAATGGTAAAGAAAATGTCAAATTTATAGTAAGATGTTGAGAATAAGAATAGTCAAAATAAAAGAAGATAAAAGGGTAGAGAGAGAATGATATTAAGGTAGAAAATAGTGGGGAGATGAAAAGGAAAAAAGGAGAGAGAGTTTTGGAAAATTAATAATAAAAATAATGGTTAAAATATATTTTAAAATTTAAATAATGGAGTTTTTAAGTTATCTTAAATGAGAAAATGTTTAAAAATATATAGGAAAAATTGAAAACAAAAATGATAATAACGTGGTTCTTGATGTGGCTCAATTAGAGCGTAACAAGAATAGATGTTACGTTTGAGCTTTTAGATATATATAGATATAAATAATGATGTGACATGTTAATAAAGAGTAAAGAAGCATTTGTATCAACTTGTGCAAAATACTTCCTATCATATTATCTATTTTACATTATATTTTATTAAACTATTATTTCTTTATCAAATTTTTAATACCCTCCCAATTCATCTCTCTCTCTCTCGGTCTCTTTCTCTACCAAAAATCACAGCTTCCCCATATCACTTTTAGCAAACTCAGATTATAAACACGACATTGATCAAACTACGAACCATTAACATAAATCAAATCAAACCAAACATTCCAAACCAAGGGAGTCAATACCGTACCGGAGGCTGTACCAGTTTGCCCAGCGGTACGGTATATTTCGGATACCGGTTAATACCGTTGTACCTTTTCGGGTTTACCGCTATTTTTTATATTTTTAAATAAATATATATATGTATGTGTGTGTATATATATTATAATAAATATAAAAGTTTACCATAAAATATTTCCTCAATTCAAAACTAATTATTCATAATTTTAGACTTTAGTATTAATTAAAAGAAAAAAAAACACACAATATAAAAAATAGAAAGCTTAAAAGTTACCATTGCATACTAAGAAAACAAATAATACTAATAAGTTAATGCAAATAATTTATCATTCTACCCTAACAAAAATTCAAAAATTACAAAACTTAAAAAAAAAAAAAAACTTTTTTTCTGTATCGGCCGGTACCGGCCGGTATTGCCCGAAATTGGCCGGTATAGCCGGTACATGGCCGGTATGGCTGGTATTTAAACTAGTACGAAACGTTAATGTTTCGATACCGGTATGCAACCGGTACGGCCAGTACCAGTACGGTATCGACTTCCTTGTTCCAAACCCATAGACCAAATCAACCTATAAACATACAAACCTATATCAAAGGTAACCAAACAACCTGAACTTGGCTATGAAAATGGAGCCATTGCACAGCCAACACAAAATCACATAGACTCAAATATTAAAATATTATTTCTTTATCAAAATTGTATACTAAATCCACCTACATCAGATTATATTATATAAAATTGTGTAAAAATACATAGTAGTTACAATAATCTTATAAATTTAAACGGTTTTGAAAAGTAGTTAAATAAAAATAGAAAAAAGAATCTTCTTGAAGTAAAATAGACTATGACTAAATAGTAAATACTCGTAGACAATTCATGTATACAAGTCATGGTCGTTAAAAAAGGAGCTACCTTTTTCCTACCCTCATGTCACAGCCGTACTAACCGTTCAAAATACAGTCAGTTTGTATATTTCACGACAATGATTTCAACTTTGAATTATATTAGGGTACCATTTTTGGCACAATTTTGTATCATAATTTATCATATGACGAATTATGGTTAGTAAAAATATGCCAGTGAGTCGTGTAAAAACACCCTTTTACTCATCACAACTAATCACACGGCGGATTATGGCATAAAATTATGCCAAAAATTGTGTCCGTTCCATAATTCTTCAACTTTTTAAAGTGAAAGTGAGACTTCCCCCGATACTGCTAGTTAAAATGGCACCTATCTTCAGCTTCGCAGTTGCTTCTCATTCTTCTCTAAATAAAGATAAGAACTTCTAGACCCACAAAAGTCTACACCATTCCGTCCACCACACGACATGTCGTCCCGGCCGTATCTCTACCATCTCTATTTCCTTTTTTGTTTCTTTTCCCTTCTCTCCGGGATCCAATCCGATGACCTCCAAATTCTCATGAAACTAAAATCCACCCTTCAAACACCAAACACCAATGTCTTCAATTCCTGGGAATCCAGCAATTCCATGTGCAAAGATTTCGCTGGAATCACCTGCAATTCAGGGGGTTCCGTTACTGAAATCGAGCTGTCAAACCAAAATTTAACAGGGGTTGTTCCTCTTGATTCAATATGCCAGCTACCATCACTGGAAAAGCTTTCCCTCGGGTTCAACCAATTCAATGGTCCAATTATGGCTGACTTGAAAAAGTGTGTCAAATTGAAGTATCTGGATTTGGGCAACAATATCTTCTCAGGGTCATCGATTCCAGACATATCCACTTTGGGCCAATTACAATATCTGTATCTAAACAACAGTGGTTTTTCAGGGACTTTCCCGTGGAAATCACTGCACAACGTTACCGGTCTCATCGAGCTCAGCGTTGGAGACAACTTTTTTGAACCTTTTCAATTTCCAGACGAGGTCTTACAGCTTACAAACCTGACGGTGCTTTACCTCTCCCATTGCAACATACAAGGAACGATTCCAACTGGGATTGGAAACCTTAAACGGCTAGCCAGTATGGAGCTTTCTGACAACAACATGACTGGAGAAATCCCTGCAGAGATTGGAAACCTCGTTAACCTCTGGAGGCTTGAGCTCTACAACAACTCTTTCAATGGAAAACTTCCTGTCGGTTTTAGAAACCTCACAAAGCTTCAGCAGTTCGATGCTTCCAGAAACTATCTTGAAGGCGATTTGTCTGAGTTGAAGTTCTTGACAAACGTGGTGTCTCTGCAACTATTTGAAAACATTCTCTCTGGCCAAGTCCCAGCCGAGTTTGGTGAGTTCAAAAACCTTGTGAACCTTTCTCTGTATAGAAACAGCTTCACCGGTCCCCTGCCTCAGAACCTTGGCTCTTGGGCCAAATTCGATTTCATTGACGTGTCTGAGAATTTTTTTACCGGTCCAATTCCACCAAATATGTGCAAGCAAGGTACCATGAGGGGGCTTCTTATGCTTCAGAACAATTTCACCGGTGAAATTCCGGCGACTTACGCAAACTGTTCCACGCTACGTCGTTTCAGAGTCAACAATAACTCGCTTTCTGGTACTGTTCCCGCTGGAATCTGGGGATTGCCGAACTTGAACATAATTGATATCACATTGAATAACATTGAAGGTCCAATTACTTCTGATATCAAGAACGCCAAGTCTCTTGGCCAGTTATTTGCGTCAAGCAATCGGTTATACGGTGAATTGCCAGCAGAGATTTCAGAAGCCACGTCTTTGGTTTCCATTCGATTGAATGACAATCAAATTTCGGGCAATATTCCAACCAATATTGGTGATCTGAAGCAATTGGGCGCTCTTCAGTTACAAAACAACAAGCTATCTGGCTCAATCCCGGATACAATTGGTTCTTGTTATTCTCTCTCTGATATTAACATTGCCAATAATTCACTTTCCGGTGATATTCCGTCTTCATTGGGGTCTCTACCAACTCTTAACTCTCTGAACCTGTCATATAATAAACTTTCCGGTCAAATTCCAGGGAGTTTGGCATCTCTTCGGTTAAGCCTTCTCGATCTTTCTCACAACAGTCTAACGGGTCTTGTACCACAAGCTCTTGCAATTGAAGCTTATAATGGTAGCTTTGCTGGAAATTCAGGACTCTGTAGCCTTCGTATCAGCGCCTTCCCAAAGTGTCCCTCAGGTTCACATATGCCCAATGATGTTCATACACTAATCATTTGCCTTGCAATGGGTTTGGCTCTCTTGCTTGTGGCTTTGTTATGCTGCTTCAAGTTAAAGAAGAGTGAAAAAGATCATCAAAACCGTTCGTTAAAGGATGAATCTTGGGACTTTAAGTCGTTCCATGTGTTGAGCTTCACAGAGGATGAGATTCTTGATTCCATCAAGCAAGAGAATCTAATTGGAACAGGTGGGTCAGGGAATGTGTATAAAGTCGCAGTCTCTAACGGTACTAAAGAACTTGCGGTGAAACACATATGGAATACTGATGGCAAAAAGAGCCAGAGCACCACACCGATGCTTTCTAAACGAGCCGGGAAATCAAAGCAATTTGACGCGGAGGTGCAGACTTTGAGCTCAATAAGGCATATGAATGTGGTGAAGTTGTATTGTAGTATTACCAGTGAGGACTCAAGCTTGTTGGTGTATGAGTATTTACCAAATGGGAGTTTGTGGGATAGGCTGCACTCAAGCCAGAAGATGGAGCTTGATTGGGATACAAGGTATGAGATTGCAGTGGGAGCGGCCAGAGGGTTGGAGTATCTACATCATGGGTGTGAGAAACCTGTGATTCACAGGGATGTCAAGTCTAGTAATATACTGCTGGATGAGTTTATGAAGCCAAAGATTGCTGATTTTGGACTTGCTAAGACTCTTCAGGCCAATGGTGGCAGGGATTCAACCCATGTAATTGCGGGAACACATGGCTACATTGCTCCTGGTTAGTGGACATCCACTCCTTATTTTCATTTGTGTTCAATTTTTTAAGGCTATATTTGAATATGTTAATTTTTTTTTTCTTTCAATATTCGTTATGATTTTTCTAATGAGCTGTTGATTATGCAGAATATGGATACACGTACAAAGTGAATGAGAAGAGTGATGTATACAGTTTTGGAGTGGTATTGATGGAGCTGGTGAGCGGAAAAAGACCAATAGATCCGGAATACGGTGAGAACAAGGACATTGTGAGTTGGGTTAGTAGCAAAATAAAGACCAGGGAAAGTGTATTAAGTGTGGTGGACTCTAGAATTCCTGAGGTTTCAAAGGAAGAGGTTGTTAAGGTACTGAAAATTGCAGTTCTCTGCACAGCAACACTTCCCACTCTTCGACCCACAATGAGAAGTGTTGTACAAATGCTAGAGGATGCTGAGCCGGGTAAATTGGTGGGGATTGCGATTACCAAAGATGGTGCTAGCAAGAGTAGTAAGAATAGCGGAGTGACGGGTACAGGGAAATTTAATCCAGACTCCTAAGCTTCCAAAATTTGTCATTTGGGGCTCAAGATTTTTGGTCATCCCCATCCTTCTGCTTCTTGTAAGTAACATGTAGCATTACTGTGTAGTAGATGAGAGTGAGACTTTGAGATTATATTACAATATCAGCTGGACCCTGTAGCATTTTACGTTTGCAATTTTGCGAATGTAACATTGTAAAATATAAGAAAAAAGAAAGTGATGGTTGGTGAATCTCTTTAGGATTTGAGTTCATGATTACTTTTGGTTCCCATCCATAGCTTCGCAAATGAGAGGTGTGGTGTAATTCTGGAACCGAAGGGCAACATAGAATAATAGATATTAAAATAACCTCTTCTAAAATATGCCTTTAATAAGTGTAAAGCAGATTTTTTTGTTTACTTTATTTTGTTATCACTTTGGGTGGTAACAACTAACAAGAATATACAATGCAGTAACTTTTTTTTTTTGGGGGTTGAAAGGATATTGCATTAAACAAAAAACTAACCGGCCTCTAAAACAGAGGAAGCAACCTGGTCATACAAAGTTCCAGCCGCATCAAGGCTTAAGAAGGAGAGCTACATCAGAGGGAGGTTCAAGCAAAATGGAGAAATTCTGACTAAGAAAAGCACCCTGTCTAGCGAGGGCATCCGCACACTTATTCCCCTCTCTATGGCAGTGCTGAATCCTAACTATGGGGATGTTTCTAAGACAATTCCTACAGTCAGCCACCAATACATCAATATCATTTGGATTATTCAACTCTTTCTTCAAAAGATCCACCACTACCTTAGAATCAAGTTCAATCACCACCGCTTGGAGTTTGAGAGCAATACATAATCTGATTCCATCTCTAAGGGCCCAAAGTTCAGCTGCTACACTAGTTGTGGACCCGATTGCACGTGCAAATCCCTTCACCCAATCAACCTTCTCGTTCCTAATAAGGCCACCTCCACCAGCCAAGCCAGGGTTGCCCAAGGAGGATTCGTTTGTATTCAGCTTAAACCAGTTTGACAATGTAGTAACTACATCACATCAAATGAACCCTAAATCCTCATTTTTAATAACTTGATGGTACATCACATCACATTGTTCCATCTAATTTGCTATCTTATATTATTTTGTATATTTGAGATATAAACCTCTTGCTTTTTAACTATACCAGTTTGGATCGCATGTGCAAGGCACATGCTGGCCATTACATAAAAATAGTAATATATGATAAAATATAAAATTTATTCGTAAGACAAAACAAAGATTTAAAAAAAAGATATCAATTTTACGATTTAGGAAGGAAATTTATAGATTATAATCACATAGTACATATTTCAAATATAACATGTGCTTAGAAAACATGAGATCACAAAGTTGAGCAAATATGGTGTCCAGAAAGAACTCAAAAATAATAGAAATAAAAAATAAAAACCTCATCGTAGATCAAGAGGGGACCTGTTTTTTTCTGCCAATAGAATGAGACAAAGTGATACACAATATATTAAAATGTATATGTTTGTCTTCATATGCCTAATTGTTTGTTCAATATAGTTCACAAAAATAGTCTTCCATTGTATTAAACTTGAACCACATATTCATTTCTTTTGTTCTGTTGGATCGTAAACAAAGATGTTGAACCTATCTCGAGAGTCTCCATGGATTCAAATATCGATCCCTTAGATGGATAAAAAAAAATTCTATCAAAAGAACGCACAACAATGCTTTCAATATCCTTGACGCCATCCTACAATCATAAAAGTAACCATGTAAGCTTTCTATATTTTAGTAAACACAATGAAAAAATATAGATTTTAAAGGTAGCTAATTGAGCATGTAGAATTTATAAAATTGTTGTGTTTTGATACCAGTAATGCATGAACAATCCTCAAATGCTGAACATGACGAATTTGGTGAGGGCTTGAATTAATGATTTTAAATATCGTATTGAGTTGTAATTCTCAAATAAAAAAGATACTAATTTAAATAACTCAGTTATTTATGGAGTATTCATAGTAAAGGAAAAAATAATAACTCACTTATATTTACATGGAAGACATCGTCAACTTTAATATAGAAATTCTGCATCCCACAAATAGCATCAGCAGGTGAAAAATATATCCTGCTCATAAGTAACACTGATGTAAAGTCAAATGGCATTTTCTATTTACCAAATTGATACAGTGAAATTTTTTTTTTGAAGTGATAATACATGCAGCTGTTTAAGGTAGGCAACAATGGAATGGCAAAATATGAAATTATGTCCTCTGCTTCAATAGCTCCCTAGAGTACACCCAATTAATGAGGCATTAAAAATGAGAAGAAAATGTTTAATTAATTATCCATTATGTCTATACTCTCAGGCATTCATAATGAATATCAGTTATTGGAAAGACAGTGGCATTTGCAAATAAACATGACTGGGCTGCAAGCTCATATGAAAATTTTGAGAACTAACCCATAAGAGAAAAAAAAAACAATGTGCTTGAAACAGAAATGAGCAGAGATTCAATTAGGACTCCAAGAGATTGACTTATGTTTCCACCTCCAGGAAAAAATGATTATGCTTCATGATTGAATAATCTTCTTGTTAAGAAATAAGAGTATTCAGCTAAGAATTTGTGGTGGAAAAAATGAAAAGAAATAGAAAAGAGGATCAAATGATAATTGGGCAACCAAAAATAGTTTGCAGTATTATTAGAAAAAAGTCACGAGATCTGAATTTAAAATAAAGATATGCAGGCATAAATTGTGTCCACTTATTCAATATTAGCATCAAAAAGAAAATTAAATGCTGAACCATGACCAATGACAGAACAAATGATAATGCCCTTCTATCTGAAGCTTCCTTCTCTTCTCACCTATTTACCATGTTTCCAGAAGCAAAGAACATTAACAAACTAATCCAAATAAACAACTGGAATAGCATAAGAATAATGCAAAAAAACTAAGAGAGAAAGGAGGAAACCAACCTATGATCCTTGTGACATTTATGTCACGCAAACTGAATCTCATCTTGTCCAGTTACTAAAAGTAGTATTAATTCCTATGGTCATTAGATACTCTCTTTTTCAAGATGATTCATTCCTTCTTCTCTTTTTAGACAAGTTTTCAGGTTCATTACAGATGGTTTATTTCTTTTTTAGATCTTGTTACAAAGGAGAGACGCTTCATATAGACTCCTGAGCTGCCCTTGCAATCTCTAAACTTGAAATAGTTTATCTAATGTCCTACATTCAACATACATTTTTGTTATACATTGATAATTGGGGGTGGGTGATTTGAACCTTGAATGGCTCTGTTGGAGACACTAGGAATTGCCAATTAAGCTACAAGGCTCTAGGCATCCTACATTCAACATACTAAGATAAGTGTTGCATTTTATAATACTTCTAAATGAATCTCTTTTTTTATAAGTTATACTTCTAAATCAAACTGATATAGCTTGCACCCATACTATAAATCACAATTTAGATCTATCTCACATCTACAATCAAAGGTGTCAAGTAAATTTATTATTACCACAAAAATTAAAGAAGACCCAATTATTATATGTCATGAAACAATGAAAAAAGCTTGAAAAGTACCTTTCAATGCCCTCAAAACATTGAAAAAAAAAAAATGCAGGACACCCAGATCAAAACAGGACAGAAATCACGAATTTAGAAATTCTAAAGTTGTTAATAAAACATGTAAAAAATAATTCAGACCTCAGAAAACCATTAAGCGCAGTTATTTTCAGTAACCAAATCTCACACTCTTCGCCGCTTCCATCTCATAACACACACAAATACTCATCTTTTTTTTTTCCCCTGACATTTTCAAAGAAAAGAAAGGAGCATGGACATTGCTATAATTGAAAGAAAATGTGAAATCTTACCAAAGTAAAATTTTGGGCTGCTCCAAGAACACTTTCTTCAACTGCAATTTACATAAATGGTGAATTTAGAAGCATAATAAAAATCAGCCTTGGAATCAGAATATATTCTCTAAAGGGGGAGAGAGATAATCTCCTAAGAAGCACGGGTGCGTTTCGGGACTCGGGTGCGGGTGCGGGTACGGGTGCGGGACTCGGCAATTAAAAAATTATTAAAAATATTTTTATTTATATTTTTTATATATTTTTACTATTAAAATCTTCTTAAAAAACACATTGCTATGCTTTGATTCACAAAACAAAGAAAGAAGAAGGCAATAAACACATTACTATGCCTCTAAGGTCAGCATTTCGGGTTTTCCGGCGAGTTTCAAGGCCGATATCGGCCTGTTTCGGCCGTATCGGTCGCCGGCCGATACGACTTGATATGGCCGATACGGCCCGATTCTGGCCAATACGGACCGATTCTGGCCGAATCGAGCGGCGTCGGCGCGAATCGAGCCAAGTCGGCGCGAATCCGAGAAAAAAAAAAAAAAAAAAACTCAGACGCGGCACCGACGCGCGGTCAACCCCGTCGGACGCCGCGTCCCGCGTCGGGCCGCGTCGGACTCGGGTGCGGCACCCTCCCAACCGCGTCCGTGCTTTCCAGATAATCTCAAGGTTATCTCCCGGACAATATCCATAAAAAATCTCCTCTTAACTTATTCAAATTTATGTAAGAACTCTTGAAGACAAAATATTGATCAGTGTGTCAAAGTTCAGCACCCAGAAGCAAGAAGAAGAACCAACTACAAGCATCAGATAAGAAGACTTGAATGGGTTATACGGCAGAAAAATGTATCTGTACATATGACAAAGCTACAAGACGTTTTTGTTGTTTTAATTATCTTTTAGTGTTCACACGTGCCACAATCATCTGTAAATATCTCTTACACGTGTTCCTTATAATGTGCACAATCAGTTAGAGCTTAGCAAGTTAGTTAGCTTAGTTTTTCTTGTATAAATACGATCTTGATGTACAGAAATCTTTCAAGCTAATACAATCAGAAATTTCTCATCTTTCTTGATCTATTGCTCTCTGTTTTTCTTCTTTCTCTGATAGTGTTAGATTCTTTTATGGTATCAGAGCTTAAAGCTCCTGTCAATGGCGTCAAACCCTAGCCAAAATTCCTCTTCTTCTTCCTCTACTTCTGCTCAGCGTGAGCTCACTCCAATGGAGGATCCTCGAAGTCCGTTCTTCCTTCACCACGGTGAATCACCTGGTGCGATTTTGGTTTCTCAATCCCTGACAGAAGAGAATTATTCTACATGGGCCAGAGCTATGCGAATGGCTTTGGATGCCAAAAGCAAACTCGGATTCGTGGATGGATCTATCACTGCTTCCATGGCAGTCACGCCTCTTGAGAAGCTGGCTTGGTCCAAGAACAATTCCATGATTTCATCATGGATCTTGAATTCGGTTTCTCCTCACATCACAGCCAGTGTGATTTACAGAGATACGGCTCTTGAAGTCTGGAATGCTCTCAGAAATCGTTTCTCTCAAGCTAATGGACCAAGAATTTCTCAGCTTCAGAAGCAGATATCCACAGTCATGCAAGGAGATTCAACAGTAACAAGCTTCTTTACTGGTCTTCAAACAGCTTGGGATCAATTGTTGAATTTCAGGCCTTTGCCGTGTTGTGCTTGTGGTAAATGTACCTGTGGAGTTAATGACAAAATTACATCTTTTCAACATCAAGATTCGTTGATGCAATTTCTCAATGGACAGTGACAAAAGTAAAAAAAGCCCACACGAAATGTATAAAAAAGACTTAACAGATTCACGAATTTTGGGTTGAGAAATACAAGAGCATAACTAATGAAATGCAGAAATTATGTGGCCCTCAAAAGTCTCTCATCTTCTGCTTTTTTGAGGTAAATTTTCTAAATAGGAAGGAATGGATTGGGTGTTTAGGAGACGTGAAGAAGAATGAGAAGACAATGGAAATAGGAGACACTGATACACTTTTTTTTTTAGGGTAATAGATATCTTCATTAAAAAAAGTACGTCATGTTCACAATGATGAACAAAATGTACTAGAAACAAATACAAACAAATCAAACAGAGATAGAATGCACAAAATAAAAAATGGAAATACATTGTGTAAATCTCCAAGTACAAGACTACCCAAATAATGTCCCAACTAGCAAAGACTTCAAAAAATCCACAAATTTCTCAATGTCCTCAAAAGTGCGGGTAACACAATATGCCTAATTGTTTCTTCAATATAATTTCCAAAAACAGATGTCTTTCACTATACTAAACTTGAAATTAGTATAGTGACAATGTTGAACCTGTATTGTTCCTTCATTGTTTTTCTTCTAATAGATAATGGAAAAAGACAATGTTGAACCTGTATCATGATTCTCCTTGGATTTCAAATCTTGTTTCTCTTAGGTAAATAAGAAATGTTTCATTAGAAGAAAGGTTGGCAAATCTTTCAATATCCTTGATGCCATCATATAATCATAAGACTATAAGAGTAACAATGTAAGCTATATATATTTTGTTAAAAAAAAATGAAAAATATAGGTTTTTAAAGTTGTTTTGTTATGACATCTGTAATTAAGTATTCAATACTTACATCTAAGGAGAGCTAATGTACTAAAATCAAAGTGACACGTTGCGTACATCATCGGGAGTGATGATATTTTCTGCCTGGAAAAAAAATGTGTTTTCAATCAGATAGATACAATGCAGATAAATACACATTTCAATTCATATGCACACAAAGTTTTGGTCCATATCAAAATACCGGGACTTGGGAAAACTGAAAGAGTTTAACTTTCAGATTCTCCTTGAGTGCCTGTCCAAACATTCAATTTAATACCTTGTGTCAAGTGTCAACCCAATAACGAAATTAATAACATAAACAGAGTGTGCGTGCGTGTGTGTGTTTGTGTGTTCACGTGTGCGCATTTAAGAGAGAAAAAAAGAGAGTGGGAGACACTTGTACTGCAACAAGCTAATATATGCAGGGTCAAACCCAAGACTCCTACTCCTTGAACACTGCTGGGTTAGTATTTAATTTTTGTAATAAATAGAAAGATGCACATAGACACTCTTATCATCTTCAATATGGGATGTGCACAAACATGAAGTTTACCTATTCAACAACAACATCTAAAATCGGCACAAAGCTAACATGAATAAAGCAAAAGTTTCCCGTCTCTAAAATGAGAAGTATTCACGAAAAGAAGTCATTTAATTATACTAAGTTAAAGTTAAAGATCAGGTTTCTTACTCAAGTATTTGTATCAATATAAGAAAACAATTGATCCTACATGAACAAGCAAAAGTAGTGTTACGAAATTTAACCAAAGAGATATACGATGAACTTTTCATTGCTCAAGTTAAAAATTAATACCATGTTAGCATGAATTAAGGGCACCAAAGTGATCAAATAAATTAACAAATTACAGATGCACCATACCGACCATCCAATGTATAAAACATTGAGAGGATCCTTGTGATCATCAAACTCAACAAATGGATATTCCGGTGGCCTTTGAGCAACCCAAACACTGCAGAATTTCATTAAGATCTTACATCATGCAGCTATCAAGTTTGTTTCCCAGACAGAAAAATGCGTCAACATACAAGCACACATATGTTACCCCCTCACCACACCCCACAAAAAATAAAAGGGAACAACTTTCTATTTATTCCATCGGCATTACAAACATAGAAGTATCACAGCAAATAGTTATGATTTATCCTCATCATGCTTCACTAAGAGGAATTTCGACAAGCAAGAATCACATGACATAGAGTATTAATATATATGCAACTTAGACTTGGCCCAGAGTTATGTAATTAAAGTACAATAACTACAGGTTGTCATTTAATTTGATCATGCCAACACCAACACATATTAATGTCAAACACAAAGATTATAGTAGACCTTAACTCATTTAATTCTCAAAAATAATACAGTTATCACAAAACTGGCATACATTAAAAAGTAAAGTAAACAAAATTCTTGCATGACTAACAATTTCATGAAATGGGACCAATTCGAACGGAAACATTTGCAGTGAAGCATTCAAAAAAAAAAAAAAAAAAATGATCAAGGGATTTTGTAAATTGGAACTAAAAGCCCCATTAAGTAGAAAACTGGAATTGGGGCCTTTTAAGTTCCATCTAAAATTCAATTCCAATCAAGGTAAAGTCTAGAACTATCATCTGATCCAATTCTGACCATTGAACAAAAAGAGAAAAGGTAGTACCCTGCACCCTGGACCCCATAATGTAAAAAAGGAACTGGGGACCTATAAAATTAGTAAGATATAAGAATACATATAACTAAGGAAAAAATAATAATGAACTTGGATGCTTTCCTCTTGGGCATTTTCAGAAACAATTCATATCCTTCTTTGTATGGATTGGTAACAAAGAAATAGATAGTCAGTGTTATAATATATATAAAATAAGAAAAAAAAAAAAAAAAATACAGCTGAACAGCTAACCTTGAAGAAACCGCAGCTATTGATAGTTCAAAAACAAAATGGAAGCAAATCTTCCTGTATCATCAATTTCTTTCTTCCTTCCCCTATCTCGATTTGAGCCAAACCGAGTAAATAAAAGCCATATCTGCTTGTGTTCGACGTTAACTCACAATTTTTTCTTAACTACTTACCGCCAAGTAGCGATTTCTGGCAAAATTTGTGTAAAATTTTGTAGTAGCATTGCTTCGTATATTTTTTCCTTTCAATTTTATCCACCCAAATCTATTTTAGAGCGTAAAATTCATGTTTTAGATTGTCGCATTAAATTTTTTACTTAAAATTCAATGCATGTTGCACTCACATTTAAGTGGAATTTTTAAATAGACATTAGAATTGATTGAATGTGGTTGTACAGGGGCGGTATCTCTTGAATTATATATATATATATTTATACTAAAAAAAAAAAAAAACCCCTTAATTATCATTTAAGGGGCTTTCCCTGTTTGAATTTCTCATTTTTTAGTTCAAAAATACCCCTACATCCATATGTTTAAGTAGAAACAAAACTAATGAACAATTCAATAAAAATACAACTCTATCTCCCACTAAAATATTGCCTAAAAAATAGGACCATTTTGCTGTTAATTTCCAAATTGTTTTATCCACTTATAAATTAGATTTTCAAAAAAAAAATATATATAAAAAATAAAATCACAAAGTTTTTTTTTTTTGGGCTAAAAAAAGCCTCATCACACGCACAAAGTACGTGTGATGAGGCTAGTACTATTATTTAAGGGGCTTCCTCTGTTTGGATTCTTTATTTTTTTTAGTTAAAAAATGCATCTACAACCCTATATTTAAGTAGAGACAAAACTAAAGGACTATCTGGTAAAAAAGTAACTCTAACTCCCACTAAAATATTGTCTAAAAAATAGGACCACTTTCTTATTAATTTTCAAATTGATTTATTCACTTATAAATTAGATTTTTAAAATAAAAATTATATATATAAAAAATAATTAAATACTGTTTTTTTTTTTACAAAATAGGATCACTAAAAAAAAAAAAAAAAAGCCTCATAGAATGCGCGAAGCGTGTGTGATGAGGCTAGTAATAATTTAAAATTTTTTATTTGTTTACCTTTCAAAAAAATTTTGAGAACACCCTCAGTTTTTTTTATGCCAATAAAATTAAATTTTGCTCCATAATTTGTTCTACGTTCAGTAGATGAATAATTGTTTGGTTGTGTACATTGAAAGAGATGTAGCTTGTAGCATTTGATAATGAGACAATCATGCACCGATTTCAAAATATGAAAACTCGTAGAAGGTAATTGTAAACTCTATGTATTTGCATATTTTTAGTATTATTGTTGTTGTTAATATATGAATTTCTCTTTTTATTAAATTGTATAATTTATGCTAATTAAGGAACACCCTAAGAAAAATTTTTGGAGCCGCCACTTCATATTCTTTATTATGTAATATGATGATATTGCATGTTAGAATTGGAGGGTAAAACTTGAGTTTTACACCACATCCTTATAGAATCTAATCTTCTAATTCTTTATCTTTAGTTTTTGGTTTTGGATTGAACTTATTGATATGTCCCGAAAGTGTGAAGAAAAAAAAGTAAATAAGAATATGTTTTGGGAGGCTGTTTCTGTCTTTTCAACAAGTTTTTATTAAGGTTACTATTTTGCCCCTTGTAAGACTTCTAAGTAGAACTAAAATAGCCATGACTTTTGAGTGGAGTTGTAATGTGTTTTTGTGTCAGAACCCTTCTTTTTCTCCCTTATGTGTGTTTGTTTCTCAAAAAAAAAAAAAAAAAAAAAAATTCTAAAATAGTCAAGGTCTTTTTAGTCCTTTGAACCCAATTTTTGAAACTGGGCATGTGTGCATTTTAGAGGAGGAGAAGGAGAAAGAGTGGGAAAAAGAAGAAGCAGAAATATATGATTACATGTAAGGGAGATCTCCGGTAATCTCTCAATTTCTAATTTGATTCATCCATTACACGATTTCAACTTTGATTTAGGTTTTTTTTTTTTTTTTGGTTGATTTAGATTTAGTTTCTTTATCATTTTGTATTTCTTGTAAGAATCATCTTTACTGTATAATTAAATATGTTCTTACTTTCTCAAAAAAAAAAAAAAATGTTCTTACTTTTGGAATAAGAGTTGTTGTGGAAGACACCAAATTCACATCATAGGGCATAAATCATCCATCCAATACATGTTACTGCAAAACGTTCTAGCTCATTAAAAAATGATTCATAGAGGCAATAAACCCTGTATTAAAATTTTGGTAAATTTTGAAAAATTGCAGAGATAAATTAGAACTTATGAAAAGTGTGTTTAAGTCGACGTAACAATATACAATGCAAAAGGGGCGCCTCTAGGGATCTTATTAAATATCTGAAGATTTCTGTTATATATGAATTTAATTTTTGGGTTTGACTTACCTTCAGTACTTTTTAAACTGAACATGTCCTTTTGTTTTAAATATACAATGGCCAGTGGTAGTGGGTTTTAATCTCCATATTTTATTTAGTTAGTGGGTGACATGACAATCTCTTATTAAAACAAAAGGAGATTCCTGTTAAAAAAGTACTGGAGGTAAGCCACACCCTTAATTTCTTCATCTCTTTTTATTTTTGAACCTTTTATAAAGCTTGAAAGTTGAAACAAATACTTTCAAGTTTCAAAGGCATTTTCCTTTGATTTAAAATTCTAAGTATTTTTAAGCTATGTTCAACATTCTTGAAAATATCCAATGTAAAAGTTTTTATGAAAAGCTCTGTAATCTTTCTCTCTCTGCTTTTTTTTTTTTTTTTTTGGTTGTGGCCAAATGACTTACTAGTACTCGACAAACTCCATGGTATTTTTTTTTTTTTTTTTTTAATTCGATAGTTGAGGGAGGAGAGATTTGAATCTTGAATGTTTTTGTTAAAAACACGAAGAAGTACTAACCAATTGAACTAGAAGACTATTGACCCATAGTATGTATTTAAGCTTTTATAGGACAAAGAAAAGGTATCTAAATTAAATTTGTTTCATAATTAAATTACTTTTTTTTGGGGTTATAATACTTATTATAGGAGAAAATTTAGCTACAAAATTGGTTGTAGCCTAATCGTACAACCTTACTTAATATCTTTTTATTAGAGGTAAAATTTGACAAATTCACCATTGGATTACATCTTTTTCATATATCTTCCATGCTTGCAAACAATTTAGAAAATTAAAGATCAATAACTATGTCATCAATAAATTTTTTAAATTGCAAGTTTTTATAGTCTAAAATTATGCATAAAATATAAACTTATGAATCATATAGTAAATAATATTCAATTGAGACGAAATTTGACATAAGTATTAAGAGCGTAAAGAACATGCAATTCAATGGTTAGATTTTTAAAATTTGTAGTAATGTTTATTTTATTGAGTAAGGTTGTAGCCTTAGGTTACAACTAATTTTGTTGCTAAACTTTGTCCCTTATTATATTGTCAAAGAATGTAAAAATTTAATGATACTAGCATGTAATTTGAGCATACGCATGGAAATGTTGAACAATATTGATAAAGAAGAACAAAAAAAAGAACAATTTTATGAGTATTCATTTGAATTTTTTAAAATTTAAATTATTATTATTATTCAAGGGAAAAAAATGTAGATTATTGTTCTGAATGTTGTATAAGGAATTTGATAGCATGAAACACTATGGTTGATAACAATCTTTAAAAAAAAAAAATTCGAAGTAATGAAATTGTTTGTTTATCAATTGGGAT
The DNA here is from genome assembly GCA_032727855.1 of Quercus ilex subsp. ballota. NCBI lineage: Eukaryota > Viridiplantae > Streptophyta > Magnoliopsida > Fagales > Fagaceae > Quercus > Quercus ilex. The sequence goes on from CM064919.1 coordinate 40,141,918, forward strand.
TTGAAACAAAAATAAAATTGAAATCCACATTTTAAAGTACCTCATGCCTGGTAATGCTAAAGTTTTGTATTATGTTTAGGTATGTAGTGATGATAAAGCGGTCTTAAACTCTTACATATGAATTACTTATAGTCATATATTAATGTTAATGTTTCTACAACTTGTTGGATCTATTAATTGTCAAAGAAAAAAAGTTATAGTGTCACATCTATTAATTGTAAAAGAAAAATGTTATAGTGGAATTATATTGAATCACATGAGAACTTGTTGCATCTATCAATTGTAAATTAAAAAAATGTTATGGTGGAATTATATTAGATAACATGATGTTAAATAACAATTTTGCAAGTTATCTTACCACTCATTCTCAATCTCTTGTACACAATTGCAATGTTTGAATTTCCCCCTTTACTGAAGAAAATAATATGAATTAAGAGTTTTTTGTCTAATTCTATCTGACATATGTTCTTTATACGTTTGTTTAGAATGTAATGGATATTTTTTCAAGCCTTTTTTATGGGTTCCCTCAATTTTAGCGTGTAGTAAATACTTATGCACCAAAATTAAAAAAAAAAAAATTATGAAACATGGTAAAAAAATTAGACCACAATTGAAATTCAATGGATTTTCTCTAGATAAGAATAGATTTGATGTTATTATAAAAATTTATAGTTTACCGTATGTATCTAGAAATAAAAACCACTTGCTTTTGCAAAATTTGAACATCCATAAACTTAAATACGCTGATATATACAACAAATAGCATTACAAAACAAAAACTAAACTTAGCTAATATAACTATTATATGGCTCGATTGAGGTGAATAATCACTATCTTTCTTACTTTACAAAAACCAGAAGAGAACAAATATTACATATATGGGTTGTTTTTTTATCTACTCCAACTTCTATTACATCCACGCACCAAAGTGTCAGACCACAAAAACTTTCATGGATACAGTAGATAAAGCTAATACAGATGAAGTTTGAAGCCAAAATAAGACTACCCATCAAGAATTCTCTTAATTTTTTCAACTTCTAATTTATCCACATCCCAACCAAAGGGTATAATGAATAGACACACACACACACACACACATAAAATCAAACTAAAATGAAAGAGAACAAACAGATAATTAGAGAATAATTGTCTAACTCACCTAATAAAATTAGAAATGAAACGATTTGAGGACAATCATAAAAAATTGTAGACATGGACAACAACAACAACAACAACAACAACAATAATAATAATTATATAAAGTTGAATACTTGTTTTTAGAAAATCAATACATGGATACACAAAATTAATTTAACCAAAATACACAAAACAAAACTAAAAAAGTAACAACCCAAGAACCTTAATCAAAACCAAATCTGTTGAAGTGATAGACCATTACTTTCAAACTCCCCCAAAATTAAATGAACGCCACAATTGAAAAAACAATCAAAATCTGAATTTTTATTTATTATTTATTTATTTATCATAGTTGATGGATTTGCTGTGCTCTGAGAAGAATTAGAAGATGCAATTGTCCTCTTTCAATTCAAAGATGTTCCACCTATAGATGCCAACATGTAGGCCCAAATCAATGAGACGTTAATCAAACAATCAAACTCAAAAAAAATTTATGTTCATGACTTTGATTGGATGACTGGTCGAATGAAATAAAAATATTGCATAATAAATGTAAACACAAAATTTCTCAATTGCAAAAAATCAAACAATTGAAAAGAAATATGGTTTGTAAATATAAATTTGTATTGATGAATAATAAGTATAATCTCTATTTCAATTCTTTTACAAAAGAATACCCTTTGATTCTATCTTCCTTGAACTTGACTTGAACAAGAAATCTTCTTGACTTTAGTTGGAAGATGGATTGATCATGTTAGGTTCAAAATGTTTAGAACAATTGGCAAATCGTGAATACAAATTTGTCTAGATATAGATCTTAGAGTCTATAGGTATTATTAGACAATGCTCAAGGTGATTTAAGTCAAGATTCTAGAACATACAAGCTGTAGGAAGAAGATTTCATAATCTGCCTGGTTCGATCGATCGAAGAACAGGCTCAATCGATTGAGAATCGTATCTGCAGAATTTTAAGTCAGCCCAAACAGCTGTCTAAGCCCATGAAAGATTAGGGTTTCAGATCTACTTCTCCTAGTATATAAAGGAAACCCTAAGCCAAGTTTTTGAGAGCTTTTAGAGAGAGAGAAAGAAGAGGGTGCCTCTTTTGTATCTAGGGTTTTTGATGAGAATTTAGACCCCTTAAACAACTAGATTGCGTAGCCTAGATTAATTAGCCAAGTTGTTACTTAGTCAAATTAAGCAATTCTAGGTTAAAACAATCCAAACAATCATATCAAGAATATAAAGCAGCGGAAAATAAATAACACAAGATATGATCACTCAGGAAACCAACGGTAAAAACCTGGGGAGGATTTGACCCACCGATCCTCAAGGCATAACAGAATTCACTATGAAAGAATTGAAGTTCTTACAAAAGGACTACAAGCTCCCCGCTCGACTTCCTAATGCTACCCACCAGTAGAACTTCCTGACACGACCACGCGCAGGCTCCGAATCCACGGACTACTTCTTTCTTGAATTCCTCAATCAGCTACAAGCTCCCCGCTTGCTTTTCTTTTAAGTTCCAATGGTTGCAACAGTAATGATCTTCAAGATGTTGAAATCATCTCTACCTTGAAAACCCTAAGTTTTGTGTAAAGGAAAGCTCCTCAAAGATCTCACAAGAGATTCACACAAAACAGCAATGTATGAGCAACAAAGCAATATGGACAACCTTCAAAAACGTGGCTAGGGTTTAGTTTATATACCTAGGGTAAAAACATAAAACCCTAAACGTTTAATGAAGTAGGGCTGAGTTGGAAATTCTGCAGAAAAATCAACCTGTGCGATTTTCGATCGATCGAGTCTATTCTTCGATCGATCGAGCCAGGCCAAAAGTCCCAAGAACTTCTGCAGTCACTCGATTCCAACTTTACAATATTAAACCAACTTTAAGCAAGTCTAAATAAGACTAAATACAATGTTTTGATCATGGTTTGCCAACATTACAAATTAGAGTTCTAAATACATAAATTCCTAAGACCTTAGAACCTAACAGTTTTGTACCCAAACCTCTCTAAGTCTTTGGTTGCTTATATTGCTGTTTGTGTAAATGTCTTGTGAGATCTGAGAGGAGCTTTCCTTCACATAAATTTAGGATTATCAAGGAGGAGATTTATTCAAGAATTTGATGATTATTCAGTTGTTGCCATAAGAGCTTAAAGATACACAAGCGGGAGTGCTTGTACTTGCTGGAGAATTCAAGAAAAAAGGAGTCCGTGGTCTCGGAGCTTGCACGTGGTTGTGTTAGTAAGTTTCTACCCGTGGGTAGCAATAAGATGTTAGTGGTCTAAGTCTTATTGTAAAACTTTAATTCTTTCTATAGTGGATTCAAGTTTACCTTGAGGATAGCTAGGTTAAATCCTCCCCAGGTTTTTTACCGGTTTGGTTTTCCTGGGTGATCATATCTTTATATTATTTATTTTTTCGCTGCTATGCTTGATATGATTATATGATTGTGTTAACCTAGAACTGCATAATTTGACTAAGTAACAACTTGGCTAATTAACTAGGTTAATCCGGTTGTGTTTTAGGGGGTCTAAAAACGTACAAGTGGTATCAGAGCGGGTAGCTCTTCTGTTTTAGATCTTTTGATCTAAGAGCTAATCCTTGACCCCTGTTGTCATGGATAATTTGAAGTGTCTTTCTAATCATGTTTCTGCTTCTGTTGATTTTATTGATATTTGTGAAACTCTCCGTAAGGAATTAGTGAAATCTATGAAAATTGCTAAGAAATTCAAGGAAGAGTTAAAATTGACTAATCTTGAAAAAGATGATTTGATTGTGAGATTAGATGAGTCTAATAAAAAGAATGAATTTTTGAGAAATCAAATTTCCTCTCAAGATGAGAAGATGAAAAGCTTGGAACAAGAGTTAGTTGAATCTAAAACTAAAATTGAAAATTTGACTAATACCAAGCCTGTTGTTGATAACAGAAGTATTTCTGTTTCTCTTAAGCCTAAAACTGAGAAAGTTTATATCCCTCATTTGAAGAGGAATAATAACGAAAATGCTTATTTTGCTAGATTAGACAAAGGTAAAAGTTTTTATGTAGACGCTGAAGTTTCTAAATTTATGTCTAAACCTACTGTTAGAGAGCATAATAAATCTGTTTTTGTGCTTACTTGTCACATTTGTAGTGTTGTTGGTCATATTAGACCAAATTGTTCTTTGTTGAGGCAAAAACCAAAATCTGAAACTAGATTTGCTGTTAGGAATACTAATGTTCCTAAATTTGTTCATGTTTGTCACTTTTGTGGTGTCTCTGGCCACATTTGTCCTAATTGTTATAAATTGAAATATAAGCATTCTATGTTTCAGTCTAGGATATGTGATGATATTTCTCTTGCCATAAGTCCATATAAATTGTTTCATATTCTTTTGAAAAATTTGAGCTTATTGGCTTGTGAAAGGAATTTGCAGGATTTCAGTCTTTCTTAGAAGATTGGTGTAATCCTTCAAATACACTCTGCTTCACATGGATTTTCACCTACAAAGCAGAAGACTCATGTTATATGTGTGAGAAAAGATTCTCTAAGGTGAGTGTTGTTGACTTGTCCCTGATTTAATTCTTTCAATTGTTTGTAGACATGTTTTATTTCTGTTCTTGGTTTTTTTTTATTAAAAAAAAAATTCAAAAACATTGAAAATTTTCAAAAAGACAAAAATATTTTATTCTGTGTCTTTGTTTTATTTATTTTGAGGATTACATGAGTTATAATATCTCTCTCTTGATTTAGAACATGGTTGACATTGTGGAGAAACTTGAATAGTATATGATATATAAGTGCTAAGCTATTTCTGATTTTGTGTGAGTATGTACTAATTTATACATGTACTCAAGGGTTAATTAAGAAATTGATATTTTTTATTTGTGTACCCTCTATAACTTAGTTAAGCACTGTCATGCATTGCATTTGCATTGTTCATTTAGCATAATGTGTGCTTTTAGTTTTGGTCATAAATTTTTAAAACCAAAAAGATTTTTGTGTTTCGTTTTTCACATCTTGAATTTATAATCAAGGATTGGCCATATTATCTTTACACAATAAGTTTATGTACCTTATTTAGCTTGGATGAGCTTATTTATTACACTTTACTCGTTGAAACTTTATAGTCATGTTGTGTGGAAAAAATGTTTATAGTTTTGATCACTTTGTCTTGATCTTGAAGTCACATGTCTTTGACTGTCAGACTTGAACCTTTTGAGAAAGGTATAAATAGCCATCTCACCACTGTTCACTAGCCAATCATGAACATCTTAGTGCATATTGTAAGATTTTGTACTCGAGAAAGTGTAGCACATGCACAAAAAGAACATAAGGTGTTACCTCGATTTAAATGCTTAAAATTGGTGTGTACATTATTGGACTTAAAGCTAAATCAAATAAATAAAATTGGTGTGTACATTATCCTGGCTATTTTAATAAGTTTTTGAACAACTAAAATTGGTGTGTACAATATGAGGCAAAATCAAGAAACTTACATAATTGCAAGCTTATGATCTATGAGATGTGGGAGTTATATGATGTAATTCTTTGGGTGATAGTCTCTTTCAAATTCTATGTGATGAATTTTGTAGAAATTGTGATTGATTTCTATTTACATATCACCTCACATGTATTTCAAGATTTTGCTAGTTGCACACACTATACAAGTCACTCTTTGCTAAACTTGATACATTTTATTGTGTGTGATCTTGTTGTGGCCATCCAAGATTAAAAGTTTCTTGATCTTAATGCAAAATGTGTTTAAAGTTTGAGAAATTGGAAATTCTAGAACTTGAATGTACCCGAATTGGGGATTTTGTTGAAATTGGGTTTAATAAATGAAATTGGCTTGTTGATTTGATGTAATTGATCATTATTATCTGTTCTCTAACTTGTGTGATGATCAATTGGTCAATTTTTTATAAAAACGAACAAGTGGTTTTTCAAATTTTGGGGTTTTTGTTAGAAACTCTATGCTCAAGCCAATTTTGTGAATTTGAACTTATATTGAACTTAGTTTCTCTGCATTAGAGCATGCATCATAACATATTTTTTCACGCATCATTTGTGTTTAGGATTCACATGCATTACATTGTTTTCTATATCCATCTTACAGTTTTGCAGTCATATCTCTCATTGTTTTCATACATGCATACACTTTGCTAAATTAGGTATTCAACTTAATTTAAAAATTGATTGATTAATTTTTGAGTTATGTACTTTTTAGTATATGCTATTTTTATGTGTGAACTGCAGAAAATATTTTTCTTAAGAGATATGATGGATAATCAATATGCAAATATTTTTTCTACTCATGTAACTGTTTATAGGTCACGTAGTGTCAAGTTTGCATTTATTGAAAGAATGAATATTTTTCTTCATGTATGTCCTCATTTTTCCCCACCTCCTAAATTTTCCCCAAAACTTGTGTTTTTCCCAAAACTTGTGTTTTTCCTATTTTTATAGGGGGAGAAGCTTGTTTTTAACCTTTATTGTTCATAGGGGGAGTTGTCTTTATTTTCTATAGAGCTTGTTTTGTGTTCCCTTAATTCTCTATTTTCTCTTACTCTGTTGCGTATGTTTTCTGTCTACCTTTTGATTGGGTAGTCTTTGTCAATACGTGACAAAAAGAGGGAGAAATAATTGATATGTGGGAATCCTGTCTGTTTTGTTTAGGGGGAGATAACATTGTTTTTGATGTATCTAAATTAAGGGGAGAGTTAGTTTGCATATTTGTTGATTTACTGTTTTTCTGTCACACATGCGTTTATGCGTTTTGTTTAGTGTTTCAGTAAATATACAAGTTGATTCAGTCGTGCTACTGTCTACACTTGCAACTGATAGATAGTAGTTAGGTTGAATTTTTTGTAATTTGGGCAACAATGTGTAATTGGGCATTTTGTTGTATTGGGTTGTTCTTGTATTTGAGCATTTCATTTTGTATGTAAGTTTTGTCACGAATTGCCAAAGAGGGAGTTTGTTAGGTTCTAAATATTTAGTACAATTGGTAAATCGTGAACACAAACTTGTCTAGATATAGATCTTAGAATCTATAGGTATTATTAGACAATACTCAAGGTGATTCAAGTCAAGATTCAAGAACATACAAGCTGCAGGAAGAAGATTTCATAATCTATCTGGTTCGATCGATTGAAGAACAGGCTCGATCGATCGAGAATCGTATCTGTAGAATTTTAAGTTAGCCCAAACAACTGTCTAAGCCCATGAAGGATTAGGGTTTCAAATCTACTTCTCCCAATATATAAAGGAAACCCTGAGCCACGTTTTTGAGAGCTTTTAGAGAGAGAGAGAGAAAGAAGAGGGTGCCTCTTTTGTATCTAGGGTTTTGTACCCAAACCTTTCTAAGTCTTTGGTTGCTCATAGTACTGTTTGTGTGAATCTCTTGTGAGATCTGAGAGGTGCTTTCCTTCACATAAATTTAGGATTATCATGGAGGAGATTTATTCAAGAACTTGATGATCATTCAGTTGCTGCCATAAGATCTTAAAGATACACAAGCGGGAGTGCTTGTACTTGCTGGAGAATCCAAGAAAGAAGGAGTCCGTGGTCTCGGAGGTTGCACGTGGTCGTGTCAATAAGTTTCAACTGGTGGGTAGCAATAAGATGTTAATGGCCTAAGTCTTATTGTAAAACTTCAATTCTTTCTATAGTGAATTTAAGTTTACCTTGAGGATAGCTAGGTTAAATCCTCCCCAGGTTTTTTATCGGTTTGGTTTTCTTGGGTGATCATATCTTTGTGTTATTTATTTTTTCGCTGCTATGCTTGATATGATTATATGATTGTGTTAACCTAGAACTGCATAATTTGATTAAGTAACAACTTGGCTAATTAACTAGGTTAATCTGGTTGTGTTTTAAGGGGTCTAAAAACGTACAAGAAAGAAAAGGGTGTCTCTTTTGTATCTAGGGTTTTGTACCCAAACCTCTCTAAGTCTTTGGTTGCTCATATTGCTGTTTGTGTGAATCTTTTGTGAGACTTGAGAGGAGCTTTCCTTCACATAAACTTAGGATTATTAAGGAGGAGATTTATTCAAGAACTTGATGATCATTCAGTTGTTGCCATAAGAGTTTAAAGATACACAAGCATGAGTGCTTATACTTGCTGGAGAATTCAAGAAAGAAGGAGTCCGTGGTCTCGCAGCTTGCACGTAGTCGTGTCAATAAGTTTCTACTAGTGGGTAGCAATAAGATGTTAGTGGTCTAAGTCTTATTATAAAACTTCAATCCTTTCTATAGTGGATTCAAGTTTACCTTGAGGATAGCTAGGTTAAATCCTCCCCAAGTTTTTTACCAATTTGGTTTTCCTGGGTAATCATATTTTTGTGCTATTTATTTTTCCGCTGCTATGCTTGATATGATTATATGATTGTGTTAACCTAGAACTACATAATTTGACTAAGTAACAACTTGGCTAATTAACCAGGTTAATCCGGTTGTGTTTTAAGAGGTCTAAAAACGTACAGATCGTTCTTCACAATAAATATGTAGCTTTGAGCTTATTAGAGATTTATTGTCCTTCAAGTTCTTCAAGCCCTTCGAATGTTCTTCAAATTTCTCAAAGATTCTTTAAGTTCTTCAAAGATTCTTGAGACAGAATTTCTCCAGAGCTTGGGCCTCTTGAAAATGAGAGAGGATGTCCTCTATTTATAGTGATTTCAGAGGATAAGCTCCACTTTGAATTGATATGCTTGAAAGTATGTAGTACACTTTTGATTGGCACAAATTCTTCTTAGAGATAAATATCTCTATTTATCTATTTTGATAAAGATCATAATCAACAAAGATAAATAATTATCTCTATTTATTTTATTTATTTTAATAACGATAATTATCCATAAATTTTGAATAGAAAATTTATCTTTATGTTGTGGGCCAAATGACACGTGGCAAATTTTGATATGCCAATGTGATGTCAATTTGGATGACACATGTCATCATCTAATTTAATTAATTTAATGACATTAATTTAGAATTTGCCACTAAATTTTGATGTGGCATTTTATAATTGGCTTAAAATTTTGCCTCTTACAATAAAATATCTTGATTGAAGAACAATTACCAGTTGTGTGAAGAAATCGACTGTAGCAAATTTTGATGGCTAGCTAATCCCCAAAGTGCATTCATCTCTAGAGACATTTGAGTTTTCTTCAATAGAGGAGTAAATTTGGGCTGAATCTACCACTGCATTAGCTTGTTTATAAAAGCAAAGCCAAGAATTAATGGGGGTTTTAGGAGTTGAGAAGACAACCAAGTGCTGACTGCCAAAACTTCAAGGTCATTGAGTCATAAACATTGTATTGAGATTCAAAATATTGTTTTGAGATTGTAGGAGAGTAAATGTTATCTTATTTTGCCTAATGTCAAGGTTATCGAGTCATAAACATTGTATTGAGATTCAAAATATTGTTTTGAGATTGTAGGAGAGTAAATGTTATCTTATTTTGTTCACCATCCTTATCGGCTCTTCCAAGACAAATCCATAAGTAATTTATTCATAATGGACACCTGAAAGATAATTATGGTGTAGTCCCCATATTTGACACTACAATTAAGATTTTTTTGGGACACATGAAGTAAAATCGGACTTCAATTTTAGATTTGAATTGAACCATTGGAATGATAATTATGGAGTGGTCCCAACATAAATCTAGACATATGACATAAAATTGGAACTCTAATTTGAAATTATAATTTAAATTTCTCTCAGATTCACCTATTATTGTATATATAGATATATTGTGAGTTTCAGTTAGCTCAACTGATAAAGTCTCTGATAATTGTATAAGAGATCTAGGGTTCAATCTCCGCCTAAACTAAAAACTGATTGGTGTCTTGGTCTGATGATAAAGAGTTATATATAAATATATAGATATATAGATTACTTGTTTCACCTATTATTTTACATATATAGATATATAGATTACTTGGTTATATTTATGAGGAGATTTAAGGTTTGATTCCTTAGTTTTCATATATTTAAAAATTGAATTATCTTGTGTTCATATATTTCCGGAATTGGGATTTGTGCATTTGCCTTTAGATGCATCAAATACCGCCCAAAACATTTATGAAAAAAAATTGAGATACCGTAGAGTGACCCGTAGTATCGCTAAGTTTATTTGATCCTTGTTACTTGGTCTAGAGTACGACTAGAAAGAAACAAATGCACGCAAAAGATATTAGAACACTATACTCCATAGTTTTTCTTTTTGAGAAAAAACACACACACAAGAGAGAGAGAAATGAGTTCTAATACAAAAGTACACCACAATTTCACTTAGATATTATGAATATAAAAGAACTTCTATTTGTTACTAGCCTTTTATTATTATTTAGGGTAAATTTTATTTATCTTGAAGTTTGGGTTAATGTCAACAAAATCTAAAACTTTTCAAAACTAAGCCAACTTTGTCCCTAAACACTATTAGGCTGGCTAGTTATTTTTCTCAATAGTGTTTAGGGACTAAGTTGGTTTCAAGGACCAAATCGTTCAGTTTTAAAAATTTTTGGACCTGATTGACATTAGCCCAAATATTAAGGCATATTAATGAAATTTACCTTATTATTTATTTTTAATATCAGCTTGTTTGTCACTAGTCTTTTATTATTATTGACACTGCTTGTTTATGGAATTTAACACTATTTGTTAGGGTAAAATTTTTTTGTCAATGTTTATTTTCAGTTTTCTTTGTAAATTGAGATTTAAAAACTAATTTTGTTTTTTTATTTCCTTCTTGTTGCCAAACAAGTTTTTAGTTATAGAAAATAGAAAATAGTGTTTGAAACTAGAAAACTGGAAAAAAAAAAGTTATTACCAAACATACCCTTATTATTTTATTGGAAGTGAGAGATAGGAGAGAAGAGAGAGAAATGATTATGTTTATAGCTTATATTATTTGATTGCGTAGTTTATATTATTTTAATGAGTTATACGTTAATATAAAAAATGAGACGTGAGTTGTGGTGTGCGTTTGTATTAGAACCCATTTCCTTCTCTCTTGTGTGTGTGTGTGTGTGTTTGTTTCTAAAAAAAAAAAAGAATGGGTAATTGTCCCACATTGCTTAAGAGAGTGTGTTGTGTGTAGTATAACTTACCCTACCCTTTCTTTAAAGTTACCATGGCTTTTGAGTGGAGTTGTGGTATGCTTTTGTGTTAGAACTCCTTTCCCACTCCCTTGTGTGTGTGTATGTTTGTTTCTCCAAAAAAGAAAAGAAAAAAAAGAATGGGTAATTGTCCCACATTGTTTAAGAGAGTGTGTTGTGTGTAGTATAACTTACCCTACTCTCCCTTAAAAGTTACCATGACTTTTGAGTGCAGTTGTGGTGTGCATTTGTGTTACAACCCCTTTCCCTCTCCCTTGTGTGTGTGTTGTGTATGTGTTTGTTTCTCCAAAAAATGAGATGTTAAGTGAATTGTAAAATAGTAGAGTAAAAAATAACTTTCTAAATTGTAAAATGACAAATTTTTTTCTAATGCTCTTACAAAGGAGAGTTGACGCTCTTAATCCATATCCCCACATTGCTCATCGGACGGGGCTGGTTATGGGAGCAAATAAAAGGTTTGGACCATTTATGAATTCAATCGCTTATATAGTAAAGGTTTTGGACCTGTTGGGTCCGAGGAACAGTTTTGGATCCAATATACTTGTTATAACAAAAACTGAAAGGATGCCACAATATATGAAGGCCCACACAATAAGCCCCTGGGTAATGGACTGAGATATCTCTTCGAGTGGTTATGTGAAATCTCACATGTGTGACTCCAAATGCTGTGGGGAGTTTCACACATAGAGAGAGAGCGAGAGAGCAACTTTTTTTTTTTAGAAGACAATGAGAGAGCAACTTATCTATATAAGATCATTCTCCTTAAAGAACGTCGTATCAAGCTATTTGTAAAATCACTCTCTTTTTTTTTTTCCCGGGTTTGTGCGTGTGACTGTGTCTGAGAATAGCATAATTCTTGCGTTGCAAATTCACCTAGTAGCCTAAGGCCCACAACATTGAAATGGGCCTGCACACAGTTTGTTCCCAATGAGCCCAAACTGTTTGGGATATAGTCCAAAACATAGTAAGCTGCATGATTTTTATTTTCTTGTTTAGGTGGGTTATACTTATCCATGCTCGATTTTCATTTGTCATTAGTTAAGGCCTAACCTGACACCACATATATATCTAATAAATATCATATTATATCAAAAATTGGGATTTTATTTATTTATTTATTTATTTTATAGGTAATAGTGGGAGATTCTTCTCCGTTATGATAACATCATTAAGGTTTAAGTAGTATGCGTATTATTATTTATTACCATTACATGGTATGAGTTTACACAAAATACCCTATTTTTATTTTTTATTATTATCTTTTTCTTTAAAAGATTGAGGAAGATGGTGAGCGTTCAAATTACATATATGAGGCACCATATTAATTTTCACATAACTCTATATGAATATTAGTATGGGTTTTTATTTAATAAAAATAATAACAACTACGTGGCTCTATACAGATATTATTATAGTTTTCTCTTTAATAAAAATAAAGTATTTTTGAGTTGTAACTTTTGAACTTTGAATTTTGTTTATATATTTGTAATTTGGTACTTTGCCTTTATTAGTAATTTGTGTCAAAAATTATCTTTGTTCAATGTTTTTAATATTTATTATGAATTATAATTATAGATATATAATTATGTTAGGCTACGTTTGTTTTGGTGTAAAATGATTTCAGGAAATCATTTTACACCAGCCTATGTGTTTGGTAAGCACAGAAAATTGAGTCAAATGGAAATCAATTTCCGCGTTGACTGTAAAATAATCCTCCCCAGCTGGAAATGAATTTTAGTTTCCATTTTACCTTCAAATGATTTCCACCCCAGGAAAATAGAGAGAGAGAGAGAGAGAGAGAGAGAGAGAGAGAGAGAGAGAGAGAGAGAGAGAAACAGCAAGAAGAGATCGCACTAGAAGCTAAAGCGTCGATTGCACCACCGCCCCCAACCCCAGATTGCATTGGTCTCGTCGTACCCCAGCACTGGTGAGATCGCGCCACCGAGATTGTGACCCAAAGCTCACCGCCGTTCTCGTTCTCGACCCAAAGTTCATCGGCACCACCGAGATCGCAACCTAAAGCTCACTGCCGTTCTCGTTCTGGACCCAAAGCTTATCGCCACTGCCAAGATCGCGACCCAAAGCTCACCGCCGTTCTCATTCTCAACCCAAAGCTCATCGACACCACCGAGATCGCGACCTAAAGCTCACCGCCGTTCTCGTTCTCGACCCAAAGCTCATCGGCGCCACCGAGATCGCGAACCAAAGCTCACCGCCGTTCTCTTTCCCTCCATTTGTTACTCTTTCTCCCTCCGATCTCACTCTTTCTTCCTCTTGCTCAATGTTTTTATTTTGATTTTTGGTTTTGTTAAGTGTATATTTTGAAATTTTATGTAGACAAATTTGTTTAGATGCTGAGAAAATGACTGAGAAAATGTGAAAATTTTGTAGGAATATAGCATTTTTAGAATGTTAACAAACACCGAAAATCGTTTTCCGAACTATTTTCCATTGCACAACCAAACACCCGGATTTCATTTTCCTTACGGGAATTCACTTTCCCCTGCATTCATTTTACACTCGGAATTCGATTTACATTGAACCAAACGCACCCTTAGTATTTAATATTTATTAGTAAGATCTTATGATCCTCGGGCAGATCCAATGATCTGATCTCTGAACCCACTCACCGATCTTGTGTAGGATCTCGATCTTGATAACCTTCATTATAACCAAGGAATCATTGTAATGCTTATCCATTTTTCTATGAAATGATTATCTTTCACTCAAAATATAAATACTAACATAATCATAATAAATAGCTATTAATAATTATCAATACTATATATTTCGTAGAAATAAAAAAGTAATGTTAATGGTGAGCTCATATGAGAACTAATATGAAGTTGACAACAACAACAGTTTGTGAAAGTGTTATAAAATAGTTTATACTTGTAGCATTACTATTAGTAGAAGGAAAATGTTAGAGATACAAATTTTTTTACAAACTGTTGATGTGACGAATGGTTATTGGTAAATAAAAAGCAATATTAATGGTGTGCCCATATAAGAACTAGTAAGAAGTTGACCACAGCAACAGTTTGTAAAAATGTTGTGAAATAGTTTGTGTCTGTAGCATTACTCTTAGTAGAAGGAAATTGATAAAAATACTAACTTTTTTACAAACGGTTGATGTGACGAATGGTTATTGCTAAATGAAAATATGATGTTAATGGTGGGCTCAAATGAGAACTAGTAAGAAGTTAACCACAACAATGGATTGTAAAAATGTTGTAAAATAGTTTGTGTCGGTAGCATTACTTTTAGTAGAATACAATCTTAATAAATATCAATTAATAATTATCATAATTATATATTTAATACTTTCATATAAAAATACAATTACAATAAATACTTATAAATAAAGAACATAATAATTAAATTTCATATTTAATATTTCATGAAAAAAAAAAAAAAAAAACTTAGAATAAATGTCAATTAATTGAGAACAAGACAGTCATTGCCTATTTAAGGGATAGCTAGTTTTCTAAAGGTAAACTAAACTCGTAAGTGTAAAAACATGAACAACATGGCTGTAATAATTTTATGCTTGCATTAGTTTTGGGCTTCTCCTCCTACCCTATAGAGGCAAGAAGACTAGAAGCATCTAAAAAATTTTCCATTGATAATTTTGGGTCGCTTCCATCAGGGCCATCTTACCACACCCCCGATAACCCCCCTCATCCAGTGCCATCCAAGATTGATAATTTTGGGACGCTTCCATCTGGGCCCTCTTACCACACCCCCGATAATTTCCCTCATCCTGTGCCATTGAAGACTGATAATTTTGGGACGCTCCCATCCGGGCCCTCTAACCACACCCTCGTTGATCCTCCTCATGGACCATCTTACCACACCCCTGATAATCCCCCTCATCCTGTGCCATCGAAGACTGATAATTTTGGGACGCTCCCATTCGGGCCCTCTAACCACACCCTCATTGATCCTCGTCATGGACCATCTT
Organism: Quercus ilex subsp. ballota; assembly: GCA_032727855.1. Taxonomy (NCBI): domain Eukaryota; kingdom Viridiplantae; phylum Streptophyta; class Magnoliopsida; order Fagales; family Fagaceae; genus Quercus; species Quercus ilex. The sequence continues at coordinate 40,157,131 of CM064919.1, forward strand.
ACCACACCCTAGATAATCCCCCTCATCTCGTGCCATCGAAGACTGATAATTTTGGGACGCTCCCATCCGGGCCCTCTAACCACATCCTCGTTGATCCCCCTCATGGACCATCTTACCACACCCCTGATAATCCCCCTCATCCTGTGCCATCAAAGACTGATAATTTTGGGACGCTCCCATCCGGGCCCTCTCACCACATCCTCGTTGATCCCCCTCATGGACCATCTTACCACACCCCCGATAATCCCCCCTCATCCTGTACCTTCCAAGACTGATATTGTGGTGCATTAGAATCTTGAGTTGTAAAATTTCTTTTTATAATCCAAGCTAATAAATAATGATTAATACATTGTTAGATTGTTAAAAGGTATCATATTTTTTTTGCATCTATTTTCCATTTATCTCTATTGTATAATTTCTTTTCTCCATTGCCATATTTTTTTTCCTCTCTTAGCTGCCCCTACTAACTAGACTACATTAAAAGTATGGTTTTAAAAATTGGTACGGTTAAAGAATTGGTTTTCCTCTTGGTCCAATTTTACTTGATTTTAAGGCTTTTTACCAAACCAAATTGGTGCTGGTTTCCTGCTAAACCGGTTGAATTGGCCTATCATATCCGGTTCTTAAAGCTTCGATTAAAAGTACCAAAATTTTTAATGATTCATTAGTTGCAGTATGATCAGTTGTCACAGCTAAGAAAAGCATACAAGTTGATAGTGTACATCAAATCCATGCTAATAATTTACTAATTCTTAATGAATCCATAAAGATATATTATTTGCAAGGAATTATAAAATTTGATTGCAAGTTGCGAGTGCAAGAAAACACTCGCAACTTGTCATTGTCCTGTTAAATACAATTCAAATTATGTCAATGTTGATTTTAGGGGGGAAGAGTTGAACACTGGATCTCAAGAAAACACTTTCTTGTAGTTCAAGAGAGTGTGTTGTATGTAGTATAATTTGCCCCACTCTTCATCAAAGTTACCATGAATTTTTAGTGAAGTTGTGGTATCCCATTTCCTTACGTATGTGTTTGTTTCTTAAAAAAAAAAAATGTCAATGTATTGCCTAATAAATGGTCCTTAGTCATGAGTCAAATTACAAGGGCCTATGACTACCTTTGGATTTCCCTAGGCTTTGTATAGTGTGTGACATTCGGGCAGTATGTGACATCAAATCTATGTCACAGTACATAGAAAATGATTATTGACCCAAACTTTCAATTTTCTTTTTTGCAGAAATCTACTCCAAGTGCTCAGTTCCTGTCTTATATAATCGTTTATACGTTTCTCCAAAAAAAAAAAAAAAAGTTTAAACTTACCAACAACAAAAAGAAGTAAATGTTTCCATATAAAGAAGTTATCGAATCCTAGAATCTTATTATTTTCTATTTTTAATGAAAATGCATAGTTGATATTGAGTGGCTGAAAGCAACACCTAATTATTGTTTATTGTTCAAATTTTTAGATATATAGAAGAACCACAGTCACAGTGGAGTTTCAATTTTGTTTAACTCAATTTAAATTTTAAAACCAGAAATGTTCATTTTTGATTGCGAGTGCAAGTTGTCATTGTATTGTTAAATACAATTCAAATTATGTCAATGTTGATTAGAGGGGGAAAGATTCAAATTCTGGATCTCAAGAAAACACTTTCTTGTAGTTCAAGAGGGTGTGTTGTATGAAGTATAATTTGCCCCACTCTCCATTAAAGTTACCATGAATTTTTAGTGAAGTTGTGATATCCCTTTTCCTTACGTATGTGTTTGTTTCTTTAAAAAAATAAAAAATGTTTTCCTAATAAATGGTTCTTAGTCATGAGTCAAATTACAAGGGCCTATGACTACCGTTGGATTTCCATAGGCTTTGTGTAGTGTGTGAAATTTGGGCTGTACGTGACATCAAATCTATGTCACAGTACAAAGAAAATGATTATTGACCCAAACTTTCAATTTTCATTTTTGTAGAAATCAACTCCAAGTGCTTAGTTCTTGTCTTATATAATTGTTTATACGTTCATCAAAAAAAAAAAAAAAAATTGTTTATACTTACCAACAACAAAAAGAAGTAAATGTTTCCATATATAGAAGTTATCGAAACCTAGATGCTTATTATTTTCTATTTTTAATGAAAATGCATAGTTGATATTGAGTGGCTGAAAGCAACACCTAATTATTGTTTATTGTTCAAATTTTAAGATATATAGAAGAACCACAGTAACAGTGGTGTATCAATTTTGTTGAACTCAATTTAAATTTTAATACAAGAAATGTGCCTTTTTCAATGCGAGTGCAAGTTGTCATTGTCTTGTTAAATACAATTCAAATTATGTCAATGTTGATTAGAGGTGGGAAGATTCGAACTCAGGATCTCAAGAAAACACTTTCTTGTTGTTTAAGAGAGTGTGTTGTATATAGTATAATTTGACCCACTCTCCATTAAAGTTACAATGAATTTTTAGTGAAGTTGTGGTATCCCTTTTCCTGACATACGTGTTTGTTTCTTAAAATAAAATAAAAAGTCCATGTATTGCCTAATAAATGGTCCTTAGTCACGAGTCAAATTACGAGGGCCCATGACTACCACTGGATTTCCCTAGGCTTTGTATAGTGTGTGACATTCGGGCTATATGTGACATCAAATCTATATCACAGTACAAAGAAAATGATTATTGACCCAAACTTTCAATTTTCATTTTTGCAGAAATCTACTCCAAGTGCACAGTCCTAGTCTTATATAATTGTTTATAGTTTCCCAAAAAAAAAAAAAAAAAAAAATTTGTTTATACTTACCAGCAACAAAAAGAAGTAAATGTTTCCATATAAAGAAGTTATCGAAACCTAGACACTTATTATTTTCTATTTTTAATGAAAATGCAAAGTTGATTTTGAGTGGCTGAAAGTAACACCTAATTATTGTTTATTGTTCAAATTTTTAGATATATAGAAGAACAACAGTCACAGCGGAGTTTCAATTTTTTTTAACTAAATTTAAATTTTAATACAAGAAATGTGCATTTTTGATTGCGAGTGCAAGTTGTCATTTTCTTGTTAAATACAATTCAAATTATGTCAATGTTGATTAGAGGGGGGAAGATTCGAACTCTGGATCTCAAGAACACACTTTCTTGTTGTTTAAAAGAGTGTGTTGTGTATCTAGTTTAATTTGCCCCACTCTTCATTAAAGTTACCATGAATTTTTAGTGAAGTTGTTGTATCCCTTTTCCTTACGTACGTGTCTGTTTCTTAAAAAAAAAGAAAATTGTCCATGTATTGCCGAATAAATGGTCCTTGGTCACGAGTCAAATTACGAGGGCCCATGACTACCTTTGGATTTCCCTAGGCATTGTATAGTGTGTGACATTCGGGCTATACGTGACATCAAATCTACGTCACAGTAGAAAGAAAATGATTATTGACCCAAACTTTCAATTTTCATTTTAGTAGAAATCTACTCCAAGTGCTCAGTTCTTGTCTTATATAATTGTTTATATGTTTCTCCAAAGAAAAAAAAAAATTGTTTACACTTACAAACAACAAAAAGAAGTAAATGTTTCCATATAAAGAAGTTATTGAAGCCTAGACGCTTATTATTTTCTATTTTTAATGAAAATGCATAGTTGATGTTGAGTGGCTGAAACCAACACGTAATTATTTTTTACTGTTCAAATTTTTAGATATATTGAAGAACCACATGCACAGTGGAGTTTCAATCTTGTTTTACTCAATTTAAATTTTAATACAAGAAATGTGCCTTTTTGATTGTGAGTGCAAGTTGTCATTGTCTTGTAAAATACAATTCAAATTATGTCAATGTTTACTAGAGGGGGGAAGATACAAACTCTGGATCTCAAGAAAACACATTCTTGTTGTTCAATAGAGTGTGTTGTATATAGTATAATTTGCCCCACTCTCCATTAAAGTTACCATGAATTTTTTGGGAAGTTGTGGTATCCCTTTTCCTTATGTATGTGTTTATTTATTTTAAAAAAAAAAAATGTCAAGGTATTTCCAAATAAATTGTCCTTAGTCATGAGTCAAATTACAACAGCCCATGACTACCTTCGGATTTCCATAGGCTTTGTATAGTGTGTTAAATTTGGGCTGTACGTGACATCAAATCTATGTCACAGTACAAAGAAAATGATTATTGACCCAAACTTTCAATTTTCATTTTTGTAGAAATCTACTCCAAGTGCTCAATTCTTGTCTTATATAATTGTTTATACGTTTATCAAAAGGAAAAAAAAAAAATTGTTTATACTTACCAGGAACAAAAAGAAGTAAATGTTTCTGTATATAGAAGTTATCGAATCCTAGACGCTTATTATTTTTAATTTTTAATGAAAATGCATAGTTGATATTGAGTGGCTGAAAGTAACACCTAATTATTGTTTACTGTTCAAATTATTAGATACATAGAAGAACCACAGTAACAGCGGAGTTTCAATTTTTTTAAACTCAATTTAAATTTTAATACAAGAAATGTTCATTTTTGATTGCGAGTGCAAGTGTCATTGTCTTGTTAAATAAAATTCAAATTATGTCAATGTTGATTAGAGGGGGGAAGATTCGAACTCTGGATCTCAAGAACACACTTTCCTGTTGTTTAAGAGAGTGTGTTGTGTATGTCGTATAATTTGCCCCACTTTCGATTAAAGTTACCATACATTTTTAGTGAAGTTGTGGTATCCCCTTTCCTTAAGCACGAGTTTGTTTCTTAAAAAAAGAAAAAAAAATGTCAATGTATTTCCTAATAAATGATCCTTAGTCACGAGTCAAATTAAAAGGGCCCTTGACTACCTTTGGATTTCCCTAGGCTTTGTATAGTGTGTGACATTTGGGCTGTGCGAGACATCAAATCTATGTCACAGTACAAAGAAAATGATTATTGACCCAAACTTTCAATTTTCATTTTTGTAGAAATCTACTCCAAGTGCTAAGTTCTTGTCTTATATAATTGTTTACACATTTCCCAAAAAAAAAAAATAATTGTTTATATTTATCCACAACGAATAGAAGTAAATGTTTCCATACATAGAAGTTATCGAAACCTGGACTCTTATTATTTTCAATTTTTATTGAAAATGCATAGTTGATATTGAGTGGCTGAAAGTAACACCTAATTATTTTTTATTGTTCAAATTTTTAGATATATAGAAGAACCACAGTCACAGTGGAGTTTCAATTTTGTTTAACTCAATTTAAATTTTAAAACCAGAAATATTCATTTTTGATTGCGAGTGCAAGTTGTCATTGTCTTGTTAAATACAATTCAAATTATGTCAATGTTGATTAGAGGGGGGAAGATTCGAACTCTGGATCTCAAGAACACACTTTCTTGTTGTTTAAGAGAGTGTGTTGTGTATGTCGTATAATTTGCCCCACTTTCGATTAAAGTTACCATGCATTTTTAGTGAAGTTGTGGTATCCCCTTTCCTTAAGCACGAGTTTGTTTCTTAAAAAAAGAAAAAAAAATTTCAATGTATTTCCTAATAAATGATCCTTAGTCACGAGTCAAATTAAAAGGACCCTTGACTACCCTTGGATTACCCTAGGCTTTGTATAGTTTGTGACATTCGGGCTGTACGTAACATAAAATATATGTCACAGTACAAAGAAAATGATTATTGACCCAAACTTTCAATTTTCTTTTTTGTAGAAATCTACTCCAAGTGCTAAGTTCTTGTCTTATATAATTGTTTATACGTTCATCAAAAAAAAAAAAAAAAATTGTTTATACTTACCAACAACAAAAAGAAGTAAATGTTTCCATATAAAGAAGTTTTTGAATCCTAGACGCTTATTATTTTCTATTTTTAATGAAAATGCATAGTTGATATTGAGTGGCTGAAAGCAACACCTAATTATTGTTTACTGTTCAAATTTTTAGATATATAGAAGAACCACAGTAACAGTGGTGTATCAATTTTGTTGAACTCAATTTAAATTTTAATACAAGAAATGTGCCTTTTTCAATGCGAGTGCAAGTTGTCATTGTCTTGTTAAATACAATTCAAATTATGTCAATGTTGATTAGAGGTGGGAAGATTCGAACTCTGGATCTCAAGAAAACACTTTCTTGTTGTTTAAGAGAGTGTGTTGTATATAGTATAATTTGACCCACTCTCCATTAAAGTTACAATGAATTTTTAGTGAAGTTGTGGTATCCCTTTTCCTGACGTACGTGTTTGTTTCTTAAAATAAAATAAAAAGTCCATGTATTGCCTAATAAATGGTCCTTAGTCACGAGTCAAATTACGAGGGCCCATGACTACCACTGGATTTCCCTAGGCTTTGTATAGTGTGCGACATTCGGGCTATATGTGACATCAAATCTATATCACAGTACAAAGAAAATGATTATTGACCCAAACTTTCAATTTTCATTTTTGCAGAAATCTACTCCAAGTGCACAGTCCTAGTCTTATATAATTGTTTATAGTTTACCAAAAAAAAAAAAAAAAATTTGTTTATACTTACCAGCAACAAAAAGAAGTAAATGTTTCCATATAAAGAAGTTATCGAAACCTAGACACTTATTATTTTCTATTTTTAATGAAAATGCAAAGTTGATTTTGAGTGGCTGAAAGTAACACCTAATTATTGTTTATTGTTCAAATTTTTAGATATATAGAAGAACAACAGTCACAGTGGAGTTTCAATTTTTTTTAACTAAATTGAAATTTTAATACAAGGAATGTGCATTTTTGATTGCGAGTGCAAGTTGTCATTGTCTTGTTAAATACAATTCAAATTATGTCAATGTTGATTAGAGGGGGGAAGATTCGAACTCTGGATCTCAACAACACACTTTCTTGTTGTTTAAAAGAGTGTGTTGTGTATCTAGTTTAATTTGCCCCACTCTTCATTAAAGTTACCATGAATTTTTAGTGAAGTTGTTGTATCCCTTTTCCTTACGTACGTGTCTGTTTCTTAAAAAAAAAGAAAATTGTCCATGTATTGCCGAATAAATGGTCCTTGGTCACAAGTCAAATTACGTGGGCCCATGACTACCTTTGGATTTCCCTAGGCATTGTATAGTGTGTGACATTCGGGCTATACGTGACATCAAATCTACGTCACAGTAGAAAGAAAATGATTATTGACCCAAACTTTCAATTTTCATTTTAGTAGAAATCTTCTCCAAGTGCTCAGTTCTTGTCTTATATAATTGTTTATATGTTTCTCCAAAGAAAAAAAAAAATTGTTTACACTTACAAACAACAAAAAGAAGTAAATGTTTCCATATAAAGAAGTTATTGAAGCCTAGACGCTTATTATTTTCTATTTTTAATGAAAATGCATATTTGATGTTGAGTGGCTGAAACCAACACGTAATTATTGTTTACTGTTCAAATTTTTAGATATATTGAAGAACGACATGCACAGTGGAGTTTCAATCTTGTTTTACTCAATTTAAATTTTAATACAAGAAATGTGCCTTTTTGATTGTGAGTGCAAGTTGTCATTGTCTTGTAAAATACAATTCAAATTATGTCAATGTTTATTAGAGGGGGGAAGATACAAACTCTGGATCTCAAGAAAACACATTCTTGTTGTTCAATAGAGTGTGTTGTATGTAGTATAATTTGCCCCACTCTCCATTAAAGTTACCATGAATTTTTAGGGAAGTTGTGGTATCCCTTTTCCTTATGTATGTGTTTATTTATTTTAAAAAAAATGTCAAGGTATTTTCAAATAAATGGTCCTTAGTCATGAGTCAAATTACAACGGCCCATGACTACCTTCGGATTTCCATAGGCTTTGTATAGTGTGTGAAATTTGGGCTGTACGTGACATCAAATCTATGTCACAGTACAAAGAAAATGATTATTGACCCAAACTTTCAATTTTCATTTTTGTAGAAATCTACTCCAAGTGCTCAATTCTTGTCTTATATAATTGTTTATACGTTTATCAAAAGGAAAAAAAAAAATTGTTCATACTTACCAGGAACAAAAAGAAGTAAATGTTTCTGTATATAGAAGTTATCGAATCCTAGACGCTTGTTATTTTTAATTTTTAATGAAAATGCATAGTTGATATTGAGTGGCTGAAAGTAACACCTAATTATTGTTTACTGTTCAAATTATTAGATACATAGAAGAACCACAGTAACAGCGGAGTTTCAATTTTTTTAAACTCAATTTAAATTTTAATACAAGAAATGTTCATTTTTGATTGCGAGTGCAAGTGTCATTGTCTTGTTAAATAAAATTCAAATTATGTCAATGTTGATTAGAGGGGGGAAGATTCGAACTCTGGATCTCAAGAACACACTTTCTTGTTGTTTAAGAGAGTGTGTTGTGTATGTCGTATAATTTGCCCCACTTTCGATTAAAGTTACCATGCATATTTAGTGAAGTTGTGGTATCCCCTTTCCTTAAGAACGAGTTTGTTTCTTAAAAAAAGAAAAAAAAATGTCAATGTATTTCCTAATAAATGATCCTTAGTCACGAGTCAAATTAAAAGGGCCCTTGACTACCTTTGGATTTCCCTAGGCTTTGTATAGTGTGTGACATTTGGGCTGTGCGAGACATCAAATCTATGTCACAGTACAAAGAAAATGATTATTGACCCAAACTTTCAATTTTCATTTTTGTAGAAATCTACTCCAAGTGCTAAGTTCTTGTCTTATATAATTGATTACACATTTCCCAAAAAAAAAAAGTTGTTTATATTTATCCACAACGAATAGAAGTAAATGTTTCCATACATAGAAGTTATCGAAACCTGGACTCTTATTATTTTCAATTTTTATTGAAAATGCATAGTTGATATTGAGTGGCTGAAAGTAACACCTAATTATTTTTTATTGTTCAAATTTTTAGATATATAGAAGAACCACAGTCACAGTGGAGTTTCAATTTTGTTTAACTCAATTTAAATTTTAAAACCAGAAATATTCATTTTTGATTGCGAGTGCAAGTTGTCATTGTCTTGTTAAATACAATTCAAATTATGTCAATGTTGATTAGAGGGGGTAAGATTCGAACTCTGGATCTCAAGAACACACTTTCTTGTTGTTTAAGAGAGTGTGTTGTGTATGTCGTATAATTTGCCCCACTTTCGATTAAAGTTACCATGCATTTTTAGTGAAGTTGTGGTATCCCCTTTCCTTAAGCACGAGTTTGTTTCTTAAAAAAAGAAAAAAAAATGTCAATGTATTTCCTAATAAATGATCCTTAGTCACTAGTCAAATTAAAAGGGCCCTTGACTACCCTTGGATTACCCTAGGCTTTGTATAGTTTGTGACATTCGGGCTGTACGTAACATAAAATATATGTCACAGTACAAAGAAAATGATTATTGACCCAAACTTTCAATTTTCTTTTTTGTAGAAATCTACTCCAAGTGCTAAGTTCTTGTCTTATATAATTGTTTATATGTTTCTCAAAAAAAAAAAAAAAAAATTGTTTATACTTACCAACAACAAAAAGAAGTAAATGTTTCCATATAAAGAAGTTTTTGAATCTTAGACGCTTATTATTTTCTATTTTTAATCAAAATGCATAGTTGATATTTAGTGGCTGAAAGCAACACCTAATTATTGTTTATTGTTCAATTTTTTAGATATATAGATGAACCACATGCACAGCGGTGTTTCAATTTTGTTTAACTCAATTTAAATTTTAATTTAAGAAATTTGCCTCTTTGATTGAGAGTGCAAGTTTTCGTTGGCTTGTTAAATACAATTCATATTATGTCAATGTTTATTAGAGGGGAGAAGATTCGAACTCTGGATTCCGATAAAACACTTTCTTGTTGTTCAAGAGAATGTGTTGTATGTAGTATAATTTGCCCCACTCGCCATTAAAGTTACCATCAATTTTTAGTGAATTTGTGGTATCCCTTTTCCTTAGTGTTAGGTTCTAAGGTCTTAGGATTTTATGTATTTAGAACTCTAATTTGTAATGTTGGCAAACCATGATCAAAACATTGTATTTAGTCTTATTTAGACTTGCTCAAAGTTGGTTTAATATTGTAAAGTTGGAATCGAGTGGCTGCAGAAGTACTTGGGACTTTTGGCCTGGCTCGATCGATCGAAGAATAGACTCGATCGATCGAAAATCGCACAGGTTGATTTTTCTGCAGAATTTCCAACTCAGCCCTACTTCATTAAACGTTTAGGGTTTTATGTTTTTACCCTAGGTATATAAACTAAACCCTAGTCACGTTTTTGAAGGTTGTCCATATTGTATTGTTGCTCATACATTGCTGTTTTGTGTGAATCTCTTGTGAGATCTTTGAGGAGCTTTCCTTTACACAAAACTTAGGGTTTTCATGGTAGAGATAATTTCAACATCTTGAAGATCATTACCGTTGCAACCATTGGAACTTAAAAGAAAAGCAAGCGGGGAGCTTGTAGCTGATTGAGGAATTCAAGAAAGAAGTAGTCCGTGGATTCGGAGCCTGCGCGTGGTCGTGTCAGGAAGTTCTACTGGTGGGTAGTATTAGGAAGTCGAGCGGGGAGCTTGTAGTCCTTTTGTATGAACTTCAATTCTTTCATAGTGAATTCAGGTTAGCCTTGAGGATCGGTGGGTCAAATCCTCCCTAGGTTTTTACCGTGTGGTTTCCTGGGTGATCATATCTTGTGTTATTTATTTTCCGCTGCTTTATGTCTTGATATGATTATTTGATTGCTTTAACCTAGAATTGCTTAATTTGAATAAGTAACAACTTGGCTAATTAATCTAGGCTACGCAATCTGGTTGTTTAAGGGGTCTAAATTCCCGTCACTTAGGTATGTGTTTGTTTCTTAAAAAAAAAAAAAATGTCAATGTATTGAGTAATAAATGGTCCTTAGTAATGAGTAAAATTACAAGGGCCCTTGACTACCTTTGAATTTCCCTAGGCTTTGTATAGTGTGTGACATTTGGGCTGTGCGAGACATGAAATCTATGTCACAGTACAAAGAAAATGATTATTGACCCAAACTTTCAATTTTAATTTTTGTACAAATCTACTCCAAGTGCTCAGTTCTTGTCTTATATAATTGTTTACACATTTCGCAAAAAAAAAAAATTGTTTATATTTATCCACAACGAATAGAAGTAAATGTTTCCATATATAGAAGTTATCGAAACCTAGACTCTTATTATTTTCAATTTTTATTGAAAATGCATAGTTGATATTGAGTGGCTGAAAGTAACACCTAATTATTTTTTACTGTTCAAATTATTAGATACAAAGAAGAACCACAGTAACAGCGGAGTTTCAATTTTTTTAAACTCAATTTAAATTTTAATACAAGAAATGTTCATTTTTGATTGCGAGTGCAAGTGTCATTGTCTTGTTAAATAAAATTCAAATTATGTCAATGTTGATTAGAGGGGGGAAGATTCGAACTCTGGATCTCAAGAACACACTTTCTTGTTGTTTAAGCGAGTGTGTTGTGTATGTCGTATAATTTGCCCCACTTTCGATTAAAGTTACCATGCATTTTTAGTGAAGTTGTGGTATCCCCTTTCCTTAAGCACGAGTTTGTTTCTTAAAAAAAGAAAAAAAATTGTCAATGTATTTCCTAATAAATGATCCTTAGTCACGAGTCAAATTAAAAGGGCCCTTGACTACCCTTGGATTACCCTAGGCTTTGTATAGTTTGTGACATTCGGGCTGTACGTAACATAAAATATATGTCACAGTACAAAGAAAATGATTATTGACCCAAACTTTCAATTTTCTTTTTTGTAGAAATCTACTCCCAGTGCTAAGTTCTTGTCTTATATAATTGTTTATATGTTTCTCAAAAAAAAAAAAAAAATTGTTTATACTTACCAACAACAAAAAGAAGTAAATGTTTCCATATAAAGAAGTTTTTGAATCCTAGACGCTTATTATTTTCTATTTTTAATCAAAATGCATAGTTGATATTGAGTGGCTGAAAGCAACACCTAATTATTGTTTATTGTTCAATTTTTTAGATATATAGATGAACCACATGCACAGCGGTGTTTCAATTTTGTTTCACTCAATTTAAATTTTAATTTAAGAAATTTGCCTTTTTGATTGCGAGTGCAAGTTTTCATTGGCTTGTTAAATACAATTCAAATTATGTCAATGTTTATTAGAGGGGAGAAGATTCGAACTCTGGATCCCGAGAAAACACTTTCTTGTTGTTTAAGAGAATGTGTTGTATGTAGTATAATTTGCCTCACTCGCCATTAAAGTTACCATCAATTTTTAGTGAAGTTGTGGTATCCCTTTTCCTTAGGTATGTGTTTGTTTCTTAAAAAAAAAAAAAAATGTCAATGTATTGAGTAATAAATGGTCCTTAGTAATGAGTAAAATTACAAGGGCCCTTGACTACCTTTGGATTTCCCTAGGCTTTGTATAGTGTGTGACATTTGGGCTGTGCGAGACATGAAATCTATGTCACAGTACAAAGAAAATGATTATTGACCCAAACTTTCAATTTTAATTTTTGTACAAATCTACTCCAAGTGCTCAGTTCTTGTCTTATATAATTGTTTACACATTTCGCAAAAAAAAAAAAAATTGTTTATATTTATCCACAACGAATAGAAGTAAATGTTTCCATATATAGAAGTTATCGAAACCTAGACTCTTATTATTTTCAATTTTTATTGAAAATGCATAGTTGATATTGAGTGGCTGAAAGTAACACCTAATTATTTTTTACTGTTCAAATTATTAGATACAAAGAAGAACCACAGTAACAGCGGAGTTTCAATTTTTTTAAACTCAATTTAAATTTTAATACAAGAAATGTTCATTTTTGATTGCGAGTGCAAGTGTCATTGTCTTGTTAAATAAAATTCAAATTATGTCAATGTTGATTAGAGGGGGGAAGATTCGAATTCTGGATCTCAAGAACACACTTTCTTGTTGTTTAAGAGAGTGTGTTGTGTATGTCGTATAATTTGCCCCACTATCGATTAAAGTTACCATGCATTTTTAATGAAGTTGTGGTATCCCCTTTCCTTAAGCACGAGTTTGTTTCTTAAAAAAAGAAAAAAAAATGTCAATGTATTTCCTAATAAATGATCCTTAGTCACGAGTCAAATTAAAAGGGCCCTTGACTACCCTTGGATTACCCTAGGCTTTGTATAGTTTGTGACATTCGGGCTGTACGTAACATAAAATATATGTCACAGTACAAAGAAAATGATTATTGACCCAAACTTTCAATTTTCTGTTTTGTAGAAATCTACTCCAAGTGCTAAGTTCTTGTCTTATATAATTGTTTATATGTTTCTCAAAAAAAAAAAAAAAAAATTGTTTATACTTACCAACAACAAAAAGAAGTAAATGTTTCCATATAAAGAAGTTTTCGAATCCTAGATGCTTATTATTTTCTATTTTTAATCAAAATGCATAGTTGATATTGAGTGGCTGAAAGTAACACTTAATTATTTTTTACTGTTCAAATTTTTAGATATATAGAAGAACAACAGTCACAGTGAAGTTTCAATTTCGTTTAACTCAATTTAAATTTTAAAACCAGAAATGTTCATTTTTGATTGCGAGGGCAAGTTGTCATTGTCTTGTTAAATACAATTCAAATTATGTCAATGTTGATTAGAGGGGAGAAGATTCGAACTCTGGATCTCAAGAACACACTTTCTTGTTGTTTAAGAGATTGTTGTGTATGTAGTATAATTTGCCCCACTCTCGATTAAAGTTACCATGCATTTTTTGTGAAGTTGTGGTATCCCCTTTCCTTAAGCACGTGTTTGTTTCTGAAAAAAAGAAAAAAAAAATGTCAATGTATTTCCTAATAAATGGTCCTTAGTCACGAGTCAAATTACAAGGGCCCATGACTACCCTTGGATAACCCAGGCTTTGTACAGTTTGTGACATTCGGGCGGTACGTAACATAAAATATATCTCACAGTACAAAGAAAATGATTATTGACCCAAACTTTCAATTTTCTTTTTTGTAGAAATCTACTCCAAGTGCTAAGTTCTTGTCGTATATAATTGTTTTTATGTTTCTCAAAAAAAAAAAAAAAAATTGTTTATACTTACCAACAACAAAAAGAAGTAAATGTTTCCATATAAAGAAGTTTTCGAATCCTAGACTCTTATTATTTTCTATTTTTAATCAAAATGCATAGTTGATGTTGAGTGGCTGAAAGCAACACCTAATTATTGTTTACTTTTCAATTTTTTAGATATATAGATGAACCACATACAAAGCGGTGTTTCAATTTTGTTTAACTCAATTTAAATTTTAATACAAGAAATTTGCCTTTTTGATTGCGAGTGCAAGTTGTCATTGTCTTGTTAAATACAATTCAAATTATGTCAATGTTGATTAGAGGGGAGAAGATTCGAACTCTGGATCTCAGGAAAAGACTTTCTTGTTGTTCAAGAGAATGTGTTGTATGTAGTATAGTTTGGCCCACTCGCCATTAAAGTTACCATGAACTTTTAGTGAAGTTGTGGTATCCCTTTTCCTTAGGTATGTGTTTGTTTCTTTAAAAAAAAAAAAAAAAAATGTCAATGTATTGAGTAATAAATGGTCCTTAGTCATGAGTAAAATTACAAGGGCCCATGACTACCTTTGGATTTCCCTAGGCTTTGTATAGTGTGTGACATTTGGGCTGTGCGAGGCATCAAATCTATGTCACAGTACAAAGAAAATGATTATTGACCCAAACTTTCAATTTTCATTTTTGTAGAAATCTACTCCAAGTGCGGAGTTCTTGTCTTATATAATTGTTTATACATTTCCCAAAAAAAAAAAAAAATTGTTTATACTTATCCACAACGAATAGAAGTAAATGTTTCAATATATAGAAGTTATCGAAACCTAGACTCTTATTATTTTCTATTTTTATTGAAAATGCATAGTGGATATTGAGTGGCTGAAAGTAACACCTAATTATTTTTTACTGTTCAAATTTTTAGATATATAGAAGAACCACAGTCACAGTGGAGTTTCAATTTTGTTTAACTCAATTTAAATTTTAATACAAGAAATTTGCCTTCTTGATTGCGAGTGCAAGTTGTCATTGTCTTGTTAAATACAATTCAAATTATGTCAATGTTGATTAGAGGGGAGAAGATTCGAACTCTGGATCTCAAGAAAACACTTTCTTGTTGTTCAAGAGAATGTGTTGTATGTAGTATAATTTGGCCCACTCTCCATTAAAGTTACCATGCATTTTTAGTGAAGTTGTGGTATCCCCTTTCCTTAAGCACGTGTTTGTTTCTTAAAAAAAGAAAAAAAAATGTCACTGTATTTCTTAATAAATGGTCCTCAGTCACGAGTCAAATTACAAGGGCCCATGACTACCCTTGGATTACCCTAGGCTTTGTATAGTTTGTGACATTCGGGCTGTACTTGACATAAAATATATGTCACAGTACAAAGAAAATGATTATTGACCCAAACTTTCAATTTTCTTTTTTGTAGAAATCTACTCCAAGAGCTCAGTTCTTGTCTTATATAATTGTTTATATGTTTCTCAAAAAAAAAAAAAAAATTGTTTATACTTACGAACAACAAAAAGAAGTAAATTTTTCCATATAATGAAGTTTTCGAATCCTAGACGCTTATTATTTTCTATTTTTAATCAAAATGCATAGTTGATATTGAGTGGCTGAAAGCAACACCTAATTATTGTTTACTGTTCAATTTTTTAGATATATAGATGAACCACAAGCACAGCGGTGTTTCAATTTTGTTTAACTCAATTTAAATTTTAATACAATAAATTTGGCTTCTTGATTGCGAGTGCAAGTTGTCAGTGCCTTGTTAAATACAATTCAAATTATGTCAATGTTGATTAGAGGGGGGAAGATTCGAACTCTGGATCTCAAGAACACACTTTCTTGTTGTTTAAGAGAGTGTGTTGCGTATGTAGTTTAATTTGCCCCCCTCTCCATTAAAGTTACCATGAATTTTTAGTGAAGTTGTGGCATCCCTTTTCTTCACGTACGTGTTTGTTTCCTTAAAAAAAAAAATGTCAATGTATTGAACAGTAAATGGTCCTTAGTCACGAGTCAAATTACAAGGGCTCATGACTACCTTTGGATTTCCCTTGGCTTTGTATAGTGTGTGACATTTGGGCTGTACGTGACATAAAATCTATGTCACAGTACAAACAAAATGATTATTGACCTAAACTTTCAATTTTCATTTTTGTAAAAATCTACTCCAACTGCTCAGTTCTTGTCTTATACAATTGTTTATACATTTCTCAAAAAAAAATAATTGTTCATACTTATCCGCAACGAAGAGTAGTAAATGTTCCACATATAGAAGTTTTCGAAACATAGAGGCTTATTATTTTCTATTTTTAATGAAAATGCAAAGTAGATATTGAGTGGCTAAAAGTAACACCTAATTATTGTTTACTGTTCAATTTTTTAGATATATAGAAGAACCACAGTCACAGTGGTGTTTCAATTTTGTTTAACTCAATTTAAATTTTAATACAAAAAATGCGCCTTTTTGATTGTGAGTGCAAGTTGTCATTGTCCTGTTAAACACAATTCAAATAATGTCAATGTTGATTAGAATGGGGAAGATTCGAGCTCTGGATCTCAAGAAAACACTTTCTTGTTGTTCAAGAGAGTGTGTTGTATATAGTATAATTTGCCCCACTCTCCATTAAATTTGCCATAAAATTTTAGTGAAGTTGTGGTATTCCTTTTCCTTACGTACGTGTTTGTTTCTTAAAAAAAAAAAAGTCAATGTATTGCCAAATCAATGGTCCTTAGTCATGAGTCAAATTACAAGGGCCCATGACTATCTTTGGATTTACCTAGGCTTTGTATTGTGTGTGACATTTGGGCTGTACGTGACATCAACTCTGTGCCACAGTACAAAGAAAATGATTATCGACCCAAACTTTCAATATTCATTTTTGTAGAAATCTACTCGAAGTGCTCATTTCTTGTCTTCTACAATTATTTATAGGTTTCTCAAAAAAAAAAAAAATTGTTTATATTCACCAACAACGAAAAGAAGAAAATGTTTCCATATAAAGATGTTATCGAAGCCTAGACGCTTATTATTTTCTATTTTTTAATAAAAATGCATAGTTAATATTGACTGGCTGAAAGGAACACCGAATTATTTTTTACTGTTCAAATTTTTAGATATATAGAAGAACCACATTCACAGTGGAGTATCAATTTTGTTTAACTCGATTTAAATTTTAAGACCAGAAATGTTCATTTTTGATTGCGAGTGCAAGTTGTCATTGTATTTTTAAATACAATTCAAATTATGTCAATCTTGATTAGAGGGGGGAAGCTTCGAACTCTGGATCTCAAGAAAACACTTTCTTGTTGTTCAAGAGAGTGTGTTGTATGTAGTATAATTTGCCCGACTCTCCATTAAAGTTGCCATAAAATTTTAGCGAGGTTGTGGTATCCCTTTTTCTTACGTACGTGTTTGTTTCTTAAAAAAAAAAAGTCAATGTATTGCCAAATAAATGGTCCAAAGTCACGAGTCAAATTACAAGGGCCCAAGACTACCTTTGGATTTCCCTAGGCTTTGTATAGTATGTGACATTCCGGCTGTACGTGACATCAACTCTATGCCACAGGACAAAGAAAATGATTATTGACCCAAAATTTCAATATTCATTTTTGTAGAAATCTACTCCAAGTGCTCATTTCTTGTCTTATATAATTTTTTATAGGTTTCTCAAAAAAAAAAAAAAAAAAAAAAAAAAAACAAAAATTGTTTACACTTACCAACAACGGAAAGAAGTAAATGTTTCCATATAAAAAAGTTATCGAACCCTAGACGCTTATTATTTTCTATTTTTTAAAGAAAATGCATAGTTAATATTGAGTGGCTGAAAGCAACACCTAATTAGTTTTTACAGTTCAAATTTTTAGATATACAGAAGAACCACATTCACAGTGGAGTTTTAATTTTGTTTAACTCGATTTAAATTTTAAAACCAGAAATGTTCATTTTTGATTGCGAGTGCAAGTTGTCATTGTATTGTTAAATACAATTGAAATTATGTCAATGTTGATTAGAGGGGGGAAGATTCGAACTCTTGATCTCAAGAAAACACTTTCTTGTAGATCAAAAGGGTGTGTTCAATGTTGTACAATTTGCCCCACTCTCCATTAAAGTTACCATGAATTCTTAGTGAAGTTGAGGTATGCCTTTTCCTTAGGTATGTGTTTGTTACTGTAAAAAAGAAAAGAAAAATGTCAATGTATTGAGTAATAAATGGTCCTTAGTCATGAGTCAAATTACAAGGGCCCATGACTACCTTTGGGTTTCCCTAGGATTTGTATAGTGTGCAACATTTGGGCTGTACGAGACATCAAATCTATGTCACAGTACAAAGAAAATGATTATTGACCCAAACTTTGAATTTTCATTTTTGTAGAAATATACTCCAAGTGCTCGGTTCCTGTCTGATATAATTGTTTATACGTTTCACAAAAAAAAAAAAAAAATTGTTTATACTTACCAACTGCAAAAAGAAGTAAATGTTTCCATATAAAGAAGTTATCGATTCCTAGACGCTTATTATTTTCTATTTTTAATGAAAATGCATCGTTGATATTGAGTGGGCGAAAGCAACACCTAATTATTGTTTATTGTTCAAATTTTTAGATATATAGAAGAACCACAGTCACAGTGGAGCTTCAATTTTGTTTAACTCAATTTAAATTTTAAAACAAGAAATGTACATTTTTTATTGCGGGTGCAAGTTGTCATTGTCTCGTTAAATACAATTCAAATTATGTCAAAGTTGATTAGAGGGGGGAAGATTCAAACTCTGGATCTCAAGAAAACACTTTCTTGTAGTTCAAGAGATTGTGTTGTATGTAGTATAACTTGCCCCACTCTCCATTAAAGTTGCCATAAAATTTTGGTGAAGTTGTGGTATCCCTTTTCCTTTCGTACGTGTTTGTTTCTTAAAAAAAAAAAAGTCAATGTATTGCCAAATAAATGGTCCTTAGTCACGAGTCAAATTACAGGGGCCCATGACTACCTTTGGATTTACCAAGGCTTTGTATAGTGTGTGACATTTGGGCTGTACGTGACATCAACTCTGTGCCACAGTACAAAGAAAATGATTATTGACCCAAACTTTCAATATTCATTTTTGTAGAAATCTACTCCAAGTGCTCATTTCTTGTCTTCTATAATTATTTATAGGTTTCTCCAAAAAAAAAAAAAAATTGTTTATACTTACCAACAACGAAAAGAAGAAAATGTTTCCATACAAAGAAGTTATCGAAGCCTAGACGCTTATTATTTTCTATTTTTTAATGAAAATGCATAGTTAATATTGACTGGCTGAAAGGAACACCGAATTATTTTTTACTGTTCAAATTTTTAGATATATAGAAGAACCACATTCACCGCGGAGTATCAATTTTGTTTAACTCGATTTAAATTTTAAAAGCAGAAATGTTCATTTTTGATTGCGAGTGCAAATTGTCATTGTATTTTTAAATACAATTCAATTTATGTCATTGTTGATTAGAGGGGGGAAGATTCTAACTCTGGATCTCAAGAAAACACTTTCTTGTTGTTCAAGAGAGTGTGTTGTATTTAGTATAATTTGCCCAACTCTCCTTTAAAGTTACCATAAAATTTTAGTGAAGTTGTGGTATCTTTTTTCCTTACGTACGTGTTTGTTTCTTAAAAAAAAAAAAGTCAATGTATTGCCAAATAAATGGTCCATAGTCACGAGTCAAATTACAAGGGCCCATGACTACCTTTGGATTTCCCTAGGCTTTGTTTAGTGTGTGACATTCGGGCTATACGTGGCATCAACTCTATGCCACAGTACAAAGAAAATGATTATTGACCCAAACTTTCAATATTCATTTTTGTAGAAATCTACTCCAAGTGCTCATTTCTTGTCTTATATAATTTTTTATAGGTTTCTCAAAAAAAAAAAAAAAAAAAAAAAAAACAAAAATTGTTTACACTTACCAACAACGAAAAGAGGTAAATGTTTCCATATAAAAAAGTTATCGAACCCTAGACACTTATTATTTTCTATTTTTTAAAGAAAATACATAGTTAATATTGAGTGGCTGAAAGCAACACCTAATTAGTTTTTACAGTTCAAATTTTTAGATATATAGAAGAACCACATTCACAGTGGAGTTTTAATTTCGTTGAACTCGATTTAAATTTTAAAACCAGAAATGTTCATTTTTGATTGCGAGTGCAAGTTGTCATTGTATTGTTAAATACAATTCGAATTATGTCAATGTTGATTAGAGGGGGAAAGATTCGAACTCTTGATCTCAAGAAAACACTTTCTTGTAGATCAAGAGGGTGTGTTCTATGTTGTATAATTTGCCCCACTCTCCATTAAAGTTACCATGAATTTTTAGTGAAGTTGACGTATGCCTTTTCCTTAGGTATGTGTTTGTCACTTTAAAAAAAAAAAAAAAATGTCAATGTATTGAGTAATAAATGGTCCTTAGTCATGAGTCAAATTACAAGGGCCCATGACTACCTTTGGGTTTCCCTAGGCTTTGTATAGTGTGTGACATTTGGGCTGTACGAGACATCAAATCTATGTCACTGTGGAAAGAAAATGATTATTGACCCAAACTTTCAATTTTCATTTTTGTAGAAATATACTCCAAGTGGTCAGTTCCTGTCTGATATAATTAATTATACGTTTCACAAAAAAAAAAAAAAAATTGTTTATACTTACCAACAGCAAAAAGACGAAAATGTTTCCATATAAAGAAGTTATCGATTCCTAGACGCTTATTATTTTCTATTTTTAATGAAAATGCATCGTTGATATTGAGTGGCCGAAAGCAACACCTAATTAATGTTTAGTGTTCAAATTTTTAGATATATAGAAGAACCACAGTCACAGTGGAGCTTCAAGTTTGTTTAACTCAATTTAAATTTGAAAACAAGAAATGTACATTTTTGATTGCGGGTGCAAGTTATCATTGTCTCGTTAAATACAATTTAAATTATGTCAAAGTTGATTATAGGGGAGAAGATTCAAACTCTGGATCTCAAGAAAACACTTTCTTGTAGTTCAAGAGAGTGTGTTGTATGTAGTATATTTTGCACCAATCTCCATTAAAGTTACCATGAATTTGTAGTGAAGTTGTGGTATCCCTTTTCCCTTGGTATGTGTTTGTTTCTTAAAAAAAAAAAAAAAATGTCAATGTATTGCGTAATAAATGGTCCGTAGTCAGGAGTCAAATTACAAGGGCCCCTAACTACCTTTGGATTTAACTAGGCTTTGTATAGTGTGTGACATTTGGGCTGTACGAGACATCAAATCTACGTCATAGTGCAAAGAAAATGATTATTGACCCAAACTTTCAATTTTCATTTTTGTAGAAATCTACTCCAACTGCTCATTTCTTGTCCTATATAATTGTTTATACGTTTCTCAAAATGTTTCCATATAAAGAAGTTATCGAAGCCTAGAGGCTTATTATTTTCTATTTTTAATGAAAATGCATAATTGATATTGAGTGGCTGAAAGCAACACCTAATTATTGTTTACTATTGAAATTATTAGATATAAAGATGAACCACATGCGCAATGGTGTTTCAATTTTGTTTAACTCAATTTAAATTTTAATTCAAGAAATTTGCCTTTTTGATTGCGAGTGCAAGTTGTCATTGTCCTGTTGAATACAATTCAAATTATGTCAATGTTGATTAGAGGGGGGTGATTCGAACTCTGGATCTCAAGAAAACACTTTCTTGTTGTTCAAGAGAGTGTGTTGTGTGTAGAAAAATTTGCCCCGCTCTCCATTAAAGTTACCATGAATTTTTAGTGAAGTTGTGGTATCCCATTTCCTTACGTATGGGTTTGTTTAAAAAAAATAAAAAAATTTCAATGTATTTCCTAATAAATGGTCCTTAGTCATGAGTCAATTTACAAGGGCCCATGACTATCTTTGGATTTCCCTAGGCTTTGCATAGTGTTTGGCATTTGGGCTGTACATGACATCAAATCTATGTCACAGTATAAAGAAAATGATTATTGACCAAAACTTTGAATTTTCATTTTTGCAGAAATCTACTCCAAGTCCTCAGTTCTTGTCTTATATAATTGTTTATACGTTTCTCAAAAAAAAAAAAAAAAATTGTTTATACTTACCAACCGCAAAAAGAAGTAAATGTTTCCATACAAAGAAGTTATCGAAACCTAGATGCTTATTATTTTCTATTTTTAATGAAAATGCATAGTTGATATTGAGTGTCTGAAAGTAGCACCTAATTATTGTTTACTCTTCAAATTTTTTGATATATAGAAGAACCACAGTCACAATGGAGTTTCAATTTTTTTTAAAACTAAATTTAAATTTTAATACAATAAATGTGCATTTCTGATTGCGAGTGCAAGTTGTCATTGTCCTGTTAAATACAATTCAAATTATGTCAATGTTGATTAGAGGGACGAAGATTCAAACTCTGGATCTCGAGAACACACTTTTCTGTTGTTTAAGAGAGTGTGTTGTGTATGTAGTTTAATTTGCCCCACTCTCCATTAAAGTTACCATGAATTTTTAGTGAAGTTGTGGTATCCCTTTTCTTTTCGTACGTGTTAGTTTCCGTAAAAAAAAAAATGTCAATGTATTGAAAAATAAATGGTCCTTAGTCACGAGTCAAATTACAAGGGCCCATGACTACCTTTGGCTTTCCCTTGGCTTTGTATAGTTTGTGACATTCGGGCTGTACGTGAAATCTATGCCACAGTACAAAGAAAATGATTATTGACCCAAACTTTCTATTTTCATTTTTGTAGAAATCTACACCAAGTGCTCAGTTCTTGTCTTCTATAATAGTTTATACATTTCTAAAAAAAAATTATTGTTTATACTTATCCACAAGGAAGGGTAGTAAATGTTTCCACATATAGAAGTTTTCGAAACCTAGACGCTTATTATTTTCTATTTTTAATGAAAATGCATAGTAGATATTGAGTGGCTGAAAGTAACACCTAATTATTGTTTACTATTCAAATTTTTAGATATATAGAAGAACCACAGTCACATTGGTGTTTCAATTTTGTTTAACTCAATTTAATTTTTAATACTAAAAATGTGCCTTTTTGATTGCGAATGCATGTTGTCATTGTCTTGTTAAATACAATTTTAATTATGTCAATGTTGATTAGAGGGGGGAAGATTTAAACTCTGGATCTTAAGAAAACACTTTCTTGTTGTTCAAGAGAGTGTGTTGTATGTAGTATAATTTAACCCACTCTTCATTAAAGTTACCATAAAATTTTAGTGAAGTTGTGGTATCCATTTTCCTTACGTACGTGTTTGTTTCTTAAAAAAAAAAAGAGTCAATGTATTGCCAAATAAATGGTCCTTAGTCACGAGTCAAATTACAAGGGTCCATGACTACCTTTGGATTTCCCTAGGCTTTGTATAGTTTGTGACATTCGGGCTGTACGTGACATCAAATCTATGCCACAGTACAAAGAAAATGATTATTGACCCACACTTTCACTATTCATTTTTGTAGAAATCTACTCCAAGTGCTCATTTCTTGTCTTATATAATTGTTTATAGGCTTCTCAAAAAAAAAAAAAAAAATTGTTTATGCATACGAACAACGAAGAGAAGTAAATGTTTCACAATGGTGTTTCAATTTTGTTTAACTCAATTTAAATTTTAATTGAAGAAATTTGGCATTTTGATTGCGAGTGCAAGTTGTCATTGTCTTGTTAAATACAATTCAAATTATGTCAATGTTGATTACAGGGCGGAAGATTCGAACTCTGGATCTCAAGAAAACACTTTCTTTTTGTTCAAGAGAGTGTGTTGTATGTAGTATAATTTGCCCCACTCTCCATCAAAGTTACCATGAATTTTTAGCGAAGTTGTGGTATCCCATTTCCTTACGTATGTGGTTGTTTTAAAAAAAAAAAAAAAATTTCAATGTATTTCCTGATAAATGGTCCTTAGTCATGAGTCAATTTACAAGGGCCCATGACTACCTTTGGATTTCCCTAGGCTTTTTATAGTGTTTGACATTTGGGCAGTACATAACATCAAATCTATGTCACAGTACAAAGAAAATGATTATTGACCCAAACTTTCAATTTTCATTTTTGCAGAAATCTAGTTCAAGTTCTCAGTTCTTGTCTTATATATTTGTTTATACGTTTCTCAAAAAAAAAAAAAATGTTTATACTTACCAACCACAAAAAGAGGTAAATATTTCCATATAAAGAAGTTATCGAAACCTAGAAGCTTATTATTTTCTATTTTTAATGAAAATGCATAGTTGATATTGAGTGGCTGAAAGTAACACCTAATTATTGTTTACTCTTCAAATTTTTAGATATATAGAAGAACCACTGTCAATGTGGAGTTTCAATTTTTTTTAAACTGAGTTTAAATTTTAATACAATAAATGTGCATTTTTGATTGCGAGTGCGAGTTGTCATTGTCTTGTTATATACAATTCAAATTATGTCAATGTTGATTAGAGGGGGGAAGATTCGAACCCTGGATCTCAAGAACACACTTTCTTGCTGTTTAAGAGAGTGTGTTGTGTATGTAGTTTAATTTGCCCCACTATCCATTAAAGTTACCATGAATTTTTAGTGAAGTTGTGGTATCCCTTATATTTATGTACGTTTTTGTTTCCTTAAAAAATAAAAAAAAGTCAATGTATTGAATAATAAATGGTCCTTAGTCACGAGTCAAATTACAAGGGCCCATGACTATCTTTGGATTTCCCTTGGCTTTGTATAGTGTGTGACATTCGGGCTGTACGTGACATCATATCTATGTCACAGTACAAAGAAAATGATTATGGACCCAAACTTTCAATTCTCATTTTTGTAGAAATCTACTCTAAGTGCTCAGTTCTTGTCTTATATAATAGTTTATACATTTCTCAAAAAAAAAATAATTGTTTATACTTATCCACAATGATGAGTAGTAAATGTTTCCACATATAGAAGTTTTCGAAACCTAGACGCGTATTATTTTCTATTTTTAACGAAAATGCATAGTAGATATTGAGTGGTTGAAAGTAACACCTAATTATTTTTTACTGTTCAAATTTTTAGATATATAGAAGAACCACAGTCACAGTGGTGTTTCAATTTTGTTTAACTGAATTTAATTTTTAATACAAAAAATGTGCCTTTTTGATTGCGAGTGCAAGTTGTCATTGTCTTGTTAAATACAATTCTAATTATGTCAATGTTGATTAGAGGGGGGAAGATTCGAACTCTTGATCTCAAGAAAACACTTTCTTGTTGTTCAAGAGAGTGAGTTGTATGTAGTATAATTTAACCCACTCTCCATTAAAGTTACCATAAAATTTTAGTGAAGTTGCGGTATCCCTTTTCCTTACGTATGTGTTTGTTGCTTAAAAAAAAAAAAGTCAATGTATTGCCAACTAAATGGTCCTTAGTCACGAGTCAAATTACAAGGGCCCATGACTACCTTTGGATTTCCCTAGGCTTTGTATAGTTTGTGACATTCGGGCTGTACGCGACATCAAATCTATGCCACAGTACAAAGAAAATGATTATTGACCCAAACTTTCAATATTCATTTTTGTAGAAATCTACTCCAAGTGCTCATTTCTTGTCTTATATAATTGATTATAGGCTTCCCAAAAAAAAAAAAAAAAAAAAAATTGTTTATACTTACCAACAACGAAAAGAAGTAAATGTTTCCATATAAAGAAGTTATCGAAGCCTAGACGCTTATTATTTTCTCTTTTTTAATGAAAATGCATAGTTCATATTGAGTGGCTGAAAGCAACACCAAATTATTTTTTACTGTTCAAATTTTTAGATATACAGAAGAACCCCATTCACAGTGGAGTATCAATTTTGTTTAACTCGATTTAAATTTTAAAACCAGAAATGTTCATTTTTGATTGCGAATGCAAGTTGTCCTTGTATTATTAAATACAATTCAAAATACGTCAATGTTGATTAGAAGGGGGAAGATTCAAACTCTGGATCTCAAGAAAACACTTTCTTGTAGTTCAAGAGAGTGTGTTGTATGTAGTATAATTTGCTCCACTCTCCATTAAAGTTACCATGAATTTTTAGTGAAGTTGTGGTATCCCTTTTCCTTAGGTATGTGTTCGTTTCTTAAAAAAAAAAAAAAAAAATGTCAATGTATTGAGTAATAAATGGTCCTTAGTCATGAGTCAAATTACAAGGGTCCATGACTACCTTTGGATTTCCTTAGGCTTTGTATAGTGTGTGACATTCGGGCTATATGAGACATCAAATCTATGTCACAGTACAAAGAAAATGATTATTGACCCTTGACCCAAACATTCAATTTTCATTTTTGCAGAAATCTACTCCAAGTGCTCAGTTCTTGTCTTATATAATTGTTTATCATTTCCCAAAAAGAAAAAAAAGATTGTTTATACTTATCCACGACGAAAAGAAGTAAATGTTTCCATATATAGAAGTTATCGAAACCTAGACGCTTATTATTTTCTATTTTTAATGAAAATGCATAGTCGATATTGAGTGGCTGAAAGTAACACCTAATTATTGTTTACTGTTCAAATTTTTAGCTATATAGAAGAACCACAGTCATAGTGGAGTTTCAATTTTTTTTTAACTAAATTTAAATTTTAATACAATAAATGTGCATTTTTGATTGCGAGTGCAAGTTGTCATTGCCTTGTTAAATACAATTCAAGTTATGTCAATGTTGATTAGAGGGGGGAAGATTCGAACTCTGGATCTCAAGAACACACTTTCTTGTTGTCTAAGAGAGTGTGTTGCGTATGTAGCTTAATTTGCTCCACTCTCCATTAAAGTCACCATGAATTTTTAGTGAAGTAGTGGCATCCCTTATAATCACGTACATGTTTGTTTCCTTAAAAAAAAAAATGTCAATGTATTGAATAGTAAATGGTCCTTAGTCACGAGTCAAATTACAAGGACCCATGACTACCTTTGGATTTCCCTTGGCTTTGTATAGTGTGTGACATTTGGACTGTACGTGACATAAAATCTATGTCATAGTACAAAGAAAATGATTATTGACCCAAACTTTGAATTTTCATTTTTGTAGAAATCTACTCCATGTGCTCAGTTCTTGTCTGATACAATTGTTTATACATTTCTCAAAAAAAAAAATAATTGTTCATACTTATCCACAACGAAGAGTAGTAAATGTTTCCACATATAGAAGTTTTCGAAACCTAGACGCTTATTATTTTCTATTTTTAATGAAAATGCATAGTAGATATTGAGTGGCTAAAAGTAACACCTAATTATTTTTTACTGTTCAAATTTTTAGATATATAGAAGAACCACAATCACAGTGGTGTTTCAATTTTGTTTAACTGAATTTAAATTTTAATACAAAAAAATGTGCCTTTTTGATTGTGAGTGCAAGTTCTCATTGTCTAGTTAAACACAATTCAAATTATGTCAAAGTTGATTAGAAGGGGGAAGATTCGAGCTCTAGATCTCAAGAAAACACTTTCTTGTTGTTCAAGAGAGTGTGTTTTATGTAGTATAATTTTCCCCCCTCTCAATTAAAGTTGCCATAAAATTTTAGTGAAGTTGTGGTATCCCTTTTCCTTAGGTACGTGTTTGTTTCTTAAAAAAAAAAAAATGTCAATGTATTGAGTAATAAATGGTCCTCAGTCATGAGTCAAATTACAAGGGTCCATGACTACCTTTGGATTTCCTTAGGCTTTGTATAGTGTGTGACATTTGGGCTGTACGAGACATCAAATCTATGTCACAGTACAAAGAAATTGATTATTGACCCAAACATTCAATTTTCATTTTTGTAGAAATCTACTCTGAGTGCTCAGTTCTTGTCTTATATAATTGTTTGTCATTTCCCAAAAAGAAAAAAAAAAATTGTTTATACTTATCCACAACGAAAAGAAGTAAATGTTTCCATACATAGAAGTTATCGAAACCTAGACGCTTATTATTTTCTATTTTTAATGAAAATGCATAGTTGATATTGAGTGGCTGAAAGTAACACCTAATTATTGTTTACTGTTCAAATTTTTAGCTATATAGATGAACCACAGTCATAGTGGAGTTTCAATTTTTTTTAACTAAATTTAAATTTTAATACAATAAATGTCCATTTTTGATTGCGAGTGCAAGTTGTCATTGCCTTGTTAAATACAATTCAAGTTGAAAGCTTGAAACCGTGTTGAAAAACACAAGAGTTGTTTAGACCCCCGATTAAAATTACGGCTCAATAGATTTTACACAACTTTAATATAAAGTGCGGAATAGTGTAAAAGCGAGCGGATGAACAATATAGCTACTCTAATCCATAAACTAAACAACACAGCAGTGTAATGGAATATAAAAGAGTAGGGAAGAGAGATGCAAACACAGAAAACACCAAGATGTGTTTTCGAAGAGGAAACCGAAGAACTCGGCGAAAAACCTCTCCGCCACCCTCCAAGTGGAAATCGATCCACTAGACAATCAGTTGGGATACATGAGTAAGCAAGAGACCCTCCGAGCCTAATCTACCCGATGTACCTAAGCCCTCCAAGCTCCTACTCCAACAAGGCTTCTCGGAACCGTGTCTTGTCTTAGTTCTCCGGATCCCGCAACAAGCTCCATGTTGCATCTGCCATTCCAGGCTTCTTCCAATGCTTCCAAGCAGCACCAAAACATCACACAACACTCTCAAAAGGTGTGGTAAGTGTTTGGGCTATCAACCTCTCAATGGTGTGGAAATGGAGAGGGAAGGGTTGAGGAGATACCACAAGCAAGTGTTTAGAGAAAGGTGGGGATGACAATCTCTAATTACAAATGTGTTTGGCTAGGGTTTTCTCTCTGAAGCATTCCTCAACATTTGTGGGTAATGGGGGTTTATATAGGATAGGTGCAAAATGTGTGAGTCAGTCAGTACAGGCTGGCAGAACAGCATGTCTCGCGGGAAGGCCTTACCCGTGAGATACTCGCGAGAGACAGTTGTCTCCATCTGTCATGACTCTTCGCATTCCAGCATGTGCAGGGCACATGCTTCACTTCGCGGGAAGCTTAGTCGCGAGATACCCGCGAGATTCCATCAGCTTCCAAATTGCTTGAGTCTTCACACACTCTCTATCACACACCCCTTACAACAATTCCCACAACAAATACAGGGTATAGACAATTGATAGTAATTACAATCAAATTTGGCACGGAATAAAAGCCAACAAAACACATAGTTGTAAATCACAACTTTACAATCTCCCCCTTTGGCTATTCCGTGACAAAACCCTAAAACAGACTCTAGACTTAAACGTGAGTTTAGGAACACAGGCAAAACTCACTCACACCTAATTCTAGATTCTGATAAGCTCTTGAAACATATGAACAAGTAACTCCTGAAACACAACAACAAAATATTATCATTGTATGCAGAAAACTTGAAAAACATATGGAGCAATAAGCACATGATCAAGCAGAATGAAATAGAAACACTAAATCATGACAAGATCAAACGAGTAATCACTATACACAAGCAATTACTATGCTCATTCACACAAGGAATGAACATCCAGATATGCAAGATGATAAGCTCATATGAAGAGTACCATTTGCACATCCAACACTCAACCAATGCAAAATACTTGAAGAATTTGCATCTAGGAACAATCCTACTAGGGCACAAGAGTGTTCATCACTCAACCAATGCATAGAATGTACATGCATCTAGGAACAATCCTACACGGGCACAAGAGTGATGTAGTGAAGTAAATGTATGACATTAAACTTCAATAGCACAAGCAAAAAGGCTGCATAAGCAAAGTATTGCAAATACATGGCACAAACCATAAAAGCCTACAAAACATGCAATGAAACAAAACAACCCTTAAAGCTTACAAAAGCAACATGGGTACATGTAAAGAGTGCTACAAAGCATAGAGAATATCACAAAAGAAACATCTGAAAATAAATACTTAAGTAAAGCATAGTATCAAAGCTTTAAACACAAAACAAGTAAACATAGGAACTGTTGACTTCTTCTCCCCCTATCTCCATACTCCCCCTATCAATGACATCATCTCCCCCTTTTTGTCATGGAATAGCTAGTCATCCCCTTCTAGCTTCCGTTGAATTTCGTCCATCTGAGTTTGGAGAGATGTGAGCTGTGAATCAAGACGTCGGTGGTGAGTGTACATGATAGTCGCAAATCCGGACATCTTTGTACTCATCTCTTGAAGAGCAGTAAAGATATTGTTGATCTGTTCATCATTGATACGAGCTGTAGAGCTCGAGGAACCCGATGGTGCATGAGTTTCTTGCTTGGTGTTCTTCTTGGCATGGCTCATACTAGCATGGAGAGACCGAATGTTGATTGGACTTGGCCTTGGATATGGACGTTCATCATCCAATGGACGGACACCTTTGAGCTTCAAAATCTTTGAAATAAGGCGAGAGAAAGGAAGACAATTCCTTGAAGCAGTGTGGTCAACTGTTTTTGCCAAAATGTGAAAGATATGAGAGCACACATCAATCTCGACATCCGTGATCAGATCGTTCAAAAACAAAGCTCGACCAAGGTTCATATATCCGGTGCTGGACAAGGGATAGAGATTGCTACACATGATCATTGAGAGAAGTCGTAGCTCGGAAGAGAGAGATGCCACATTGATTGACTTCTTAGTGGATGAGAATTCCAAATCAGTTCCTAAAGACTGTCTGAGATATTCTTCATCGGGGTTAAGCTCATCATATACCGGCGGTATGGGGAGTATTGGCCGGTTAATGTGTAGAATTTTCGCCAAGTACATTGGTGTGACAGAAAAGCTCTTTCCTCGAACCCAGCATTTAATCTCATCGCCGACGACACTGGCATTGGCATAGAATTCCCTAACCATGTTCTCGAATGTATCCTCGAAAGTTGACAGCAGATAGTTCCAATCTTTCGTGGCAAACCAAATAGGTATTTGTGTGTCTTTGAGTGATGGCTGGTCAACCCCCCTTTCAACTATCAAAGGAGCACCCTGAAAGTGGTTCTTGAAGGATTCAAAAGCAGCATGAGACTTGAACAAGTGAGGATCAAAAGTTCCTGTTGAGCCACAAGTTCGCTTCGGTCTAGGTGAATCAGCATCAACATCAATGATTGGTTCTTTCCCTTTGTCGCGGCCTCCTTTCACAGCTGAAGTCTTGAATGGAGACATCTGTGCAACATAGTACACAAAACACACAGGAGACAAGAGCACAACCCATAGACCACAGAACACAGAACTTGATTAGAGTCAAGGTAGGTCAAAGCAGAAGTAACACTGCTGAATGCATGGACACATTGCATGGAACAAAGCAAATGTGCATGTGTATGTATGTGTGAGCAAGTGCAAGGTGCATGAGACACACTAACAATGACCAAATTGAGTGAAATAAGGTCAAACATGTGAAAGTCCATGGATTGAAATCACTTGATTCCGAATTAGCACAAAAATGTCACTCGAACATTTTGACAAACACCTAGCATGCACAACATCAAATAAGACATGAGCAATGCATGAACATGGGAAAATCTACCCTCAATACAAGATAAAATGCCACAAGGGGCCAACACAGAAGCAGAAACAACCAATGGGACACAGCCCAAGCAAAAGATTTGACAAAAATTCACCCAATTTTGAAAACCAACCCAAAGTTTCGAAAATCCCCAATTCTGAAAACCCTAATAAAAAATTCTGCATAATCTAAGCAAAAACATAAAAGGAAATGGTTAACAAACATACCTTGAAGAAGAAAATGCAGAAAAAAAATGCTTGGATTGAAGGGAAATGAACGGTATAGTGATTTTGGGTTGAGAAAGTTTGAGAGAGGTTGAGCGAGGGAAGTTTGATAGTTTTGAAAACCTGTCACATCAGCTATATAAAAACTGAAAACACGCGTTTTTCGCAGGTTAGAGAGGGGCGAGACAGTCGCAAGAAGTGCCACTGAAGCACAAAATTTTCGCGAGAAGCATTAGGTCGCGAAACAATCGTGAGACAGTCGCGGTAGCTTCTGTCTGAAATTGGAAAAATCCAATTTTAGCCAAACAGCATTTCGCGAGAAGCTGTTGGTCGCGAGACAGTCGCGAAAGTTTCTGTGTGACATGATAAAATAAAAAAATCCCTCAACTCCTTTTCGCGGGAAGCTCTAAGTCGCGAGCTTCTCGCGAAATTTCCCCTGAACCTGTTTTTGAAGAGACACAAAAACATGCATTTTAATCAAAAACAAAAGACAAGAAAGTATAAAAACACTTTCAAAAACAAATAAAACACTCAAAAATCTTTTTGGGTTTGATCAACAAAGATTAAGCATGTGAAAAACACATTTAATCAAGTACAATCACACAAATGAATAAGGCATTCATTGAACATAGACTTGTGTGTTGTGTGTGGATATCAAAAATGAGATAGTCCTTAGTCCAATGTGAAGCTTCAATGATCAATTCAATCAAGGCATACACAACTAGCCCTAGATTATGTGACCTATCTCAATTATAGAAACATGCATATATGACCTCCCACATGAACTTGATAACAATTCATTGAAGCTTTTCATTTGGCTCCATAATTAACATATCATTTGCAACTTTTGAGCAAAGAGAATCTCATTTAGAGAAAGATGCCTGAAATTTTTGATATTTCATTTGATGAGTTAGCCTTTGGCTTTTTGGGCATCATACATTTTATTTTGGTCGCTTTCCCTTTTTCCTAGTCGAATACTAGTTTGTGCGACAGGCTTTTGCAGCTCTATATCTCTTTTCATTTGGAGATTTACAATTAGAGAGCTCTTTTAAAGCAGAAAATAAAAGTGGGAAGATATATAGGCATGAGTCTATGCATGTCTCAAGATCAACAAAACCATTCACTAATCATTCATGACAAGGTTGAAGATCTATTTACAACAGTCACATAGATTTTAGGATTTCTTCCACAATGATATGAGTGCATGAGAGACAAGCTAAGCTCGTTAAATGCACAAAGCCATAAGTACAAAGGTACAAGGCAAAACATGTTTTTGAGACAAAAACTCAACAAAGTGATCAAACTTTTTGGATTTTCCAATTTTTATATGTGTTTTTGAATTTTTGAACACACCCAAAACAGAATAAGAAAAGAACGATCAACACAAGTAGCAGGTGCAAACCAAAGCCAAAACAAAACAAAAACATTTAGACACTAAACATGTGGAACCAAAACAGCAGGTATGCAACACAGAGTATTATAGGTTCACACAAGAAATAGAGTTCAGGGAATGATACCGACACCGATGGTCTTACGCAAAGATTCAAACTTTGGGCCATCTAGAGGTTTAGTGAATATGTCTGCCTTCTGATTCTCAGTGTTGATGAACTCTAAGTACACGGTCCTTTCCTCCACTAAATCTCGAATGAAATGATACCGAATTTCGATATGTTTTGACTTCGAGTGTTGAACTGGATTCTTGGACAAGTTTATGGCACTTGTATTATCACAATACACACACATCGTGTCTTGAGTGATTCCATAGTCATGAAGGAGCTTCTTCATCCATAGTAATTGAGCACAGCAACTTGCAGCAGCAATGTATTCAGCTTTGGCTGTTGATAGAGAGACTGAATTCTGCTTTTTGCTCATCCATGACACCAAGTTATTTCCAAGATAGAAGCATCCACCGGAAGTACTTTTTCTATCATCAATGCACCCAGCCCAATCAGCATCAGAATATCCGGCTAAGCATTCATTTGAATCTCTTGAGTACCAAATCCCATAGTCAGAGGTGCCATTTATGTAACGGATAATTCTTTTGACAGCTGTTAAATGTGACTCTTTGGGGGCTGCCTAAAATCGAGCACACACGCCTACACTGAAGGCTATGTCTGGTCTGCTAGCAGTGAGGTATAAGAGACTGCCTATCATGCTTCGATAAAGCGTTGGATCCACTTCTATACCTGCTGCATCCCGACTCAGCTTTGATGAGGAGCTCATTGGAGTGGAAGTATGTTTCTTAGAGTCTAGACCAAATCTTTTAACAAGATTTTTGGCATATTTCTCTTGAGATATGAATATCCCATCTTTCCGCTGTTTCACTTGAAGACCAAGGAAATAGTTCAGCTCTCCCACCATACTCATCTCAAACTCCCTTTTCATTTCTTCGGAGAATTCATGAGCCAAATGGTCAATTGTGGAACCGAAAACAATATCATCCACATACACCTGAGCAACTAGGAGAGACTTCTCATCTCTCTTTACAAACAAGGTTCGATCAGCTTGACCTCTTTTGAATCCGCGATCCAACAAGTATGTTGTGAGACGATCATACCATGCTCTTGGTGCTTGCTTCAAACCATACAGTGCTTTCTTCAACCTTAGCACATGATTCAGAAAATGAGGATCTTGAAATCCTTTTGGTTGCTCAACAAATACTTCTTCATTTAGGAAACCATTCAGAAATGCACTTTTTACATCCATTTGGTACAATTTAAAATCCATAACACATGCAATAGACAGTAGAATTCGAATTGACTCTAACCTTGCTACTGGTGCAAACGAATCATCAAAGTCTATGCCTTCCACTTGAGTATATCCTTGAGCTACCAACCTAGACTTGTTTCGAACTACCTCACCATCTTCGTCAGTTTTGTTCTTGAAGATCCACTTGGTGCCAATGACATGGGTATCTTTGGGTCTTGGAACCAACTCCCATACATCATTTCTGACAAACTGATGTAGCTCCTGATGCATAGACTCGATCCAATTTTCGTCTCTAAGGGCTTCCTCTACCTTCTTGGGTTCGAATTGAGCAAGATAACAATTGTACGTCACATGATTCGCACTGTATTTTGGTCCTTTTCTCAAACGAAGTCCCTCATTTACGTCACCAATGATATTACTTGGTGGATGATTGAGGGTTACCCTTGATGATGGTCTCTTGGAGGTGGAAGATTCTTCATCTCGAGAGATTGGAGGTTGAACTTCCGGAGGAGTAAGAGGGCTAGAGGGCCCTTGCATCGATCTGGTCTCCCTTCTTGGTATAGGAGGTGTAGACTCTTTTTCTGGTGATTCTTTCTCGATCTCATCATCTTGAGACATGTTGTCCTCAACTTCCCCCTTCTTCAGGTTCGATCCTTCACCGTCATCCCTTTCCCTTTCAGATATGGTATCATCAATGACCACATTTATGGACTCCATTACCGTCTTGGTGTGTTTATTGAACACCCTATATGCTCGGCTATTTAATGAATAACCTAGAAATATCCCCTCATCACTTTTAGCATCAAATTTTTCGGGATTCTCTCTGTCATTGAGAATATAGCATTTGCTCCCAAATATTCAGAAATATTTCACCTTCGGCTTCTTTTCTCTCCAAATTTCATATGATGTCTTCTTCGTTCCTGCTCGGAAGTAAATCCTATTCCCAATGTGACAAGACGTGTTCACAGCTTCAGCCCAAAACTTCTGTGGAAGATTTTTGTTGAGTAACATTACTCGAGCCATTTCTTGAATCACCCGGTTCTTCCTTTCAACTACTCCATTCTGTTGTGGAGTCTTTGGGGCTGAGAATTCCTTCTTGATACCGTGTTCATTGCAAAATGCTTCAAACTTTGCATTTTCAAACTCTTTCCCATGATCACTCCTGATTTTGATGATAGGTACTCCCTTTTCATTCATCAATCTCTTGCACAATTTCTCCATCTTATCACATGCTTCCGATTTCTCTCTAAGGAAATCCACCCAAGAATACCTTGAGAAATCGTCAACTATCACCATGATGTACCGCTTTCCACCCATGCTCTCTGTTCTTGTAGGACCCATCAAATCCACATGCAGTAATTCTAACGGACGAGAAGTTGCAACCACATTCACTTTAGGATGGCTTGACTTTGTTTGTTTTCCCAATTGACATGGACCACACACATTCTTTTCAACCTTCCCAAACTTAGGTAAACCAACCACAGCCTCAAGCTTTGAGACTTTCGCCACTTGTTTGTAATTTGCATGACCAAGCCGTTGATGCCACAGCTCCAAGAGATTTACCCGAGCACTTCGACATGCTATGCTGGGTTTTGGAATGATCCCATAGCAGTTATCAGTGGTCCTTAGTCCCTTTAGAACTTGAACACCTTCTTCATTCAAGATTAGACATCCTTTCTTTGAAAATTGGACCAGGAAATCTTCATCACAAATCTGAGTGATACTTAACAAGTTCACTTTTAAACCCTTAATATATAGCACATCAGTCATCAAAGGCAGACCCGGAATATCCACTGTTCCCTTTCCAAGTACTTGTGAATGACTTCCATCCCCAAATGTCACAAATCCATCTTCCTTCTCTTTAAGAGTTTTGAATAGAGATTTTTCTCCAGTCATATGCCTAGAGCACCCGCTGTCAAGGTACCACAAACATTAGTTAAACACTTTCAATGCGGTATGAACAAAAAGGCATGCATGAGAGAGACATTCTTGATCATCAAAACAAGACTCATTTTTCTTTATTTCATTCAAGGATGAATGAAGTTTCCCTTTTAAACGACCAATTTTATCACTTAACTGTCTATTTTTTCTCTCATATTCATAGTTTAAAGACTTTGACTCACATAGGCTGTTGTGTATATCATGGTTCCTATGAACTAATGATTTCAGCATATGACAAAAAATTTTAGCATGTTTCTTGGATTTAAATAACTCTAAGACAGCATTGCTGGAACAATCTTTAAATATGCTCATTGAGTCATTTTCACAAACACTTTTCAAATCCATCATGGTGGTTTAATCAAAAACACTTTTCAAAACACACCAAGGGGTCTAGGATCACACTAAGGTATTTAAACCAAGCAAGTGTACCAGCTCTGATACCAATTGAAAGCTCGAAACCGTGTTGAAAAACACAAGAGCTGTTTAGACCCCCGATTAAAATTACGGCTTAATAGATTTTACACAACTTTAATATAAAGTGCGGAATAGTGTAAAAGCGAGGATGAACAATATAGCTACTCTAATCCATAAACTAAACAACACAGCAGTGTAATGGAATATAAAAGAGTAGGGAAGAGAGATGCAAACACAGAAAACACCAAGACGTGTTTTCGAAGAGGAAACCGAAGAACTCGGCGAAAAACCTCTCCGCCGCCCTCCAAGCGGAAATCGATCCACTAGACAATCAGTTGGGATACATGAGTAAGCAAGAGACCCTCCAAGCCTAATCTACCCGATGTACCTAAGCCCTCCAAGCTCCTACTCCAACAAGGCTTCTCGGAACCGTGTCTTGTCTTAGTTCTCCGGATCCCGCAACAAGCTCCATGTTGCATTTGCCATTCCAGGCTTCTTCCAATGCTTCCCAGCAGCACCAAAACGTCACACAACACTCTCAAAAGGTGTGGTAAGTGTTTGGGCTATCAACCTCCCAATGGTGTGGAAATGGAGAGGGAAGGGTTGAGGAGATACCACAAGCAAGTGTTTAGAGAAAGGTGGGGATGACAATCTCTAATTACAAATGTGTTTGGCTAGGGTTTTCTCTCTGAAGCATTCCTCAACATTTGTGGGTAATGGGGGTTTATATAGGATAGGTGCAAAATGTGTGAGTCAGTCAGTACAGGCTGGCAGAACATCATGTCTCGCGGGTGTCTCGCGGGAAGGCCTTACCCGCGAGATACTCGCGAGAGACAGCTGTCTCCATCTGTCAAGACTCTTCGCATTGTAGCATGTGCAGGGCACATGCTTCACTTCGCGGGAAGCTTAGTCGCGAGATACCCGCGAGATTCCATCAGCTTCTAAATTGCTTGAGTCTTCACACACTCTCTATCACACACCCCTTACAACAATTCCCACAACAAATACAGGGTATAGACAATTGATAGTAATTACAATCAAATTTGGCACGGAATAAAAGCCAACAAAACACATAGTTGTAAATCCCAACTTTACACAAGTTATGTCAAAATTGATTAGAGGGGGGAAGATTCGAACTCTGGATCTCAAGAACACACTTTCTTGTTGTTTAAGAGATTGTGTTGCGTATGTAGTTTAATTTGCCCCACTCTCCATTAAAGTCACCATGAATTTTTAGTGAAGTTGTGGCATCCCTTTTCTTCACGTACGTGTTTGTTTCCTTAAAAAAAAAAAATGTCAATGTATTGAATAGTAAATGGTCCTTAGTCACGAGTCAAATTACAAGGACCCATAACTACCTTTGGATTTCTCTTGGCTATGTATAGTGTGTGACATTTGGACTGTACGTGGCATAAAATCTATGTCATAGTACAAAGAAAATGATTATTGACCCAAACTTTGAATTTTCATTTTTGTAGAAATCTACTCCAAGTGCTCAGTTCTTGTCTTATACAATTGTTTATACATTTCTCAAAAAAAATAATTGTTCATACTTATCCACAACGAAGAGCAGTAAATGTTTCCACATATAGAAGTTTTCGAAACCTAGACGCTTATTATTTTCTATTTTTAATGAAAATGCATCGTAGATTTTGAGTGGCTAAAAGTAACACCTAATTATTGTTTACTGTTCAAATTTTTAGATATATAGAAGAACCACAGTCACAGTGGTGTTTCAATTTTGTTTAACTGAATTTAAATTTTAATACAAAAAAATGTGCCTTTTTGATTGCGAGTGCAAGTTCTCATTGTCTTGTTAAACACAATTCAAATTATGTCAATGTTGATTAGAAGGGGGAAGATTCGAGCTCTAGATCTCAAGAAAACACTTTCTTGTTGTTCAAGAGAGTATGTTTTATGTAGTATAATTTGCCCCCCTCTCAATTAAAGTTGCCATGAAATTTTAGTGAAGTTGTGGTATCCCTTTTCCTTACGTACGTGTTTGTTTCTTAAAAAAAGAAAGAAAAAAAAGTCAATGTATTGCCAAATAAGTGGTCCTTATTCACGAGTCAAATTACAAGGGCCCATGACTACCTTTGGATTTACCTAGGCTTTGTATAGTGTGTGACATTTGGGCTGTACGTGACATCAACTTTGTGCCACAGTACAAAGAAAATGATTATTGACCCAAACTTTCAATATTCATTTTTGTATAAATCTACTCAAAGTGCTCATTTCTTGTCTTCTATAATTATTTATAGGTTTCTCAAAAAAAAAAAAAAAAAAAATTGTTTATACTTACCAACAACGAAAAGAAGAAAATGTTTCCATATAAAGAAGTTATCGAAGCCTAGACGCTTATCATTTTCTATTTTTTAATGAAAATGCAGAGTTAATATTGACTGGCTGAAAGGAACACCGAATTATTTTTTACTGTTCAAATTTTTAGATATATAAAAAAACCACATTCATAGTGGAGTATCAATTTTGTTCAACTTGATTTAAATTTTAAAACCAGAAATGTTCATTTTTGATTGCGAGTGCAAGTTTTCATTGTATTTTTAAATACAATTCAAATTATGTCAATGTTGATTACAGGGGGGAAGATTCGAACTCTGGATCTCAAGAAAATACTTTCTTGTTGTTCAAGAGAGTGTGTTGTATATAGTATAATTTGCCCCACTCTGCATTAAAGTTACCATAAAATTTTAGCGAAGTTGTGGTATCCCTTTTCCTTACGTACGTGTTTGTTTCTTTAAAAAAAAAAGAGTCAATGTATTGCCAAATAAATGGTCCATAGTCACGAGTCAAATTACAAGGGCCCATGACTACCTTTGGATTTCCCTAGTCTTCGTTTAGTGTGTGACATTCGGGCTATGCGTGACATCAACTCTATGCCACAGGACAAAGAAAATGATTATTGACCCAAACTTTCAATATTCATTTTTGTAGAAATCTACTCCAA
Source organism: Quercus ilex subsp. ballota (assembly GCA_032727855.1). Taxonomy (NCBI): domain Eukaryota; kingdom Viridiplantae; phylum Streptophyta; class Magnoliopsida; order Fagales; family Fagaceae; genus Quercus; species Quercus ilex. The sequence goes on from CM064919.1 coordinate 40,196,802, forward strand.
GTTCTCATTTCTTGTCTTATATAATTTTTTATAGGTTTCTCAACAAAAAAAAAAAAAAAAAAAAAAAAAAAGCAAAAATTGTTTACACCTACCAACAACGAAAAGAAGTAAATGTTTCCATATAAAAAAGTTATCGAACCCTAGACGCTTATTATTTTCTATTTTTTAATGAAAATGCATAGTTAATATTGAGTGGCTGAAAGCAACCCCTAATTAGTTTTTACAGTTCAAATTTTTTGATATATAGAAGAACCACATTCACAGTGGAGTATTAATTCTGTTTAACTCAATTTAAATTTTAAAACCAGAAATGTTCATTTTTGATTGCGAGTGCAAGTTGTCATTGTATTGTCAAATACAATTCAAATTATGTCAATGTTGATTATAGGGGGGAAGATTCGAACTCTTGATCTCAGGAAAACACTTTCTTGTAGCTCCAGAGGGTGTGTTCTATGTAGTATAATTTGCCCCACTCTCCATTAAAGTTACCATGAATTTTTAGTGAAGTTGAGGTATGCCTTTTCCTTAGGTATGTGTTTGTTACTTTAAAAAAAAAAAAATGTCAATGTATTGAGTAATAAATGGTCCTTAGTCATGAGTCAAATTACAAGGGCCCATGACTACCTTTGGGTTTCCCAAGGCTTTGTATAGTGTGTGACATTTGGGCTGTACAAGACATCGAATCTATGTCACAGTACAAAGAAAATGATTATTGACCCAAACTTTCAATTTTCATTTTTGTAGAAATATACTCCAAGTGCTCAGTTCCTGTTTGATATAATTGTTTATACGTTTGGCAAAAAAAAAAAAAAAAAAATTGTTTATACTTACCAACAGCAAAAAGAAGTAAATGTTTCCATATAAAGAAGTTATCGATTCCTAGACGCTTATTATTTTCTATTTTTAATGAAAATGCATCGTTGATATTGAGTGGGCCGAAAGCAACACCAAATTATTGTTTATTGTTCAAATTTTTAGATATATAGAAGAACCACAGTCACAGTGGAGTTTCAATTTTGTTTAACACAATTTAAATTTTAAAACAAGAAATGTTCATTTTTGATTGCGGGTGCAAGTTGTCATTGTCTCCTTAAATACAATTCAAATTATGTCAATGTTGATAAGAGGGGGGAAGATTCAAACTCTGGATCTCAAGAAAACACTTTCTTGTAGTTCAAGAGAGTGTGTTGTATGTAGTATAATTTGCCCCACTCTCCATTAAAGTTACCATGAATTTGTAGTGAAGTTGTGGTATCCCTTTTCCCTTGGTATGTGTTTGTTTCTTAAAAAAAAAAAAAATGTCAATGTATTGCGCAATAAATGGTCCGTAGTCATGAGTCAAATTACAAGGGCCCCTGACTACCTTTGGATTTACCTAGGCTTTGTATAGTGTGTGACATTTGGGCTATACGAGACATCAAATCTATGTCATAGTACAAAGAAAATGATTATTGACCCAAACTTTGAATTTTCTTTTTTGTAGAAATCTACTCTGACTGCTCATTTCTTGTCTTATATAATTGTTTATACGTTTCTCAAAAAAAAAAAAAAAAAATTTGTTTATACATACCAACAACAAAAAGAAATAAATGTTTCCATATAAAGAAGTTATCGAAGCCTAGAGGCTTATTATTTTCTATTTTTAATGAAAATGCATAGTTGATATTGAGTGGCGGAAAGCAACACCTAATTATTGTTTACTGTTCAAATTATTAGATATATAGATGAACCACATGCATAGTGGTGTTTCAATTTTGTTTAACTCAATTTAAATTTTTATTCAAGAAATTTGCCTTTTTGATTGCGACAGCAAGTGGTCATTGTCCTGTTAAATACAATTCAAATTATGTCAATGTTGATTAGAGGGGGGAAGATTCGAACTCTGGATCACAAGAAAACACTTTCTTGTTGTTCAAGAGAGTGTGTTGTATGTAGTATAATTTGCCCCACTCTCCATTAAAGTTACCATGAATTTTTAGTGAAGTTGTGCTATCCCATTTCCTTACGTATGTGTTTGTTTTAAAAAATAAAATAAAAAATTTCAATGTGTTTCCTAATAAATGGTCCTTAGTCATGAGTCAATTTACAAGGGCCCATGACTATCTTTGGATTTCCCTAGGCTTTGTATAGTGTTTGACATTTGGGCTGTACAAGACATCAAATCTATGTCACAGGACAAAGAAAATGATTATTGACCAAAACTTTCAATTTTCATTTTTGTAGAAATCTATTCCAAGTCCTCAGTTCTTGTCTTATATAATTGTTTATACGTTTCTCAAAAAAAAAAAAAAAATTGTTTATACTTACCAACCGCAAAAAGAAGTAAATGTTTCCATATAAAGAAGTTATCGAAACCTAGACGCTTATTATTTTCTATTTTTAATGAAAATGCATAGTTGATATTGAGTGGCTAAAAGTAACACCTAATTATTGTTTACTCTTCAAATTTTTAGAGATATAGAAGAACCACAGTGACATTGGAGTTTCAATTTTTTTTAAAACTAAATTTAAATTTTAATACAATAAATGTGCATTTCTGATTGCGAGTGCAAGTTGTCATTGTCTTGTTAAATACAATTCAAATTATGTCAATGTTGATTAGAGGGGGGAAGATTCGAACTCTGGATCTCGAGAACACACTTTCCTATTGTTTAAGAGAGTGTGTTGTGTATGTAGTTTAATTTGCCCCACTCTCCATTAAAGTTACCATTAATTTTTAGTGAAGTTGTGGCATCCCTTTTCTTTTCGTACGTGTTTGTTTCCGTAAAAAAAAAAAAAAGTCAATCTATTGAATAATAAATGGTCCTTAGTCACGAGTCAAATTACAAGGGCCCATGACAACCTTTGGATTTCCCTTGGCTTTGAATAGTTTGTGATATTCGGGTTGTACGTGAAATCTATGTCACAGTACAAAGAAAATGATTATTGACCCAAACTTTCAATTTTCATTTTTGTAGAAATATACTCCAAGTGCTCAGTTCCTGTCTGATATAATTGTTTATACGTTTCACAAAAAAAAAAAAAAAAAATTGTTTATACTTACCAACAGCAAAAAGATGTAAATGTTTCCATATAAAGAAGTTATCGATTCCTAGCCGCCTATTATTTTCTATTTTTAATGAAAATGCATCGTTGATATGGAGTGGGCCGAAAGCAACACCTAATTATTGTTTATTGTTCAAATTTTTAGATATATAGAAGAACCACAATCACAGTGAGTTTCAATTTTGTTTAACTCAATTTAAATTTTAAAACAAGAAATGTTCATTTTTGATTGCGGGTGCAAGTTGTCATTGTCTTGTTAAATACAATTCAAATTATATCAATGTTGATTAGAGGGGGGTAGATTCGAACCCTGGATCTCAAGAACACACTTTCTAGTTGTTTAAGAGAGTGTGTTGTGTATGTAGTTTAATTTGCCCCACTCTCCATTAAAAATACCATGAATTTTTAGTGAAGTTGTGGTATCCCTTTTCTTTACGTATGTGTTTGTTTCCTTAAAAAAAAAATGTCAATGTATTGAATAATAAATGGTCCTTAGTTGCGAGTCAAATTACAAGGGCCCATGACTACCTTTGGATTTCCCTTGGCTTTGCATAGTGTGTGACATTTGGGCTGTACGTGACATCAAATCTATGTCACAGTGCAAAGATAATGATTATTGACCCAAACTTTCAATTTTCATTTTTGCAGGAATCTACTCCAAGTGCTTAGTTCTTGCCTTATATAATAGTTTATACATTTCTCAAAAAAATAATTGTTTATACTTATCCACAACGAAGAGTAGTAAATGTTTCCACATAAAGAAGTTTTCGAAACCTAGTCGCTTATTATTTTCTATTTTTAATGAAAATGCGCAGTAGATATTGAGTGGCTGAAAGTAACACCTAATTATTGTTTACTGTTCAAATTTTTAGATATATAGAAGAACCACAGTCACAGTGGTGTTTCAATTTTTTTTAACTCAACTTAATTTTTAATACAAAAAATTTGCCTTTTTGATTGCGAGTGCAAGTTGTTATTGTCTTGTAAAATACAATTCAAATTATGTCAATGTTGATTAGAGGGGGAAGATTCGAACTCTAGATCTCAAGAAAACACTTTCTTGTAGTTCAAGAGAGTGTGTTGTATGTTGTAAAATTTAACCCACTCTCCATTAAAGTTACCATAAAATTTTAGTGAAGTTGTGGTATACCTTTTCCTTACGTACGTGTTTGTTTCTTAAAAAAAAAAAAAAGTCAATGTATTGCCAAATAAATGGTCCTTACTCACGAGTCAAATTACAAGGGCCCTTTACTACCTTTGGATTGCTCTAGGCTTTGTTTAGTGCGTGACATTCGGGCTGTACGTGACTTCAAATCTATGCAACAGTACAAGGAAAATGATTATTGACCCAAACTTTCAATATTCATTTTTGTAGAAATCTACTCCAGGTGCTCATTTCCTGTCTTATATAATTGTTTATAGGCTTCTCAAAAAAAAAAAAAAAAAATTTGTTTATACTTACCAACAACGAAAAGAAGTAAATGTTTCCATATAAAGAAGTTATCGAAGCCTAGACTCTTATTATTTTCTATTTTTTTAATGAAAATGCATAGTTCATATTTAGTGGCTGAAAGCAACACCGAATTATTTTTTACTAGTCAAATTTTTAGATATATTGAAGAACCACATTCACAGTGGAGTACCAATTTTGTTTAACTCAATTTAAATTTTAATACAAGAAATGTGCCTTTTTGATTGCGAGTGCAAGTTGTCATTGTCTTGTTAAATAAAATTGAAATTATGTCAATGTTGATTAGAGGGGGGAAGATTCGAACTCTGTATCTCAAGAAAACACTTTCTTGTTGTTTAAGAGAATGTGTTGTATGTAGTATAATTTGCCCCACTCTCCATTAAAATTACCAAAAATTTTTAGGGAGGTTGCAGTATCCCTTTTCGATACGAACGTGTTCGTTTCTTTAAAAAAAAAAAAAACTCAATGTATTGCCTAATAAATGGTCCTTAGTCACGAGTCAAATTACAAGGGCCCATGACTGCCTTTGGATTTCCCTAGGCTTTGTATAGTGTGCGACATTCGGGCTGTACGTGACATCAAATCTATGTCACAGTACAAAGAAAATGATTACTGACCCAAACTTTGAATATTTATTTTTGTAGAAATCAACTGCAAGTGCTCATTTCTTGTCTTATATAATTGTTTATACGTTTCTCAAAAAAAAAAAAAATTTGTTTATACTTAACAACAACAAAAAGAAGTAAATGTTTCCATATAAAGAAGTTATTGAAGCCTAGACGCTTATTACTTTCTATTTTTAATGAAAATGCGTAGTTGATATTGAGTGGTTGAAAGCAACACTTAATTATTGTTTTCTGTTCAAATTTTTAGATACATAGAAGAACCACATTCACAGTGGAGTATCAATTTTGTTTAACTCAATTTAAATTTTAAAACCAGAAATGTTCATTTCTGATTGCGAGTGCAAGTTGTCATTGTATTGTAAAATACAATTCAAATTATATCAATGTTGATTAGAGGGGGGAAGATTCAAACTCTGGATCTCAAGAAAACACATTCTTGTAGTTCAAGAGGGTCTGTTGTATGTAGTATAATTTGCCCCACTCTCCATTAAAGTTACCATGAATTTTTAGTGAAGTTGTTGTAACCCATTTCCTTAGGTATGTGTTTGTTTCTTAAAAAAAAAAAAAAATGTCAATGTATTGACAAATAAATGGTCCTTAGTCATGAGTCAAGTTGCAAGGGCCCATGACTACCTTTGGATTTCCCTAGGCCTTGTATAGTGTGTGACATTTGGGCTATACAAGACATCAAATCTATGCCACAGTACAAAGAAAATGATTATTGGCTCAAACTTTTAATTTTCATTTTTGTAGAAATCTACTCCAAGTGCTCAGTTCTTGTCTTATATAATTGTTTATACATTTCTCAAAAAAAAAAAAAAGTTGTTATACTTACCAACAACAAAAAGAAGTAAATGTTTCCATATAAAGAAGTTATCGAAACCTAGACGCTTATTATTTTCTATTTTTAATGAAAATGCATAGTTGATATTGAGTGGCTGAAAGTAACACCTAATTATTGTTCACTGTTCAAATTTTTAGATATATAGAAGAACCTCATTCACTGTGGAGTTTCAATTTTGTTTAACTCAATTTAAATTTTAATACAAGAAATGTGCCTTTTTGATTGCGAGTGCAAGTTTTCATTGCCTTGTTAAATACAATTCAAATTATGTCAATGTTGATTAGTGGGGGGAAGATTCGAACTCAGGATCTTTAGAAAACACTTTCTTGTAGTTCAAGAGAGTGTGTTGTATGTAGTATAATTTGCCCCACTCTCTATTAAAGTTACCATGAATTTTTAGTGAAGTTGTGGTATCCCCTTTCCTTACGTATGTGTTTGTTTCGTAAAAAAAAAAAAAAAAAAGGAATGTCAATGTTTTGCCAATTAAATGGTCCTCAGTCACGAGTCAAATTACAAGGGCCCATGACTACCATTGGATTTCCCTAGGCTTTGTATAGTGTGTGACATTTGTGCTGTACGTGACATCAAATCTATGTCACAGTACAAAGAAAATGATTACTGACCCAAACTTTCAATATTCATTTTTGTAGAAATCTACTCCTTGTGCTCATTTCTTGTCTTATATAATTGTTTATACGTTTGTCGAAAAAAAAAAATTGTTTATACTTAACAACAACAAAAAGAAGTAAATGTTTCCATATAAAGAAGTTATCGAAGCCTAGAGGCTTTTTATTTTCTATTTTTAATGAAAATGCATAGTTGATATTGAGTGGCTGAAAGCAACACCTAATTATTGTTTACTGTTCAAATTTTTAGATATATAGAAGAACCACATTCACAGTGGAGTTTCAATTTTGTTTAACTCAATTTAAATTTTAATACAAGAAATGTGCCTTTTTGATTGGGAGTGCAAGTTGTCATTGTCTTGTGAAATACAATTCAAATTACGTAAATGTTGATTAGATGGGGGAAGATTCGAACTCTGGATGTCAAGAAAACACTTTCTTGTAGTTCAAGAGAGTGTGTTGTATGTAGTATAATTTGCCCCACTCTCTATTAAAGTTACCATGAATTTTTAGTGAAGTTGTGGTATCCCCTTTCCTTACGTGTATGTTTGTTTCATAAAAAAAAAGAAAAAAAAGAATGTCAATGTTTTGCCTATTAAATGGTCCTTAGTCATGAGTCAAATTACAAGGGCCCATGACTACCTTTGGATTTCCCTAGTCTTTGTGTAGTGTGTGACATTTGGGCTGTACGTGACATCAAATCTATGTTACAGTACAATGAAAATGATTATTGACCCAAACTTTCAATTTTCATTTTTGTAGAAATCTACTCCAAGTGCTCAGTTCTTGTCTTATATAATTGCTTATACGTTTCTTAACAAAAAAAAAAAAATTGTTTATACTTACCAACAACAAAAAGAAGTAAATGTTTCCATATAGAGAAGTTGTCGAAGCCTAGACGCTTATTATTTTCGATTTTTAATGAAAATGCATAGTTGATATTGAGTGGTTGAAAGCAACACCTAATTATTGTTTACTGTTCAAATTTTTAGATATATAGAAGAACCACATTCACAGTGGAGTTTCAATTTTGTTTAACACAATTTAAATTTTAATACAAGAAATGTGCCTTTTTGATTGGGAGTGCAAGTTGTCATTGTCTTGTTAAATACAATTCAAATTACGTAAATGTTGATTAGATGGGGGAAGATTCGAACTCTGGATGTCAAGAAAACACTTTTTTTGTAGTTCAAGAGAGTGTGTTGTATGTAGTATAATTTACCCCACTCTCCGTCAAAGTTGCCATGAATTTTTAGTGAAGTTGTGGTATTACTTTTCCTTACGTATGTGTTTGTTTCTTAAAAAAAAAAAAAAAAATGTCAATGGTTTGCCTATTAAATGGTCCTTAGTCATGAGTCAAATTACAAGGGCCCATGACTACCTTTGGATTTCCCTCGGCTTTGTATAGTGTTTGACATTTGGGCTGTACATGACATCAAATCTATGTCACAGTACAAAGAAAATGATTATTGACCCAAACTTTCAATTTTCATTTTTGTAGAAATCTACTCCAAGTGCTCAGTTCATGTCTTATATAATTGTTTTACGTTTCTCCAAAAAAAAAAAAAATTGTTATACATACCAACAACAAAAAGAAGTAAATGTTTCCATATAAAGAAGTTATCGAAGCCTAGACGCTTATTATTTTCTATTTTTAATATAAATGCATAGTTGATATTGAGTGGCTGAAAGCAACAAATAATTGTTGTTTACTGTTCAAATTTTTAGATATATAGAAGAACCACATTCACAGTGGAGTTTGAATTTTGTTTAACTCAATTTTAATTTTAATACAAGAAATGTGCCTTTTTGATTGGGAGTGCAAGTTGTCATTGTCTTGTTAAATACAATTCAAATTATGTAAATGTTGATTAGATTGGGGAAGATTCGAACTCTGGATGTCAAGAAAACACTTTCTTCAAATTAGAGAGTGTGTTGTATGTAGTATAATTTGCCCCACTCTCCATCAAAGTTACCATGAATTTTTAGTGAAGTTGTGGTATTCCTTTTCCTTACGTATGTGTTTGTTTCTTTAAAAAAAAAAAAAAAAATGTCAATGGTTTGCCTATTAAATGGTCGTAAGCCATGAGTCAAATTACAAGGGCCCATGACTACGTTTGGATTTCCCTCGGCTTTGTATAGTGTCCGACATTTGGGCTGTGCATGACATCAAATCTATGTCACAGTACAAAGAAAATGATTATTGACCCAAACTTTGAATTTTCATTTTTGCAGAAATCTACTCCAAGTGCTCAGTTCTTGTCTTATATAATTGTAATACGTTTCTCAAAAAAAAAAAAAAAAAATTGTTTATACTTACCAACAACAAAAAGAAGTAAATGTTTCCATATAAAGAAGTTATCGAAACCTAGACGCTTATTATTTTCTATTTTTAATGAAAATGCAAAGTGCATATTGAGTGGCTAAAATTAACACCTAATTATTGTTTACTGTTCAAATTTTTAGATATATAGAAGAACCACATGCACTGTGGAGTTTCAATTTTGCTTAACTCAATTTAAATTTTAATATAAAAAACGTGCCTTTTTGATTGCGAGTGCTAGTTGTCATTGTCTTGTCAAATACAATTCAAATTATGTCAATGTTGATTAGAGAGGGGAAGATTCGAACTCTGGATGTCAAGAAAACACTTTCTTGTTGTTCAAGAGAGTGTGTTGTATGTAGTATAATTTGCCCCACTCTCCATTAACGTTACCATAAAATTTTAGTGAAGTTGTGGTATCCCTTTTCCTTACGTACGTGCTTGTTTCCTAAAAAAAAAAAAGACAATGTATTGCCAAATAAATGGTCCTTAGTCACGAGTCAAATTACAAGGGCCCCTAACTACCTTTGGATTTCCCTAGGCTTTGTATAGTGTGTGACATTCGGGCTGTACGTGACATCAAATCTATGCAATAGTACAGGGAAAATGATTATTGACCCAAACTTTCAATATTCGTTTTTATAGAAATGTACTCCAAGTGCTCATTTCTTGTCTTATATAATTGTTTATAGGCTTCTCAAAAAAAAAAAAAAAAATTGTTTATACTTACCAACAACGAAAAGAAGTAAATGTTTCCATATAAGGAAGTTATCGAAGCCTAGACGCTTATTATTTTCTATTTTTTTTAATGAAAATGCATAGTTCATATTGAGTGGCTGAAAGCAACACCACATTATTTTTTACTGTTGAAATTTTTAGATATATAGAAGAACCACAGTCACAGTGGAGTATCAATTTTGTTTAACTCAATTTAAATTTCAATACAAGAAATGTGCCTTCTTGAATGCGTGTGCAAGTTGTCATTGTCTTGTTAAATACAATTCAAATTATGTCAATGTTGATTAGCGGGGGGAAGATTCGAACTCTTTATCTCAAGAACACACTTTCTTGTTGTTTAATAGAATGTGTTGTATGTAGTATAATTTGCCCCACTCTACATTAAAGTTACCATAAAATTTTAGTGAAGTTGCGGTATCCCTTTTCCATACGAACGTGTTTGTTTCTTTAAAAAAAAAAAAGTCAATGTATTTCCTAATAAATGGTCCTTAGTCACGAGTCGAATTACAAGGGCCCATGACTACCTTTGGATTTCCCTAGGCTTTGTATAGTGTGTGGCATTCGTGCTGTACGTGACATCAAATCCATGTCACAGTACAAAGAAAATGATTACTGATCCAAACTTTCAATATTCATTTTTGTAGAAATCTACTCCTAGTTCCCATTTCTTGTCTTATATAATTGTTTATACGTTTGTCGAAAAAAAAAATTTTTTATACTTAACAACAACAAAAGAAGTAAATGTTTCCATATAAAGAAGTTATCGAAGCCTAGATGCTTATTATTTTCTATTTTTAATGAAAATGCATAGTTGATATTGAGTGGCTGAAAGCAACACCTAATTATTGTTTACTGTTCAAATATTTAGATATATAGAAGAACCACATTCACAGTGCAGTATCAATTTTGCTTAACTCAATTTAAATTTTAATACAAGAAATGTGCCTTTTTGAATGCGAGTGCAAGTTGTCATTGTCTTGTTAAATACAATTCAAATTATGTTAGTGTTGATTAGAGGGGGGAAGATTCGAACTCTGGATCTCAAGAAAACACTTTTTGGTTGTTCAAGAGAGTGTGTTGTATGTAGTACAATTTTCCCCAGTCTCCATTAATGTTACCATGAATTTTTAGTCAACTTGTGGTATCGCTTTTCCTTACGTATGTGTTTGTTTCCTAAAAAAGGAAAAGGAAAATATCAATGTATTTCCTAATAAATGGTCCTTAGTCATGAGTCAATTTACAAGGGCCCATGACTACCTTTGGATTTCCCTCAGCTTTGTATAGTGTTTGACATTTGGGCTGTACATGACATCAAATCTATGTCACAGTACAAAGAAAATGTTTATTGACCCAAACTTTGAATTTTCATTTTTGCAGAAATCTACTCCAAGTGCTCAGTTCATGTCTTATATAATTGTTATACATTTCTCAAAAAAAAAAAAAAAATTGTTATACTTACCCGCAACAAAAAGTAGTAAATGTTTCCATATAAAGAAGTTATCGAAACCTAGACGCTTATTATTTTCTATTTTTAATGAAAATGCATAGTTGATATTGAGTGGCTGAAAGTAACACCTAATTATTGTTCACTGTTCAAATTTTTAGATATATAGAAGAACCACAATCACTATGGAGTTTCAATTTTGTTTAACTCAATTTAAATTTTAATACAAGAAATGTGCCTTTTTGATTGCGAGTGCAAGTTGTCATTGTCTTGTTAAATACAATTCAAATTATGTCGATGTTGATTAGTGGGGGGAAGATTCGAACTCAGGATCTTAAGAAAACACTTTCTTCTAGTTCAAGAGAGTGTGTTGTATGTAGTATAATTTGCCCCACTCTCTATTAAAGTTACCATGAATTTTTAGTGAAGTTGTGGTATCCCCTTTCCTTACGTATGTGTTTGTTTCATAAAAAAAAAAGAAAAAAAGAATGTCAATGTTTTGCCTATTAAATGGTCCTTAGTTATGAGTCAAATTACAAGGGCACATGACTACCTTTGGATTTCCCTAGTCTTTGTGTAGTGTGTGACATTTGGGCTGTACGTGACATCAAATCTATGTTACAGTACAAAGAAAATGATTGTTGACCCAAACTTTCAATTTTCATTTTTGTAGAAATCTACTCCAAGTGCTCAGTTCTTGTCTTATATAATTGATTATATGTTTCTTAAAAAAAAAAAAATTGTTTATACTTACCAACAACAAAAAGAAGTAAATGTTTCCATATAAAGAAGTTTTCCAAGCCTAGATGCTTATTATTTTCGATTTTTAATGAAAATGCATAGTTGATATTGAGTGGCTGAAAGCAACACCCAATTATTGTTTACTGTTCCAATTTTTAGATATATAGAAGAACCACATTCACAGTGGAGTTTCAATTTTGTTTAACTCAATATAAATTTTAATACAAGAAATGTGCCATTTTGATTGGGAGTGCAAGTTGTCATTGTCTTGTTAAGTACAATTCAAATTATGTAAATGTTGATTAGATGGGGCAAGATTCGAACTCTGGATGTCAAGAAAACACTTTCTTGTAGTTCAAGAGAGTGTGTTGTATGTAGTATAATTTGCCCCACTCTCCGTCAAAGTTACCATGAATTTTTAGTGAAGTTGTGGTATTCCTTTCCTTACGTATGTGTTTGTTTCTGAAAAAAAAAAAAAAAATGTCAATGGTTTGAGTATTAAATGGTCCTTAGTCATGAGTTAAATTACATGGGCCCATGACTACCTTTGGATTTCCCTCGACTTTGTATAGTGTTTGACATTTGGGCTGTACATGGCATCAAATCTATGTCACAGTACAAAGAAAATGATTATACTTAGGCGAAAAGCACATTTTAGTCCCTACATTTTAAGGCTATTTCCGTTTTAGTCCCTAAGTTTTATTTTTACCGCTTTTAGTCCCTATCCTGAAAAACGGGTTCCATTTTTGTCCCTCCCGTTATTTCATAAACGGATTTTGCTGACGTAGCAAACGGAATTGATAAAAAATGATAAAATAATAGCTACAGTAACCTGGATGGTCACTGTTAGTTACCTCCCGCCCTTAGTAGTCACGTGTCCCTCACGTGACCCTCCCTAACCCAAATAAAACCCCAAATCACGCCAATACCAAATAGAAATCCCTAACCCCCAAATTTCCTTAGCTCCTCGCTCATCAGTCACAACACAAATTGAAGTTCCTCGGCTCCTCGCTCCTTGCTCATCAGCTCCTTGCTCACCACACAGCAAAAAACCATCTTCAAATCAACTGCTTTCCATGGATTCAAGCTCGATGTCGTCGAGTGGAAGCTTGAGGAAAAGGGGCCCAACCCGATGCTTCTGCTCGGAGAAACCCGTTTTGGTCGTTTCGTGGACACCTGACAACCCTGGAAGAAGGTTCTACGGGTGTCCAAATTACTGGGTAAGATAGTGATTTTGTCTGAGTTTTAAAATTTTTTCTGGGTTTTAATATTTTTTCTGGGTAAGGTCGTTTTGTGTAATGTTTTTAAATTTCTATATAGTTTTTGGGTTTTAAAATTTGTTCTGGGTAAGGTCGTTTCGTGTAACGTTTTTAAATTTCTTGTTTTTAAATTTCTATATAGTTTCTTGGTTTTAAAATTTGTTCTGGGTAAGGTCGTTTCGTGTAACGTTTTTAAATTTCTTGTTTTTAAATTTCTATATAGTTTCTGGGTTTTTAAATTTATAAATTTCTATATAGTTTCTGGGTTTTTAAATTTCTTCTTTTCTTAAATAAATAAAAAATTTAAAAAAATTAAAAATTGGTTTTCTCAGCTGACAATATAAATTTGGTTTTCTTGTATTTTGCTAATACAAGTGTTGGAATATTGTGCTAATACTATTTGCTAATTCTATTTGTTCTTGTTTTTTATGATTTTGGTTGAAGATATGATGGGTTTTATCTGCCCCTTGGGTGTCAGGTTGGACGCAAGTGTAAATTTTTTCAGTGGCGTGATGATGAAATCTGCGAGCGTGGCAAGGTGCTGATTCCGGAGCAGAGGCAACGGATTTTGACCCTTGAAGCTGCCATTGTAGGCCACAGGAAGAGAGAGAAGAGGCTGCTCATTTGCCTGGGGCTGTCTCTGGTGATAAGTGGGATGCTACTCTGTATGGTGCTTCTTTTGGTTGGCTAAATAGGTGGGGGGGAATGGGTCATTAGGTGGGTAGGTATTAGTGGAAAAAGGCCTGAATTTTGGTGTTGGCATGTGTTGGTATGTATTAGTGAAAAAATGCCATAATTTGTGTTGGTATGTATTAGTGGGAGAAGGCCTGATTTTTGGTGTAATTATCTTTGTAATCCAAGACTTTTGCAATGGAATATGGTAGTTTTAATTAATCTGTGAATTGTGTACCAATCTATTACATTGTTGTGAAGTGTTTGTGTAGTTTGAATAGTGCCTTAAAAGGGTTATAACAAAATTTTGATTGGAGATAGCAATTTCATATTAATTGTGCAATTTGACACTGCAATTTGAGTCTGCTAAGCAAGAAAATGGAGCTAACTGCACAAACATCAGATGGCATAAACTACATAATTTACTAAACTGCAAAAACATCAGATGGCATAAACTGCATAATTTGAACAATGCCTTAAATGGGTTATGCAAAATATTTAGCATCTCTCAAAACTAAACTGCATAATTTACTAAACTGCATAATTCATTACATAATTTACTAAACTGCATAAACTGGAACTCCAATGCCCACATTGATTGACTTACATTTATTAAACTGCATAATTTACATTCATTAATCCATACATCATTAAACTGCATAAAACATACATCATAAAACTGCATAAAACTACATTCATTACACATTAAACTGCATAAAACATACATAGACTATGTAATACATTGGCTACTGCCCAGCACGCTGCATAAAACATACATAGACTGCATAATACACTGGCCCAGCACACTGCATAAAACATACATAGACTGCATAATACACTGGCTACTGCCCAGCACAGTGCATAAAACATCATTTAACATCATTAACCTCTAAAACTGGCTACTGCCCAGCACAGTGCATAAAACATCATTTAACATCATTAACCTCTAAAACTGGCTACTGCCCAGCACATTAAACTCCAATGCTCACCAAACCTGCATAATCACCAAACTTTCCAGCACATTAAACTGAATATTACCTGCATAGACTATGTAATACACTCAAGCTTCATCCAAAAGACATGAGTTTAAGCCTTTTAAAAATTAAAGCTAAAAACCAGCAAATCTGAATAATGGAAGCTGAATCATCACAATATTACCAATAATCAAAATAATTACAAAATATTGAACACCAATGACTGTTTTGGGTGTACCACAATAATTACAAAATGTAGGACAAAGTCTACCAAGCACATTCATACAAAAAAAAGACTTGGTCAGCCATCATATAAGTATACCAAAATGCCAATTGTTCTAGCAGTTACATAAACATATGAAGAGTGCTTTCAACATATAGCACAACAAAAAAAAAGGTCCTGCTTCAGCTTGCTATCTTTTAGCAGATCTCATTGCTGCTTCAGTAGTGACTGCACCTCTCTTCCTCTGTCTTGTTGGTCTTGGATTGGATTGGTTATCAGTGGGGGGTGGAGGTGCACTTGTGGTCCTACTGGCTTGGGATGCACTCCCAGGCAAGGAAGAGTTCCCTCCTACTTCTCCCTTGCAGCTCCTCTTGTTGTGTTCTAATTTCCCACAGGTCTTGCATTGTTTTGAGATGCCTAGACCTCTATTTTTTCTGTGACTTCTAGGTTCATCAGGCTCTAGTGCCCTCTTCTTCTTAGGCCTACCAGGAGGTCTCCTCTTGATAGGGGGTTGCACAGGTGGTAGTCCACTAGGTCTCCACATATTCTGGCCATTGATGGGCTCTATAATGGGTTCATAGCAATCAATGTAAGTAGTCCTTTTGTAGCAAGCGTTGACATACTTTTCAGCATCTTCTCTGCTGAAAAATATACAAGAAATGGCATGGCAACATGGCATGCCAAGTATGTCCCACTTCCTACAGCTACACTTCTTCTCTTCCAAGTCCACAATGAAACTCTCCAGCCCATTCTTCACTTCAAACTTCGTACGACCAGCCCAACATGCTATCCACTTGCTGCATGCCAACTTCTCCTTGTACAGCCTCTTCCTTATTTTAGGACACAACTCAGATTCCACCTTCATAATCATTTCTCTGTTTGCTTGAAATCTTGTCATCAGATACAGCCTAATACATTCAAGCTGCAAGCACATAGAGAGAAATAGAGAATTAATCATTCATGAATTACACAGGTCTATGGATCATAATGCAGATGAAAGGGAGAATTATGCATACCATGGTAATTATAGGTTTGCTCCTGAACTTAACTAACATGCTGTTGAAGCTTTCACACATGTTGTTTAGGATGGTGTCACTCTGGCCATCACTTGTGAACATGTGCCTAGCCCAGATAGTTGTTGAGTGAGACTGCAGCCATTTGAATGCATCTTCATCCACCTCCTTTAGCTCATTCATTGCCCTCTCAAATGCTTGCTGATAGGTAGCCTTGGCTGCTTTCCAAAACAGGTCTCTAATAAGGACACCAGGATGATGTTTCCTCAAATTATTGTATAAATGTCTGCAGCAGATCCTGTGCTCGTACTGTGGCCAATTGTCAACAAAGGTGTTCACCAACCCCTGCAAAGCACAATCATTTAATTCAGCAAGCAATGAAGCTACCATCAACTACAATTAATTCAACAAGCAATAAATCTACCATCATACCTTCTGCTGGTCAGATATGAACACCCATTTCTTGTCATCTCCTATGTCAGCAAGCAATAAATTAAGAAACCAAGTCCAAGTGTCCTTTGTTTCAGCCTCAACTACTGCATATGCTAAGGGAAAGTATTCATCATTGGGATCTCTGCCAACAGCACACATCAGCTGACCACCTGCCTTGGTCTTCAGATGGCATGCATCTAGACCAATGATTGGCCTGCACCCTGCCAAGAAGCCTTTCTTGCAACCTTCCAGGCAGATGTAGATTCTTTCAAAATATGGTAGCCCAACTGCCAATCCATGCTCGGCTGCCAAATCACCATCATTAAAAGTATGCACCTTCATCAATACTGTGCTCCCAGGACTACATCTTCTTAACTCATCACAATACTCCCATAGTTGGTTGAACTGTGCAGTGTGGGCCCCATCAACAGCATCTTGAGCTTTTTCTCTAGCCCTACTTGCCTTGCCTGCACTTATGTTTACCACATACTTCTCATGCACAGCATCCTGAATGTCCTTAAGCTTTATGTCAGGTTGTCTCCTAACCCTCTTTGCTAACTTTTTCCCAATGTATGATGCTGTGCACCTTGGATTTTTATAACTTCTGCTGCATGTGTGTTCCATGTTCAATGTTTTCAATCTAAAACTCTTCTCCCTTGGCACCTTTGCAAGGTAGGCAACAAAGTTGCACCCTGGCTGGCATCGGGCTCTCACTCTCACCAAGTCATTTTTCACAAATTTTATACCCCACCCACCAGCAACTGCATAATCAGTTATAGCATCTTTAAATTGTTTAGTTGAGATGAACAACATATCCTTCTCGAACCTAAGGTGCTCAGCTTTGGCTACTGGCCTGAAGATTGGGTATTTGCTCTTCCTAATAGAATTGTCAACCTCTGCTTCTTGAATGTCATCATCACTTGAATCATCACCATCCTCACTGCTTGATGATGATTCGTCAAGGCTAAGCAGCTCCTCACTCTCATAGTCAGAATTCATGACACCACCACCCATTTGTCCTGGTTCAACCTCATCATCTTCAGCTTGATTGTCCCAACTATCAGTACTATCTTCACCAATATTTATTGGTTGAATTTCTGGCTCTTCTTCTAAGTCACTCCTCTCATCCTCACTACCCTCACTACCCTCACTACTCTCCTCAACTTGATCATCAACAACTGGTGCTTTGCCAGCCCTCCTAGCACAAACCTGCTCAGCATCTACCTCATCTACCTCAGTAAATTCAGCATTATCATGACCTCCAAATTGTGAAAAATCAGGTCTGTACTCTTCATCACCATACTCAGCATACTCAGCATCTACACCTACACCTTCTAGTTCACTATCAGGTACTTCAACTGGTTCATGCACTGGATGCTCCACAAACACATGAATCTCCCCATATCCCTTTACCAAATCAGTCATGAACATAGCAGCATCATCATCAACCACCTGATGGAAATTTGCGTGCTCTGGGTTCACACCAGGCATTTTATACCATAACTTATCTACTTCAGTGTAGCCAAACTCCCTACAAATACTCTCCATTTCTACTTTTGACCACTTATCTGGATCACAATTATACACTATATCAATTGTCCCTCCCACATACACTTGAGGGTCCCACATGAAATGCCCACCATGGTGGACATGTAGATTAAAAAACTCATCCATCCTGCATGCAAGTTACGGGCAGAAAACAGAATGAAAAAAGATAAAAAGATATCCACTTTTTGAAATTAATAATACTTTGTTAGGCTAATAAACAAATAAAAAAGCATACAATACCGACAACCCATTCACATGGACCCAGCCACTTCTTGAAAAGCAAGACACGATACAGACAATCAATGCAAATACCAACACAAAGATATCAAGGTCAATATAGTGGTCCCTAATAAACAATAGTGACACACAATACAGACAAACAACCACAAATGCCAACAAAAATACAGTCAGTATTGTGGTCCCTGATAAACAAAAGTAAAACAAAAAGTAAACAAACAGAGCTGCAAATACCAAAAGCAACACACAACAGCCAAACAATGCAAATCCCAAAAATATTCCACTATCACAGTCAGTATTATGTCCACTACAAAAGCTATAAAGGGAGAGAGGAAGAGAGAGAGTGAGACACAATGAGAGAGATAAATCAGAGAGATTGAAATTCCAGAGCAATAACAAAACACAACATTTCAAAATACCCAAATTCTCAAAACCCAACAGCTGAGATTCAGATGGCATTCATAACACAGAGAGAGAGAGAGACATAACGAGAGAGAGAGAGAGAGAGTTGGAGAGAAATAATACCTTCGCAGCTCAGCACAAACACTCTGAAGCTCTGTGATTATGCTTGCCGATTTGAGATTTTTTGAGCTTGCCGATTTGTGGTTTTTTTGTGCAAATCTATGGTTTGTGATGAGCAACGGGTAAGGTAAGAGATTAGGGATTGCACAAATCTATGGGTCTTGCCGTCATGTGTGTTCAGGTGTGAATAGCGTCATTTTGGGTTTTATTTGGGTTAGGGAGGGTTACGTTCTAATCAAAAAAAAAAAAAAACAAAAAAAGGGAGGGTCACGTGACTACTAAGGGCGGGAGGTAACTAACAGTGACCATCCAGGTTACTGTAGCTATTATTTTATCATTTTTTATCAATTCCGTTTGCTACGTCAGCAAAATCCGTTTATGAAGTAACGGGAGGGACAAAAATGGAACCCGTTTTTCAGGATAGGGACTAAAAGCGGTAAAAATAAAACTTAGGGACTAAAACGGAAATAGCCTTAAAATGTAGGGACTAAAATGTGCTTTTCGCCTTATACTTACCAACAATGAAAAGAAGTAAATGTTTCCATATAAAGAAGTTATCGAAACCTAGACGCTTATTATTTTCTATTTTGAATGAAAATGCATAGTTGATATTGAGTGACTGAAAGTAAC
The DNA here is from genome assembly GCA_032727855.1 of Quercus ilex subsp. ballota. Taxonomy (NCBI): domain Eukaryota; kingdom Viridiplantae; phylum Streptophyta; class Magnoliopsida; order Fagales; family Fagaceae; genus Quercus; species Quercus ilex. Next base: position 40,216,170 of record CM064919.1, read on the forward strand.
ACCTAATTATTGTTCACTGTTCAAATTTTTAGATATATAGAAGAACCACATTCACTGTGGAGTTTAAATTTTGTTTAACTCAATTTAAATTTTAATACAAGAAATGTGCGTTTTTGATTGCGAGTGCAAGTTGTCATTGTCTTGTCAAATACAATTCAAATTATGTCAATGTTGATTAGTGGGGGGAAGATTCGAACTCAGGATCTTAAGAAAACCCTTTCTTGTAGTTCAAGAGAGTGTGTTGTATGTAGTATAATTTGCCCAACTCTATATTAAAGTTACCACGAATTTTTAGTGAAGTTGTGGTATCCCCTTTCCTTACGTATGTGTTTGTTTCATAAAAAGAAAAAGAAAAAAAGAATGTCAATGTTTTGCCTATTAAATGGTCCTTAGTTATGAGTCAAATTACAAGGGCCCATGACTACCTTTGTATTTCCCTAGTCTTTGTGTAGTGTGTGACATTTGGGCTGTACGTGACATCAAATCTATGTTACAGTACAAAGAAAATGATTGTTGACCCAAACTTTCAATTTTCATTTTTGTAGAAATCTACTCCAAGTGCTCAGTTCTTGTCTTATATAATTGCTTATATGTTTCTTAAAAAAAAAAAATTGTTTATACTCACCAACAACAAAAAGAAGTAAATGTTTCCATATAAAGAAGTTTTCCAAGCCTAGACGCTTATTATTTTCGATTTTTAATGAAAATGCATAGTTGATATTGAGTGGCTGAAAGCAACACCCAATTATTGTTTACTGTTCAAATTTTTAGATATATAGAAGAACCACATTCACAGTGGAGTTTCAATTTTGTTTAACTCAATATAAATTTTAATACAAGAAATGTGCCATTTTGATTGGGAGTGCAAGTTGTTATTGTCTTGTTAAATACAATTCAAATTATGTAAATGTTGATTAGATGGGGCAAGATTCGAACTCTGGATGTCAAGAAAACACTTTCTTGTAGTTCAAGAGAGTGTGTTGTATGTAGTATAATTTGCCCCACTCTCCGTCAAAGTTACCATGAATTTTTAGTGAAGTTGTGGTATTCCTTTACCTTACGTATGTGTTTGTTTCTTAAAAAAAAAAAAAAAATGTCAATGGTTTGCCTATTAAATGGTCCTTAGTCATGAGTCAAATTACATGGGCCCATGACTACCTTTGGATTTCCCTCGGCTTTGTATAGTGTTTGACATTTGGGCTGTACATGACATTAAATCTATGTCACAGTACAAAGAAAATGATTATACTTACCAACAACGAAAAGAAGTAAATGTTTCCATATAAAGAAGTTATCGAAACCTCGACGCTTATTATTTTCTATTTTTAATGAAAATGCATAGTTGATATTTAGTGGCTGAAAGTAACACCTAATTATTGTTCACTGTTCAAATTTTTAGATATATAGAAGAACCACATTCACTGTGGAGTTTCAATTTTGTTTAACTCAATTTAAATTTTAATACAAGAAATGTGCCTTTTTGATTGGGAGTGCAAGTTGTCATTGTCTTGTTAAATACAATTCAAATTATGTCAATGTTGATTAGATGGGGCAAGATTCGAACTCTGGATGTCATGAAAACAATTTCTTGTAGTTCAAGAGAGTGTGTTGTATGTAGTATAATTTGCCCCACTCTCCGTCAAAGTTACCATGAATTTTTAGTGAAGTTGTGGTATTCCTTTTCCTTACGTATGTGCTTGTTTCTTAAAAAAAAGAAAAAAAAAAGTCAATGGTTTGCCTATTAAATGGTCCTTAGTCATGAGTCAAATTCCATGGGCCCATGACTACCTTTGGATTTCCCTCGGCTTTGTATAGTGTTTGACATTTGGGCTGTACATGACATCAAATCTATGTCACAGTACAAAGAAAATGATTATTGACCCAAACTTTCAACTTTCATTTTTGCAGAAATCTACTCCAAGTGCTCAGTTCTTGTCTTATATAATTGTTATACGTTTCTCAAAAAAAAAAAAAATTGTTATACTTACCAACAACGAAAAGAAGTAAATGTTTCCATATAAAGAAGTTATCGAAACCTAGACACTTATTATTTTCTATTTTTAATGAAAATGCATAGTTGATATTGAGTGGCTGAAAGTAACACCTAATTATTGTTCACTGTTCAAATTTTTAGATATATAGAAGATCCACATTCATTGTGGAGTTTCAATTTTGTTTAACTCAATTTAAATTTTAATACAAGAAATGTGCCTTTTTGATTGCGAGTGCAAGTTGTCTTTGTCTTGTTAAATACAATTCAAATTATGTCAATGTTGATTAGTGGGGGGAAGATTCGAACTCAGGATCTTAAGAAAACACTTTCTTGTAGTTCAAGAGAGTGTGTTGTATGTAGTATAATTTGCCCCACTCTCTATTAAAGTTACCATGAATTTTTAGTGAAGTTGTGGTATCCCCTTTCCTTACGTATGTGTTTGTTTAAAAAAAAAAAAAAAAAATGTCAATGTTTTGCCTTTTAAATGGTCCTTAGTCATGAGTCAAATTACAAGGGCCCATGACTACCTTTGGATTTCCCTAGTCTTTGTGTAGTGTGTGACATTTGGGCTGTACGTGACATCAAATCTATGTTACAGTACAAAGAAAATGATTGTTGACCCAAACTTTCAATTTTCATTTTTGTAGAAATCAACTCCAAGTGCTCAGTTCTTGTCTTATATAATTGCTTATATGTTTCTTAAAAAAAAAAAAAATTGTTTATACTTACCAACAACAAAAAGAAGTAAATGTTTCCATATAAAGAAGTTGTCCAAGCCTAGACGCTTATTATTTTCGATTTTTAATGAAAATGCATAGTTGATATTGAGTGGCTGAAAGGAACACCCAATTATTGTTTACTGTTCAAATTTTTAGATATATAGAAGAATCACATTCACAATGTAGTTTCAATTTTGTTTAACTCAATATAAATTTTAATACAAGAAATGTGCCTTTTTGATTGGGAGTGCAAGTTGTCATTGTCTTGTTAAATACAATTCAAATTATGTAAATGTTGATTAGATGGGGCAAGATTCGAAATCTGGATGTCAAGAAAACACTTTCTTGTAGTTCAAGAGAGTGTGTTGTATGTAGTATAATTTGCCCCACTCTCCGTCAAAGTTACCATGAATTTTTAGTGAAGTTGTGGTATTCCTTTTCCTTACGTATGTGTTTGTTTCTATAAAAAAAAAAAAAAAATGTCAATGGTTTGCCTATTAAATGGTCGTAAGCCATGAGTCAAATTACAAGGGCCCATGACTACATTTGGATTTCCCTCGGCTTTGTATGGTGTTCGACATTTGGGCTGTGCATGACATCAAATCTATGTCACAGTACAAAGAAAACGATTATTGACCCAAACTTTGAATTTTCATTTTTGCAGAAATCTACTCCAAGTGCTCAGTTCTTGTCTTATATAATTGTAATACGTTTCTCAAAAAAAAAAAAAAATTGTTTATACTTACCAACAACAAAAAGAAGTAAATGTTTCCATATAAAGAAGTTATCGAAACCTAGACGCTTATTATTTTCTATTTTTAATGAAAATGCAAAGTGGATATTGAGTGGCTGAAATTAACACCTAATTATTGTTTACTGTTCAAATTTTTAGATATATAGAAGAACCACATGCACTGTGGAGTTTCAATTTTGCTTAACTCAATTTAAATTTTAATATAAAAAATGTGCCTTTTTGATTGCGAGTGCTAGTTGTCATTGTCTTGTCAAATACAATTCAAATTATGTCAATGTTGATTAGAGAGGGGAAGATTCGAACTCTGGATGTCAAGAAAACACTTTCTTGTTGTTCAAGAGAGTGTGTTGTAGGTAGTATAATTTGCCCCACTCTCCATTAACGTTACCATAAAATTTTAGTGAAGTTGCGGTATCCCTTTTCCTTACGTACGTGCTTGTTTCCTAAAAAAAAAAAGACAATGTATTGCCAAATAAATGGTCCTTAGTCACGAGTCAAATTACAAGGGCCCCTAACTACCTTTGGATTTCCCTAGGCTTTGTATAGTGTGTGACATTCGGGCTGTACGTGACATCAAATCTATGCAATAGTACAGGGAAAATGATTATTGACCCAAACTTTCAATATTCGTTTTTGTAGAAATGTACTCCAAGTGCTCATTTCTTGTCTTATATAATTGTTTATAGGCTTCTCAAAAAAAAAAAAAAAAAAATTGTTTATACTTACCAACAACGAAAAGAAGTAAATGTTTCCATATAAGGAAGTTATCGAAGCCTAGACGCTTATTATTTTCTATTTTTTAATGAAAATGCATAGTTCATATTGAGTGGCTGAAAGCAACACCTCATTATTTTTTACTGTTGAAATTTTTAGATATATAGAAGAACCACAGTCACAGTGGAGTATCAATTTTGTTTAACTCAATTTAAATTTCAATACAAGAAATGTGCCTTTTTGAATGCGTGTGCAAGTTGTCATTGTCTTGTTAAATACAATTCAAATTATGTCAATGTTGATTAGAGGGGGGAAGATTCGAACTCTTTATCTCAAGAACACACTTTCTTGTTGTTTAATAGAATGTGTTGTATGTAGTATAATTTGCCCCACTCTACATTAAAGTTACCATAAAATTTTAGTGAAGTTGCGGTATCCCTTTTCCATACGAACGTGTTTGTTTCTTTAAAAAAAAAAAAGTCAATGTATTTCCTAATAAATGGTCCTTAGTCACGAGTCGAATTACAAGGGCCCATGACTACCTTTGGATTTCCCTAGGCTTTGTATAGTGTGTGGCATTCGTGCTGTACGTGACATCAAATCCATGTCACAGTACAAAGAAAATGATTACTGAACCAAACTTTCAATATTCATTTTTGTAGAAATCTACTCCTAGTTCCCATTTCTTGTCTTATATAATTGTTTATACGTTTGTCGAAAAAAAAATTGTTTATACTTAACAACAACAAAAAGAAGTAAATGTTTCCATATAAAGAAGTTATCGAAGCCTAGACGCTTATTATTTTCTATTTTTAATGAAAATGCATAGTTGATATTGAGTGGCTGAAAGCAACACCTAATTATTGTTTACTGTTCAAATTTTTAGATATATAGAAGAACCACATTCACAGTGCAGTATCAATTTTGCTTAACTCAATTTAAATTTTAATACAAGAAATGTGCCTTTTTGAATGCGAGTGCAAGTTGTCATTGTCTTGTTAAATACAATTCAAATTATGTTAGTGTTGATTAGAGGGGGGAAGATTCGAACTCTGGATCTCAAGAAAACACTTTTTGGTTGTTCAAGAGAGTGTGTTGTATGTAGTACAATTTTCCCCAGTCTCCATTAATGTTACCATGAATTTTTAGTCAACTTGTGGTATCGCTTTTCCTTACGTATGTGTTTGTTTCCTAAAAAAGGAAAAGGAAAATATCAATGTATTTCCTAATAAATGGTCCTTAGTCATGAGTCAATTTACAAGGGCCCATGACTACCTTTGGATTTCCCTCAGCTTTGTATAGTGTTTGACATTTGGGCTGTACATGACATCAAATCTATGTCACAGTACAAAGAAAATGTTTATTGACCCAAACTTTGAATTTTCATTTTTGCAGAAATCTACTCCAAGTGCTCAGTTCATGTCTTATATAATTGTTATACATTTCTCAAAAAAAAAAAAAAAATTGTTATACTTACCAACAACGAAAAGAAGTAAATGATTCCATATAAAGAAGTTATCAAAACCTAGACGCTCATTATTTTCTATTTTTAATGAAAATGCATAGTTGATATTGAGTGGCTGAAAGTAACACCTAATTATTGTTCACTGTTCAAATTTTTAGATATATAGAAGAACCACATTCACTGTGGAGTTTCAATTTTGTTGAACTCAATTTAAATTTTAATACAAGAAATGTGCCTTTTTGATTGCGAGTGCAAGTTGTCATTGTCTTGTTAAATACAATTCAAATTATGTCAATGTTGATTAGTGGGGGGAAGATTCGAACTCAGGATCTTAAGAAAACACTTTCTTGTAGTTCAAGAGAGTGTGTTGTATGTAGTATAATTTGCCGCACTCTCTATTAAAGTTACCATGAATTTTTAGTGAATTTGTGGTATCCCCTTTCCTGACGTATGTGTTTGTTTCATAAAAAAAAAAAAAAATAAATAAAAAAAAGAATGTCAATGTTTTGCGTATTAAATGGTCCTTAGTCATGAGTCAAATTACAAGGGCCCATGACTACCTTTGGATTTCCCTTGTCTGTGTGTAGTGTGTGACATTTGGGCTGTACGTGACATCAAATCTATGTTACAGTACAATGAAAATGATTATTGACCCAAACTTTCAATTTTCATTTTTGTAGAAATCTACTCCAAGTACCCAGTTCTTGTCTTATATAATTGCTTATACGTTACTCAAAAAAAAAAAAAAAATTGTTTATACTTACCAACAACAAAAAGAAGTAAATGTTTCCATATAAAGAAGTTGTCCAAGCGTAGACGCTTATTATTTTCGATTTCTAATGAAAATGCATAGTTGATATTGAGTGGCTGAAAGCAACAACTAATTATTGTTTACTGTTCAAATTTTTAGATATATAGAACAACCACATTCATAGTGGAGTTTCAATTTTGTTTAACTCAATTTAAATTTTTATACAAGAAATGTGCCTTTTTGATTGGGAGTGCAAGTTGTCATTGTCTTGTTAAATACAATTCAAATTATGTAACTGTTGATTAGATGGGGGAAGATTCGAATTCTGGATGTCAAGAAAACACTTTCTTGTAGTTCAAGAGAGTGTGTTGTATGTAGTATAATTTGCCCCACTCTCCGTCACAGTTACCATGAACTTTTAGTGAAGTTGTGGTATTCCTTTTCCTTACGTATGTGTTTGTTTCTTTAAAAAAAAAAAAATGTCAATGGTTTGCCTATTAAATGGTCCTTAGTCATGAGTCAAATTACAAGGGCCCATGACTACTTTTGGATTTCCCTAGTCTTTGTGTAGTGTGTGACATTTGGGCTGTACGTGACGTCAAATCTTTGTTACAGTACAAAGAAAATGATTGTTGACCCAAACTTTCAATTTTCATTTTTGTAGAAATCTACTCCAAGTGCTCAGTTCTTATCTTATATAATTGCTTATATGTTTCTTAAAAAAAAAAAATTGTTTATACTTACCAACAACAAAAAGAAGTAAATGTTTCCATATAAAGAAGTTGTCCAAGCCTAGACGCTTATTATTTTCGATTTTCAATGAAAATGCATAGTTGATATTGTTAGGTTCTAAGGTCTTAGGATTTTATGTATTTAGAACTCTAATTTGTAATGTTGGCAAACCATGATCAAAACATTGTATTTAGTCTTATTTAGACTTGCTCAAAGTTGGTTTATTCTTGTAAAGTTGGAATCGAGTGGCTGCAGAAGTACTTGGGACTTTCGGCCTGGCTCGATCGATCGAAGAATAGACTCGATCGATCGAAAATCGCACAGGTTGAATTTTCTGCAGAATTTCCAACTCAGCCCTACTTCATTAAACGTTTAAGGTTTTATGTTTTTACCCTAGGTATATAAACAAAACCCTAGCCACGTTTTTGGAGGTTGTCCATATTGTATTGTTGCTCATACATTGCTGTTTTGTGTGAATCTCGTGTGAGATCTTTGAGGAGCTTTCCTTTACACAAAACTTAGGGTTTTCATGGTAGAGATGATTTCAACATCTTGAAGATCATTACTGTTGCAACCATTGGAACTTAAAAGAAAAGCAAGCGGGGAGCTTGTAGCTGATTGAGGAATTCAAGAAAGAAGTAGTCCGTGGATTCAGAGCCTGCGCGTGGTCGTGTCAGGAAGTTCTACTGGTGGGTAGCATTAGGAAGTCGAGCGGGGAGCTTGTAGTCCTTTTGTATGAACTTCAATTCTTTCATAGTGAATTCAGGTTAGCCTTGAGGATCGGTGGGTCAAATCCTCCCCAGGTTTTTACCGTGTGGTTTCCTGGGTGATCATATCTTGTGTTATTTATTTTCCGCTGCATTATTATTCTTGATATGATTGTTTGATTGTTTTAACCTAGTATTGCTTAATTTGACTAAGTAACAACTTGGCTAATTAATCTAGGCTACGCAATCTGGTTGTTTTAGGGGTCTAAATAACCTGTCAAGTGGTATCAGAGCAGGTAGCTCTTTTTGTTTGAGATTTTTAATCTCTGAGCTGATCCTTGACCCCTGTTGTCATGGAGCATGGACACTCTCTGTTTGTTCCTCCTCATTTTGATGGGAACAATTATGCTTATTGGAAAGTAAGGATGAAAGCATTCCTGAAATCCATTGATGAAAGGGTTTGGAATTCCGTTGAATACGGATGGGTGAAGCCCGCTACTCCTGTGAGTGAGTGGCAAACTTCTGAAAAAGAAGCAGCAAGCTTCAATAGCAAAGCTATGAATGCTATCTTTAATGCTGTTTCTATGGAGGAGTTTAAGAGGATCTCTAATGTTGAGGTTGCTCATACTGCTTGGAAAATCCTCCAAACTGTGCATGAAGGCACAAAGGCAGTTAAGATAAACAAACTGCAGCAATTAACTTCTAGGTTTGAAAGCATTAGGATGTCTGATGATGAATCCTTTGATGAATTTTATGCCAAACTGAATGATATTGTTAATTCTGCCTTTAATTTGGGTGAAATCTATGATCAACCTAAGATTGTTAGGAAGATACTTAGATCTTTAACTGAAGATTTTAGACCCAAAGTGACTGCCATAACTGAAAGCAAGGATGTGGACTCCATCCCTGTTGATGAGCTTGTAGGATCTCTTCAATCCTATGAGTCTGACCTACCTAAAGTGAACAAATCCAAATCAATGTCTCTTAAGTCAGTTGATGATGTTGATGGTGGTGGATTTGATGATGAGCTCTCTGCTACTGAGATTGCCTATCTTGCCAAAAACTTTAAGAACTTTCTTAGAAATACAAATAGAAAGGCAAGAGGTACTTACACTGCTGAACCTAGAAATTTTAGGAAGAATGATCCCACCAAGGTTAATAATTTTGAAAAACCTAGAGAAAATTTTGGTCAATCTTCTAATAACTCTTTGGGTCCTCAGTGTTTTGGCTGTCAAGGGTATGGTCATATGAAATCTGAATGTCCTACATTCTTGAAGACTAAGGGTAAAGCTATGGCTGTAACCCTTAGTGATAATGAGGTTTCTGATGATGAGTCCGGTGGTGACGAGGATGGAAACTTCATTGCTTTCACGGCTACTGCTATAGTCAATGAAAGCATATCTGCTGAAGAGAACCCTTCTGATGGGGAACTCTCTGAAGATGCAGATCTCCAAGAGGCCTATAACAAACTTTGCAAAATTGCTGCAAAGGATGCTATGAAAGTTGAACTTGGCATAAAGAAAATTGATTCTCTTGAGCTTGAAAAGAAAAATTTGCTTGTTAAACTGTTTGATTCTAATGAGCTTTTGAATAATGTTAAATCTGAGAACATGCTTTTGCTTGATAAAGTTAGAACTTTGGAACTTGATTTATCTGTTGCTAGGTCTGCTAGTTCTAAACTTGATCACATGCTGAATGTTCAAAAGTATCCTTCTGATAAAACTGGGTTAGGATATGTTGAAAGCATCTTTGAGTCTGGACCTCATTCCACTACTTTTGTTCCTTCTTCTTCTTTTGAGCCTTCTGTGAGTGAGGTTGTGAGTGAAACTGTCAAACCACCTGTGAGTGAGGTTGCTAAACCTGTAGAAGTTTCACCACCTAAGAAGATTAGGGTAGACTTAAGAGAATCTAAAACTAAGGAGCTTACCAAATCTAAGGACAAGATGCATGGTAAACCTGCTTGGGTTTGTCATTATTGTGGTAAGTCTGGACATATTCGTCCTAACTGTTACAAGCTTCAAGCTGATAAGAGAGAAAATAAACCAAAAGTGCCTGTGCCTCAAGCACAAGATCCTATGGCATTAATTGGTGAATTGGTAAAGGTGTTAAACCTTTATTCCAATCATGGAGTTGGGAATCACTCAAATGTGAATAAGAACTCCAATGCTCGTGGTGCATCTAAAAAGTTTTGGATGCAAAAGACTCGAACTAATTGAGTCTTTCTGACATGGTCCTTGTGCTTCATTGCTCTATTCTTTTGTGACCATTGTTCTTTGTTTTTTTTTTTTTTTTTTTTTTTTTTTTTTTTTGTTCTAGGACTTGCATTGCATTACATTCATGCATTTCATTCTAGGATTTATTTGCTTTCTCTTTAATTAAAAATTAAAAAAAAAAAAAAAAAAAAAAAAAAAAAAAAAAAAAGGGAAGCAAAATTTATGTTGAACATGATGTTTCTTGTTTATTGAAAACAAGGTTGGTCAATTTATTTACACATAACATGTCTTATGTACCTTGTTTAGCTTTGATGAGCTTATTTATTGCACTTGACTAGCTGAAACTTTGTAGTGCATGTTGTGTGGGAAAGATGTTTGTGGTTATTAATTACTTTGTCTTGATCTTGAAGTCACATGTTATTTGACTGTCGGACTTGATCCTTTTGAGAAAGGCATAAATAATCATCTCACCACTGTTCACTAGCCAATCATGAACACCTTAGTGCATATCATAAGATTTTGTGCTCGAGAAAGTGTAGCACATGCACAAAAAGAACATAAGGTGTTGCCTCTGCTAAATGATTAATAATTAAAACTGGTGTGTACTATTAGGCTTGATGCCAATTCACTTAATTCAAACCGGTGTGTACTATTAGGCTTGATGCCAAAATTCACTTAATTAATGGGGCAAAAATACAAGAAACTTACATGATTGCAAGCTTTTGTTTTAGGAGATGTGAGAGTTATAGGATGTAACTCTTTAGGTGATAGTCTCTTTTGAATTCTATGTGATGAATTTTGTAGACTTTGTGATTAAATGCTATTCACATATCACCTCACATGTATCTCAAGTTTTTACTAGTATCACACACTACACAAGTTACTCTTTGTTAAACACTGTACATGCTAGTGTGTGTTTCTGGTCTGACCAACCAAGTTTGAAAATATCTTGAGATTTATGCACAACATATTTGTTGCTTAAGAAAATTCAATGAGAGAATGATTGAAATTTGTTTTGAGAAAATTGGGTTTAAATTTTGGGTTTTTGAAAAAGCATTCCATCTCATACTCATGCATTTTGTTTTTCAATCTAATGCTTTGAGGAGTTATTTCAAAATTAGGCTTGTATTTTCAAAAACTGTGATTTTCGATCGATCCAGCTTGTTTTTCGATCAATCGAAAAAGTGCTCTCATTTGTCTTAAAATGACTGTGCTTTTCGATCGATCGAATGTAATTTTCGATCGATCGAATATCGTGGAAAAGCCTTTTTAAAAGATCAAATCTGACTTTTTCAAATACCTTTAAAATCTTTTCAAACTTTTCCTTTCTCTCTCCGATGAGGCAAGCCAAATTTTTCCAATTTTTGTCGTTTTCCTCCGAAGTTTTTGCAAAGAATTTCTTTCCTCAAGCCGGTAAGACTCTTTTGCCCTTCCTTTTGAATTTATTTTCATTATTTCATGCATAAATCCATGCATTTAAGGGAGATTTTCGGACTTTACTTATTTGGGATTTTCTGTTGATTCAAGCCTTATTTTATAAAATTGATCATTGGGTTTTTGTGGGGACACATCATACTAATGATCCTTGGTGGTTAATTTGATCAATTTTGAGTTTGATGAAAAATTGAAAATTCTAGGGCTTGTTCTTGATCCGAATTGGGGATTTTGTTAATTTGAGTAGAATTTGCTAAAATTGGTTTGTTGTATTGATGAAATTGGTTATTCTAATATGTTTTCAAACTTGTGTACTGATCAATTCATCAATTTGTTGCAAAATTTGTCAAGTGGGTTTCAAATTTTTGGGATTTTTGATAAAACATTTTTTTTGCTCAAGCCAATTTTGTCAATTCAATCTCAATTAAACTTAATTGTTTACTGCATTAGATCATGCATCACAACATTATAAATGTTCATGCATCATATAGATTTTTGTTCTATATTTTTATTATGCTAATTTGCAGTCTGCCTTTGGTTTTGATTTCTCTTGTTCTGTTTGGTTTTCACTCTGTGTCTCGGTCCTTTCCTTAGCATTATGCCTAGGAAAACTAGAGCCCGTAGGAATGTTCCCTCACCTTCTCCTTCACCCCCTCCATCCTTTGATAGTGAGAAGTTTTCGAGTGAGAAAAATCAAGAGATTTTTGAGACGCTAAACCTTAAGAGAAAGATTTGGGCTGAGCGTTCTGTGCGGTTAGATGAACTTGATCCTGCCATTAGGGCAAATTTTGAGCGTCGGGGTTGGTTACCCTTGGTGGATGTTTCTGATCCTCCTCCACCTTCTGCCTTGATTAGAGAGTTCTATTCGAACATCTCTATCCGCATCTATGATTCCAACACTCTAGTTAAGAGTTGGATACGAGGCGTAGAGTACACCATTACTCCTCGGGTAGTGGCTGATGCTCTAGGGGTACCATTGGTCTAGCATCCTGTCTATCCATATGATGAGTCTCCCGAGATTAGCGATGTTTTGTCTTACATCACTGGTACTGCTGTCCAGTGGGGTTCTGATCCTCGGATCACTTCTGCTGAGCTCTCCGGGTTACACTATCTGTTCTTTAGGATAGCTTGTCATTCGATCTGGCCTATTTCCCATGTTCACACCATTCCTCTTGAGAGGTGTGTATTTTTGTACGCTCTTGTTACTGATGCTCCTATCAGTTTTCCCCATCTTTTTCTTCGTTCTTTGAACGAAGTTTATAGGAGTTCATCTACTGCTCATGCTCTTGTTCATCCTATTTTCATTCATAGGATTCTTCTCTATCTTGATCTTAGTGGCTTTCCTTCCTCTGAGCCCGTTCATGTGATAGCTCCTATAGGTGCGTCTTTTCTTAGACAAAGGGCCGCTCATCTTCGAGCTGGTTCTAAACACCCTAGGTCTGAGCCCTCTAGTAGCGCACCTCCTCCTCCTTCTTCTTCTGCAGGTCTTGCTGGTGAGGATATTACTGATCCAGTTGGTGATGATGATGCTGCTGCTGATGTTCCTCCACCTCCTTCGGCCGACTTCGATGTTCGTCGTACTTTGGAGACTGTCATGACCGTTCAGGCGGCTCATGGTCAGATTTTGGTGGACTTGATGGACGAAATACGTGCTCTCCGAGCTGATTTTGTGCGTCTTCATTCACCCTCACCACCTCCTTTTGATGGCGACTTGTGATTGCCCTTTGGCATTCCGTCACAAAAAGGGGGAGTGGAGTTTTTGACTTGTAGTGTGTTTTTGTTGTTAGGGGGAGTTTTTTGTTTTAGAGGAGCTTGTGGAGTTTTTAGATTGTATCTAGGTGCTTCACTTTGTATATCATTTTTGGGGTTATTCATGTTAGGGGGAGTAACATTGATTGATATACATGATATTTTTGTTGATTCTTGTTGTGTTGAGATTCACTGCTTATTGATTTATATTTATGAGTTGTTCATTCATATATGTCTTTATTTTGTGTTTTGTGAATCTTACAAGAATGTTATACCCGTTGTTTTACTCTTTACTGTCACACATGCGTTTATGTGTTTGTTGAGTATTTCAGGATTATACAGGTTGATTCAACTAAGCTGCTGTCTACACTGGCAACTATGGATAGTAGTTAGGCTGAATTGAATTTTATGAGCATTATCTTTGTAAAGGGCTTTTCATTTGTAAAACTTTGAGCTGTTAATTAGGGTTTTGTCACGGATTGCCAAAGGGGGAGTTTGTTAGGTTCTAAGGTCTTAGGATTTTATGTATTTAGAACTCTAATTTGTAATGTTGGCAAACCATGATCAAAACATTGTATTTAGTCTTATTTAGACTTGCTCAAAGTTGGTTTATTCTTATAAAGTTGGAATCGAGTGGCTGCAGAAGTACTTGGGACTTTCGGCCTGGCTCGATCGATCGAAGAATAGACTCGATCGATCGAAAATCGCACAGGTTGAATTTTCTGCAGAATTTCCAACTCAGCCCTACTTCATTAAACGTTTAAGGTTTTATGTTTTTACCCTAGGTATATAAACAAAACCCTAGCCACGTTTTTGGAGGTTGTCCACATTGTATTGTTGCTCATACATTGCTGTTTTGTGTGAATCTCGTGTGAGATCTTTGAGGAGCTTTCCTTTACACAAAACTTAGGGTTTTCATGGTAGAGATGATTTCAACATCTTGAAGATCATTACTGTTGCAACCATTGGAACTTAAAAGAAAAGCAAGCGGGGAGCTTGTAGCTGATTGAGGAATTCAAGAAAGAAGTAGTCCGTGGATTCGGAGCCTGCGCGTGGTCGTGTCAGGAAGTTTTACTGGTGGGTAGCATTAGGAAGTCGAGCGGGGAGCTTGTAGTCCTTTTGTATGAACTTCAATTCTTTCATAGTGAATTCAGGTTAGCCTTGAGGATCGGTGGGTCAAATCCTCCCCAGGTTTTTACCGTGTGGTTTCCTGGGTGATCATATCCTGTGTTATTTATTTTCCGCTGCATTATTATTCTTGATATGATTGTTTGATTGTTTTAACCTAGTATTGCTTAATTTGACTAAGTAACAACTTGGCTAATTAATCTAGGCTACGCAATCTGGTTGTTTTAGGGGTCTAAATAACCTGTCAGATATTGAGTGGCTGAAAGCAACACCCAATTATTGTTTACTGTTCAAATTTTTAGATATATAGAAGAACCACATTCACAGTGGAGTTTCAATTTTGTTTAACTCAATTTAAATTTTAATACAAGAAATGTGCCTTTTTGATTGGGAGTGCAAGTTGTCATTGTCTTGTTAAATACAATTCAAATTATGTAAATGTTGATTAGATGAGGCAAGATTCGAACTCTGGATGTCAAGAAAACACTTTCTTGTAGTTCAAGAGAGTGTGTTGTATGTAGTATAATTTGCCCCACTCTCCGTCAAAGTTACCATGAATTTTTAGTGAAGTTGTGGTTTTCCTTTTCCTTACGTATGTGTTTGTTTCTTAAAAAAAAAAAAAAAAAAAATGTCAATGGTTTGCCTATTAAATGGTCCCTAGTCATGAGTCAAATTACAAGGGCCCATGACTACCTTTGGATTTCCCTCGGCTTTGTATAGTGTTTGACATTTTGGTTGTACATGACATCAACTCTATGTCACAGTACAAAGAAAATGATTATTGACCCAAACTTTGAATTTTCATTTTTGCAGAAATCTACTCCAAGTGCTCAGTTCTTGTCTTATATAATTGTTATACGTTTCTCAAAAAAAAAAAAAAATTGTTATACTTACCAACAACGAAAAGAAGTAAATGTTTCCATATAAAGAAGTTATCGAAACCTAGACGCTTATTATTTTCTATTTTTAATGAAAATGCATAGTTGATATTGAGTGGCTGAAAGTAACACCTAATTACTGTTAACTGTTCAAATTTTTAGATATATAGAAGAACCACATTCACTGTGGAGTTTCAATTTTGTTTAAATCAATTTAAATTTTAATACAAGAAATGTGCCTTTTTGATTGGGAGTGCAAGTTGTCATTGTCTTGTTAAATACAATTCAAATTATGTCAATGTTGATTAGTGGGGGGAAGATTCGAACTCTGGATCTTAAGAAAACACTTTCTTGTTGTTCAAGAGAGTGTGTTGTATGTAGTATAATTTGCCCCACTCTCTATTAAAGTTACCATGAATTTTTAGTGAAGTTGTGGTATCCCCTTTCCTTACGTTTGTGTTTGTTTCTTAAAAAAAAAAAAAAAGAATGTCAATATTTTGCCTATTAAATAGTCCTTTGTCATGAGTCAAATTATAAGGGCCCATGACTACCTTTGGATTTCCCTAGTCTTTGTGTAGTGTGTGACAGTTGGGCTCTACGTGACATCAAATGTATGTTACAGTACAATGAAAATGATTATTGACCCAAATTTTCAATTTTCATTTTTGTAGAAATCTACTCCAAGTGCTCAGTTCTTGTCATATATAATTGTTTATACGTTTCTTAAAAAAAAAAAATTGTTTATACTTACCAACAACAAAAAGAAGTAAATGTTTCCATATAAAGAAGTTATCGAAGGCTAGACGCTTATTATTTTCTATTTTTAATATAAATGCAAAGTTGATATTGAGTGGCCGAAAGCAACACCTAATTATTGTTTACTGTTCAAATTTTTAGATATATAGAAGAACCACATTCACAGTGGAGTTTGAATTTTGTTTAACTCAATTTAAATTTTAATACAAGAAATGTGCCTTTTTGATTGGGAGTGCAAGTTGTCATTGTCTTGTTAAATACAATTCAAATTATGTAAATGTTGATTAGATGGGGGAAGATTCGAACTTTGGATGTCAAGAAAACACTTTCTTGTAGTTCAAGAGAGTGTTTTGTATGTAGTATAATTTGCCCCACTCTCGATTAAAGTTACCATGAATATTTAGTGAAGTTGTGGTATTCCTTTTCCTTACGTATGTGTTTGTTTCTTTTAAAAAATAAAAAAAATGTCAATGGTTTGCCTATTAAATGGTCCTAAGCCATGAGTCAAATTACAAGGGCCCATGACTACCTTTGGATTTCCCTCGGCTTTGTATAGTGTTTGACATTTGGGCTGTGCATGACATCGAATCTATGTCACAGTACAATAAAAATGATTATTGACCCAAACTTTGAATTTTCATTTTTGCAGAAATCTACTCCAAGTGCTCAGTTCTTGTCTTATATAATTGTAACACCTTCCTCTAAAAAAAAAAAAATTGTTTATACTTACCAACAACAAAAAGAAATAAATGTTTCCATATAAAGAAGTTATCGAAACCTAGACGCTTATTATTTTCTATTTTTAATGAAAATGCAAAGTGGATATTGAGTGGCTGAAAGTAACACCTAATTATTGTTTATTGTTCAAATTTTTAGATATATAGAAGAACCACATGCACTGTGGAGTTTCAATTTTGCTTAACTCAATTTAAATTTTATTATAAAAAATTTGCCTTTTTGATTGCGAGTGCTAGTTGTCATTGTCTTGTTAAATACAATTCAAATTATGTCAATGTTGATTAGAGAGGGGAAGATTCGAACTCTGGATGTCAAGAAAACACTTTCTTGTTGTTCAAGAGAGTGTGTTGTATGTAGTATAATTTGCCCCACTCTACATTAAAGTTACCATAAAATTTTAGTGAAGTTGTGGTATCCCCTTTCCTTACGTACGTGCTTGTTTCCTAAAAAAAAAAAAAAGACAATGTATTGCCAAATAAATGGTCCTTAGTCACGAGTCAAATTACAAGGGCCCCTGACTACCTTTGGATTTCCCTAGGCTTTGTATAGTGTGTGACATTCGGGCTGTACGTGACATCAAATCTATGCAATTGTACAAGTAAAATGATTATTGACCCAAACTTTCAATATTCATTTTTGTAGAAATGTACTCCAAGTGCTCATTTATTGTCTTATATAATTGTTTATAGGTTTCTCAAAAAAAAAAAAAAAAAAAATTATTTATACTTAACAACAACGAAAAGAAGTAAATGTTTCCATATAAGGAAGTTATCGAAGCCTAGACGCATATTATTTTCTATTTTTTAATGAAAATGCATAGTTAATATTGAGTGGCTGAAAGCAACACCTCATTATTATTTACTGTTCAAATTTCTAGATATATAGAAGAACCACAGTCACAGTGGAGTATCAATTTTGTTTAACTCAATTTAAATTTGAATACAAGAAATGTGCCTTTTTGAATGCCTGTTCAAGTTGTCATTGTCTTGTTAAATACAATTCAAATTATGTCAATGTTGATTAGAGGGGGGAATATTCGAACTCTTTATCTCCAGAACACACTTTCTTGTTGTTTAAGAGAATGTGTTGTATGTAGTATAATTTGCCCCACTCTCCATTAAAGTTACCATAAAATTTTAGTGAAGTTGCGGTATCCCTTTTCCATAAGAACGTGTTTGTTTCTTTAAAAAAAAAAAATTCAATGTATTTCCTAATAAATGGTCCTTAGTCACGAGTCGAATTACAAGGGCCCATGACTACCTTTGGATTTCCCTAGGCTTTGTATAGTGTGTGGCATTCGTGCGGCACGTGACATCAAATCTATGTCACAGTACAAAGAAAATGATTACTGACCCAAACTTTCATTATTCATTTTTGTAGAAATCTACTCCTAGTGCCCATTTCTTGTCTTATATAATTGTTTATACGTTTGTCGAAAAAAAAAAAATTGTTTGTACTTAACAACAACAAAAAGAAGTAAATGTTTCCGTATAAAGAAGTTATCGAAGCCTAGAAGCTTATTATTTTCTATTTTTAATGAAAATGCATAGTTGATATTGAGTGGCTGAAAGCAACACCTAATTATTGTTTACTGTTCAAATTTTTAGATATATAGAAGAACCACATTCACAGTGGAGTATCAATTTTGTTTAATTCAATTTAAATTTTAATACAAGAAATGTGCCTTTTTGAATGCGAGTGCAAGTTGTCATTGTCTTGTTAAATGCAATTCAAATTATTTTAGTGTTGATTAGAGGGGGGAAGATTCGAACTCTGGATATCAAGAAAACACTTTTTGGTTGTTCAAGAGAGTGTGTTGTATGTAGTATAATTTTCCCCAGTCTCCATTAATGTTACCATGAATTTTTTGTCAAGTTGCGGTATCGCTTTTCCTTACGTATGTGTTTATTTCCAAAAAAAAGAAAAAGAAAATATCAATGTATTTCCTAATAAATGGTCCTTAGTCATGAGTCAATTTACAAGGGCCCATGACTACCTATGGATTTCCCTCGGCTTTGTATAGTGTTTGACATTTGGGCTATACATGACATCAAATCTATGTCACAGTACAAAGAAAATGATTATTGACCCAAACTTTGAATTTTCATTTTTGCAGAAATCTACTCCAAGTGCTTAGTTCATGTCTTATATAATTGTTATACGTTTCTCAAAAAAAAAAAAAAAAAAAATTGTTATACTTACCAACAACAAAAAGAAGTAAATGTTTCCATATAAAGAAGTTATCGAAACCTAGACGCTGATTATTTTCTATTTTTAATGAAAATGCATAGTTGATTTTGAGTGGCTGAAAGTAACACCTAATTATTGTTCACTGTTCAAATTTTTAGATATATAGAAGAACCACATTCACTGTGGAGTTTCAATTTTGTTTAACTCAATTTAAATTTTAATACAAGAAATGTGCCTTTTTGATTGCGAGTGCAAGTTGTCATTGTCTTGTTAAATACAATTCAAATTATGTCAATGTTGATTAGTGGGGGGAAGATTCGAACTCAGGATCTTAAGAAAACACTTTCTTGTAGTTAAAGAGAGTGTGTTGTATGTAGTATAATTTGCCCCTCTCTCTATTAAAGTTACCATGAATTTTTAGTTAAGTTGTGGTATCCCCTTTCCTTGCGTATGTGTTTGTTTCATAAAAAAAAAAAAAAAAAAGAATGTCAATGTTTTGCCTATTAAATGGTCCTAAGTCATGAGTCAAATTACAGGGGCCCATGACTACCTTTGGGTTTCCCTAGTCTTTGTGTAGTGTGTGACATTTGGGCTGTACATGACACCAAATCTATGTTACAATACAATAAAAATTATTATTGACCCAAACTTTCAATTTTCATTTTTGTAGAAATCTACTCCAAGTGCTCAGTTCTTGTCTAATATAATTGCTTATACGTTACTTAAAAAAAAAAAAAAAAATTTTTATACTTACCAACAACAAAAAGAAGTAAATGTTTCCATATAAAGAAGTTGTCCAAGCCTAGACGCTTATTATTTTCGATTTTTAATGAAAATGCAAAGTTGATATTGAGTGGCTGAATGCAACACCTAATTATTGTTTACTGTTCAAATTTTTAGATGTATAGAACAACCACATTCACAGTGGAGTTTCAATTTTGTTTAACTCAATTTAAATTTTAATACAAGAAATGTGCCTTTTTGATTGGGAGTGCAAGTTGTCATTGTCTTGTTAAAAACAATTCAAATTACGTAAATGTTGATTAGATGGGGGAAGATTCGAATTCTGGATGTCAGGAAAACACTTTCTTGTAGTTCAAGAGAGTGTGTTGTATGTAGTATAATTTGCCCCACTCTCCGTCACAGTTACCATGAATTTTTAGTGAAGTTGTGGTATTCCTTTTCCTTACGTATGTGTTTGTTTCTTTAAAAAAAAAAAAAATGTCAATGGTTTGCCTATTAAATGGTCCTTAGTCCTGAGTCAAATTACAAGGGCCCATGACTACCTTTGGATTTCCCTCGGCTTTGTATAGGGTTTGACATTTGGGCTGTACATGACATCAAATCTATGTCACAGTACAAAGGAAATGATTATTGACCCAAACTTTCAATTTTCATTTTTGCAAAAATGTACTCCAAGTGCTCAGTTCTTGTCTTATATAATTGTTATACGTTTCTCAAAAAAAAAAAAAATGTTATACTTACCAACAACGAAAAGAAGTAAATGTTTCCATGTAAAGAAGTTATCGAAACCTAGACGCTTATTATTTTCTATTTTTAATGAAAATGCATAGTTGATATTGAGTGGCTGAATGTAACACCTAATTATTGTTCACTGTTCAAATTTTTAGATATATAGTAGAACCACATTCACTGTGGAGTTTCAATTTTTTTTTAGCTCAATTTGAATTTTAATACAAGAAATGTGACTTTTTGATTGGGAGTGCAAGTTGTCATTGTCTTGTTAAATACAATTCAAATTATGTCAATGTTGATTAGTGGGGGGAAGATTCGAACTCTGGATCTTAAGAAAACACTTTCTTGTTGTTCAAGAGAGTGTGTTGCATGTAGTATAATTTGCCCCACTCTCTATTAAAGTTACCATGAATTTTTAGTGAAGTTGTGGTATCCCCTTTCCTTACGTATGTGTTTGTTTCTTAAAAAGAAAAAGAAAAAAGAATGTCAATATTTTGCCTATTAAATAGTCCTATGTCATGAGTCAAATTACCAGGGCCCATGACTACCTTTGGATTTCCCTAGTCTTTGTGTAGTGTGTGACACTTGGGCTGTACGTGATATCAAATCTATGTTACAGTACAATGAAAATGATTATTGACCCAAATTTTCAATTTTCATTTTTGTAGAAATCTACTCCAAGTGCTCAGTTCTTTTCATATATAATTGTTTATACGTTTCTTAAAAAAAAAAAATTTGTTTATACTTACCAACAACAAAAAGAAGTAAATGTTTCCATATAAAGAATTTATCGAAGCCTAGACGCTTATTATTTTCTATTTTGAATATAAATGCATAGCTGATATTGAGTGGCTGAAAGCAACACCTAATTATTGTTTACTGTTCAAATTTTTAGATATATAGAAGAACCACATTCACAGTGGACTTTCAATTTTGTTTAACTCAATTTAAATTTTAATCCAAGAAATGTGCCTTTTTGATTGGGAGTGCAAGTTGTCATTGTCTTGTTAAATACAATTCAAATTATGTAAATGTTGATTAGATGGGGGAAGATTTGAACTCTGGATGTCAAGAAAACGCTTTCTTGTATTTCAAGAGAGTGTGTTGTATGTTGTATAATTTGCCCCACTCTCCATTAAAGTTACCATGAATTTTTTGTGAAGTTTTGGTATTCCTTTTCCTTACGTATGTGTTTGTTTCTTAAAAAAAAAAAAAAATGTCAATGGTTTGGCTATTAAATGGTCCTATTCCATGAGTCAAATTACAAGGGCCCATGACTACCTTTGGATTTCCCTCGGCTTTCTATAGTGTTTGACATTTGGGGTATGCATGACATCAAATCTGTGTCACAGTACAAAGAAAATGATTATTGACCCAAACTTTGAATTTTCATTTTTGCAGAAATCTACTCCAAGTGCTCAGTTCTTGTCTTATATAATTGTAATACGTTTCTCAAAAAAAAAAAAAATTGTTTTTACTTACCAACAACAAAAAGAAGTAAATGTTTCCATATAAAGAAGTTATCGAAACCTAGACGCTAATTATTTTCTATTTTTAATGAAAATGCAAAGTTCATATTGAGTGGCTGAAAGTAACACTTAATTATTGATTACTGTTCAAATTTTTAGATATATAGAAGAACCACATGCACTGTGGAGTTTCAATTTTGCTTAACTCAATTTAAATTTTAATATAAAAAATGTGCCTTTTTGATTGCGAGTGCTAGTTGTCATTGTCTTGTTAAATACAATTCAAATTATGTCAATGTTGATTAGAGAGGGGAAGATTCGAACTCTGGATGTCAAGAAAACACTTTCTTGTTGTTCAAGAGAGTGTGTTGTATGTAGTATAATTTGCCCCACTCTCCATTAAAGTTACCATAAAATTTTAGTGAAGTTGTGGTATCCCTTTTCCTTACGTACGTGCTTGTTTCCTAAAAAAAAAGAAAAAGTCAATGTATTGCCAAATAAATGGTCCTTAGCCACGAGTCAAATTACAAGGGCCCTTGACTACCTTTGGATTTCCCTAGGCTTTGTATAGTGTGTGACATTCGGGCTGTACGTGACATCAAATCTATGCAATAGTACAAGGAAAATGATTATTGACCCAAACTTTCAATATTCATTTTTGTAGAAATGTACTCCAAGTGCTCATTTCTTGTCTTATATAATTGTTTATAGGCTTCTCAAAAAAAAAAAAAAAATTGTTTATACTTACCAACAACGAAAAGAAGTAAATGTTTCCATATAAGGAAGTTATCGAAGCCTAGACGCTTATTATTTTCTATTTTTTTAATTGCAATGCATAGTTCAAATTGAGTGGCTGAAAGCAACACCTCCTTATTTTTTACTGTTCAAATTTTTAGATATATAGAAGAACCTTAGTCACAGTGGAGTATCAATTTTGTTTAACTCAGTTTAAATTTTGATACAAGAAATGTGCCTTTTTGAGTGCGTGTGCAAGTTGTCATTGTCTTGTTAAATACAATTCAAATTATGTCAATGTTGATTAGAGGGGGGAAGATTCGAACTCTTTATCTCAAGAACACACTTTCTTGTTGTTTAAGAGAATGTGTTTGTAAAGTTGTGATTTACAACTATGAGTTTTGTTGGCTTTTATTCCGTGCCAAATTTGATTGTAATTACTATCAATTGTCTATACCCTGTATTTGTTGTGGGAATTGTTGTAAGGGGTGTGTGATAGAGAGTGTGTGAAGACTCAAGCAATTTGGAAGCTGATGGAATCTCGCGGGTATCTCGCGACTAAGCTTCCCGCGAAGTGAAGCATGTGCCCTGCATATGCTGGAATGTGAAGAGTCATGACAGATGGAGACAGCTGTCTCTCGCGAGTATCTCGCGGGTAAGGCCTTCCCGCGAGACACCCGCGAGACATGCTGTTCTGCCAGCCTGTACTGACTGACTCACACATTTTGCACCTATCCTATATAAACCCCCATTACCCACAAAGGTTGAGAAATGCTTCAGAGAGAAAACCCTAGCCAAACACATTTGTAATTAGAGATTGTCATCCCCACCTTTCTCTATACACTTGCTTGTGGTATCTCCTCAACCCTTCCCTCTCCATATCCACACCATTGGGAGGTTGATAGCCCAAACACTTACCACACCTTTTGAGAGTGATGTGTGACGTTTTGGTGCTGCTGGGAAGCATTGGAAGAAGCCTGGAATGGCAGATGCAACATGGAGCTTGTTGCGGGATCCGGAGAACTAAGACAAGACACGGTTCCGAGAAGCCTTGTTGGGATAGGAGCTTGGAGGGCTTAGGTACATCGGGTAGATTAGGCTTGGAGGGTCTCTTGCTTACTCATGTATCCCAACTGATTGTCTAGTGGATCGATTTCCGCTTGGAGGGCGGCGGAGAGGTTTTTCGCCGAGTTCTTCGGTTTCCTCTTCGAAAACACGTCTTGGTGTTTTCTGTGTTTGCATCTCTCTTCCCTACTCTTTTATATTCTATTACACTGCTGTGTTGTTTAGTTTATGGATTAGAGTAGCTTTATTGTTCATTTGCTCGCTTTTAGACTATTCCGCACTTTATATTAAAGTTGTGTAAAATCTATCGAGGCGTAATTTTAATCGGGGATCTAAACAGCTCTTGTGTTTTTCAACACGGTTTCGAGCTTTCAATTGGTATCAGAGCCGGTACACTTGCTTGGTTTAAATACCTTGGTGTGATCCTTGACCCTATTTGAGATGGACCGGTCTCAATCGCTCAATGTTCCACCATTTTTTGATGGGAACAATTACGCATTCTGGAAAGTCAGAATGAGAGCATTTTTATGCTCTATAGAAGATACCGTTTGGGATGCAGTAGAGCTCGGCTGGACTAAGCCGGAAGCTCCTAAGGCAAATTGGGATAAGGCAGCTCTCGCAGCAGCCAATGCAAATAGTAAAGCTTTAAACGCTATATTCTGTGCTGTGTCACCTGATGAATTCCACAGGATCTCTCATATGACAGTTGCTAAGGAAGCTTGGTAGATTTTGGAGACCTCTTATGAGGGTACAAAGAAAGTTAAGGACACAAAGCTTCAGATGCTTACCACCAAATTTGAAGAGCTCAAGATGGGTGATGATGAACCATTTGATTCATTCTATGGGAAGCTCAATGAAATTGTAATTGCTAAACTCAATCTTGGGGAGAAGATTGAAGATGCCAAGGTGGTGAGAAAAGTATTGAGGTCCTTGCCTGAAAGTTTTAGAGCAAAAGTTACAGCCATAGAGGAAAGCAAGGATTTGGATGAGATTAAGATTCAAGAATTAGTTGGGTCTCTCCAAACATATCAGATGGGACTGCCTTCCCATAAGATGAGTAAATCACTTGCTCTTAAAACCATCACCGAAAGGATGGGTGATTCCTCCGAAGAAGATGGGGTGGAGAAGGAGGTAACATTTCTTGTGAAAAACTTCCGCAAATTTCTGAAGATGAAAAACAGTGGGAAACCATTCAACAGAGGAAAATTTTCATCTTCAAGAGGTGATAGGAAAGAGTTTACAAAGAAAGAAGGGAGGGAGTTTCAACCTTCTTCAGAAATTATATGCTATGAGTGCAATGGCCATGGACATCTAAAGAAGGAGTGTCCAATCTTTCTGAGGGGAAAAGGCAAAGCTTATGCCACGACACTCAGTGATTTAGACTCCTTTGATTCTGACTCGGAAGAGAGTTGTGACGGAGAGGGAAACTACTCCGCATTCATGACCATTGCTCGTGTGGAGTCATCGGATGATTTGGGTGCACTTGTGAAGGAGCTTGGTGAGCATTCTGACTCAGAGTCTATTGGGAATGTGGAAGAATCAGATGCTGAAGAAGAAGAAGAGAATACAGCTAATCTTCAAGAAAATTACTCCTTATTACTTGAGAAGTCGGGAGAGTATACCAGAGTAGCCAAGGCGGCTGTAAGGAAAATGAAGAAAGCTAAGGAAGATTATAGAAGCCTCTTGATCAGATATAAAGAGGCTAAGTGTGAGATTGAGACACTAAATGGCAAGTTGTCTGAAGCCTATACGAAGGTGAGGTTTCTTGAGCAAGAGGTAGTGCAAGCTCATGCCAAGATAGAAAGAGTCTCCTCCCAGAAGTTAGATGATGTTATCTCATCGCAAAAACCTTTTTCAGACAAGTCCGGGTTAGGAGACACCGGAGGAAGTAGCTCATCAGCCAAAGCCACCAAAGAAGTGAAATTTGTAAAGGCCATAGAGCCTATTGTAGAAGAGCCCATTCTTGAGAATGTTAAGGCTGAGAAGAAGAATGTGAGTGAGCAACGGATGGTGAATAAGCCCCGAAATCATTCCATAGGTAGACATGAAACCAGAGGAAGATCTCTCCCAAGATCTCAACGGGGTCCCAGAACGGACTATGTGTGTCACTACTGCGGAATGCAAGGACATACCAGACCTAACTGTCAAAAGCTGAGATCAGAAAACAACTCAAGCGCACCTCGGTCACGAGGAAGGAGAAATGACGTGAGGTCTTGAGGTGGTGAACAACCAAGAAGTCAGAATCGTGATCCTGGCATGATGGACGTGATGAAAATGATTGGTGCCTTCACCACTTGCTTGGAGAGTTTCACCAGAAGGTTTGACAGCCCAAATTCTCGTACCCAATCCGTTAAGGATATCACCCCAAACGCACGTGACATGTGGGTGAAGAGGGGTACTCATGCATAAGCATTATAACATGTCCACGCATAAATTCTTTCAATGTTTAGGGACTTTTGCTGTTGCATTGTTTCATGCATTGCTCTATTTTTACTGTTGGTGTTTTGTACCGGTTGTTTTTGTTAATCTTTATTCTCTTGTTCTGATTTTGGGTGTGTTCAAAAATTCAAAAACACATAAAAAATAGAAAATCCAAAAAGTTTGATCCCTTTGTTGAGTTTTGTCTCAAAGCATGTTTTGCCTTGTACCTTTGTACTTATGGCTTTGTGCATTTAACGAGCTTAGCTTGTCTCTCATGCACTCATATCATTGTGGAAGAAATCCTAAAATTTATGTGACTGTTGTAAATAGATCTTCAACCTTGTCATGAATGATTAGTGAATGGTTTTGTTGATCTTGAGACATGCATAGACTCATGCCTATATATCTTCCCACTTTTATTTTCTGCTTTAAAAGAGCTCTCTAATTGTAAATCTCCAAATGAAAAGAGATATAGAGCTGCAAAAGCCTGTCGCACAAACTAGTATTCGACTAGGAAAAAGGGAAAGCGAC
The DNA here is from genome assembly GCA_032727855.1 of Quercus ilex subsp. ballota. Taxonomy (NCBI): domain Eukaryota; kingdom Viridiplantae; phylum Streptophyta; class Magnoliopsida; order Fagales; family Fagaceae; genus Quercus; species Quercus ilex. The sequence continues at coordinate 40,242,788 of CM064919.1, forward strand.
CAAAATAAAATGTATGATGCCCAAAAAGCCAAAGGCTAACTCATAAATTGAAATATCAAAAATTTCAGGCATCTTTCTCTAGATGAGATTCTCTTTGCTCAAAAGTCGCAAATGATATGTTAAATATGGAGCCAAATGAAAAGCTTCAATGAATTGTTATCAAGTACGTCTGGGAGGTCATATATGCATGTTTCTATAATTGAGATAGGTCACATAATCTAGTGCTAGTTGTGTATGCCTTGATTGAATTGATCATTGAAGCTTCACATTGGACTAAGGACTATCTCATTTTTGATATCCACACACAACACACAAGTCTATGTTCAATGAATGCCTTATTCATTTGTGTGATTGTACTTGATTAAATGTGTTTTTCACATGCTTAATCTTTGTTGATCAAACCTAAAAAGATTTTTGAGTGTTTTATTTGTTTCTGAAAGTGTTTTTATACTTTCTTGTCTTTTGTTTTTGATTAAAATGCATGTTTTTGTGTTTCTTCAAAAACTGGTTCAGGGGAAATTTCGCGAGAAGCTCGCGACTTAGAGCTTCCCGCGAAAAGGAGTTGAGGGAAATTTTTTATTATCTTGTCACACAGAAACTTTCGCGACTGTCTCGCGACCAAAAGCTTCTCGCGAAATGCTGTTTGGCTAAAAATTGGATTTTTCCAATTTCAGACAGAAGATACCGCGACTGTCTCGCGACTGTTTCGCGACCTAATGCTTCTCGCGAAAATTTTGTGCTTCAGTGGCACTTCTCGCGACTGTCTCGCGACTGTCTCGCCCCTCTCTAACCCGCGAAAAACGCATGTTTTCAGTTTTTATATAGCTGATGTGATAGTTTTTCAAACCTATCAAACTTCCCTCGCTCAGCCTCTCTCAAACTTTCCCAACCCAAAATCACTATTGCATTCATTTCCCTTCAATCCAAGCATTTTTTCTGCATTTTCTTCTTCAAGGTATGTTTGTTAACCATTTCTTTTTAAGTTTTTGCTTAGATTATGCAGAATTTTTGTTAGGTTTTTCAAAATTGGGAATTTTCGAAACTTTGGGTTGGTTTTCAAAATTGGGTGAATTTTTTCTCATATTTTTGATTGGGCTGTGTCCCATTTGTTGTTTCTACATCTGTGTTGGCCCCTTGTGGCATTTTATCATGTATTGAGGGTAGATTTTCACATGTTCATGCACTATTCATATAATTTTTGCATTTGTGCACGCTAAGTGTTTGTCAAAATGTCCAAGTGACATTGTTGTGACAAAATGGAATCAAGTGATTTCAATCCATAGCTTTTTCACTTGTTTGACCTTATTTGACTTAGGTTTGGTCATTGATTATGTGTTTCACTCACTTTGTTGATGTTGCACACCCTTGGCACACAACTAGGCACACTTAGGCACCTTCATGCATCTCATGCCGCACACACTCATTAGCACATGCACACAGACACCCTCTATTGCATTTCTTTCTTAATTTGGTACATTGTAGTTATGCTTTATAAGTTGGAGTCTTTTAGCATGATGTTTAGTGTCTACCATGCTCTGTTTTTTAGTTAGTTTAAGTCTGATTTGGAACTAACTTGAATCTAATGAAGTTTGTCTTCTGGTTTATGCTTGTGCATCTTCTTTTATTTGCTTTGTAAAATTGTGCAGATGTCTCCCACCAAGCATGCTGCTAAGAAGAAATCGTCTTCAAAGTGAGCCCGAACTGATTCTGATCATTTCCGGTCTATAGAAGCTGATATGAAGTACAATGACTGCTACAAGGACAAGACAATCATCATGGAACGGGTAGTCCAGTTAGAGACTCTTGAGGGCACTTTCATCCCTGAAGTGTTCAAAGATAGAACTTGGACCAAGTTGCTGAACCCAACTGGAGTGGTCTATTCAGAGATTATCAAAGAGTTCTTCTCCAATGCCACTGTCAATGGAGAATGTATTGAGTGTTGGATAAGACACAAGGAGTTTGTGATTACACGAGAGAGCATTCAAGATTTTCTGGAAACTCATCCACCATCTCAGCCAATCACTGTTGCTTATGAGGACAGAATGGGTTCTACTAATGAGATGATTACACTCCTTGGTGGTGAACCAAAGAAATCATCCATGAACACCATCAAGTTCTCTCCAGAAATGAGGACCCTAAGCTATGTGATGATTCACAATCTTTATCCGGTCACCAATCTCACCACTCTCTCTGCTCCAAGAACAAGATTTCTGTATGATCTCTTCACACATAAGGAGATTGACATTTGTGGCCATATCATGCATGTCCTGAAGAAGAGCATCACAAAGCAGAATTCACGGACTGTGATGCCGTTCCCCTCTTTGATCATGGGATTGATTGCCAAGGCAAAGATCAAGCTACCTAGTGGCCTCACGGTTGTTCAGAGAGACTATCCCATTGGTGGTCATACACTAACTAGGAGCACTGCACACATTAAGGGATCGAAGACCGGTGTGCATACCATACCACCACCACGACGGGTTCAGCAGGATGAAGGCGAAGATACAGAGGAAGAGATTGACAGGTTCACCTCGGCTCCTGAGGCCTCTACACAGCCATCATCTTCGGCTCCTCCACAAGGCTTAAGCAAACTGGATCAATTGCTTGCTAAGATGGATCAGATGTCTACAGTGCTTGACTCCCATGTGCAGTACACCGCGGACTAGTTTGCATACCTTCAAGGATAGATCACCGCGCTTTCTTCTCAAGTACAAGACTTATCTATGGAGCACGGCTCAGATTCAGAGTCAGATCAGCTCTGACCCTTTGGCCATTCCGGTCAAAAAGGGGGAGAAAATTCTGAGGGGGAGCTAGAGAAGAGATTGCACAGTGTTAGGGGGAGCATAGTCTAGCAACTTAATAACATTGGTTATTGGTTTTTCAGACGGTTTTTATTCAGTACTTTTTAGTTTGTGTTTTACGGCTTTTGGTTTAAAGCTTTGATACTATGCTTTATTTAAGTATTTATTTTCAGATGTTTCTTTTGTGAAATTCTCTATGCTTTGTAGCACTCTTTACATGTACCCATGTTGCTTTTGTAAGCTTTAAGGGTTGTTTTGTTTCATTGCATGTTTTGTAGGCTTTTATGGTTTGTGCCATGTATTTGCAATACTTTGCTTATGCAACCTTTTTGCTTGTGCTATTGAAGTTTAATGTCATACATTTACTTCACTACATCACTCTTGTACCCGTGTAGGATTGTTCCTAGATGCATATACGTTCTATGCATTGGTTGAGTGATGAACACTCTTGTGCCCTAGTAGGATTGTTCCTAGATGCAAATTCTTCAAGTATTTTGCATTGGTTGAGTGTTGGATGTGCAAATGGTACTCTTCATATGAGCTTATCATCTTGCATATCCGGATGTTCATTCCTTGTGTGAATGAGCATAGTAATTGCTTGTGTATAGTGATTACTCGTTTGATCTTGCCATGATTTAGTGTTTCTATTTCATTCAGCTTGATCATGTGCTTATTGCTCCATATGTTTTTCAAGTTTTCTGCATACAATGATAATATTTTGTTGTTGTGTTTCAGGAGTTACTTGTTCATATGTTTCAAGAGCTTATCAGAATCTAGAATTAGGTGTAAGTGAGTTTTGCCTGTGTTCCCAAACTCACGTTTAAGTCTAGAGTCTGTTTTAGGGTTTTGTCACGGAATAGCCAAAGGGGGAGATTGTAAAGTTGTGATTTACAACTATGTGTTTTGTTGGCTTTTATTCCGTGCCAAATTTGATTGTAATTACTATCAATTGTCTATACCCTGTATTTGTTGTGGGAATTGTTGTAAGGGGTGTGTGATAGAGAATGTGTGAAGACTCAAGCAATTTGGAAGCTGATGGAATCTCGCGGGTATCTCGCGACTAAGCTTCCCGCGAAGTGAAGCATGTGCCCTACACATGCTGGAATGCGAAGAGTCATGACAGATGGAGACAGCTGTCTCCTGCGAGTATCTCGCGGGTAAGGCCTTCCCGCGAGACACCCGCGAGACATGCTGTTCTGCCAGCCTGTACTGACTGACTCACACATTTTACACCTATCCTATATAAACCCCCATTACCCACAAAGGTTGAGAAATGCTTCAGAGAGAAAACCCTAGCCAAACACATTTGTAATTAGAGATTGTCATCCCCACCTTTCTCTATACACTTGCTTGTGGTATCTCCTCAACCCTTCCCTCTCCATTTCCACACCATTGAGAGGTTGATAGCCCAAACACTTACCACACCTTTTGAGAGTGTTGTGTGACGTTTTGGGGCTGCTGGGAAGCATTGGAAGAAGCCTGGAATGACAGATGCAACATGGAGCTTGTTGCGGGATCCAGAGAACTAAGACAAGACACGGTTCTGAGAAGCCTTGTTGGAGTAGGAGCTTGGAGGGCTAAGGTACATCGGGTAGATTAGGCTTGGAGGGTCTCTTGCTTACTCAAGTATCCCAACTGATTGTCTAGTGGATCGATTTCCGCTTGGAGGGCGGCGGAGAGATTTTTCGCCGAGTTCTTCGGTTTCCTCTTCGAAAACACGTCTTGGTATTTTCTGTGTTTGCATCTCTCTTCCCTACTCTTTTATATTCCACTACACTGCTGTGTTGTTTAGTTTATGGATTAGAGTAGCTTTATTGTTCATTTGCTCGCTTTTACACTATTCCGCACTATATATTAAAGTTGTGTAAAATCTATCGAGGCGTAATTTTAATCGGGGGTCTAAACAGCTCTTGTGTTTTTCAACACGGTTTCGAGCTTTCAGTGTTGTATGTAGTATAATTTGCCCCACTCTCCATTAAAGTTGCCACAAAATTTTAGTGAAGTTGTGGTATCCCTTTTCCATACGAACGTGTTTGTTTCTTTAAAAAAAAAAATGTCAATGTATTTCCTAATAAGTGGTCCATAGACACGAGTCGAATTACAAGGGCCCATGACTACCTTTGGATTTCCCTAGGCTTTGTATAGTGTGTGGCATTCGTGCTGTACGTGACATCAAATCTATGTCACAGTACAAAGAAAATGATTACTGACCCAAACTTTCAATATTCATTTTTGTAGAAATCTACTCCTAGTGCCCATTTCTTGTCTTATATAATTGTTTATACGTTTGTCGAAAAAAAAAAATTGTTTATACTTAACAACAACAAAAAGAAGTAAATGTTTCCATATAAAGAAGTTATAGAAGCCTAGACGCTTATTATTTTCTATTTTTAGTGAAAATGCATAGTTGATATTGAGTGGCTGAAAGCAACACCTAATTGTTGTTTACTGTTCAAATTTTTAGATATATAGAAGAACCACATTTACAGTGGAGTATCAATTTTGTTTAACTCAATTTAAATTTTAATACAAGAAATGTGCCTTTTTGAATGCGAGTGCAAGTTGTCATTGTCTTGTTAAATACAATTCAAATTATGTTAGTGTTGATTAGAGGGGGGAAGATTCGAACTCTGGATCTCAAGAAAACACTTTTTGGTTGTTGAAGAGAGTGTGTTGTATGTAGTATAATTTTCCCCAGTCTCCATTAATGTTACCATGAATTTTTAGTCAAGTTGTGGTATCGCTGTTCCTTACGTATGTGTTTGTTTCCTAAAAAAAAGAAAAAGAAAATATCAATGTATTTCCTAATAAATGGTCCTTAGTCATGAGTCAATTTACAAGGGCCCATGACTACCTTTGGATTTCCCTCGGCTTTGTATAGTGTTTGACATTTGGGCTGTACATGACATCAAATCTATGTCACAGTACAAAGAAAATGATTATTGACCCAAACTTTGAATTTTCATTTTTGCAGAAATCTACTCCAAGTGCTCAGTTCATGTCTTATATAATTGTTATAAATTTCTCAAAAAAAAAAAAAAATTGTTATACTTACCAACAACAAAAAGAAGTAAATGTTTCCATATAAAGAAGTTATCGAAACCTAGACGCTTATTATTTTCTATTTTTAATGAAAATGCATAGTTGATATTGAGTGGCTGAGAGTAACACCTAATTATTGTTCACTGTTCAAATTTTTAGATACATAGAAGAACCACATTCACTGTGGAGTTTCAATTTTGTTTAACTCAATTTAAAATTTAATACAAGAAATGTGCCTTTTTGATTGCCAGTGCAAGTTGACATTGTCTTGTTAAATACAATTCAAATTATGTCAATGTTGATTAGTGGGGGGAAGATTCGAACTCTGAATCTTAAGAAAACACTTTCTTGTAGTTCAAGAGAGTGTGTTGTATGTAGTATAATTTGCCTCACTCTCTATTAAAGTTACCACGAATTTTTAGTGAAGTTGTGGTATCCCCTTTCCTTACGTATGTGTTTGTTTCATAAAAAAAAAAAATAATAAAGTCAATGTTTTTCCTATTAAATGGTCCTTAGTCATGAGTCAAATTACAAGTGCCCATGACTACCTTTGGATTTCCCTCGGCTTTGTATAGTGTTTGACATTTGGGCTGTACATGACATCAAATCTATGTCACAGTACAAAGAAAATGATTGTTGACCCAAACGTTGAATTTTCATTTTTGCAGAAATCTACTCCAAGTGCTCAGTTCTTGTCTTACATAATTGTTATACGTTTCTCAAAAAAAAAAAATTGTTATACTTACCAACAACGAAAAGAAGTAAATGTTTCCATATAAGGAAGTTATCGAAGCCTAGACGCTTATAATTTTCTATTTTTTAATGAAAATGCATAGTTCATATTGAGTGGCTGAAAGCAACACCTCATTATGTTTTACAGTTCAAATTTTTAGATATATAGAAAAACCACAGTCACAGTGGAGTATCAATTTTGTTTAACTCAATTTAAATTTTAATACAAGAAATGTGCCTTTTTGAATGCGAGTGCAAGTTGTCATTGTCTTGTTAAATACAATTCAAATTATGTCAATGTTGATTAATGGGGGGAAGATTCGAACTCAGGATCTTAAGAAAACACTTTCTTGTAGTTCAAGAGAGTGTGTTGTATGTAGTATAATTTGCCCCACTCTCTATTAAAGTTACCATGAATTTTTAGTGAATTTGTGGTATCCCCTTTCCTGACGTATGTGTTTGTTTCATAAAAAAAAAAAAAAAAAAAAAAAAAAGAATGTCAATGTTTTGCCTACAAAATGGTCCTTAGTCATGAGTCAAATTACAAGGGCCCATGACCACCTTTGGATTTCCCTAGTCTTTGTGTAGTGTCTGACATTTGGGCTGTACGTGACATCAAATCTATGTTACAGTACAATGAAAATGATTATTGACCCAAACTTTCAATTTTCATTTTTGTAGAAATCTACTCCAAGTGCTCAGTTCTTGTCTTATATAATTGCTTATACGTTACTTAAAAAAAAAAAATTGTTTACACTTACCAACAGCAAAAAGAAGTAAATGTTTCCATATAAAGAAGTTGCCCAAGCCTAGACGCTTATTATTTTCGATTTTTAATGAAAATGCATAGTTGATATTGAGTGGTTGAAAGCAACAACTAATTATTGTTTACTGTTCAAATTTTTAGATATATAGAACAACCACATTCACGGTGGAGTTTCAATTTTGTTTAACTCAATTTAAATTTTAATACAAGAAATGTGCCTTTTTGATTGGGAGTGCAAGTTGTCATTGTCCCGTTAATTACAATTCAAATTATGTAAATGTTGATTAGATGGGGGAAGATTCGAACTCTGGATGTCAAGAAAACACTTTCTTGTAGTTCACGAGAGTGTGTTGTATGTAGTATAATTTGCCCCACTCTCCGTAACAGTTACCATGAATTTTTAGTGAAGTTGTGGTATTCCTTTTCCTTACGTATGTGTTTGTTTCTTAAAAAAAAAAAAAAAAAATGTCAATGGTTTGCCTATTAAATGGTCCTTAGTCATGAGTCAAATTACAAGGGCCCATGACTACCTTTGGATTTCCCTAGTCTTTGTGTAGTGTGTGACATTTGGGCTGTACGTGACATCAAATCTTTGTTACAGTACAAAGAAAATGATTATTGACCCAAACTTTCAATTTTCATTTTTGTAGAAATCTACTCCAAGTGCTCAGTTCTTATCTTATATAATTGCTTATATGTTTCTTAAAAAAAAAAAAAATTGTTTATACTTACCAACAACAAAAAGAAGTAAATGTTTCCATATAAAGAAGTTATCGAAGCCTAGACGCTTATTATTTTCTATTTTTAATATAAATGCATAGCTGATATTGAGTGGCTGAAAGCAACACCAAATTATTGTTTACTGTTCAAATTTTTAGATATATAGAAGAACCACATTCACAGTGGAGTTTCAATTTTGTTTAACTCAATTTAAATTTTAATCCAAGAAATGTGCCTTTTTGATTGGGAGTGCAAGTTGTCATTGTCTTGTTAAATACAATTCAAATTATGTAAATGTTGATTAGATGGGGGAAGATTCGAACTCTGGATGTCAAGAAAACACTTTCTTGTAGTTCAAGGGAGTGTGTTGTATGTAGTATAACTTGCCCCACTCTCCATTAAAGTTACCATGAATTATTAGTGAAGTTTTGGTATTCCTTTTCCTTACGTATGTGTTTGTTTCTTAAAAAAAAAAAAAAAAATGTCAATGGTTTGCCTATTAAAAGGTCCTATTCCATGAGTCAAATTACAAGGGCCCATGACTACCTTTGGATTTCCCTCGGCTTTCTATAGTGTTTGACATTTGGGCTATGCATGACATCAAATCTGTGTCACAGTACAAAGAAAATGATTATTGACCCAAACTTTGAATTTTCATTTTTGCAGAAATCTACTCCAAGTGCTCAGTTCTTGTCTTATATAATTGTAATACGTTTCTCAAAAAAAAAATAAATTGTTTTTACTTACCAACAACAAAAAGAAGTAAATGTTTCCATATAAAGAAGTTATCGAAACCTAGACGCTAATTATTTTCTATTTTTAATGAAAATGCAAAGTTCATATTGAGTGGCTGAAAGTAACACCTAATTATTGATTACTGTTCAAATTTTTAGATATATAGAAGAACCACATGCACTGTGGAGTTTCAATTTTGCTTAACTCAATTTAAATTTTAATATAAAAAATGTGCCTTTTTGATTGCGAGTGCTAGTTGTCATTCTCTTGTTAAATACAATTCAAATTATGTCAATGTTGATTAGAGAGGGGAAGATTCGAACTTTGGATGTCAAGAAAACACTTTCTTGTTGTTCAAGAGAGTGTGTTGTATGTAGTATAATTTGCCCCATTCTCCATTAAAGTTACCATAAAATTTTAGTGAAGTTGTGGTATCCCTTTTCCTTACATACGTGCTTGTTTCCTAAAAAAAAAAAAAGTCAATGTATTGCCAAATAAATGGTCCTTAGCCACGAGTCAAATTACAAGGGCCCTTGACTACCTTTGGATTTCCCTAGGCTTTGTATAGTGTGTGACATTCGGGCTGTACGTGACATCAAATCTATGCAATAGTACAAGGAAAATGATTATTGACCCAAACTATCAATATTCATTTTTGTAGAAATGTACTCCAAGTGCTCATTTCTTGTCTTATATAATTGTTTATAGGCTTCTCAAAAAAAAAAAAAATTGTTTATACTTACCAACAACGAAAAGAAGTAAATGTTTCCATATAAGGAAGTTATCGAAGCCTAGACGCTTATTATTTTCAATTTTTTAATGAAAATGCATAGTTCAAATTGAGTGGCTGAAAGCAACACCTCATTATTTTTTACTGTTCAAATTTTTAGATATATAGAAGAACCTTAGTCAAAGTGGAGTATCAATTTTGTTTAACTCAATTTAAATTTTGATACAAGAAATGTGCCTTTTTGAGTGGGTGTGCAAGTTGTCATTGTCTTGTTAAATACAATTCAAATTATGTCAATGTTGATTAGAGGGGGGAAGATTCGAACTCTTTATCTCAAGAACACACTTTCTTGTTGTTTAAGAGAATGTGTTGTATGTAGTATAATTTGCCCCACTCTCCATTAAAGTTACCATAAAATTTTAGTGAAGTTGCGGTATCCCTTTTCCATACGAACGTGTTTGTTTCTTTAAAAAAAAAAAAAAAGTCAATGTATTTCCTAATAAGTGGTCCTTAGTCACGAGTCGAATTACAAGGGCCCATGACTACCTTTGGATTTCCCTAGGCTTTGTATAGTGTGTGGCATTCGTGCTGTACGTGACATCAAATCTATGTCACAGTACAAAGAAAATGATTACTGACCCAAACTTTCAATAATCATTTTTGTAGGAATCTACTCCTATTGCCCATTTCTTGTCTTATATAATTGTTTATACGTTTGTCGAAAAAAAAAAATTGTTTATACTTAACAACAACAAAAAGAAGTAAATGTTTCCATATAAAGAAGTTATCGAAGCCTAGACGCTTATTATTTTCTATTTTTAGTGAAAATGCATAGTTGATATTGAGTGGCTGAAAGCAACACCTAATTATTGTTTACTGTTCAAATTTTTAGATATATAGAAGAACCACATTCACAGTGGAGTATCAATTTTGTTTAACTCAATTTAAATTTTAATACAAGAAATGTGCCTTTTTGAATGCGAGTGCAAGTTGTCATTGTCTTGTTAAATACAATTCAAATTATGTTAGTGTTGATTAGAGGGGGGAAGATTCGAACTCTGGATCTCAAGAAAACACTTTTTGGTTGTTCAAGAGAGTGTGTTGTATGTAGTATAATTTTCCCTAGTCTCCATTAATGTTACCATGAATTTTTAGTCAACTTGTGGTATCGCTTTTCCTTACGTATGTGTTTGTTTCCTAAAAAAAGAAAAAGAAAATATCAATGTATTTCCTAATAAATGGTCCTTAGTCATGAGTCAATTTACAAGGGCCCATGACTACCTTTGGATTTCCCCCGGCTTTGTATAGTGTTTGACATTTGGGCTGTACATGACATCAAATCTATGTCACAGTACAAAGAAAATGATTATTGACCCAAACTTTGAATTTTCATTTTTGCAGAAATCTACTCCAAGTGCTCAGTTCATGTCTTATATAATTGTTATACATTTCTCAAAAAAAAAAAAAAAAAAAATTGTTATACTTACCAACAACAAAAAGAAATAAATGTTTCCATATAAAGAAGTTATCGAAACCTAGACACTTATTATTTTCTATTTTTAATGAAAATGCATAGTTGATATTGAGTGGCTGAGAGTAACACCTAATTATTGTTCACTGTTCAAATTTTTAGATATATAGAAGAACCACATTCACTGTGGAGTTTCAATTTTGTTTAACTCAATTTAAAATTTAATACAAGAAATGTGCCTTTCTGATTGCGAGTGCAAGTTGTCATTGTCTTGTTAAATACAATTCAAATTATGTCAATGTTGATTAGTGGGGGGAAGATTCGAACTCTGGATCTTAAGAAAACACTTTCTTGTAGTTCAAGAGAGTGTGTTGTATGTAGTATAATTTGCCCCACTCTCTATTAAAGTTACCATGAATTTTTAGTGAAGTTGTGGTATCCCCTTTCCTTACGTATGTGTTTGTTTCTTAAAAAAAAATAATAATAATAAAGTCATTGTTTTTCCTATTAAATGGTCCTTAGTCATGAGTCAAATTACAAGGGCCCATGACTACCTTTGGATTTCCCTCGGCTTTGTATAGTGTTTGACATTTGGGCCGTACATGACATCAAATCTATGTCACAGTACAAAGAAAATGATTATTGACCCAAACGTTCAATTTTCATTTTTGCAGAAATCTACTCCAAGTGCTCAGTTCTTATCTTATATAATTGTTATACGTTTCTCAAAAAAAAAAAAAAAAATTTTATACTTACCAACAACGAAAAGAAGTAAATGTTTCCATATAAGGAAGTTATCGAAGCCTAGACGCTTATTATTTTCTATTTTTTAATGAAAATGCATAGTTCATATTGAGTGGCTGAAAGCAACACCTCATTATTTTTTACTGTTCAAATTTTTAGATATATAGAAGAACCACATTCACTGTGGAGTATCAATTTTGTTTAACTTAGTTTAAATTTTAATACAAGAAATGTGCCTTTTTGAATGCGTTTGCAAGTTGTCATTGTCTTGTTAAATACAATTCAAATTATGTCAATGTTGATTAGAGGGGGGAAGATTCGAACTCTTTATCTCAAGAACACACTTTCTTGTTGCTTAAGAGAATGTGTTGTATGTAGTATAATTTGCCCCACTCTCCATTAAAGTTACCATAAAATTTTAGTGAAGTTGCGGTATCCCTTTTCCATACGAACGTGTTTGTTTCTTTTAAAAAAAAAAAAGTCAATGTATTTCCTAATAAATGGTCCTTAGTCACGAGTCGAATTACAAGGCCCCATGACTACCTTTGGATTTCCCTTGGCTTTGTATAGTGTGTGGCATTTGTGCTGTACGTGACATCAAATCTATGTCACAGTACAAAGAAAATGATTACTGACCCAAACTTTAAATATTCATTTTTGTAGAAATCTACTCCTAGTGCCCATTTCTTGTCTTATATAATTGTTTATACATTTCTCAAAAAAAAAAAAAAAAAATTGTTTATACTTAACAACAACAAAAAGAAGTAAATGTTTCCATATAAAGAAGTTATCGAAGCCTGGACGCTTATTATTTTCTATTTTAAATGGAAATGCATAGTTGATATTGAGTGGTTGAAAGCAACACCTAATTATTGTTTACTATTCAAATTTTTAGATATATAGAAGAACCACATTCACAGTGGAGTATCAATTTTGTTTAACTCAATTTAAATTTTAATACAAGAAATGTGCCTTTTTGATTGCGAGTGCAAGTTGTCATTGTCTTGTTAAATACAATTCAAGTTATGTCAATGTTGATTAGTGGGGGGAAGATTCGAACTCTGAATCTCAAGAAAACACTTTTTGGTTGTTCAAGAGAGTGTGTTGTATGTAATATAATTTTCCCCAGTCTCCATTAATGTTACCATGAATTTTTAGTGAAGTTGTGGTATCGCTTTTCCTTACGTATGTGTTTGTTTCATAAAAAAAGAAAAAGAAAATATCAATGTATTTCCTAATAAATGGTCCTTAGTCATGAGTCAATTTACAAGGGCCCATGACTACCTTTGGATTTCCCTCGTCTTTCTATAGTGTTTGACATTTGGGCTGTACATGACATCAAATCTATGTCACAGTACAAAGAAAATGATTATTGACCCAAACTTTCAATTTTCATTTTTGCAGAAATCTACTCCAAGTGCTCAGTTCTTGTCTTATATAATTGTTATACGTTTCTCAAAAAAAAAAAAAAATAATTGTTATACTTACCAACAACGAAAAGAAGTAAATGTTTCCATATAAAGAAGTTATCGAAACCTAGACGTTTATTATTTTCTATTTTTAATGAAAATGCATAGTTGATATTGAGTGGCTGAAAGTAACACCTAATTATTATTTACTGTTCAAATTTTTAGATATATAGAAGAACCACATTCACTGTGGAGTTTCAATTTTGTTTAACTCAATTTAAATTTTAATACAAGAAATGTGCCTTTTTTATTGCGAGTGCAAGTTGTCATTGTCTTGTTAAATACAATTCAAATTATGTCAATGTTGATTGGTGGGGGGAAGATTCGAACTCTGGATCTTAAGAAAACACTTTCTTTTGTTCAAGAGAGTGTGTTGTATGTAGTATAATTTGCCCCACTCTCTATTAAAGTTACCATGAATTTTTAGTGAAGTTGTGGTATCCCCTTTCCTTACGTATGTGTTTGTTTCTTAAAAAAAAAAAATAATAATAAAGTCAATGTTTTTCCTTTTAAATGGTCCTTAGTCATGAGTCAAATTGCAAGGGCCCATGACTACCTTTGGATTTCCCTAGTCTTTGTGTAGTGTGTGACATTTGGGCTGTACGTGACATCAAATCTATGTCACAGTACAATGAAAATGATTATTGACCCAAACTTTCAATTTTCATTTTTGCAGAAATCTACTCTAAGTGCTCCGTTCTTGTCTTATATAATTGTTTATACGTTTCTTACCAAAAAAAAAAAAATTGTTTATACTTACCAACAACAAAAAGAAGTAAATGTTTCCATATAAAGAAGTTATCGAAGCCTAGACGCTTATTATTTTCTATTTTTAATGAAAATGCATAGTTGATATTGAGTGGCTGAAAGCAACACCTAATTATTGTTTACTGTTCAAATTTTTAGATATATAGAAGAACCACATTCACAGTGGAGTTTCAATTTTGTTTGACTTTATTTAAATTTTAATACAAGAAATGTGCCTTTTTGATTGTGAGTGCAATTTGTCATTGTCTTGTTAAATACAATTCAAATTATGTAAATGTTGATTAGATGGGGGAAGATTCGAACTCTTGATGTCAAGAAAACACTTTCTTGTAGTTCAAGAGAGCCTGTTGTATGTAGTATAATTGGCCCCACTGTCCATTAAAGTTACCATGAATTTTTAGTGAAGTTGTGGTATCCCTTTTCCTTACGTATGTGTTTGTTTCTTAAAAAAAAAAAAAAAAAAATGTCTATGTATTGCCTAATAAATGGCCCTTAGTCATGAGTCAAATTACAAGGGCCCATGACTACCTCTGGATTTCCGTTGGCTTTGTATAGTGCGTGACATTTGGGCTGTACGTGACATCAAATCTATGTCACAGTACAAAGGTATTGATTATTGACCCAAACTTTCAATTTTCATTTTTGTAGAAATCTACTCCAAGTGCTCATTTCTATTATTATATAATTGTTTATACATTTCTCAAAAAAAAAAAAAAATTGTTTATACTTATCAACAACGGAAAGAAGTTATTGTTTCCATATAAAGTAGTTATCGAAACCTAGACGCTTATTTTTTTTTTTTTAATGAAAATGCATAGTTGATATTGAATGGCTAAAAGTAACATGTAATTATTCTTTACTGTTCAAATTTTTAGATATATAGAAGAACCACAATCACAGTGGAGTTTCAATTTTGTTTAACTTAATTTAAATTTTAATACAAGAAATGTGTATTTTTGATTGCGAGTGCAATTTCTCATTGTCTTGTTATATACAATTCAAATTATGTCAATGTTGAATAAAGGGGGGAAGATTCGAACTCTGGATCTCAAGAACACACTTTCTTGTTGTTTAGGAGAGTGTGTTGTATGTAGTATAATTTGCCTCACTATCCATTGAAGTTACCAAGAATTTTTAGTGAAGTTGTGGTATCCTTTTTCCTTACCTACGTGTTTGTTTCTTAAAAAAAAAAAATGTCAATGTATTGCCTAATAAATGGTCCTTAGTCACAAGTCAAATTACAAGGGCCCGTGACTACCTTTGGATTTCCCTGGGCTTTGTATAGTGTGTGACATTTGGGCTATACGTGACATCGAATCTTTGTCACAGTACAAAGAAAATGATTATTGTTCCAAACTTTCAATTTTCATTTTTTAGAAATCTACTCCAAGTCCTCAGTTCTTGTCTTATATAATTGTTTATACATTTCTCAAAAAAAAATAATTGTTTGTACTTATTGTTACGACATCTATGTTTTTACTTGTTAAGAACATATGTCACTTATTTATGTAAATTGGCTAATCCTTTGACATAACGCACTCTACTTGTAATTGGGTAGTTCTAGGTGTTTTTAATACTTCAAGAAACAAGGTTTCAAGATCAAGTGTTGAAGTCGTCTAGTCTATCCAATAAAAACAAGCTGAAGTGTAAAATCATTAAAGCTCGACACCTTTTCAGTAGCTCCTCGACACCTGCTATCTGTTGAGATTTATAAAATCAGATTTTCTAATATGATTTCTTGGGATCTGTGAATGTGTCTTTTGGCCTTCTTTTCTCCTAACCCTAGACATATTAAAGGATTATTTTAAGAGCCATCAAATCGTACACTAGTTACACAAGCATTGAGCAAACTCTGTTCAGGCAATTTATGATCAACGATGAAGTTTTTGACCTAGTTCATATTCTCTGAAGAAGTTGTTGTGTATTTGCATCAAAGGGTTTTGTGACCAAGCATCTTCCTGATCTTCATCGTGTAGGATGAACTGAAGTACTTTGCAGCCAACCTCTCCTTCTAAGTTGGTGTTTGAAGTCGCTTACTAGGATCCGCGCATTGGTTAGTCACATACTTGGGAGCCGTGCATCAAAAGGGAGAACTGTCACTATAGATCAAGTCCAATTGGGTATTGGGGTAAGAGTTCAACTGTAGGTTGGTAAGGTAATTGGGATTACTTTACTTGTAACCGCTTGATTTGATAATAGTGGAGTTTTGAGAGTGGTGACCTGAAAATCACCCGGTGGGGTTTTTGCCGTAAGGGTTTTCCCCATTCGTAAACAAATCATCGTGTCATTTAATTTCCGCTGCATATTTAGTTATTTGGTGATTTGTTTGTACTTCCACGTATTTGCATGTTAAATTGATTAATTAATAACTTGGCTAATTAATTAATTGGTTTAATCACAAGGGGTCATTTAGTTTGTGGCCTATCAAGTGGTATCAGAGCAAACACACTCTGATTAGGGTTTAATCTTTGCTGTGTTTGATCCATTGACCCTTGTTTGTCATGGATAGAGGACAGTCGTTAATTATACCTCACTTATTTGATGGGACTAACTACACATACTGGAAAGTACGCATGAGAGCTTTTTTGCAGTCCTTAGATGAAAAGGAGCGACAAGCTGTAGAGATTGGCTGGACTAAGCCAAAGAAAGCACTGGCCGATTAGGGTGAAGCCAAGATTAAGGCAGCAAACTTCAACAGCAGGGCATTGAATGCGTTGTTCAGTGTGGTCACCAATGAGGAGTTCAAGAAGATATCCTCAACTGAAACTGCTAAGGAGGCATGGACCATCCTCCAGACAACCTATGAAGGAACAAAGGCTGTCAGAGATTCAAAGCTTCAGAGGCTCACTACAAGCTTTAAAGAGATTAAGATAGAGGAGGATGAGTCGTTTGATGAGCTCTATGCCAAGCTCAAGGACATAGTAAACTCAGCCTTCAATCTTGGGGAAACCATCCCTGAACCCAAGATTGTGAGGAAAGTGCTCAGATCTCTACCCGAGAGATTCCATGCCAAGATTACGGCTATAGAGGAATCAAATGATATTGACAAAATTCCTTTGACTGAGCTGGTTGGAAACTTGCAAACCTATGAGATAGGGTTATCTAGGATTGGCAAGTCAAATAAAGGCAAGGCATGGCCTTGAAGGCAAAGAGCAGTGATACAGATGAGTCTTCCAATGATGAAGATTCCAAGATGAAGTCCTACATTACAAGGCAGTTCAAGAAGTTTATGAAGAATGCCAATGGGAGGAGCTTCGATAAGGACCGTAGACAATCCAGTTCTTTCCAGTCTAAGGTGCAAGACAGAGGGAAAAAGGATGCTGAGGAAGGCGGTCAGTACACTGTTCCTGCAGGACCAAAGTGTTTTGGATGTCATGGATTCGGTCACATGAAGCATAAATGCCCAACATATCTGAAGAGCATTGGGAAGAGTAAGGCACTTTCTGCAACCTTGAGTGACACTGAGCCTGAAGATGATTCCGACAATGAGGATGACGGAATCTTAAATGCCTTCACTGCCACAGTCAATCCTACTAAAGGGATTGTTGAAGAAGTGGACGAAGAAGAAGAACTGGTGGAGTCAAAATTCAAGAAGATGGATAATCAAGATGATATCCATTCAGCCTATGAGAAACTTTACAAGCTCTCTGAGAAGCATGAGAAATTGTATAGGCTGGCCACCAAGAAGCTCAGTGATGTGGAACTTGATCGTGAAGAGTTGTCCACAAAGTTTGATGAGGCGAATCAAACTATTGGTACACTGAGGTTTGAGAACAATTTCTTGGCTGAGAAGACCAAGAAGCTTGAAGAGGAGCTATTTCAAGTTAGAGCTCAACTGGAGAGGACTTCAAGTGCAAAGCTTGATGAGATGCTCAGCAATTAGAAATCTGCTTCGGATCGAACAGGTTTAGGGTATGGTCCTTCTTCCTCTCATATTGCTTCTACTAGTACTACTGTTTTTGTTTCTCCTGCTAATAACACTGAAATTGAGAACACTGATGTTAAAACTGAATTAGCTAGTGAGAACTTAGACAAGGGTAAATCTATCTTAGGAGCACCCCTTAAGCAAGATAAGAAAGTTGCTAAAAACCCTAGGGCTAAGAAGGCTAACTCTCAAAAGCCTAAACAAAAGAAGCAGCATCTCTGTCATCATTGTGGAGCTGCCGGTCATACTCGACCAAATTGCTACAAGTGGCTAGCCACTCAACAGAGCAACGGCATGATAGCATCTGGAAGCCAAAATCAGCTTCAATCCTCTCTCGCTCCTCTTGGAGATCTTCTGAAAGCCTTCATGTTCCTTTCGAACTTGAACAGTTTAAATTCTTCCCCCTCACAGCCGGTTTAAGGGTTCAATCAAAGGAAATGTTCTTCCAAAGTGTGGAAGAAAAATGACTCTAAGTGATTTTATCACTTTCTTCTATCTTCTTGTTTTTTTTTTTTTTTTTTTTTTTTTGTTTATTGCATTACTTGTGTGTTTTGCATTTTTGAGTCAATCTAGTTTTATGTTTTGTTTTGAAAGCATGTTTTTGTGTGTTTATTTTCAGTTTTGTTTATTTTGTTTTTGAAATAAAATTTTTTTTTTTGAAAAATTGAAAAATACAAAAACAGTGTATGTTTTGTATACATTGGTACTTGTGTACCTTGGATGGCCATTGAAACAAAATTTTCTAAACTTTGTATCTTTTGTAGTTTAGATGAGCATCTCCATGCACAACTAAGCAAGTGAGCTTTGTGGCTCTTGTTTGTGATGAGTAAGATTAAGTTATCTCTTAAAACTTAACACTCATATCACTCTTTTTGACGAGCAGGACTAGAAAATCCTAAGAGAAAGGCATAAATAACCATCTCACTACTGTTGCTCGCCAATCATATTATGACACCTGCATGCTTCGGCATAGTAAAAGTGCATTGTCATAGACACCTATATGCTTCAGCATAGCAAAAGTGCAGTGTCAAAGACATCTGTATGCTTCACCATAGCAAAAGTGCAATGTCTGTGCTTAACAAGTTGGGTATTTCTTTTCTCTCTTTTTATGCCCATGCATGATATGCTAAAAAGAAAATATGCAAAGAAAATAAAAAGCAAAAAGATTAAAATGCTTTAAATATGATTGCAAGCGTGTTTTCTAGGAGATGTGGGAGTTATAGGATGTACCTCGAAGGTGATAGTCCCCATCAAACAGTTATGATTGTGTGTGAGTTAAAGTTATTTTCTCATATCTCAGATTGTCATAACATGTATACACATATGCAATCTTGCGATGTTTTTCACACACAACACACAATATTCTTTGCTACTATTGATACATGTGCAGGTACAATGTGATTTGGCCATCACAAGTGTTTACATGTGCTAATGTATGCTCACTAAACTGTCTTGATTTGTTTTTGAAAAATAAAATTGGTTAGACTTGTTTAGTGTATGTGTGTGTGTGTGTTTCTAAGGATCCATGTGCTTAAATTGTTTGATGAGAGATGTTTTTGAGAGCTTAATATGTTGATTGGATCATTGGTTGAGGTGTATGTTGGATTGCATTTATGTCTGTGTTTTTCACTTCTCGAAAAACTACTTTTAACTGCTGGCTCGACACCTCCTTGATACCTTGTTATCTGTCGAGCTTCTCAAGCCTTTTTCTTATCGCAATCTCGACACCTCTTCGACACCTGATGGATTGATCGAGAATGTTCCTGTCTCCTCGATACCTTCTCGATACCTTGTCAATCGATCGAGCTTTTGTTCTTGGTTTTGGTGTTTATTCCTCGATACCTTCTCGACACCTGTAGTTGTCGACGTTCATTTTCTCGACACCTACCTTGACAGTTGTCTCGACACCTCTCGACACCTTAGCTATCGAGAATTACTGAAGCTCCTATATAAGCTTCTGTCGCGATTCGGTTCTCATTTTCTCGATCTCTATCGATCTATCCACGGCTGTTCATCTCCCAAACTCCTTTTTCTCACTCAAAACCTTCAACCCACGTGATTTTCGGCCCTTCCTTGCTTCAAATCACTTGGTATGATCTCTTTTTCCCTCATTATTCATGCATTTCATGTTTTGAATCTTAGGTTTTGGGGTTTTTGAAAATTTTTGGGGTTTTTCAAAATTAATGAGTTTTTCTTGAAATTTTGGGTTGGGTTTTCACTTAAATGTGTTCAAAATGTCATACATTGCATTTCATGTGCATAATTAGAATGGTATTTACATGCATTTAGATGTGTGTTCAATGTTTGTGTGCTAGTAGGATTGGATTGGGTTGAGCCCATGATGCTTTTTACTTTGCATGTCACATGTTCATGCATTCCCCATGCATACGTACTCATTGTTCAATATATTTGATATATGTGAACTATTTTGGGACTTTTCTGATTGACATCTTCTCTATCTCTTTCTCATTCTGTTTACGTTAGTAGTGTCTATGGCACCTAAGCATAAATCCACTCCGGCTTGGAACCTTCTGCGTTCTGGAGCTTCTTCATCTTCTGATTCTGCTCCTCTCAATTTTTGGTTCTGTGATGGTGATGCCCACAAGGCATTTTCGGAGAACTTTTCTAGACGAGGTGTTCATTCGAAACGCCAAGTCATTTTGGCGGACTTCGCCGACACTAACCTTCCCTCTATCATTCACAGTAGGGGATGGGAGTCACTGTGTGTCATCCTGGTCACATGATCTCTCGTGCTCATTCAGGAGTTTTACTCCAACATGCACGGGATTGATCGTTTAGTACCTCTCTTTCTCACTCGCGTTCGAGGTACGTGCATCCCTGTCACACCGCAGCTAGTTGCGGATGTGCTTAGGGTTCTTAGGATAGAGTTTCCTGACTACCCTTCTTGTGATCGTTCAGTACAAAAGTTGCACAAGCATTGAGCAAACTCTGTTCAAGCAATTTGTGATCAAAGACGAAGTTCTTGACCTAGTTCATATTCTCAGAAGAAGTTGCTGTGTATTTGCAGCAAAGGGTTTTGTGACCAAGCATCTTCCTGATCTTCATCGTGTAGGATGAATTGAAGAAATTTGCAGCCAACCTCTCCTTCTAAGTTGGTGTTTGAAGTTGTGTACTGGGATCCGCGCATTGGTTAGTCACGTACTTGGGAGCCGGGCATCAAAAGGGGGAACTATCACTACAGATCAAGTCCAATTGGGTATTGGGGTAAGGGTTTAACTGTAGGTTGGTAAGGTACTTGGGATTCCTTTACTTGTAACCGCTTGATTTGATAATAGGGGAGTTTCGAGAGTGGTGACCTGAAAATCACCCGGTGGGGTTTTTGCCATAAGAGTTTTCCTCATTCGTAAACAAATCACCGTGTCATTTAATTTACACTGCATATTTAGTTATTTGGTGATTTGTTTGTGCTTCCACGTATTTTCATGTTAAACTGATTAATTAATAACTTGGCTAATTAATTAATTGGTTTAACCACAAAGGGTCATTCAGTTTGTGGCCTATCACTTATCAACAATGAAAAGAAGTAAATGTTTCCATACAAAGAAGTTATCGAAACTTAGACGCTGATTATTTTCTATTTTTAATGAAAATGCATAGTTGATATTGAGTGGCTAAAAGTAACACCTAATTATTGTTTAGTGTTCAAATTTTTAGATATACAGAAGAACCACAGTCACAGTGGAGTTTCAATTTTGTTTAACTCAATTTAAATTCTAATACAAGAAATGTGCATTTTTAACTGCGAGTGCAAGTTGTCATTGTCTTGTTAAATACAATTCAAATTATGTCAATGTTGATTAGAGGGGGGAAGTTTCGAACTCTGGATCTCAAGAACACACTTTCTGGTTGTTTAAGAGAGTGTGTTGTATGTAGTATAATTTGCCCCACTTTCCATTAAAGTTACCATGAATTTTTAGTGAAGTTGTGGTATCCCTTTTCCTTACGTATGTGTTTGTAAAAAAAAAAGTCAATGTATTGCGTAATAAATGGTCCTTAGTCATGAGTCAAATTACAAGGGCCCATGACGACCTTTTCATTTCCCAAGGCTTTGTATAGTGTGTGACATTTGGGCTGTACGTGACGTCAAATCTATGTCACAGTGCAAAGAAAATGATTATTGAACCAAACGTTCAATTTTCATTTTTGTAGAAATCTACTCCAATTGCTCAGTTCTTGGCTTATATAATTGTTTATACATTTGTCAAAAAAAAAAAAAAAATTGTTCATACTTATCAACTACGATAAGAAGTAAATGTTTTCATATAATGAAGTTATCGAAACCTAGACGCTTATTATTTTCTATTTTTAATGAAAATGCATAGTTCATGTTGAGTGGCTAAAAGCAAAACCAAATTATTGTTTAATGTTCAAATTTTTAGATATATAGAAGAACCACAGTCACAGTGGAGTTTCAATTTTGTTTAACTCAATTTAAATTCTAATACAAGAAATGTGCATTTTTTATTGCGAGTGCAAGTTGTCATTGTCTTGTTAAATACAATTCAAATTATGTCAATGTTGATTGGAGGAGGGAAGTTTCGAACTCTGGATCTCAAGAATGCACTTTCTTGTTGTTTAAGAGAGTGTGTTGTATGTAGTATAATTTGCCCCACTCTCCATTAAAGTTACCATGAATTTTTAGTGAAGTTGTGGTATCCCTTTTCCTTACGTACGTGTTTGTTTCTTTTAAAAAAAAAAAAAATATCAATGTATTGCCTAATAAATTGTCCTTAGTCACGAGTCAAATTACAAGGGCCCATGACTACCTTTGGATTTCCCTAGGCTTTGTATAGTGTGTGACATTCGGGCTGTACGTGACATCAAATCTATGTCACAGTACAAAGAAAATGATTATTGACCCAAACATTCAATTTTCGTTTTTGTAGAAATCTACTCCAACTGCTCAGTTCTTGTCTTATATAATTGTTTATACTTACCAACAACAAAAAGAAGTAAATGTTTCCATTTAAAGAAGTTATCGACGCCTAGATGCTTATTATTTTCTATTTTTAATGAAAATTCATAGTTGATATTGAGTGGCTGAAAGCAACACCTAATTATTGTTTACTGTTCAAATTTTTAGATATATAGAAGAACCACATTCACAGTGGAGTTTCAATTTTGTTTGACTCAATTTAAATTTTAATACTAGAAACGTGCCTTTTTTATTCCGAGTGCAAGTTGTCATTGTCTAGTTAAATACAATTCAAATTATGTCATTGTTGATTAGAGGGGGGGAAGATTCGAACTCTGGATCCCAAGAAAACACTTTCTTGTAGTTCAAGAGAGTGTGTTGTATGTAGTATAATTTGTCTCACTCTCCATTAAAGTAACCATGAATTTTTAGTGAAGTTGTGGTATCCCTTTTCCTTACGTATGTGTTTGTTTCTTAAAAAAAAAAAAATGTCAATGTATTGCATAATAAATGGTCCTTAGTCATGAGTCAAATTACAAGGGCCCATGACTACCTTTGCAGTTCCCTAGGCTTTGTATAGTGTGTGACATTTGGGCTATACGTGACGTCAAATCTATGTCACAGTGCAAATAAAATGATTATTGAACCAAACTTTCAATTTTCATTTTTGTAGAAATCTACTCCAATTGCTCAGTTCTTGGCTTGTATAATTGTTTATACATTTGTCAAAAAAAAAAAAAAAATTGTTCATACTTATCAACTACGATAAGAAGTAAATGTTTTCATATAATGAAGTTATCGAAACCTAGACGCTTATTATTTTCTATTTTTAATGAAAATTCATCGTTGATATTGAGTGGCTGAAAGCAACACCAAATTATTGTTTAATGTTCAAATTTTTAGATATATAGAAGAACCACAGTCACAGTTGATAGGCCACAAACTGAATGACCCCTTGTAATAAAATCAATTAATTAATTAGCCAAGTTATTAATTAATCAATTTAACATGCAAATACGTGGAAGCACAAACAAATCACCAAATACTAAATATGCAGCGGAAAATAAATAACACGGTGATTTGTTTACGAATGGGGAAAACCCTAACGGCAAAAACCCCACCAGGTGATTTTCAGGTCACCACTCCCGAAACTCCACTATTATTAAATCAAGCGGTTACAAGTAAAGGAATCCCAAGTACCTTACCAACTTACAGTTGAACCCTTACCCCAATACCCAATTGGACTTGATCTGTAGCGACAATTTCCACCTTTGATGCACGGCTCCCAAGTACGTGACTAACCAATGCGCGGATCCCAGTACGCGACTTCAAACACCAACTTAGAGGGAGAGGTTGGCTGCAAAGTTCTTCAGTTCATCATACACAATGAAGATCAGGAAGATGCTTGGTTACAAAACTCTATGGTGCAAATACACAGCAACTTCTTGAGAGAAGATGAACTAGGTTAAGAAATTCGTCTTTTAATCACAATTTGCTTGAACAGAGATTGCTCAATGCTTTTGCAACTTGTGTACAACTTGACGGCTCTTAAAACAATCCTTTTATATGTTTAGGGTTAGAAGAAAAGAAGGCCCAAAAGCATATTCACAGATCCCAAGAAAATCAGATCAGAAAATCTAAAATTATAAATCTCGACAGATAGCAGGTGTCGAGGTAGCTATCGAGAAGGTGTCGAGCTTTAATGAAATTGCACTTCAGCTTGCTTTTTCTTGGGCAGACTTGATGACTTCAACACTTATTCTTGAAACCTTGTTTCTTGAAGTATTAAAAACACCTAGAACTACCCAATTACAAGTAGAGTGCGTTTTGTCCAAAGGATTAGCCAATTTACATAAACAAGTGACATATGTTCTTAACAAGTGAACACACATATGACCTAACAACAGTGGAGTTTCAATTTTGTTTAACTTAATTTAAATTCTAATACAAGAACTGTGCATTTTGATTGTGAGTGCAAGTTGTCATTGTCTTGTTAAATACAATTCAAATTATGCCAATGTTGATTAGAGGGAGGAAGTTTTGAACTCTGGATCTCAAGAACACACTTTCTTGTTGTTTAAGAGAGTGTCTTCTATGTAGTATAATTTGCCCCACTCTCCATTAAAGTTACCATGAATTTTTAGTGAAGTTTTGGTATCCCTTTTCCATACATACGTGTTTGTTTCTTAAAAAAAAAAACTCTCAATGTATTGCCAAAAAAATGGTCCTTAGTCACGAGTCAAATTACAAGGGCCCATGACTACCTTTGGATTTCCCTAGGCTTTGTATAGTGTGTGACATTCGGGCTGTAAGTGACATCAAATCTATGTCACAGTACAAAGAAAATGATTATTGACCCAAACTTTCAATTTTCATTTTTGTAGATATCTACTCCAAGTGCTCAATTCTTGTCTTATATAATTGTTTATACGTTTCTCAAAAAAAAAAAAAAAAATTTACACTTACCAACGACAAAAAGAAGTAAATGTTTCCATATAAAAAAGTTATCGAAGCCTAGACGCTTATTATTTTCTATTTTTAATGGAAATTCATAGTTGATATTGAGTGGCTGAAAGCAACACCTAATTATTGTTTACTGTTCAAATTTTTAGATATAGAGAAGAACCACATTCACAATGGAGTTTCAATTTTGTCTAACTCAATTTAAATTTTCATACAAGGAATGTGCCTTTCTGATTGTGAGTGCAAGTTGTCGTTGTCTTGTTAAATACAATTCAAATTATGTCAATGTTGATTAGAGGGGGGTAGATTCGAACTCTACATCTCAAGAACACACTTTGTTGTTGTTTAAGAGAGTGTGTTGTGTATGTAGTACAATTTGCCCCACTCTCCATCAAAGTTACCATGAATTTTTAGTGAAGTTGTGGTATCCCTTTTCCATACGTACGTGTTTGTTTCCTAAAAAAAAAAAAAAAAATGTCAATGTTTTGCCTAATAAATGGTCCTCAGTCACGAGTCAAATTACAAGGGCCCATGACAACCTTTGGATTTCCCTAGGCTTTGTATAGTGTGTGACATTCGGGCTGTACGTGACATCAAATCTATGTCACAGTACAAAGAAAATGATTATTGATCCAAACATTCAATTTTCATTTTTGTAGAAATCTACTCCAAGTGCTCAGTCCTTGTCTTATATAATTGGTTATATGTTTCTCAAAAAAAAAAAAAAAAAAATTGTTTATACTTACCAACAACAAAAAGAAGTAAATGTTTCCATATAAAGAAGTTATCAAAGCCTAGACACATATTATTTTCTATTTTTAATGAAAATTCATAGTTGATATTGAGTGGCTGAAAGCAGCACCTAATTATTGTTTACTGTTCAAATTTTTAGATAAATAGAAGAACCACATTCACAGTGGAGTTTCAATTTTGTTTAACTCATTTTAAATTTTAGAACAAGAAATGTGCCTGTTTGATTGCGAGTGCGAGTTGTCAATTTCTTGTTAAATACAATTCAAATTATGTCAATGTTGATTAGAGGGGGGAAAATTCGAACTCGGGATCTCAAGAAAAAACTTTATTGTAGTTCAAGAGAGTGTGTTGTATGTAGTATAATTTTCCCCACTCTCAATTAAAGTTACCATGAATTTTTAGTGAAGTTGTGGTATCCCTTTTCCTTACGTATGTGTTTGTTTCTTAAAAAAAAAAAAAAATGTCAATGTATTGCATAGCAAATGGTCCTTAGTATAGAGTCAAATTACAAGGGCCCTTGACTAACTTTGGATTTCCCAATGCTTTGTATAGTCTGTGACATTCGGGCTGTACGTGACATCAAATCTATGTCATAGTACCAAGGAAAATGATTATTGACCCAAACTTTCAATTTTCATTTTTGTAGAAATCTACTCCAACTGCTCAGTTCTTCTCTTACGTAATTGTTTATACGTTTCTCAACCCAAAAAAAAAAAAAAAAAAATTGTTTATACTTACCGACAATAGAAAGAAGTAAATGTTTCCAAATAAAGAAGTTATCAAAGCATAGACGCTTATTATTTTCTATTTTTAATAAAAATTCATAGTTGATATTGAGTGGCTGAAAGCAACACCTAATTATTGTTTACTGTTCAAATTTTTAGATACATAGAAGAACCACAATCACAGTGGAGTCTCAAATTTGTTTAACTCAATTTAAATTTTAAAACAAGAAAAGTGCCTTTTTGATTGCTAGTGCAAGTTGTCAATTCCTTGTTAAATACAATTCAAACTATGTCAATGTTGATTAGAGGGGGGAAGACTTGAACTCTGGATCTCAAGAAAAAACTTTCTTGTAATTCAAGAGAGTGTGTTGTAAGTAGTATAATTTGCCCACTCCCCATTAAAGTTACCATGAATTGTTAGTGAAGTTGTGGTGTCCTTTTTCCTTACGTATGTGGTTGTTTCTTAAAAAAAACAAAATGTCAATGTATTTCCTAATAAATGGTTCTTTGTCATGAGTCAAATTACAAGGGCCCATGACTACCTTTGGATTTCCCTAGGCTTTGTATAGTGTGCGACATTTGGGCTGTATGTGACATCAAATCTATGTCACAGTACAAAGAAAATGATTATTGACCCAAACTTTCAATTTTCATTTTTGTAGAAACCTACTCCAAGTGCTCAGTTCTTATCCTATATTTTTGTTTATACATTTCTCAAAAAAAATAATTGTTTGTACTTATCAACAACGAAAAGAAGTAAATGTTTCCATATAAAGAAGTTATCGAAACCTAGACGCTTATTATTTTCTATTTTTAACGAAAATGCAAAGTTGATATTGAGTGGCTGAAAGTAACACCAAATTATTGTTTACTGTTCAAATTTTTAGATATATAGAAGAACTACAGTCACAGTGGAGTTTCAATTTTGTTTAACTCAATTTAAATTTTAATGCAAGAAATGTGCATTTTTGATTGCGAGGCCAAGTTGTAATTGTCTTGTAAAATACAATTCAAATTATGTCAATGTTGATTAGAGGGGGGAAGATTCGAACTCTGGATCTCAAGAATACACTTTCTTGTTGTTTAAGAGAGTGTGTTGTATGTAGTATAATTTGCCTCACTCTCCATTAAAGTTACCATGAATTTTTAGTGATGTTGTGGTATCCCTTTTCCATACGTACGTGTTTGTTTCTTCCAAAAAAAAAGAAAAGTCAATGTATTGCATAACAAATGGTCCTTAGTCACGAGCCAAATTACAAGGGCCCATGACTACCTTTCAATTTCCCTAGGCTTTGTATAGTCTGTGAAATTCGGGCTGTACATGACATCAAATCTATGTCATAGTCCAAAGGAAAATGATTATTGACCCAAACTTTCAATTTTCATTTTTGTAGAAATCTACTCCAACTGCTCAGTTCTTGTCTTATATAATTTAAATATACGTTTCTCAAAAAAAAAAAAAAAATTGTTTACACTTACCAATCACAAAAAGAAGTAAATGTTTCCATATAAAGAAGTTATCGAAGCCAAGACACTTATTATTTTCTATTTTTAATGAAAATTCGCAGTTGATATTGAGTGGCTGAAAGCAACACATAATTATTGTTTACTGTTCAAATTTTTAGATATATAGAAGAACCACCGTCACAGTGGAGTTTCAATTTTGTTTAACTCAATTTAAATTTTAATACAAGAAATGTGCAACTTTGATTGCGAGTGGAAGTGGTCATTGTATTGTTAAATACAATTCAAATTATGTCAATGTTGATTATAGGTGGGAAGGTTCGTACTCTGGATCTAAAGAACACACTTTCTTGTTGTTTAAGAGAGTGTGTTGTGTATGTAGTATAATTTGCCCCACTCTCCATTAAAGTTACCATGAATTTTTAGTGAAGTTGTGGTATCCCTTTTCCTTACGTACGTGTTTGTTTCTTAAAAAAAAAAAATGTCAATGTATTGCCTAATAAATGGTCCTTAGTCACGATTCAAATTACAAGGGCCCATGACTACCTTTGGATTTCCCTAGGCTTTGTATAGTGGGTTACATTCGGGCTGCATGTGACATCAAATCTATGTCACAGTACGAAGAAAATGGTTACTGACCCAAGCTTTCAATTTTCATTTTTGTAGAAATCTACTCCAAGTGCTCAATTCTTGTCTTGTATATTTGTTTATACGTTTCTCCAAAAAAAAAAATTGTTTATACTTACCAACAACAAAAAGAAGTAAATGTTTCCATATAAAGAAGTTATCGAAGCCTAGAAGCTTATTATTTTCTATTTTTAATGAAAATGCATAGTTGATATTGAGTGGCTGAAAGTAACACCTAATTATTGTTTACTGTTCAAATTTTTAGATATACAGAAGAACCACAGTCACAGTTGAGTTTCAATTTTGTTTAACTCAATTTAAATTTTAATACAAGAAATGTGCATTTTTGATTGCGAGGGCAAGTGGTCGTTGTCTTGTTAAATACAATTTAAATTATGTCAATGTTGATTAGAGGGGGGAAGATTCGAACTCTAGATCTCAAGAATACACTTTCTTGTTGTTTAAGAGAGTGTGTTGTATGTGGTATAATTTGCCCCCCTCTCCATTAAAGTTACCATGAATTTTTAGTGATGTTTTGGTATCTCTTTTCATTACGTACGTGTCTGTTTCTAAAAAAAAAAAAAAAAAGTCAATGTATTGCATAACAAATGGTCCTTAGTCACGAGTCAAATTACAAGGGCCCTTGTCTACCTTTGGATTTCCCTAGGCTTTGTATAGTCTGTGACATTCGGGCAGTACGTGACATCAAATCTATGTCACAGTACAAAGGAAAATGATTATTGACCCAAACTTTCAATTTTCATTTTTGTAGAAATCTACTCCAACTGCTCAGTTCTTGTCTTATATAATTGTTTATACTTGCCAATCACAAAAAGAAGTAAATGTTTCCATATAAAGAAGTTATCGAAGCCTAGACGCTTATTATTTTCTATTTTTAATGAAAATGCATAGTTGATATTGAGTGGCTGAAAGTACACCTAATTATGGTTTACTGTTCAAATTTTTAGATATATAGAAGAACCACAGTCACAGTTGAGTTTCAATTTTGTTTAACTCAATTTAAATTTTAATACAAGAAATGTGAATTTTTGATTGCGAGGGCAAGTGGCCGTTGTCTTGTTAAATACAATTTGAATTATGTCAATGTTGATTAGAGGGGGGAAGATTCGAACTCTGGATCTCAAGAATACACTTTCTTGTTGTTTAAGAGAGTGTGTTGCATGTGGTATAATTGTCCCCCCTCTCCATTAAAGTTACCATGAATTTTTAGTGATGTTTTGGTATCCCTTTTCCTTACGTACGTGTCTGTTTCTAAAAGGAAAAAAAAATGTCAATGTATTGCATAACAAATGGTCCTTAGTCACGAGTCAAATTACAAGGGCCCATGACTACCTTTGGATTTCCCTAGGCTTTGTATAGTCTGTGACATTCGGGCAGTACGTGACATCAAATCTATGTCACAGTACAAAGGAAAATGATTATTGACCCAAACTTTCAATTTTCATTTTTGTAGAAATCTACTCCAACTGCTCAGTTCTTGTCTTATATAATTGTTTATACATTTCTCCAAAAAAAAAAAAATTTGTTTATACTTACCAACAACTAAAAGAAGTAAATGTTTCCATATAAAGAAGTTATCGAAGCCTAGACGCTTATTATTTTCCATTTTTAATGAAAATTCATAGTTGATATTGAGTGGCTGAAAGCAATACCTAATTACTGTTTACTGTTCAAATTTTTAGATATATAGAAGAACCACCGTCACAGTGGAGTTTCAATTTTGTTTAACTCAATTTAAATTTTAATACAAGAAATGTGCATTTTTGATTGCAAGTGGAAGTGGTCATTGTATTGTTAAATACAATTCAAATTATGTCAATTTTGATTAGAGGGTGGAAGATTCGAACTCTGGATCTCAAGAACACACTTTCTTGTTGTTTAAGAGAGTGTGTTGTGTATTTAGTATAATTTGCCCCACTCTCCATTAAAGTTACCATGAATTTTTAGTGAAGTTGTGGTATCCCTTTTCCATAAGTGCGTGTTTGTTTCTTTTAAAAAAAAAAAAAATGTCAATGTATTGCCTAATAAATGGTCCTTAGTCGCGATTCAAATTACAAGGGCCCATGACTACCTTTTGATTTCCCTAGGCTTTGTATAGTGTGTTACATTCGGCTGTATGTGACATCAAATCTATGTCACAGTACGAAGAAAATGATTATTGACCCAAACTTTCAATTTTCATTATTGTAGAAATCTACTCCAAGTGCTCAATTCTTGTCATATATAATTGTTTATACGTTTCTCAAAAAAAAAAAAAAAAATGTTTATACTTACCAACAACAAAAGGAAGTAAATGTTTCCATATAAAGAAGTTATCGAAGCCTAGACGCTTATTATTTTCTATTTTTAATGAAAATGCATAGTTGCTATTGAGTGGCTGAAAGCAACACCTAATTATTGTTTACTGTTCAAATTTTTAGATAAAAGAAGAACCACATTCAAAGTGGAGTTTCAATTTTGTTTAACTGAATTTAAATTTTAATACAAGAAATGTGCCTTTTTTATTCCGAGTGCAAGTTGTCCTTGTCTTGTTAAATACAATTCAAATTATGTCAATGTTGATTAGAGGGGGGAAGATTCGAACTCTGGATCTCAAGAAAACACTTTCTTGTAGTCAAAGGAGTGTGTTGTATGTAGTATAATTTGCCCCACTCTCCATTAAAGTTACGATGAATCTTTAGTGAAGTTGTGGTATCCCTTTTCCTTACGTATGTGTTTGTTTCTTAAAAAAAAAAAAAAAATGCCAATGTATTGCCTAATAAAAGGTCCTTAGTCATGAGTCAAATTTCAAGGGCCCATGACTTCCTTTGGATTTCCCTAGGCTTTGTATAGACTATGACATTTGGGCTGTACGTGACATCTAATCTATGTCACAGTACAAAGAAACTGATAATTTTCCCAAACTTTCAATTTTCATTTTTGTAGAAATCTACTCCAAGTGCTTAGTTCTTGTCTTATATAATTGTTTATACATTTCTCAAAAAAAATAATTGTTTATTCTTATCAACAACGAAAAGAAGTAAATGTTTACATATAAAGAAGTTATCGAAACCTAAACGCTTATTATTTTCTATTTTTAATGAAAATGCATTGTTGATATTGAGTGGCCGAAAGCAACACCTAATTATTGTTTAATGTTCAAATTTTAGATATATAGAAGAACCACAGTCACAGCAGAGTTTCAATTTTGTTTAACTCAATTTAAATTTTAATACAAGAAACGTGCATTTTTGATTGCGAGTGCAAGTTGTCATTGTCTTGTTAAATACAATTCAAATTATGTCAATGTTGATTGGGGGGGGGGGGGGGGGGGAAGATTCGAACTCTGGATCTCAAGAACACACTTTCTTGTTGTTTAAGAAAGTGTGTTGTGTATGTAGTATAATTTGCCCCACTCTCCATTAAAGTTACCATGAATTTTTAGTGAAGTTGTGGTATCCATTTTCCTTACGTACGTGTTTGTTTCTTGAAAGAAAAAATGTCATTGTATTGCCTAATAAATGGTCCTTAGTCATGAGTCAAATTTCAAGGGCCCATGACTTCCTTTGGATTTCCCTAGGCTTTGTATAGACTGTGACATTTGGTCTGTACGTGACATCAAATCTATGTCACAGTACAAAGAAAATGATTATTGACCCAAACTTTCAATTTTCATTTTTGTAGAAATCTACTCCAAGTGCTTAGTTCTTGTCTTATATAATTGTTTATACATTTCTCAAAAAAAAACAATTGTTTATACTTATCAACAACGAAAAGAAGTAAATGTTTACATATAAAGAAGTTATCGAAACCTAGACGCTTATTATTTTCTATTTTTAATGAAAATGCATTGTTGATATTGAGTGGCTAAAAGCAACACCTAATTATTGTTTATTGTTCAAATTTTTAGATATAGAGAAGAACCACAGTCACAGCGGAGTTTCAATTTTGTATAACTCAATTTAAATTTTAATACAAGAAACGTGCATTTTTGATTGCGAGTGCAAGTTGTCATTGTCTTGTTAAATACAATTCAAATTATGTCAATGTTGATTGGGCGGGGGGGGGGGGGGGGGGAAGATTCGAACTCTGGATCTCAAGAACACACTTTCTTGTTGTTTAAGAGAGTGTGTTGTGTATGTAGTATAATTTGCCCCACTCTCCATTAAAGCTACCATGAATTTTTAGTGAAGTTGTGGTATCCATTTTCCTTACGTACGTGTTTGTTTCTCTAAAAAAAAAAAATGTCATTGTATTGCCTAATAAATGGTCCTTAGTCGCGAGTCAAATTACAAGGGCCCATGACTACCTTTGGATTTCCCTAGGCTTTGTATAGTGTGTTACATTCGGGCTGTACGTGACATCAAATCTATGTCACAGTACGAAGAAAATGATTATTGGCCCAAACTTTCAATTTTAATTTTTGTAGAAATCTACTCCAAGTGCTCAGTTCTTGTCTTATATAATTGTTTATACGTTTCTCAAAAAAAAAAAATTGTTTATATTTACCAACAACAAAAAGAAATAAATGTTTCCATATAAAGAAGTTATCGAAGCCTAGACGCTTATTATTTTCTATTTTTAATGAAAATTCATAGTTGATATTGAGTGGCTGAAAGCAACACCTGATTATTGTTTACTGTTCAAATTTTTAGATATATAGAAGAACCACCATCATAGTGGAGTTTCAATTTTGTTTAACTCAATTTAAATTTTAATACAGGAAATGTGCATTTTTGATTGCAAGTGCAAGTTGTCATTGTCTTGTTAAATACAATTCAAATTATGTCAATGTTGATTGAAGGGGGGAAGATTCGAACTCTGGATCTCAAGAACACACTTTCTTGTTGTTTAAGAGAGTGTGTTGTGTATGTAGTGTAATTTGCCCCACTCTCCATTAAAGTTACCATGAATTTTTAGTGAAGTTGTGGTATCCCTTTTCCTTACG
Organism: Quercus ilex subsp. ballota; assembly: GCA_032727855.1. Lineage (NCBI taxonomy): Eukaryota > Viridiplantae > Streptophyta > Magnoliopsida > Fagales > Fagaceae > Quercus > Quercus ilex. Next base: position 40,276,607 of record CM064919.1, read on the forward strand.
TACGTGTTTGTTTCTTAAAAAAAAAAATGTCATTGTATTGCCTAATAAATGGTCCTTAGTCACGAGTCAAATTACAAGGGCCCATGACTACCTTTGGATTTCCCTAGGCTTTGTATAGTGTGTTACATTCGGGCTGTATGTGACATCAAATCTATGTCACAGTACGAAAAAAATGATTATTGACCCAAACTTTCAATTTTCATTTTTGTAGAAATCTATTCCAAGTGCTCAGTTCTTGTCTTATATAATTGTTTATACGTTTCTCAAAAAAAAAAAAAAAAAATTGTTTATACTTACCAACAACAAAAAGAAGTAAATGTTTCCATATAAAGAAGTTATCGAAGCCTAGACGCTTATTATTTTCTATTTTTAATGAAAATGCATTGTTGATATTGAGTGGCTGAAAGCAACACCTTATTATTGTTTACTGTTCAAATTTTTAGATATATAGAAGAACCACATTCACAGTGGAGTTTCAATTTTCTTTAACTCAATTTAAATTTTAATACAAGAAATGTGCCTTTTTTATTCCGAGTGCAAGTTTTCATTGTCTTGTTAAATACAACTCAAATTATGTCAATGTTGATTAGAGGGGGAAAGATTCAAACTCTGGATCTCAAGAAAACACTCTCTTGTTGTTCAAGTGAGTGTGTTGTATGTAGTATAATTTGCCCCACTCTCCATTAAAGTTACCATGAATTTTTAGTGAAGTTGTGGTATCCCTTTTCCTTACGTATGTGTTTGTTTCTTAAAAAAAAAAAAAAAATGTCAATGTATTGCCTAATAAATGGTCCTTAGTCACGAGTCAAATTACAAGGTCCCATGACTACCTTTGGATTTCCGTGGGCTTTGTATAGTGTGTGACATTCAGGCTGTATGTGACATCAAATCTATGTCACAGTACGAAGAAAATGATTATTGACCCAAACTTTCAATTTTCATTTTTGTAGAAATCTACTCCAAGTGCTCAGTTCCTGTCTTATATAATTGTTTATACGTTTCTCAAAAAAAAAAAAAATTGTTTACACTTTCCAACAACAAAAAGAAGTAAATGTTTCCATATAAAGAAGTTATCGAAGCCTAGATGCTTATTATTTTCTATTTTTAATGAAAATGCATAGTTGATATTGAGTGGCTGAAAGCAACCTCTAATTATTGTTTACTGTTCTAATTTTTAGATATATAGAAGAACCACATTCACAGTGGATTTTCAATTTTGTTTTACTCAATTTAAATTTTAATACAAGAAATGTGCCTTTTTGATTGCGAGTGCAAGTTGTCATTGTCTTGTTAAATATAATTCAAATTATGTGAATTGCGCGGATCCTAGTACACGACTTAATCACCAACTAGAAGAAGATTGTTGGCTGCAAAGTTCTTCACTTCATCAACAATGAAAATCAAGAAGCACTTGGTTACAAAACCCTAAGCCGCAAAGACGCAGTAGCTTCTTTCAGAGAGAATAACTGCATATGTTCTCCTTGTATTCTCTCTTGTGACGGCCTCTAAAATAAGCCTTATATAGATCTAAGGTTGTGAGAAAAGAAACTCTACACAAATACATAAGTCTGGCCCAAAAATCAGATCTGAAAATTCTGATTCCCATAACCTCGATCTATCAGGAGGTGTCGAGCTTTAAACCTCGTTAGATCGCTAGGTGTCGAGGAGGCGTCGAGAAGCTGTCGAGGGGGCATGAGCTTTCTCAATCGATCCCCCAGCTGTCGAGAAGGTGTCGAGATTACGATAATAATCAACTGAAGAGCTCGATAGATAGCAAGCTGTCGAGAGGTGTTGAGTTGGTGTCGAGCTATCTGTCTACATGTGTCGAGCTATTTGTCCACCTTTAATGAATAGCTTTTCTTCACTTGTTTCTTAGTCCAATCTTCATGGCTTTAATACTAGACTTGAACAACATTTTCCTTGAAGTATTAAACACATATTAGATCTACCCAAATACAAGTAAAGTGCATTTTGTCAAAAGATTAGCCAATTACATAAAATATGTCCTTAACAAGTACTAAAATAGTCAAGGTCTTTTTTGTCCTTTGAACCCAATTTTTGAAACTGGGCATGTGTGCATTTTAGAGGAGGAGAAGGAGAAAGAGTGGAAAAAAGAAGAAGCCGAAATATATGATTACATATAAGGGAGATCTCTGGTAATCTCTCAATTTCTAATTTGATTCATCCATTACACGATTTCAACTTTGATTTAGGTTTTTTTTTTTTTTGGTTGATTTAGATTTAGTTTCTTTATCATTTTGTATTTCTTGTAAGAATCATCTTTTCTATATAATTAAATATGTTCTTACTTTCTCAAAAAAAAAAATGTTCTTACTTTTGGAATAAGAGTTGTTGTGGAAGACGCCAAATTCACATCATAGGGCATAAATCATCCATCCAATACATGTTACTGCAAAACGTTCCAACTCATTAAAAAATGATTCATAGAGGCAATAAACACTGTATTAAAATTTTGGAAAATTTTGAAAAATTGCAGAGATAAATCAAAACTTATGAAAAGTGTGTTTAAGTCGACGTAACAATATACAACACAAAAGGGGCGCCTCTAGGGATCTTATTAAATATCTGAAAATTTCTGTTATATATGAATTTAATTTTTGGGTTTGGCTTACTTTCAGTACTTTTTAAACTGAATATGTTCTTTTGTTTTAAATATATAATGGCAAGTGATAGTGAGTTTTAATCTCCACATTTTATTTAGTTAGTGGGTGACATAGCAGTCTCTCATTAAAACAAAAGGAGATTCCAGTTAAAAAAGTACTGGAGGTAAGCCGTACCCTTAATTTCTTCATCTCTTTTTATTTTTGAAACTTTTATAAAGCTTGAATGTTGAAACAAATACTTTCAAGTTTCAAAGGCATTTTCCTTTGATTTAAAATTCTAAGTATTTTTAAGCTATGTTCAACATTCTTGAAAATATCCAATGTAAAAGTTTTTATGAAAAGCTCTTTAATCTTTCTCTCTCTGCTTTTTTTTTTGGTTATGGCCAAATGACTTGCTAGTACTCGACAAACTCCATGGTATTTTTTTATTTTTTTTATTTTTTTTAATTCGATAGTTGAGGGAGGGGAGATTTGAATCTTGAATTTCTTTGTTAAAAACCCGAAGAAGTACTAACCAGTTGAACTAGAAGACTATTGACCCATAGTATCTATTTAAGCTTTTATAGGACAAAGAAAAGGTATCTAAATTGAATTCGTTTCATAATTAAATTTTTTTTTTTTTTTTTGGGTTATAATACTTATTATAGGAGAAAATTTAGCTACAAAATTGGTTGTAGTCTAAGCCTACAACCTTACTTAATATATTTTTATTAGAGGTAAATTTTGACAAATTCACCATTGGATTACATCTTCTTCATATATCTTCCATGCTTGCAAAAATTTTAGAAAATTAAAAATCAATAACTATGTCATCAATAAATTTTTTAAATTGCAAGTTTTTATAGTCTAAAATTATGCATAAAATATAAACTTATGAATCATGTGGGAGTAAAAGCCCAACATTATGTATTGGGCCTAGGGCCCTTCTTGAAGATTACGGTGTGTCCGAAGAGAAGAAAATGATTGAGAAGGATTCCGTGTGGGAGAGATACCTGGAAATAATCGAGGAATATAGTCCGAAGAGAGCATCAGTAGTCTGAAGAGTGTATTCTCCTCGGATATAAAGAGTCTCGGTCAAGCAGATACCTGGGAGGTTCAACTGATCTTCTTAGCGATTCCAATGATAAGGATAAGCTTCGGGCATGTATGGAGATGATAAGAATGGAGAAATATCTAAAAGAAAAAGCTGCTACCACCGTGTTTAATGCACTGCAGCAACTTTTCTGGCCACATTTATGTGGAGAAGACCCCTGAACAGTGCAACCTCAGCTACCACCACTTATGGGAAACTAAATAAGATACCTGATGTGACATGTACTCAAGTGAATGCTTAGATGAAGAACAAGTGTACGATGAAGATGATTTAGAAGAAGGCTATATAAATGGAAGAGGCCTCTGATGAAGGGGGAACGGAAAAAAGGGAAGAAGAAGAGAAGAACAATTTTACTGTAGCTTTTAGAACTGTATTCACCTTTCAATCAATAATATACCTCTTTGGACATTAATTTGTTTAGCTTTCAAGTGTGTTTTTACGTTGGTTCATCCCTTAATATCCTAGTTGACTGTTGTTTACTTCACGGATAGCCCTGTTCTTTCACCCACACTCTACAAATTTATTGTAGTGGGCTTATTGGGATCCAATCCCTTACTTTTTGGGCTTGGGCTACAAATTTTGGCCTTACAAATCATATAGTAAATAATATTCGATTCAGACAAAATTTGACATAAGTATTAAGAGCGTAAAGAACATGCAATTCAATGGTTAGATTTTTAAAATTTGTAGTAATGTTTATTTTATTGAGTAAGGTTGTAGCCTTAGGCTACAACTAATTTTATTGCTAAACTTTGACCCTTATTATATTGTCAAAGAATGTAAAAATTTAATGATACTAGCATGTAATCTGTGCATACGCATGAAAATGTTGAACAATATTGATAAAGAAGAACAAAAAATGGAACAATTTTATGAGTATTCATTTGAATTTTTTAAAATTTAAATTATTATTATTATTATTCAAGGGAAAAAAATGTAGATTATTGTTCGGAATGTTGTATAAGGAATTTGATAGCATGAAACACTATGGTTGATAACAATCTTTTAAAAAAAAAAAAAAAAATTAAGTAATGAAATTGTTTGTTTATCAATTGGGATTTGAAGCAAAAATAAAATTGAAATCAACATTTTAAAGTACCTCATGCCTGGTAATGCTAAAGTTTTGTATTATGTTGAGGTATGTAGTGATGATAAAGTGGTCTTAAACTCTTACATATGAATTACTTATAGTCATATATTAATGTTAATGTTTCTACAACTTGTTGGATCTATTTATTGTCAAAGAAAAAAAGTTATAGTGTCACATCTATTAATTGTAAAAGAAAAATGTTATAGTGGAATTATATTGAATCACATGAGAACTTGTTGTAGTGGAATCAATTGTAAATTCAAAAATGTTATGGTGGAATTATATTAGATAACATGATGTTAAATAACAATTTTGCAAGTTATCTTACCACTCATTCTCAATCTCTTGTACACAATTGCAATGTTTGAATTTCCCCCTTTACTGAAGAAAATAATATGAATTAAGAGTTTTCTCTCTAATTCTATCTGACATATGTTCTTTACACGTTTGTTTAGAATGTAATGGATATTTTTTCAATCCTTTTTTATGGGTTCCCTCAATTTTAGTGTGTAGTAAATACTTATGCACCCAAAAAAAAAAAAAAAAAATTTATGAAACATGGTAAAAAAATTAGACCACAATTGAAATTTAATGGATTTATTTTAGATAAGAATAGATTTGATGTTATTATAAAAATTTATAGTTTACTGTATGTATCTAAAATAAAAACCACTTGCTTTTGCAAAATTTGAACATCCATAAACTTAAATACGCTGATATAAGTTAGGACATATGTGTGTTCACTTGTTAAGAACATATGTCACTTGTTTATGTAAATTGGCTAATCCTTTTGACAAAACGCACTCTACTTGTAATTGGGTAGTTCTAGGTGTTTTTAATACTTCAAGAAACAAGGTTTCAAGAACAAGTGTTGAAGTCATCAAGTCTGTCCAAGAAAAAGCAAGCTGAAGTGCAATTTCATTAAAGCTCGACACTTGCTCGATAGCTACCTCGACACCTGCTATCTGTCGAGATTTATAATTTCAGATTTTCTGATCTGATTTTCTTTGGATCCGTGAATATGCTTTTGGGCCTTCTCTTCTTCTAACCCTAAACATATAAAAGGATTGTTTTAAGAGCCGTCAAGTTGTACACAAGTTGCAAAAGCATTGAGCAATCTCTGTTCAAGCAAATTGTGATCAAAAAACGAAGTTCTTAACCTAGTTCATCTTCTCTCAAGAAGTTGCTGTGTATTTGCACCATAGGGTTTTGTAACCAAGCATCTTCCTGATCTTCATTGTATATGATGAATTGAAGAACTTTGCAGCCAACCTCTTCTTCTAAGTTGGTGTTTGAAGTCGCGTACTGGGATCCGCGCATTGGTTAGTCACGTACTTGGGAGCCGTGTATCAAATGTGGAAATTGTCACTACAGATCAAGTCCAATTGGGTATTGGGGTAAGGGTTCAACTGTAGGTTGGTAAGGTACTTGGGATTCCTTTACTTGTAACCGCTTGATTTGATAATAGTGGAGTTTCGGGAGTGATGACCTGAAAATCACCCGGTGGGGTTTTTGCCGTTAGGATTTTCCCCATTCGTAAACAAATCACCGTGTTATTTAATTTTCGCTGCATATTTAGTTTTTGGTGATTTGTTTGTGCTTCCACGTATTTGCATGATAAACTAATTAATTAATAACTTAGCTAAATAATTAATTGGTTTAATCACAAGGGGTCATTCAAGTGGTATCAGAGCAGGCACACTCTGATTAGGTTTAATCTTTGCTGTGTTGATCCATTGACCCCTGTTTGTCATGGATAGAGGACAATCTTTAATCATACCTCCTTTATTTGATGGCACTAACTATGCATACTGGAAAGTACGCATGAGAGCTTTCTTGCAGTCTTTAGATGAGAAGGTGTGGCAAGCTGTAGAGATTGGCTGGACTAAGCCAAAAGAAGAACCGGCCGATTGGGATGATGCTAAGATCAAGGCGGCCAACTTCAACAGCAAAGCGCTAAATGCCCTATTTAGCGCAGTCACCAATGAGGAGTTCAAGAAGATATCCTCAACTAAAACTGCTAAGGAGGCTTGGACCATTCTCCAGACAACCTATGAAGGAACAAAGGCTGTCAAAGATTCAAAACCTCAGAGGCTCACTATAAGCTTTGAAGAAATTAAGATGGAGGAGGATGAGTCGTTTGATGAGTTCTATGCCAAGCTCAAGGACATAGTGAACTCAGCCTTCAATCTTGGGGAAACCATCCCTAAACCCAAGATTGTAAGGAAGGTGCTCAGATCTCTACCTGAGAGATTCCATGCCAAGATTACGGTAATAGAGGAATCAAAGGATATAGACAAGATTCCTTTGACTGAGCTAGTTGGAAACTTGCAAACCTATGAGATAGGGTTATCTAGGATTGGCAAGTCTAATAAAGGCAAAAGCATGGCCTTGAAGGCGAAGAGCAGTGATACAGATGAGTCTTCTGATGATGAAGATTCCAAGATGAAGTCCTACATCACCCGGCAGTTCAAAAAGTTTATGAAGAACGCCAATGGAAGGAGCTTCGACAAGGACCGCAGGCAGTTCAGTTCTTCTCGGTTTAAAAGCCAAGACAAAGGGAAGAAGGATGCTAAGGAGGGCGGTCAGTATACTGTTCCCGCAGGACCAAAATGCTTTGGGTGTCATGGGTTCGGACACATGAAACATGAGTGTCCTACATATCTCAAGAGCATTGGGAAAAGCAAGGCACTTGCTATAACCTTAAGTGACACTGAGCCTGAAGATGATTCCAACAATGAGGATGACGAAATCTTAAATGCCTTCACTGCCACAATCAATCCTACTGAAGGAATTGTTGAAGAAGTGGATGAAGAAGAAGAATTGGTGGAGTCCAAATTTGAGAAGATGGATGATCAAGATGATATCCATTCAGCCTATGAGAAGCTTTACAAGCTCTCTGAAAAGCATGAGAAATTATATAGGCTGGCCACCAAGAAGCTCAATGATGTGGAACTTGATCATGAAGAGTTGTCCACGAAGTTTGATGAGGCGAATCAAACTATTGGAGCACTGAGATTTGAGAACAACTTTTTGGCCGAGAAGACCAAGAAGCTTGAAGCGGAGCTGTTTCAAGTCAGAGCTCAACTGGAGAGGACTTCAAGTGCAAAGCTTGATGAGATGCTTAGCAATCAGAAATCTGCTTCGGATCGAACTGGTTTGGGGTATGGTATTTCTTTCTCTAATATTACTTCTACTAGCAATACTGTTTTTGTTCCTCCTGCTAATAACACTGAAATTGAGAACATTGATGTTAAAACTAAATTTGCTAGCGAGAACTTAGACAAGGGAAAATCTATCTTAGGAGCACCCCCTAAGCTAGATAAGAATACTGCTAAAAACCCTAGGGCTAAGAAGGCTAACTCTCAAAAGCCTAAACAAAAGAAGCAGCATCTCTGTCATTACTGTGGGGCTACTGGCCACTCGACCAAATTGCTATAAGTGGTTAGCCACTCAACAGAGCAATGGCTTGATAGCATCTGGAAGCCAAAATCAGCTTCAATACTCTCTTGCTCCTCTTGGAGATATTCTGAAAGCCCTCATGTTCCTTTCGAACTTGAACGGTTTAAATTCTTCCCCCTCACCGCCTGTTCAAGGATTCAACAAAGGAAAGGTTCTTCCAAGGTGTGGAAGAAAAAGGACTCTAAGTGATTTCATCACTTTCTTCTCCCTTCTTGTTTTTCTTATTTGTTGCATTGCTTGTGTGTTTTTCTTTTCTGCTGAGTCAGTCTAGTTTTTGCTTTGCTTTGATAACATGTTTTTGTTTGTTTATTTTCAGTTTTGCTTATTTTGTTTTTGATATAAAAATTAAAAAAAAAATGAAAAATACAAAAACAGTGTGTGTTATGTGTACTTTGGTATTTGTGTACCTTGGATGGCCAATGAAACAAAATTTTCTAAACTTTGTATCACTTGTAGCTTAGATGAGCATCTCTATGCACAACTAAGCAAGTGAGCTTTGTGGCTCTTATTTGTGATGAGTAAGATTAAGTTATCTCTTAAACTTAACACTCATATCACTCTTTTTGACGGGTAGGACTAGAAAATCCTAAGAGAAAGGCATAAATGACTATCTCACCACTGTTGCCCGCCAATCATAGTATGACACCTGTATGCTTCGGCATGGCAAAAGTGCAGTGTCAAAGATATCCGTATGCTTCGGCATAGCAAAAGTGCAGTGTCAAAGACATCCGTATGCTTCGGCATAGCAAAAGTGCAATGTCTATGCTTAACATGTTGGGTATTTCTTTTCTCTCTTTTTATGCCCATGCATGATATGCTTAAAAGAAAATATGCAAAGAAAATAAAAAGCAAAAAGATTAAAAATGTTTTAAACATGATTGCAAGCGTGTTTTCTAGGAGATGTGGGAGTCATAGGATGTACCTTAAAGGTGATAGTCCCCATCAAACAGTTATGATTGTGTGTGAGTTAAAGTTATTTACTCATATCTCAAATCGTCATAACATGTATACACATATGCAATCTTGCGATGTTTTTCACACACAACACGCAATATTCTTTGCTACTCTTGATACATGTGCAGGTACAATGTGATTTGGCCATCACAAGTGTTTACATGTGCTAATGTATGCTCACTAAACTGTTTTAACTTGTTTTTGAAAAATAAAATTGGTTAGACTTGATTAGTGTGTGCATGTGTTTTTGAGGATCTATGTGCTTAAATTTTCTTGTTGAGAGATGATTTTGAGAGCTTTTTATGTTGAGTGGATCATTGGTTGATGTGTATGTTGAATTGCATTCATGTCTGTGTTTTTCACTTCTCAAAAAACTGCTTTTCAATGAGGGCTCGACACCTCCTCGACACCTCCTCGATACCTGGTCATCTGTCGAGCTTCTCAAGCCTTTTCTAATCGCAATCTCAACACATGTCTCGACACCTGATGGATCGATCGAGAAAGTCTCTGTCTTCTCGATAGCTTCTCGACACCTTGTCGATCGATCGCTCTTCTGTTCTCTGAATTTGGTCTTGCACCTCGACACCTCTCGTTACCTGTATCTGTCGAAAGCCAATTCCTCGATACCTTCCTTGACAGCTTCCTTGATACCTCTCGACACCTCAGCTGTCGAGAATTACTGAGGTGCCTATCTAAGGATCTGTCGCGATTCTGATCTCATTTCCTCGATCTCTCTCGATCTGTCCGACGGCTTTTCATCTCCCAAACACTTTTTCTCACTCAAATCCTCCAACCTACTTGGATCTTGACCATTGCTTGCTTCAATTACTTGGTAAGATCACTTTTCCCTTCCTTTTTCATGCATTTCATGTTTTGAAACCTAGGTTTTGGGAATTTTTTGAAATTTTTGGGGTTTTTCAAAATTGATGAGTTTTTCTTCAAATTTTGGTTTGGGTTTTCACTTAAATGTTTTCAAAATGTCATACATTGCATTTCATGTGCATTATAATGATATTTACATGCATTTAGATGTGTGCTCTATGTTTGTGTGCTGCTAGGATTGGATTGGGCTGAGCCCATGATGTTTTTTCCTTTGCATGTCACATGCTCATGCATTCCCATGCATACGTACTTGTTGTTCAACATATTTGATATATTTGAACTGTGTTGGGATTTTCTGATTGTCTCCCTCTCTATCTCTTTCTCATTCTTTTACGTTAGTAGTGTCTATGGCACCCAAACGTAAATCCACTCCTGCTCGGAACCCTCTGCATTCTGGAGCTTCCTCTTCTTCTGACTCTGCTCCTCTTAACCTTCGGTTCTGTGATGGAGATGCCCACAAGGCATTTTCGGAGAACTTTTCTCGACGAGGTGTTCATTTGGAACGCCAAGTCATTCTGGCGAATTTCGCCGACACTGACCTTCCCTCTGTCATTCACAGTAGGGGATGGGGGTCACTGTGTGACGTCCCGGTCACTTGCCCTCTCGTGCTGATACAAGAGTTTTACTCCAACATGCATGGGATAGACCGTTCAGTACCTCTCTTTTTCACTCGCGTTCGAGGTACGCGCATTCCTGTTACACCGCAGCTAGTTGCGGATGTACTTAGGGTACCTAGGATATATTTTCCTGTTTACCCTTCCTGTGAGCGTCTGAGGACTGTGTCCAAAGATGAGCTCATCTCTGCCTTCTGTCAGCATCCTGCTGATTGGGGTGAGCATCAGTACACATCATGTAGGCCTTTTGTTAAAGGTCCTAGATTTCTAAACATGGTGATGACCTTTGTACTCTATCCACTCTCTCACTATAACTCTATCACAGAGCCTCGTGCTCAATTTTTGCTATCACTTCTAGAGCATCTTACTATAGATTTTCCTTCTCATTTCATCCTTTCTATTATAGATGTCCATCTAGATTCGGCGTCCCGTGATAAGCTCATCTTTCCTTCCGCTATCACGAGGATCTTACGCCATTTTTCTATCCCCTTTCCTGTGTCCAACCACTTCACTCACATCTGTGCTATAGATGCCGCTACCGTAAAACGTAGTGAGGCTCAGTTTAGGTCGCAACAGACGGATGCCACTCCTCCCTCCCGTTCAGCTCCGTCCAGATTAGCTCCATCCAGATCTGCTCCTTCTACATCTGCTCCTTCTTCCTCTACGGGCGATGTATCTCTTGGAGACATTAAGGCGCAGCTGCAGCGCATGGACACTCGCCTTGATACACTCTCCACTGAGCTGTATCAGGTGAATGTTCGTGTTGGTCGTATTGCACAACGGTAGGCGACCATGGGTGGTTTTGCTCCAGAGGCTACTCCTTCACCACCTACTCCAGCAGCTTTAGATTCCGAGGATGATGAGGATGATGATGATGATGATGGGGATGCTAGCTCTACTGATGAGATGTCTACATGACACTCTACCCTTTGTCACTCATGACAAAAAGGGGGAGTAGTTTTGGGTTATGAGAGTAGTCATCTTAGGAGGAGAGTTAGTATAGGACATTTTGATAGAGGGAGTGTTGATATTTTTGAGGGATGTAGTGAGGTTTTGATGTATCTTTTCTTTTCTATTCTTTATAGATACATTGATTGTATATGAGGTCTTTTGACCAAGCTTTACATACATTGTACTTATTTTCTATATATGTGGATGTATGTTTCTTTCACTTCTCTCTTCATGTGTTGTTTCTTCTCTATCTTTATACACATGTTCTTTATACTTGTATGCAATCTATTTATTTCTGTTTTACATAAGATGCCTTGATGAGTTTTGTTTAAAGTGTTTCAGAAATACAGGTTGTCAAAGTCTACTTGCCATAAACTCTTTTTTTGCAAAGTTTTTCAAGAGTTTGTGTTAGGATAGATTTTATTGTATTCAACAAGTGAATATGAGTTGAGTGATTTATGACTTCTCTCATATGTTCATTTGTTTGTTGTGGTTTTGTCACGGATTGCCAAAGGGGGAGATTGTTAGGACATATGTGTGTTCACTTGTTAAGAACATATGTCACTTGTTTATGTAAATTGGCTAATCCTTTTGACAAAACGCACTCTACTTGTAATTGGGTAGTTCTAGGTGTTTTTAATACTTCAAGAAACAAGGTTTCAAGAACAAGTGTTGAAGTCATCAAGTCCGTCCAAGAAAAAGCAAGCTGAAGTGCAATTTCATTAAAGCTCGACACCTGCTCGATAGCTACCTCGACACCTGCTATCTGTCGAGATTTATAATTTCAGATTTTCTGATATGATTTTCTTGGGATCCGTGAATATGCTTTTGGGCCTTCTTTTCTTCTAACCCTAAACATATAAAAGGATTGTTTTAAGAGCCGTCAAGTTGTACACAAGTTGCAAAAACATTGAGCAATCTCTGTTCAAGCAAATTGTGATCAAAAGACGAAGTTCTTAACCTAGTTCATCTTCTCTCAAGAAGTTGCTGTGTATTTGCACCATAGGGTTTTGTAACCAAGCATCTTCCTGATCTTCATTGTGTATAATGAATTGAAGAACTTTGCAGCCAACCTCTCCTTCTAAGTTGGTGTTTGAAGTCGCGTACTGGGATCCGCGCATTGGTTAGTCACGTACTTAGGAGCCGTGCATCAAAGGTGGAAATTGTCACTACAGATCAAGTCCAATTGGGTATTGGGGTAAGGGTTCAACTGTAGGTTGGTAAGGTACTTGGGATTCCTTTACTTGTAACCGCTTAATTTGATAATAGTGGAGTTTCGGGAGTGGTGACCTGAAAATCACCCGGTGGGGTTTTTGCCGTTAGGGTTTTCCCCATTCGTAAACAAATCACCGTGTTATTTAATTTCCGCTGTATATTTAGTTTTTGGTGATTTGTTTGTGCTTCCACGTATTTGCATGATAAATTGATTAATTAATAACTTGGCTAATTAATTAATTGGTTTAATCACAATGGGTCATTCAGTTTGTGGCCTATCAATATATACAACAAATAGCATTACAAAACAAAAACTAAACTTAGCTAATATAACTATTATATGGCTCGATTGAGGTGAATAATCACTGTCTTTCTTACTTTACAAAAACCAGAAGAGAACAAATATTACATATATGGGTTATTTTTTTATCTACTCCAATTTCTATTACATCCACGCACCAAAGTGTTAGACCACAAAAACTTTCATGGATACAGTAGATAAAACTAATACAGATAAAGTTTGAAGCCAAAATAAGATTACCCATCAAGAATTGTCTTAATTTTTTCAACTTCTCATTTATCAACATCCCAACCAAAGGGTATAATGAATATATATATACACACGCACATAAAATCAAACTGAAATGAAAGAGAACAAACAGATAATTAGAGAATAATTTTCTAACTCACCTAATAAAGTTAGAAATGAAACGATTTGAGGACAATCATAAAAAATCGTAGACATGGACAACAAAAATAATAATAATTATTATTATTATTATATAAAGTTGAATACTTGTTTTTAGAAAAACAATACACGGATACACAAAATTAATTTAACCAAAATAAACAAAACAAAACTAAAAAAGTAACAACCCAAGAACCTTAATCAAAACCAAATCTGTTGAAGTGATAGACCATTACTTTCAAATCTCCCCCAAAATTAAATGAATGCCACAATTGCAAAAACAATCAAAATCTGAATTTTTTTAATTTTTTTATTATATTTGATGGATTTGCTGTGGTCTAAGAAGAATTAGAAGATGCAATTGTCATCTTTCAATTCAAAGATGTTCCACCTATAGATGCCAACCTGTAGGCCCAAATCAATGAGACGTTAATCAAACAATCAAACTCAAAAAAAATTTATGTTCATGACTTTGATTGGATGACTAGTCGAATGAAATAAAAATATTGCATAATAAATGTAAACACAAAATTTCTCAATTGCAAAAAATCAAACAATGAAAAGAAATATGGTTTGAAAATATAAATTTGTATTGATGAATAATGAGTATAATCTCTATTTCAATTCTTTTACAAAAGAATACCCTCTGATTCTATCTTCTTTGAACTTGACTTGAACAAGAAATCTTCTTGACTTTAGTTGGAAGATGGATTGATTGGTCTTCACAATAAATATATAGCTTTGAGCTTATTATAAGAGATTTATTGCCCTTCATGTTCTTCAAGCCCTTCGAATGTTCTTCAAATTCCTCAAAGATTCTTCAAGTTCTTCAAAGATTCTTGAGATAGAATTTCTCCAGAGCTTGGGCCTCTTGAAAACTTGGTCTTGAAAATGAGAGAGGATGTCCTCTATTTATAGTGATTTCAGAGAATAAACTTCACTTTGAATTGATATGCTTGAAAGTATGTAGTAGACTTTTGATTGGCACAAATCTTCTTAGAGATAATTATCTCTATTTATCTATTTTGATAAAGATCATATTTTGATAAAGATAAATAATTATCTCTATTTAATTTATTTATTTTAATAAAAATAATTATCCATAAATTTTGAATAGAAAATTTATCTTTATGTTCTGGGCCAAATGAGACGTGGCAAATTTTGATACGCCAATGTGATGTCAATTTGGATGACACATGTCATCATCTAATTTAATTAATTTAATGACATTAATTTAGAATTTGCCACTAAATTTTGATGTGGCATTTTATAATTGGCTTAAAATTTTGCCTCTTACAACAAAATATCTTGATTGAAGAACAATTACCAGTTGTGTGAAGAAATCGACCGTACAAATTTTGATGGCTAGCTAATCCCCAATGTGCATTCATCTCTAGGGACATTTGAGTTTTCTTCAATAGAGGAGTAAATTTTGGCTGAATCTACCACTGCATTAGCTTGTTTATAAAAGCAAAGCCAAGAATTAATGGGGGGTTTTAGGAGTTGAGAAGATAACCAAATGTTGATTGCCTAAACGTCAAGGTCATTGAGTCATAAACATTGTATTGAGATTCAAAATATTTTTTTGAGATTGTAGGAGAGTAAATGTTATCTTATTTTGCCTAACATCAAGGTCATCGAGCCATAAACATTGTATTGAGATTCAAAATATTGTTTTGAGATTGTAGGAGAGTAAATGTTATCTTTTTTTGTTCACCATCCTTATCAGCTCTTCTAAGACAAATCCATAAGTAATGTATTCATAATGGACACTTGAAATATAATTATGATGTGGTCCCCATATTTGACACTACAATTAAGAATTTTTTGGGACACATGAAGTAAAATTGGACTTCAATTTTAGATTTGAATTGAACCATTGGAATGATAATTATGGAGTGGTCCCCACATAAATCTAAACATATGACACAAAATTGGAACTCTAATTTGAAATTATAATTTAAGGTTCTCTCAGATTCACCTATTATTATATACATATAAATATATTGTGGGTTTCAGTTAGCTCAATTGGTAAAGTCTCTGATGGTTGTATAAGAGATCTGGGGTTCAATCCCCGCCTATACGCCTATACCAAAAACTAATTGGTGTCTTAATTTGATGATAAAGAGCTATATCTAGATATATAGATTACTTGGTTATATTTATGAGGAGATTTAAGGTTTGATTCCTTAATTTTCATATATTTAAAAATTGAATTATCTTGTGTTCATATATTTCTAGAATTGGGATTTGTGCATTTGCCTTTAGATGCATCAAATACCGCCCAAAACATTTATAAAAAAAAATTGAGATACCGTAGAGTGACCCGTAGTATAGGTAAGTTTATTTGATCCTTGTTACTTGGTCTAGAGTAGGACTAGAAAGAAACAAATGCACGCAAAATATATTAGAACACTATACTCCATAGTTTTTCTTTTTGAGAAAAAATACACACACAAGGAAGAGAGAAATTAGTTCTAACACAAAAGTACACCACAATTTCACTTAAATATTATGAATATAAAAGAACTTCTATTTGTTACTGGTCTTTTATTATTATTTAGGGTAAATTTTATTTATCTTGAAGTTTGGGTTAATGTCAATTGTGGGGGTAAAAGCCCAAACACGTATGTTGGGCCTTAGGGCCCATTTAAAGATATAAGTATTTCCGAGGAGGGGTAAAGGATTGGGAAAGGCCCCAGAATGGAGAATCACGTGAGGAAAGGATGAGGGAGTATAGTCCGAGGAGTATATCCTCCTCGGACTTGAAGAATATCGGTCAAGTAAATACATGGGCAGCTTAGGTGAACTTCTAGGAAGTTCCAGCGATAAGGATGAACTTTTTGCATGTATAAAGATGATAGAAATAGACAAATATCTAGAGAAAAAGCTGTTACCACCGCGTTTAATGCACTGCAGCAACTTTTCTGGCCGCATTTATGTGGAGAATCCCCCTGAACAGTGCAATCTCAGCTGCCACCACTCATGGAGAACTAAAGAAGATACCTGATGTGACATGTACTCAAGTGGCTGCTTAGATAAAGAACAAGTGTACAATGAAGATGGTTTAAAAGAAAACTATATAAATGGAAGAGATCTCTCATGAAAGGGGATCGGAAAAAAGAAGGAAAAGAAGAAAAAGAAAAATTTACTGTAGCTCCAAGAGTGATCTTAGCTATTCAAGTCATAATTTGTCTCCTCGGACCTAAATTTATTCAAGTTCTCAGCATTTTAATACTTTTTCTTTTAATAAAACCTTGATTAACTGTTGTTGAGTTCACAAACAGCCTAGTTCTTTTACCCACTCTCTAAAAATTTATTGTATTGACCTTAGTGGGCTCACATCCCATATCTTTTAGGCTTGGCCTACAAATCTTGACCCTACATCAACAAAATCTAAAACTTTTCAAAACTAAGCCAACTTTGTCAATAGTGTTTAGGGACAAAGTTGGTTTCAAGGACCAAATCGTTCAGTTTTAAAAAAATTTGGACCTGATTGACATTAGCCCAAATATTAAGGCATGTTAATGAAATTTACCCACTTATTTATTTTTAATATCAGCTTGTTTGTCACTAGTCTTTTATTATTATTGACACTGCTTGTTTATGGAATTTAACACTGTTTGTTAGTGTAAATTTTTTTTTTCAATGTTTACTTTCAGTTTTCTTTGTAAATTGAGATTTAAAAACAAATTTTGTTTTTTTATTTGCTTCTCGTTGCCAAACAAGTTTTTAGTTATAGAAAACTGGAAGAAAAAAAAAGTTATTACCAAACATACCCTTATTATTTTATATTATTTGATTAGAAGTGAGAGATAGGAGAGAAGAGAGAGAAATGATTATGTTTATAGCTTATATTATTTGATTGTGTATTTTATATTATTTTAATAAGTTATACATTAATATAAAAAATGAGATGTGAGTTATGGTGTGTCTTTATGTTAGAACCCTTTTTCCCTCTCCCTTGTGTGTGTGTGTGTGTGTTTGTTTGTTTCTCAAAAAAAAGAATGGGTAATTGTCCCACATTGCTTAAGAGAGTGTGTTGTGTGTAGTATAACTTGTCCTATCCTCCCTTAAAAGTTACCATGGCTTTTGAGTAGAGTTGTGGTGTGTCTTTGTGTTAGAACCCCTCTCTCTCCTTGTGTGTGTATGTTTGTTTCTCAAAAAAAAAAAGAATGGGTAATTGTCTCACATTGCTTAAGAGAGTGTATTGTGTGTAGTATAACTTGCCCTACCTTCCTTTAAAAGTTATTGTGGCTTTTGAGTGGAGTTGTGGTGTGCCTTTGTGTTAGAACCCCTTTCCATCTCCCTTTTGTGTGTGTGTGTGTTTGTTTCTCAAAAAAATGAGATATTCGGTGAATTGTAAAATACTAAATAGTAGAGTAAAAAATAACTTTCTAGAGTGTAAAATGACAAATTTTTTTCTAATGCTCTTACAAAGGAGAGTTGACGCTCTTAATCCATATCCCCACATTGCTTATCAAACGGGGAGCAAATAAAAGGTTTGCACCATTTATGAATTCAATCACTTATATAGTAAAGGTTTTGGACCTGTTGGGTCCGAGGAACAGTTTTGGATCCAATATACTTGTTATAACAAAAACTGAAAGGATGCCACAATATATGAAGGCCCACACAATAAGCCCCTGGGTAATGGACTCAGATATCTCTTCGAGTGGTTATGTGAAATCGCACATGTGTGACTCCAAATGCTGTGGGGAGTTTCACAGAGAGAGAGAGAGAGCAACTTTTTTTTTTTAGAAGACAATGAGAGAGTAACTTATCTATATAAGATCATTCTCCTTAAAGAACGCGGTATCAAGCTATTTGTAAAATCACTCTTTTTTTTTTTTTCTCTTCGGGTTTGTGCGTGTGACTGTGTCTAAGAATAGCATAATATATCTGATAAATATCATATTATATAAAAAATTGGGGTTTTATTTATTTATTTTATAGGTAGATAGTGGGAGATTCTTCTCCATTATGATAACATCATCAAGGTTTAAGTGATACACGTAGTATTACCCATTACCATTACATGATATGAGTTTACACAAAATACCCTATTTTTATTTATTATTATTATTATTTTTTTTTTTTTTTAAGATTGTGGGAGATTGTGAGAGTTCAAATTACATATATGAGGCACCATACTAATTTTCACATAACTCTATATGAATTTTAGTATGGGTTTTTATTTAATAAAAATAATAACAACTACGTGGCTCTATACAGACATTATTATAGTTTTCTCTTTAATAAAAATAAAGTATTTTTGAGTTGTAACTTTTGAACTTTGAATTTTGTTTATATATTTGTAATTTGGTACTTTGCCTTTATTAGTAATTTGTGTCAAAAATTATCTTTGTTCAATGTTTTTTAATATTTATTATGAATTATAATTATAGATATATAATTATGTTAGTATTCAATATTTATCAGTAAGATCTTATGATTCTTGTGCTGATCCAATGATCTGATCCCCAAACCCACTCACCAATCCTATGTAGGATCTCGATCTTGATAACCTTCATAATAATCAAGGAATCATTGTAATGCTTATCCATTTTTCTATGAAATGATTATCTTTCACTCAAAATATAAATACTAACATAATCATAATAAATAGCTATTAATAATTATCAATACTATATATTTCGTAGAAATAAAAAAGTAATGTTAATGGTGAGCTCATATGAGAACTAATATGAAGTTGGCAACAACCACAATTTGTAAAAGTGTTATAAAATAGTTTGTGCTTGTCATTACTATTAGTAGAAGGAAAATGTTAGAGATATAAAGTTTTTTACAAATTGTTGATGTGGCAAATGGTTATTGGTAAATAAAAAATAATATTAATGGTTTGCCCATATAAGAACTAGTAAGAAGTTGACCACAACAACAGTTTGTAAAAATGTTGTAAAATAGTTTATGTCTATAGCATTATGATAGAATCAATTAAAAGGTAATTGTGTGAAGGCAACCAACCTCCAAGGAAAGGAAGAAAAATGAAGAATAGGAAGAACAGAGGGAAATTGGGACTTTAGGAAAGAATGAATTCAATAAAATTGGTATAGTTTCTGCTTACCTTCCTCATACCTCTTTCTCTCTCTCTCTCTACCTTATATACAGTTTAATACCATTCAATCAGGTAGTTACAATTAGTTACAATCATCATCAGTCCTCCCTTAGCTGGCACATACAGTTGGCACAACAACTAACCCCTGTAACTACTTTTTCTGCACTAACACCTACACACAAAAGCACTACACATACTACACACACCTACAACAGTAGTACAACCCACACACAACATACTTCTATTAAGCCAATACAACTCCTATCAATCCACTCCCCTTAAAAAACCTTGTCATCAAGGTCATACAACTTAACAAAGTGCCCTTCCCCCCACTCAAAGAACCTTGCCCACAAGGTAAGGAAACCGGTTGTGAAGAGCATAGAGAGACTCCCAAGTTGCATTAGCAGTAGATTGACCCTGCCATTGAACCAATACCTCAGTAATGACACGGTGCCTCAGCTGCTTGGACCGCTACTATAGAATTGCAACAGGTTTAGGCTGAAGTAGACCATTTGAATCTAGGGAAGGAAGAGAAGAAGATGGAGTAACCTGAGCCCCCAATTTCTATCTCAAACAGGAGATATGAAACACAGGGTGAATAGGACAGCCCTCTGGCAAAGCCACCTTGTAAGCCACCTCACCAATGCGTTGAAAAATCTGGAATGGACCAAAGAACCTCGGAGAGAACTTGGTATACCCTTTCACTCTCAAGGAAGATTGTCTATAAGGTTGGAGCTTAATGCAAACCCAATCACCAACACTAAAGGACTTATCAGACCGGTGTTGGTTAGCCAAAAGCTTCATCCTGGCTAGAGTTGAAGTCAAATTCTATTTCAAAAGAGGAAGACGCTCTTGCCTATCACGTAAGAAGTTATCCACAGCCTCAGCCTTAGTCACACCAAAAACATAATCCAAAAGTCTAGGAGGGGGGTAACCATACAATGCCTTAAAGGAGGTCATTTTGGCAGAAGTATTGTAATTACAATTGAACCAATATTCTGTCAAATTCAACCAATTAGTCCACACATGAGGTCCGTCACACACAAATGCCCTCAAGTACTATTCCAAGCTTCTATTAACAACCTCAGTCTGACCATCAGACTGTGGATGATAAGCTGAAGTCATTGCCAATTTTGTTCCTTGCAACCAAAACAACTCCTTCCAAAAAGTAGCAGTAAAGACAGCCCCCTATCACTGACAATTGACTTGGGCATGCCATGAAGTTTGAAGACACCTTGCATGAACACAGCAACCACTTTTGCAGCAGTAAAAGGATGGTGAAGAGAGAAGAAGTGCACAAACTTGGTAAGTCTGTCAACCACCACTAAGATAACATCTTGACCATGAGATTTAGGCAACCCCTCAATGAAATCCAAGCTAATATCCAACCAAGGTCTATCAGGAATTGGAAGAGGCTGCAACAGACCAGCTAGTTTAGAAGTATCACTTTTAGTTCTTTGGCAAACCTCACAATACCTGATATGATCCTTAATAGCAGACTTCATGCCCGGCCAGTAGAGATCTTGCTTGACCCTGTGAAAAGTCTTAAGGTAACTTGAATGACCACCAATTGGACTATTTTGCAATTGCTGAAGAAGCAGTGGGATTAAAGAAGATGTAGGACTGAGATAGATCTTATTCTTGTAAAGAATAAGGCCATTCTGTAGAGAATAACCTATTGGAGGAAGTTGGTTAGAATCAACAAGCTTAGAAAGTAAATCTTGGTAACCCACATCAAACTTGTAACTTTCCTTAAGGGAATCCAACCACAATTGATATAGAACAGATAACACATGCCTTCTTGGAGCAGCAGGGGCGCAGGAAGTCACAGCACAAGATTAAAGGAGGGTGCCAGTAGGGGTTATCAAGGGTAACAGTGTTGAAATTGCATGAAATTTGGCAGGTTGAAAGGAAACGTTGTTCTGATCCAGATTCATGAAATGCCATGAACGTCGCTGATGTGCATGAAATATATACAATAAAATACTCACATATCTACATATTTAGTTTTACTTTTATGTTATTTTGTGACTGATTATGTAATATCTTTGTGTTGCAGGTAAGAAGGGCTTTACATGCAAAGTGGGGCTAGGCCAATTGAATCAAGCCAACTTACATCCAGCCAGGCATGAATATTAAATTTAAGTCCAATTGGAGTAAGGAATCAAAGGAAATTTGAACCAAATTCAAGTCCAATTCGGATTAGGATTCCAGCCTGCACATTAGTTAGTATTTTTGGCATAACTTTCGGCTCAGATGTCCAATCGAGATGATTCAAGTTGGGCTAGAAAGTTAACTTAAAGGGCTACAACTTTTAGTTTACCAGAAGCCCGAATTCTGAAGTTAAATGGGCCAAAATAGTCGGTTAAGTGAAGCCTAAAAATCCGAGATTTTCTCCAAACGGGAATTCAACTTGTAATAGGATTCCTTGACCTATTTAAAGGTTTTTTAGGGCAAAATTCAGGGAGGCTAGTGCTAGGGCTGAGATGCAAAACAGAAAATTGGAGTAAGAGGCAGTGCCGCATGTGGCTTCTCTGTAGCTTTTCTCCATGATAGCATTGTGACTATTTCTTTCTCTATTTTATTTGTCTAGTTTAATGTTTAGTATTTTATTCTTTTGTTTTATTTCAATTACCATGAGTAGCTAAATTTGTAATTAGGGTTGAGGATGAAACCTTGTTAAGGATTATCAATAATATTTATGTGATTTGATTTTTCCCACAATAGTTGTTCTTTAATGATTTAAATTGTTCTTGCTTCATATCAATTGACTAAGATGGGATTCTAGATATGAGTTCAATCATGTTTTTCTCATGATTTAGAATTTGTCTTAATTAATTGAATGCTTGGTTTATTAATTCTTAATTATAAAATTGGATATCGTTTGTGATTTGTTTGTCAATGGATACAAGTTATGATTTGATTTTTAGAATTGGATATATCTTGTGATTTGTTTGGCTATGGATACAATTGATGATTTGGTTTTATACTTAAGAAGCGAAGAAGAACATGATTTTGATTTTTAAAATAAGGATTTTAATGAGGATATTTTCCATGATAGCAAGATTGATTTCTAGATTATCATGTAGTGAGTTGGGAAAAATTAACGATCATAAATATATGCTGATATGAATTAACAAGGCGGATTCCAAAACCTTAATTCCTTTCCCTTGATTGTTTACATCTTTTTATTCCTTTATATCTTTTGCTTAGTTTAACTATTTGCTTAATTTTATTATTTGCTTAGTTTATTTAATTTCAAAACAACCAATTTTTATTAAACTAGATTAGGATTAATTTAGTTAAGATTTGATTTAATTTTCCTACGTTCATTCAAGTCCCTGTGGGTTTGACCTCGTTCTTGTCAAACTATACTTCGGTACGGTTCGTACACTTGCGAGTATTTTAAAATTTCACAAGAAGTTTTTGGCGCCGTTGCCGGGGACTTGGTTAGGAAAATAAATTAGGTCTTAATTGAATTTTTCCTTCTACTAGTTGTAGTTAATTTTTATTTTTTTAAATTAAAATAAATAAAATAAATAAAAAAAACAAAAAAAAATTCTTTTTGCTTGGTGTTTGAGAACTTGGATACGTGATAAAGAAAATCGTCTTGTTAGTTTTGATTATTTATCCACAATGGGAGAAATAGAAGATGATTCAAAAACTCTTAGGGAGTTGTTCTCACCCATAACCACCAACCCTCCATCTTGCATAGTATTGCCTGCAACCACTGCTACACATTTTGAGTTGAAGCCACAAATAATCCACCTTCTTCCTACTTTTCATGGATTGGATAGAGAAGATCCTTATATGCATGTGAAGGATTTTCTTGAGATTTGTGCTACTTGTAAGTTCCAAAATTTCTCTGATGACTCTGTTCGCTTGCGTTTATTCCCTTTTTCCTTGAAGGATAAGGCAAAAGCATGGCTTAATTCTTTGTCACCTGGATCTATCACTTCATGGGAATTGTTGGTCACAAAATTCCTCTCTAAATTTTTTCCAATGGCCAAGACCAATGCTTTGAGGAGAGAAATTGCAGATTTTTATCAGGATGAACAAGAGAAATTTTATGAGAGTTGGGAGAGATTTAAGGACTTGATCTTAAAGTGTCCTCATCATGGTTTTGAAACATGGAGACTAGTACAATATTTTTATAATGGTTTGACTCAGAAAAATCGTAACATGATTGAGTCCATGAATGGTGGTGGATTTTTAAGTCTTGTAGATGATGAGGCGTACAAATTTCTTGAGAATTTATCAGAAAGCTCACAACAATGGGATTTTTCCAATCGTAGAGAGAGATCTGCCCCTGCAATTAAGAAAGGAGGATCGTATGAAGTCAGTGAAGATTTAGACATAAAAGCTAGATTGGAAAATCTCACTCGTAAGGTTGAAGCTATAGCTTTAGGTAGAGGGATGAATTCTGTCAATCAAGTTCAAAGTGAAACATGTTCTATTTGTGCAAGTCCTATGCATACAACACAAATGTGTCCTTCCACAATTAGTTACCCTGAATACTATACTGAGCAAGCAAATGCACTGAATAATTATGGAAGGCCACTTGCTAGTCCATTTTCAGAGACATACAATCCAAATTGGCAAAATCATCCTAATTTCTCTTGGAGGCAGAACCATTCCCCCACAAATATAGGTGGACAACAAGTGCATCAACAAAGTCAATTTCGTCCACCTACTCAAGCATTTCCTTCCATTCCTCAATCAACTCCTCAATTTATGGCACCACCAAGACAACAACGATCTTTGGAGGAGTCTCTCAAAACTTTCATGCAATCAACTAGCCAGGCCATTCAAGAGATAAAAAGTTCCACCCATTTAAATACTCAAGCTATTTCAAAGTTGGAAAATCAAGTTGGCCAGTTAGCAACCCAAGTTGGAGAGAGGGAAAAGGGAAAGTTTCCTAGTCAACCTATACCTAACCCAAAAGGGTAGTATGTAATTAATGGTTCTTCTAGTTCTACTCATGGACAAGAACATGTTCAGTCCATTACTACCCTTAGGTCTGGTAAGAAAGTTGATAATCAAGTGAAAATGCCAGAAGTGGAGGATAATGAAAATACTGTGTTAAAGGAAAAAGGAGTTCATAGTTCACAAGATGATCATAAAGAAAAGAAGGGCAACTCAACCTCAATTCCAATTCAAGATCTTAGTTCCCCCCCTTAATAAAAGGTTTGTTCCTAAAGCTCCATTTCCTCAGAGGTTAATAAGTCCTCAGAAAAGTGCACAATTTGGAGACATTTTAGAGGTTTTTAAGCAAGTGCAAATAAACATTCCATTTCTTGATGCAATTCAGCAAGTTCCTGCTTATGCCAAGTTTCTAAAAGATCTTGTGACAATGAAGAGAAAGACAAATGTCCCTAAAAATGCATTTTTGACAGAGCAAGTCAGTTCAATCATTCAGAATAAATATCCAGTGAAATGTAAGGACCCAGGATCCCTTACAATTTCATGCAAGATTGGGGATCATCTCATTGAGCGAGCTTTGCTAGATTTGGGGGCAAGTGTGAACCTAATGCCATATTCAGTTTATTTACAGCTAGGTTTGGGGGAGTTGAAACCCACAACCATGACACTTCAATTAGCTGATGGGTCTGTGAAAATCCCTAGAGGTATTGTTGAGGATGTGCTAATTAAGGTGGATGCATTCTATTTTCCTGTTGATTTTGTTGTGTTAGATACTAAGCCTGCTCTAAATGCTAGTACACAAATTTATGTCATTTTGGGTTGCCCTTTCTTAGCCACATCCAATGCTTTGATCAATTGTCGGAGTGGTGTGATGAAGATCTCTTTTGGGAATATGACTATTGAGCTTAATATCTTTGACATAAGTAAGCAAGACCTAGACAATGAGGATATATGTGAGGTTAACATGATTAGGAGCCTAGTCCATGATACTTTCCTACAATCAAGTTGTGAGGATCCCCTAAAGGCTTGTTTAACTTGTTTTGATTGCAATTTGGATATTGAAAAATCAATTGAGGAGGTCAATGCATTGTTGGATTCTATTCCTCTCTTAAGTATTGATAGCTAGCAGCCAAAAGTGGTCCCTTTTCCACTTTCTTCATCCCCATTCCTATCTATTGTAGAACCACCAAAGTTGGATGACTTTTGGGAACACCAATTGATAAGTATACTTTAAGAGCATAAGGAAGCTATAGGTTGGAAATTTGCTGATATTAAGGGTATTGGTGCTTCTATGGTTGTGCAAAGAATTCACTTGGAAGACACTGCAAAAGCTTCCCAACATGTTTTTGACCCAGGTAAGTTACAATATCATTGGACTAATCCATTCATAATATGCATTATTTATCTCCATGGTGTTGTTGAGGTTTGGATGGTCCTGTTTATCAGGATTGATCTCCAGTTGTGTTAAATCTTTTTGCAAAAAAAAAAAAAAAAACATTTTCTTGTTTATTTTCTGCTTTTAGATTAATATTTGTGTTTATTTTCTTGTTTAGTTTTATACTCTTTTGTTCTAGCTGATATTTGACAGAAATTAAAATTTATAACAATCGGCTTGATCAAGGTATGTCTCCTCCTTCTCCTTACCTTACTTGTTTCTACTTAGTTCTCATGTTGCATATTCATTCAAGACATATATTTGAGCGTATCATTTTTAACATTGAGGACAATGTTTGGTTTAGGTTTGGGGGGGATGTATATAGATTTCTATCTTTTTGTTTTGTTTTGTTTAGTTGTGTTAAAAATAAAATAAAAAAATTCTTTTGCCTAGCTTGAGGTTTATGTTTTGAGTTCGTTATACTACTCTTGCTTAAAGAATTTCATTGCTTTCATGCTCAATTCATTGCACATGCACGTAACCATTCAAACACAACTTGTTGTTGAAGGATAAAAGTGATTAGAAAATCTTGATGATAACAATGTGGAGACTGTAACCCCTGTGAGTTTTGAACCAATCATTACTTTTGGAGGGTTATTTATTGTTTCTAATCTTAATGTTCATTTGGAAGTGCGTAATATATTTCCCTTGTTGTAGTCTCATTGTTCTTTCTTTTGGCCAAGAAAAAAAAATGATTTTATGCCACACTTGAATCTTTTGAAGTCATTGATATTGAATGAACTATACTAGTCTTTGAGAGATGAGATTAGGCCATTTTTGTCTACTTTGAGCCATATATGTGTTTTTCATTTTCTTTCTTGATACATTATCGCTAGTCACCCCGTTGAGCCTTTTAATTAGCCTTTCGTTCATAAAGCCCTTATCCATAGTGTTTCAAGATGGAATTTGATTAGTTTGTTTCAATGTGGTGGTTTGTGCGAGAATTCAAAAAAAAAAAAAAAAAAAGGAAAAGTGTCAAAAAGAAGAAACTAAAAAGGGTTTTCATCAAATTTTGAGAAGTGAAATGTAAGGAAGGGGTATTGCTTTGAAGAAGAAGAGTTGAAAAAAAAAATGTTGAATGGAAATTCCAAAAAGAGTTGACATTCTGACAAATCTTGAAAACACTTCTTATATTTACCTTTACCCATTTTTATTTCATTCCCTTTACTTTTACCCTACATTACGTCCTAATAAAGTCCTTATTTGATCTTGAAGATTGTGTAGTTTAGATATTGATATGACTGAATAAAAAGTGTGGTATAAATTCTTTTTGGCATCTTTTCATGAGACTACTTGTTCTTTTTTTTAAGCGTTTTTCATGTGATTTATATGTGAGGTATTTGATTTTGCTTACATTATTCTGCTCACATATATTGTTAAGAGTGTTACACCCCATTTCAAAGTGATTTCATTTGTTGAGTGATAACACCAGAAAGATTTGAGTTGAAGCATACTTTCAAATAGAGATTCGAGTCAAGTTTATTCTAAAACTAAGAGTATGTTTGGGTTGGCTACCACTATTCACTCACATTGAGTTTTGATGGCATGAGAAATTTCTTTAGCATTTGTAGTGTTTTTGAACTTGAACTAATCCTCTTTGCAAAAGGCAATTGAAAAAAAAAAAAATTGTTTTTTTTTTGTTTTGTTTATTTTAGTATTCATTCTCAGAATTTTGTGGGTATATTCCCTGCAAACCCTCACGAGACTACAACTCGTCCACTAGTGTGAGCTAGGGGTTTAAAGGCTTGTTGCATACGCTAAATGCAATCGAAATTTCCAGCGAAAGTGGATTAATTAGGATTTCCTTTTTCTTTGTTTTTAATTTCTTTGTTTTGTTTTCCTCTTTATCTGTTTTGTCGAGGACTAGCAAAATGTAGGTTTGGGGGTATTTGATGTGCATGAAATATATACAATAAAATACTCACATATCTACATATTTAGCTTTACTTTTATGTTATTTTGTGACTGATTATGTAATATCTTTGTGTTGCAGGTAAGAAGGGCTTTACATGCAAAGTGGGGCTAGGCCAATTGAATCAAGCCAACTTACATCCAGCCAGGCATGAATATTAAATTTAAGTCCAATTGGAGTAAGGAATCAAAGGAAATTTGCACCAAATTCAAGTCCAATTCGGATTAGGATTCCAGCCTGCACATCAGTTAGTATTTTTGGCATAACTTTCGGCTCAGATGTCCAAACGAGATGATTCAAGTTGGGCTAGAAAGTTAACTTAAAGGGCTACAACTTTGTGTTTATCAGGAGCCCGAATTCTGAAGTTAAATGGGCCAAAATAGTTGGTTAAGTGAAGCCTAAAAATCTGAGATTTTCTCCAAACGGGAATTCAACTTGTAATAGGATTCCTTGACCTATTTAAAGGTTTTTTAGGGCAAAATTCAGGGAGGCTAGTGCTAGGGCTGAGATGTAAAACAGAAAATTGGAGTAAGAGGCAGTGCCGCATGTGGCTTCTCTGTAGCTTTTCTCCATGATAGCATTGTGACTATTTCTTTATCTATTTTATTTGTCTAGTTTAATGTTTAGTATTTTATTCTTTTGTTTTATTTCAATTACCATGAGTAGCTAAATTTATAATTAGGGTTGAGGATGAAACCTTGTTAACGATTATCAATAATATTTATGTGATTTGATTTTTCCCACAATAGTTGTTCTTTAATGATTTAAATTGTTCTTGCTTCATATCAATTGACTAAGATGGGATTCTAGATATGAGTTCAATCATGTTTTTCTCATGATTTAGGATTTGTCTTAATTAATTGAATGTTTGGTTTATTAATTCTTGATTATAAAATTGGATATCGTTTGTGATTTGTTTGTCAATGGATACAAGTTATGATTTGATTTTTAGAATTGGATATATCTTGTGATTTGTTTGGCTATGGATACAATTGATGATTTGGTTTTATACTTAAGAAGCGAAGAAGAACATGATTTTGATTTTTAAAATAAGGATTTTAATGAAGATATTTTCCATGATAGCAAGATTGATTTCTAGATTATCATGTAGTGAGTTGGGAAAAATTAACGATCATAAATATATGCTGATATGAATTAACAAGGCGGATTCCAAAACCTTAATTCCTTTCCCTTGATTGTTTACATCTTTTTATTCCTTTATATCTTTTGCTTAGTTTAACTATTTGCTTAATTTTATTATTTGCTTAGTTTATTTAATTTCAAAACAACCAATTTTTATTAAACTAGATTAGGATTAATTTAGTTAAGATTTGATTTAATTTTCCTACGTTCATTCAAGTCCCTGTGGGTTCGACCTTGTTCTTGTCAAACTATACTTCGGTACGGTTCGTACACTTGCGAGTATTTTAAAATTTCACAACAGTCGCCAAAATTTAGGCAAATTCCTTCATTAAGGCCCCGAAAACAGTGTTTTTGCTATTTATAGTAATAATTGTTTTTCCTTAATAAATTTTAGTTTAAAAGTCATAATAAGGTCCCGTCTGTTTTGGGACGACCCTTAAGGTCAGTAGTTTATGATTCTACATTTAACTCAATTTTGCCATTTTTGGTAAAATTCAGCAATTTTGTCACCTAATCGCTTAATTAGTGCGAATGAGGGTTTTAAACGTTTTCTTCTCAGTATTTATATGTTTTGTAGCCGTTAGAGGCAAAATAGACTATTATCAATAAACACAGACGTTTTGTCAAATTTTCTTCTGGTGGATTCCAGTTTTATCTCCTTGTGGATTTAGGGAAACCCCTCGTGGATTCGAGGTTCACTACCAAAAACTAACAGTTTAATTTTTGTTTCATCAAGAGAGCATCATGTGTGCTTTTCTTTAGGCTTTCGCGACATCAACAATGGATAAGGAAATGAAATGAGATAAAGGGAAGCATTAGGGGCAAGGCTGTCAGCAGAAGATTGCACTCTAGAAAGGGCATCAACAACTTTATTTTCTCTCCCTTTTTTGTACTCTACCACAAAAGAATAACCCAACAACTTTGTGATCCATTTCTATTGAGTAGGAGTGCCAATTCTCTGTTCAAGGATGTATTTGAGGCTGTTTTGATCAGTTCTAATGAAAAAAGGATTGCCAACCAAGTAAGGTCTCCATTTCTTAACAGCCTTCACCAATGCCAATAGCTCCTTTTCATAAGTAGACAGATGCAAGCACCTACCTTTAAGTGCCTCACTATGATAAGCTAAAGGTCTACTCTCTTGCATCAAAACAGCAGCCAAGCCATAACCAGGAGCATCACATTCAATCACAAAAGGCTTTGAAAAATTAGGTAAAGCCAAGACTGGTGGATTAGAAACAACTTGCTTAAGTGCTTTGAAAGCCAAGTCAGCATCAGAGGACCAATGGAAAGAGTCTTTTTTAAGTAAAGTAGTTAGTGGGGCAGCAATGACTCCATAATTTCTAATAAACTTCCTGTAATACCCAGTTAATCCAAGGAACCCCCTTAAAGCCTTAACAGAAGTGGGAGTAGGCCAATTCTGCATAGCCTCAATTTTTTTAGGATCAGTTCTAACCCCCTCACCTGAGATTAAATGCCCCAAATACTCCACTTCTTTGCACCCAAAAACACATTTGCTCATTTTTGCAAGCAGTTGGTTCTTAAGCAGCACCTCTAAGACCAATTGTGAATGAGAAACATGTTCATTTTAGGTTTTACTAAAGACTAAGATATCATCAAAAAACACCAACACAAACTTTCTTAAGAAAGGTATAAAGATGTCATTCATTAGGGATTGAAAAGTAGAGGGTGCATTTGTTAGGCCAAAGGGTATGACTAGGAACTCATAGTGCCCCTCATGAGTCCTAAATGCAGTTTTTGGAATATCATGTTCATTCATTCTAATTTGATGGTAACCAGACCTAAGGTCTAGTTTAGAAAAGATTGTTGCTCCACACAACTCATCAAGTAACTCATCTACCACTAGAATTGGATACTTATCCTTAATAGTGGCCTTATTAAGTGACCTATAGTCAATGCACATGCACCAATTGCCATCTGTCTTTCTCACCAACAACACAGGTGAAGAAAATGGGCTTTGGCTTGCTCTAATAGATCCTGCATCAAGCAATTCTTTGACAATCTTTTCAATCTCAGATTTTTTATAGAAAGGATACCTGTAAGGCCTTTCACAGATGGGTTGACTGCCCTCCTTCAAAATGATAGAATGTTTATGATTCCTGAGTGATGGCAGACCAGTAGGTACTTCAAAGACCTTGCTGAAGTCCTGAAGTAATTGGGCTAAAGCAGGATGTGGCTACATTGTTGAGGCTGTTGAAGGAGTAGCTACTATGCAACAACAACCCCTTCTTGACAACAGGTGTTAAAAACTTCTTACCCTCTTGCAAGGAAGGCCTTGAGGGTTGTAAACCCTTGAGCAAAACAGAAATGCCTTCATACCTGTTAAGGACATATTTTATGTAATTGGCTAATCCTTTGACAAAACGCACTTTACTTGTAATTAGGTAGATCTAGGATGTGTTTAATACTTCAAGGAACATGTTTTTCAAGTCTAGTATTAAAGCCATGAAGATTGGACCAAGAAACAAGTGAAGAAAAGTTGTCCATTAAAGCTGGACAAATAGCACGACACCTGTGGACAGATAGCCCGACAGCTTCTCGACACCTCTCGACAGCTGGCTATCTATCGAGCTCTTAAGGTGTTTTCTTATCACAATCTCGACACCTTCTCGACAGCTGGTGGATCGATCGAGAAAGCTTCTATCCCCCTGACAGCTTCTCGACACCTCCTCGACACCTAGCTATCTATCAAGGTTTAAATCTCAACACCTCCTCGACACCTCCCGATCGATCAAGGTTACGAGAAATCAGAATTTTCAGATCTGATTTTTGGGCTAGGCTTTTTTATTTGTGTAGGGTTTCTTTTCTCACAACCCTAGACCTATATAAGGCTTATTTTAGAGGCCGTCACAAAAGAGAATACAAGGAGAACATATGCAAAAGGTGACCGATGCCTTATTCTCTCTGAAAGAAGCTACTGCGTCTTTGCGCCTTAGGGTTTTGTAACGAAGTGCTTCTTGATCTTCATTGTTGATGAAGTGAAGAACTTTGCAGCCAACAATCTTCTTCTAGTTGGTGATTAAGTCGCGTACTGGGATCCACGCAATTGGTTAGTCACGTACTGGGATTCGTGCATCATCAAAAGGTGGCGTTCATATATTAAAGAGTTTAGAGGTTCTGAAGCGGTAGAAGGTTTCTGCTGTGAGTTCATCTACGGGGATTGTAGAGTCTAGGGACAAAGGTTTTGTACTAGATCTAAAACTTCTCTTTACTATAGTGGATTGCTTTTCGGGAAGGTTTCCCCCCAGGTTTTTTACTGTGAAACTGGTTGGTTTCATTGGTTTTCCTGGGTCATCATATCTTGTCTTATTTATTTTTCCGCTGCATGATTTTGACATGATATTGATGTTTGTTTGTTTTAACAAGTTTTATTCATAATAAATCTAATTAACAACTTGGGTTTAAAACTTGTTAATTCTATCAACCGAGGTCTAAATTTCCCAACAATACCAAAATTGCATAGTGAGATGCTTGAAGTCCCATTGAATCAACCCCAAGGAATACAACCATTGGGTACCCAAGACTACTGCACAATCACCAAGGGGCAATATGTTCAAATCCACCTTAAAGATATGCCCTTGAACTTTAAGTAGAACCCTATAACTAACCCCTTTAGTCTTGATTAAAGCACCATTAGCAATCTGGACTTCAAATGTGTCCTTAGATGACAAAGGTAAATTCAATGCCTTCCACATCTCTTCATCCAGAAAATTATGTGTGCTGCCACTATCAATCAAAATAACCATCTCTTGTTGCTTGATCCTTGCCAAAACCCTCATTGTACCTAGAGAAGGACTACCAAGTAGTGTATAAAGAGTAATCTCAGCAACGCTACCCTTCAACTCTACAATACCCTCAATCCCAATGCCTCTTAACCCAGCCATACCTTCCTCCACACCTTGATCCATTCCATCAAAATCATCAGTCACCACCCCCTACAACTGATCATCAGAGTGTAATTCTTGCAAACCTTTCGTAAGGAAAATTCTTGGAATCTTGCATTGGTGACCATCATGCCACTTTTCTTCACAATGGAAACAAAGTCCTTTCTTCCTTCTTTCTTCAATCTGTGCTGTAGGAATTTTTTTGAATAGGAAATTTGGTAGTTTTTACATCTATCTTATCATTCTTGATTGCTGTTGGTGGTGGTCCAAGAATATAGGATTTAGGCAAACCTATCCATGGTTTAGTGATTCTCTTGTTGCTAAGGATATATTCCTCTTGTATTTTAGCAAGTCCAAAGGCAGAATTAAGAGTTTGTGGATTGAACATCTTAATAGGCAAACGGATTTCATCTTTTAATCCACTCAAAAAGCAGCTAAGTTTGTGTTTTTCAGACAATTCCTTGATTCTATTGGATAAAGCTTCAAATTAAGCCTTGTAAGTAGAAACAGAACTTACCTGCCTCAATTTTGTTAATGCTTCTATGGGATCGTCATAGGCCAAAGCTCCAAATCTGGTGTGCAAAGCTCTCACAAAGGCTTCCTAACTTGTGAACTGCCCTGTCTCCTCAGCATCTTGAAACTAGACCAAAGCTTCATCCTCCATGTGATAGGAAGCTAAAAGAAGCCTCTGATTTAGGGGTGTGTTGTACAATTAAAAAAATTGATGAGCCTTATAGACCCAACCTGAAGGATTCTCTCCCCTGAATCTTGGAAACTCCAATCTCACTGACTGTGGAACTGCCGTGAGTGAGTCCAATTGTATTGATGTAGTAGCTGGAGATGAAGGTGCAGTCCTCTGTTGCCATTGATTTCTAGCTTTAGTGAGTCCTTGCATTGTTTCTGTCAATGCTTGTAACACTGAAGTCATAGCATCAATTTTCTGGTGAATGCCTCGTATTTCTTGCTCATGTTGATCAGAAGTGAATGAAAAATTATTGTATTTCTCATTGAGAGTAGCCAAGGATCGTGTTTTTGCCATGAAAACAGAGTAGGCTTTGATACCAATTTGATAGAATCAATTAAAAGGTAATTGTGTTCAAGGGTTGTGATGAGGCAACCAACCTACAAGGAAAGGAAGAAAAATGAAGAATATGAAGAATAGAGGGAAATTGGGAGTTTAGGAAAGAATGAATTCAGTAAAATTGGTATAGTTTCTGCTTACCTTCCTCATACCTCTCTCTCTCTCTCTACCTTATATACAGTTTAATACCATTCAGTCAGGTAGTTACAATTAGTTACAATCATCATCAGTCCTCCCTTAGCTGGCACATACAGCTGGCACAGCAACTAACCCCTGTAACTACTTTTCTACACTAACACACCTACACACAGAAGCACTACACATACTACACACACCCACACACAGTAGTACAACACACACACAGAGCATACTTCTATTAAGCCAATACAACTCCTATCACATTACTCTTAGTAGAAGGATGTGACGAATGGTTATTGCTAAATGAAAAAAATGATGTTATTGGTGGGCGCAAATGAGAATAAGTAAGAAGTTAGCCACAACAATGGATTGTAAAAATGTTGTAAAATAGTTTGTGTCGGTAGCATTACTTTTAATAGAATACAATCTTAATAAATATCTATTAATGCATTACTTTTAGTAGAATACAATCTTAATAAATATCAATTAATAATTATCATAATTATATATTTAATACTTTCATATAAAAATGCAATCACAATAAATACTTGTTAATAAAGAACATAATAATTAAATTTCGTATTTAATATTTCATGAAAAAAAAAAAACTCAGAATAAATGTCTATTAATGAGAACAAGATAGTCATTGCCTATTTAAGGGATAGCTAGTTTTCTAAAGGTAAACTAAACTCGTAAGTGTAAAAACATGAACAACATGGCTGTAATAATTAGTCAAAACTTGCTATGGATGGCCTTTATGCTTGCATTAGTTCTGGGCTTGTCCTTCTACCCTATAGAGGCAAGAAGACTAGAAGCATCTAAAAAATTTTCCATTGATAATTTTCGGACACTCCCATCTGGGCCGTCTTACCACACCCCCGATAATCCCCCCTCTTCCTGTGCCATCCAAGACTGATAATTTTGGGATGCTTCCATCTGGTCCCTCTTACCACACCCTCGACGATCCCCCTCATGGGCCATCTTTCCACACCCCCGATAATCCCCCTCATCCTGTGCCATCGAAGACTGATAATTTTGGGACTCTCCCATCCGGGCCTTCTTACCGCACCCTCGATAATCCCCCTCATGGACCATCTTACCACACCCCCAATAATCCCCCTCATCCTGTACCTTCCAAGACTGATATCGTGGTGCATTAGAATCTTGAGTTGTAAAATTTCTTTTTATAATCCAAGCTAATAAATAATGATTAATGCATTGTTAGATTGTTAAAAGGTATCAGATTTTTTTGCATCTATTTTCCATTTATCTGTATCATATAATTTCTTTTCTCCATTGCCATTTGTTTTCCTCTCTTAGTTGCCCCTACTAACTAGACTACATTAAAAGTATGGTTTTAAAAATTGGTACGGTTAAAGAATTGGTTTTGCTCTCGGACCAATTTTACCTGATTTTAGGGCTTTTTATCAGACCAAATTGGTGCTGGTTTCCTACTAAACCGGTTGAATTAACCTGTCTAATTCGGTTCTTAAAGCTACGATTAAAAGTACCAAACTTTTTAATGATTCATTAGTTGCAGTATGATCAATTGTCACAGCTAAGAAAAGCTTACAAGTTGATAGTGTACATCAAATCCATGCTAATAATTTACTTTTCTTACAAGTTGATAGTGTACATCAAATCCATGCTAATAATTTACTAAGTCTTATTGAATCCATCAAGATATATTATTTGCAAGGAATTATAAAATTTGATTGCAAAAACTCAAATAAATTAATCTCCATCAATAGATGATTGGCATTACAATTTCACTAATTTTTCACATATCTTTTTTTGTGTTGTAATCTTTTTATATATAGGGAGTCATTTGTCCTTGCACTATTGTCACCCAGCCTCGCTTTATGATTGTGGGTTCCACTTAACTCAATTGGTAAAGTCTCTGATGGTTAAATAAGAGATTTAGGATTCAATCAATGCTTACACCAAAAACTGATTAGTGTCTTGATTTGATGATAAAGAGTTATCATCAGAAGCGGACATTGTAGATTGAAACTATCTCAAAAAAAAAAAAAAAAAAAAAAAAAAAAAAAAAAAAAAAACCTTGCTTTATCACGTGGCTTGAATTGTTTTTCAATGTACATGTTTGTGCAGCAACAAAACTCTTATCCTACTTTGCTTCAATATTTCTTACAAGTTTCCTTCATTTCTATATTTTTGTTTATGAAATCTTTCTAAAGCATACAATGGTTTTCATAATCAATCTTATGTAGAAGTGTTTTTGGATGCCCTTTCCCACATTAAACTAATATCAAGCCAAGGTTCACCACTCAGCTTTTTAGATTTTTTTCTCTTTAGAGTTTTTTCTCTTCAAGATTAACCATGAGATTTAGATCTAGATCGAAAATAGACGAGAGAGAAAGAAAGGAAAATCTTGAATTTGTTGCCATACCCAGGAGTGGATCTCAACATTTGGTAGGAAGAAAAATCAACAAGAAAAAGAAAAAGGAGAAAGAGAGAGAAGATCTCAGCATTTGAAAAGTAGGAAAATGAGAGGAAAACTTAAAAAAATCAACAAGAAAAAGAAAATAAGAGAAAGGGAGAATGGATTTCGGAATTTAGAAGGTGGGAAAATGAGAAGGAAAGAAATAGGAGAAAGGGAAAGAGAAGCTCAGGCGAATGGCTACGTTAGGGTTTGATTTTTTTATTTTTTTTATTTATAAATGTAAATGGGCAACCCACTAGTACCCAGTAGGTTTATCCATTAAGACCCATTTAATTAAATTACCTAATGGGTCTTTACTCATTTAAACCCAAATGTTTAATTGGGTTGGATCAAGACTTATCTAAATTAAGTGGATAATGAATGGGTTAATGGGTTTGAGTAAAAATTGTCATCCCTAAGTACAATGGACTAAGAACTGTTAGATCGACTTAAACTCAAACATACACAAACCATCTATAAATATAACATTGCTCACACACACATATGTGGGATCTATGTAGATAGATCTTATACATATTATACATATGGGATCTTTGCTTGCAAGACTTTGATTAAAATGAGTGTTGCAATCACAAATTGCACAAGAAACATTTTGCAATAGTTGTTGCTTCTCCCATAGGATAAAATATACCTTCTTACGGCGTATAACTTCTCCTCCAACAGGGCCACAACACAGATACCAAAATTGTTATAAAAGCCACAATAACAGTATATTTTTCACTTCATTGGCTAAGGTGATTGGTGTTTTTAATTGTTTTTACTTTACTTTTTCTTCTCAACGCGCTTTAACAACAATGACACTGTCAGTTTGTTAAATTCTATATGTAAAAATTTGGGATAAAAATTGTTATAATTCCTATAAATTTGTGAAATTTTGGGATTTCATTTGACAAATTTATTGAGAAATACAATTCTAGAGAATATCTCACTTCCTATGAAACGTGATAATTTTTATTACTATTATACCAGATTCAATTTGCCACTATTTCTTTCTTAAAACTAATTAATTCAAAATTTCATTATTTATTTCTTAAAAATAATTACAACAGGTAATTAATTTTAACACAAAATTATTTATTCATCTAAAAAATGGAAGAAATGAACAATGATATCAATTCTATTTTGGATTTGATTGCGGCTATGTGAAACAAACAATGATATCAATTATGTTTTGGTGTCCGTTTTAGTTTATCTATTGGAACATAATTCACACACAATACATAATTAACCCATATTTACTCATTATTAATTAAATAATAAGAATCAAAGCAAAACAACATTGTTTTAGTTTTTATTTTTATTTTTTATTTTTTATTACTTCAATAAAAAAGAGCAAACCAAAATTTGATCGAATGAACCAAAACAAATAGTAATTGGCCGAAATGACGTGGAATGGATCAGAATTTAACTCGAGGTGGAACAAGTTGGTCTCTTGTTCCAGTTTGCTTACCGATATAGTGTTTTCCTACCATTTAGTCAGAACAGCGAAATGAAACGAAATCCACAATAACGGTGATAAAGACCTTAGTGGTTGGTAACAATAATTGCTTATGCAATACTTCGGACCATTATATTTGCTTGATCAATTGGTTTGCAAAATGTTTTGGTTGAAAGAATATATGACATCTTTGTCTCTTTGTTCAATTGAGGTAATCCATACTATTCTTCTACTTTGATTGTTCTTGGTGACATTTGATGGAAACCAATTAGTTTAGAGAGGTTTCTGTTTGTTCTGTCTCTTGTGATTGTTCTTTTTGCTCGATTCAGGTAAACTAATGAATTCTTCTAAATAAAACTAGCATTTAAAAAAATAAGACTACAATTTTAATTTAAAATGATTACTTTTGATATTTAAAATATATGTACTAATAGTCTAATAGAATTAAATGAAAATTCCTCTAAAAAAATAATTAAATGGAAAAAAAAAATTAAACCAAAAAATCAATATGGTCCGAAAAGAAGTGTAAAATTTTATAATTAATTAGCATACATTATGATATGCATGCTTACAAAATATAAATCATATTAGTAATTTTGGTCCATATTTTTCAAATGGGTTAAAATGGACTATGTTTGTGTCAACCCAATATAACTTGTTTATTAAATGAGTTGAAAACTGATAT
Source organism: Quercus ilex subsp. ballota (assembly GCA_032727855.1). Classification (NCBI taxonomy): domain Eukaryota; kingdom Viridiplantae; phylum Streptophyta; class Magnoliopsida; order Fagales; family Fagaceae; genus Quercus; species Quercus ilex. Next base: position 40,315,380 of record CM064919.1, read on the forward strand.
GGATCATGATTGTGTCAATGAACATGACTTGAAATGATAGGGACCAAATTGATTGTGACTTCAAAACGTAGGGACCAAAATAGTATTTTCGCCATAAATAAATCGTGTTAGGATTAATGAGTTTTGGCATAATTATTAAATGGACCATATTTGGATCGATACGTAGTTGAATACTCTTATTGGCTTATTGCAGTTGGAGTGTGATCTGATTCATGAGTCACCTCAACTTTGTAACATTTTTTTTTTATAATGTTGTTACATCTTTGCCAAACAAGCAACATGCCATCATTTTTTTTTCCCCTCTAGGAAATAAATAAAGCAAAAAAATGTATTCTTATAATAATTTGTAAAATTTTTTGTTAGGTTCTAAAGATTTAGGATTTTATGTACTTAGAACTCTAATTTGTATTGTTGGCAAACCATGATCAAAACAGGTTATTTAGTCTTATTTAGACTTGCTCAAAGTTGGGTCTTTCATGTAAAGTTGGAATCGAGTGGCTGCAGATGCATTGGTGCATTTCGGCCTGGCTCGATCGATCGAAGGAAAGGCTCGATCGATCGAATCTCGGGCAGAATGTTTTTCTGCAGAATATTCCAGCTCAGCCCTAACTCATTAAACGTTTTGGGTTTTCTGTTTTTACCCTAGGTATATAAAGAAAAATCCTAGCCATGTTTTTAGAGTTGCTCCAGTTGTATTGTTGCTCATACATTGCGGTTTTGTGTAAATCTCTTGTGAGATCTAGAGGAGCTTTCCTTTACACAAAGTTTAGGGTTTTCAAGATAGAGATTACTTCAACATCTTGATGATCAACTCGGTTGCTACCATTGAAGCTTAAAGAATATCAAGCGTGTGTGCTTGTAGCTGATTGAAGAATTCAAGAAAGAAGGAGTTCGTGGATTCGAAGCTTGCACGTGGTCGTGTCAGTAAGTTCTACTGGTGGGTAGCATTAGGAAGTCAAGCGGAGAGCTTGTAAGTCCTTTTGTATGAACTTCGATTCTTTCATAGTGGATTCAGGTTTGCCTTGAGGATCGGTGGGTCAAATCCTCCCCAGGTTTTTACCGTGTGGTTTCCTGGGTGATCATATCATTGTGTCTTTTATTTTTCCGCTGCTTTATATGTTTGATATGATTATTTGATTGTTTTAACCTAGAATTGCATAATTTGACTAAGTAACAACTTGGCTAATTAACTAGGCTAAACAATCTGGTTGTTTTTAAGGGGTCTAAAACCGTTCATTTTTAAATAACTCGTGGTCTAAGATTTCGCATTATGTATATGCATTCAACGAATGGGGAACTCTATCTTTTCTCGAAATTATTATGGAACTACATAGAGTACCAAACGTACTTAGAAACTTCATTTTCTCCTAATTTATGTATTTCTAAATTTTGTTGGAAATTTGTTAGTGTTGAGATAAAAATTTTTAAATTGAATGCTATTAATACTTTAAGTGATGTCACTGTGAAATTGAATTTGAATATATTGTATTTGCCCAAAATTATTATAATTGATATGCTTATAAATTATAAAAATATGTTAATTATTTTGAGTCATATTTTTTTAAATAAGTTTGAAATGCATGAAAAAATGTTGCATAAAGTGTTCAAATGAAATTCTTTTAGACATTGGTCTTCAAGTTGTGTTTCTATGTTAACACTGTACGGGGAAAATGTTATTTAAATTAAAACGCAACCCGAACACCATTGTGTAAAAGAATTTCAGGAAAACACTTTTTTACTGTGACATCAAATTATAGTGTTTGACATTCGGGCTGTAAATCTATGTCACATGCAGTACAAAGAGAAAATGATTATTGACCCAAACTTCCAATTTTCATTTTTGTCGAAATCTAATCCAAGTGCTCAGTTCTTGTCTTATATAATTGTTTACACTTATCAACAAAAAAAGAAGTAAATGTTTCCATATAAAGAAGTTATCGAAGCCTAGACGCTTTTTTTTTTTTTTATATATAAATGAAAATGCATAGTTGATATTGAGTGGCTGAAAGCATGTTTCCATATAATGCATGTTTCCATATTGTTTACTGTTCAAATTTTTAGATATTTAGAAGAACCACAGTCACAGTGGAGTTTCAATTTTGTTTAACTCAATTTTAAATTTTAATACAAGAAATGTGCATTTTTTATTGCGAGTGCAAGTTGTCGTTGTCTTGTTAAATACAATTCAAATTATGTCAATATTGATTAGAGGGGAGAAGATTCGAACTTTGGATCTCAAGAACACACTTTCTTGTTGCTTAAGAGAGTGTGTTGTATGTAGTATAATTTACCCCACTCTCCCTTAAAAGTTACCATAAATTTTGAATGAAGTTGTGGTATGCTTTTGTATTAGATTCTCTTTCCCTTTTTCTTATGTATGTTTTGTTTCTCAAAAAAAAAAAAAAATGACAATATACTGCCTAATAAATGGTCCTTAGTCATGTGTCAAATTACAAGGGCCCATGACTACCTTTGGATTTCCCTAGGCTTTGCCATTTGATGTTATCCTTGATTATAATTTGTTTTGTGGTAATATCTCTCTCAGTTCAGTAAAAAATATAGACATCTGATTTTTGACTCCTTTTGTATTAGATTCTCTTTCCCTTTTTCTTATGTATGTTTTGTTTCTCAAAAAAAAAAAAAAAAATGACAATGTATTGCCTAATAAATGGTCCTTAGTCATGTGTCAAATTACAAGGGCCCATGACTACCTTTGGATTTCCCTAGGCTTTGCCATTTGATGTTATCCTTGATTATTATTTTGTTTTGTGGTAATATCTCTCTCAGATCAGTAAAAAAATAGACATCTAATTTTTGACTCCTTTTACATAATTAATTAATTATTGTTATTATTTATTTATTTTACCTATTTATTTTACCTATTTATTTTTATTTAGGAAAAACCAACATTTGATTGCAAGGGTGCCAGATCCAACCATATTTGGCTGGGGGATTTGGGTGCGTGGTGAAAGTTTGATTACCAATCCTAACTCTGCCCCTTGTATGTGCTATTAGACACACAAGGAAGATTGAGAAGCATTCTTCATATCTTGTCTATTAAAGCTATAGCCCATGTATAGGAAAGAATAAAGTGTAAAGAAATAATTTAAAAAGAATAACAAAACATGCCTAGAGCCTTAGATATCTTCAAGTACTATCACTTATCTTATATTTTTACTATATATAAAATTAGGAAAAAATGAGAATAAAATAATGCTTTTGTTAATGGACATGACTTGTGTTTAGTGGCTAGTTCTATTAGACATGCTAAGAGATGAATATGTCAAAGTTAGATATGTGTCTGCATCCCAATATGTCCAATAAAACTAGCCACTGGTCACAGGTCTCACTCTTTGTTGATTGATACTCTAATGGCATCAATTGAAGCTATAGTAATTGACTTAAGTACCCCTGATTTTATGAACAATAACATGGAAAAACAAAAAGGTTGGGTGCATGTTAGAAATTAGAAGAGCAAATAAACAAGCTACTCTTCACCATTTTTCTTTTCAGCTTATTTTTTATACCCATTCCGAACTCCCTCGGTCTCAACCATTTCCCAATTCCCACCCGATGGCCTCACTTCATCTCTTCCTTACATTTTGACACATTTACGGATTTACCTCGCTTTCTCATTTTTCTGTTGGTCTCCACCACACGACATGTCGTCCCGACCTCCCCTTTAACATTTTCATTTCCTTTTTTGTTTCTTCTCCCTTCTCTCCGAGATCCAATCCAATGATCTTCAAATTCTCATGAAACGAAAATCCACCCTTTAAACACCTAACACGAATGTCTTCGATTCCTGGGAATCCAACAATTCTATGTGCAAAAATTTCACTGGAATCACCTGCAATTCAAACGGTCACTACAAGAAAAAGGTCTATTACAATAGAAAAAATCATTGCAATAACTACAAAGTCGTTGCAATAAGATGTTATTGTAACGACGAAAAAGTTGTTGCAAGCTGTTGTAATAAACTCCAAGGCAATAGGTTTATACAACAAAAAAAATCTCGTTGCAATAAATCCTAAATATTGCAACAAACAAGTTGATGCAATAACTTCTCTGTTACAACAAATAACATTGTGGTAATAGCTTATTGCTTCAAAGGTTTTGTGAAAAATGTCATAGCATATTACAACAAACAACCTTAGATATCTTCAAGTACTATCACTTATCTCATATTTTTACTATATACAAAATTAGGAAAAAAAAAGTAAAATAATGCTTTTGTTAATGGATATAACTTGTGTTTAGTGGCTAGTTCTATTAGACAAGCTAAGAGACGAATATGTCCAAAGTTAGATATGTGTCTGCATCCCAATATGTCCAATAAAACTAGCCACTGGTCACGGGTCTCACTCTTTGTTGATTGATACTCTAATGGCATCCGTTCAAGCTATAGTAATTGACTTAAGTACCCCTGATTTTATGGACAATAACAAGGAAAAACAAAAGGCCTGGGTGCTTGTTAGAAATTAGAAGAGCAAATAAATAAGCAACTCTTCACCATTTTTCTTTTCAGCTTACTTTTTATACGCTTTTTGAACTCCCTCTTTCTCAACCATTTCCCAATTCCCACCCGATGGCCTCACTTCATCTCTTCCTTACATTTTAACACATTTACGGATTTACCACGCTTTCTTATTTTTTTGTTGGTCTGCACCACACGACATGTCGTCCCGGCCTCCCCTTTGCCATTTTCATTTCGTTTTTTGTTTCTTCACCCTTTTCTCCAGGATCCAATCCAATGATCTTCAAATTGTCAAGAAACTAAAATCCACCCTTTAAACACCTAACACCAATGCCTTCGATTCCTGGAAATCCAACAATTCTATGTGCAAAAATTTCACTGGAATCACCTACAATTCAAACGGTCACTACAAGGAAAAATGTCTATTACAACAGAAAAATCATTGCAATAACTACAAAGTCGTTGCAATAAGATGTTATTGCAACGACGAAAAAGCTGTTGCAAGCCGTTGTAATAAACTCCGAGGCAATAGGTTTATACAACAAAAAAAAAATCTCGTTGCAATAAATCCTAAATATTGCAACCAACAAGTTGATGCAATAACTTCTTCGTCACAACAAATAACTTTGTGGTAATAGCTTATTGCTACAAAGGTTTTGTGAAAAATGTCATAGCTTATTACAACAAACAACCTTAGATATCTTCAAGTACTATCACTTATCTTATATTTTTACTATATACAAAATTAGGAAAAAAAAAAGTAAAAAATGCTTTTGTTAACGGATATGACTTGTGTTTAGTGGCTAGTTCTATTAGACGTGCTAAGAGATGAATATGTCCAAAGTTAGGTATGTGTCTGCTTCCTAATATGTCCAATAAAACTAGCCACTGGTCACGGGTCTCCCTCTTTGTTGATTGGTACTCTAATGGAATCCATTGAAGCTATAGTAATTGACTTAAGTACCCCTGATTTTATGGACAATAACATGGAAAAACGAAAAGGCTGGGTGCATGTTAGAAATTAGAAGAGCAAATAAATAAGCAACTCTTCACAATTTTTATTTTCAGCTTACTTTTTATACCCTTTTTAAACTCCCTCTTTCTCAACCATTTCCCAATTCCCACCCGATGGCCTCACTTCATCTTTTCCTTACATTTTGACACATTTACGGATTTACCTCACTTTCTCATTTTTCTATTGGTCTCCACCACACGACATGTCGTCCCGGCCTCCCCTTTGCCATTTTCATTTCCTTTTTTGTTTCTTCTCCCTTTTCTCCGGGATCCAATCCAATGATCTTCAAATTCTCATGAAACTAAAATTCACCCTTTAAACACCTAACACCAATGTCTTCGATTCCCGGGAATCCAATAATTCTAGGAGCAAAAATTTCACTGGAATCACCTGCAATTCAAATGGTCACTACAAGAAAAAAGGTCTATTACAACAGAAAAAATCATTGCAATAACTACAAAGTCGTTGCAATAAGTGGTTATTGCAACAACGAAAAAGTTATTGCAAGCCGTTGCAATGAACTCCGCGGCAATAGGTTAATACAACAAAAATAATCTCGTTGCAATAAATCTTAAATATTGCAACAAACAAGTTGATGCAATAACTTCTTTGTTACAACAAATAACTTTGTGGTAATAGCTTATTGCTACAAAGGTTTTGTGAAAAATGTCATAGCTTATTACAACAAACAACCTTAGATATCCTCAAGTACTATCACTTATTTTATATTTTTATTATATACAGAATTAAGAAGAAAAAAAAAGTAAAAAATGCTTTTGTTAACAGATATGACTTGTGTTTAGTGGCTAGTTCTATTACAATTTCTACGAGATGAATATGTCCAAAGTGAGATATGTGTCTGCATCCCAATATGTCCAATAAAACTAGCCACTAGTCACGAGTCTCACTCTTTGCTGATTGATACTGTAATGGCATCCGTTGAAGCTATAGTAATTGACTTAAGTACCCCTGATTTTATGGAAAATAACATGGAAAAACAAAAAGGCTGGGTGCATGTTAGAAATTAGATGAGCAAATAAATAAGAAACTCTTCACCATTTTTCTTTTCAGCTTACTTTTATACCCTTTTTGAACTCCCTCTTCCTCAACCATTTCCCAATTCCCACCCGATGGCCTCACTTCATCTCATCCTTACATTTTGACACATTTACGAATTTACCTCTCTTTCTCATTTTTCTGTTGGTCTCCACCACACGACATGTCGTCCCGGCCTCCCATTTGCCATTTTCATTTCCTTTTTTGTTTCTTCTCCCTTCTCTCTAAGATCCAATCCAATGATCTTCAAATTCTCAAGAAACTAAAATCCACACTTTAAACACCTAACAGCAATGTCTTCGATTCCTAGGAATCCAACAATTCAATGTGCATAAATTTCACTGGAATCACCTGCAATTCAAACGGTCACAACAAGAAAAAAGGGCTATTACAACAGAAAAAATTATTGCGATAACTACAAAGTCGTTGCAATAAGATGTTAATGCAACAATGAAAAAGTTGTTGCAAGCCGTTGTTACAAACTCCAAGGAAAAAGGTTATACAAAAAAAATAATCTCGTGGCAATAAATCCTAAATATTGCAACAAACAAGTTGATACAATAACTTCACTGTTACAACAAATAACTTTGTGGTAATAGCTTATTGCTTCAAAGGTTTTGTGAAAAATGTCATAGCTTATTACAACAAACAACATTAGTTATCTTCAAGTACCATCACTTATCTTATATTTTTACTATATACAAAATTAGGGGAAAAAAAGAGTAAAATAATGCTTTTCTTAACGGATATGACTTGTGTTTAGTGGTTAGTTCTATTAGAAATGCTAAAAAATGAATATATCCAAGGTTAGATATGTGTCTGCATCCCAATATGTCCAATAAAACTAGCCACTAGTCACGGGTCTCACCCTTTGTTGATTGGTACTCTAATGGCATCCGTTGGTAATTGACTTAAGTACCCCTGATTTTATGGACAATAACATGGAAAAAAAAAAAGGCTGGGTGCATGTTAGAAATTAGAAGAGCAAATAAATAAGCAACCCTTCACCATTTTTCTTTTCAACTGACTTTTTATACCCTTTTTGAACTCCTTCTTTCTCAACCATTTCCCAATTCCCACCCGATGGCCTCACTTCATCTCTTCCTTACATTTTGACACATTTACGGATTTACGTTATTTTCTCAGTTTTCTGTTGGTCTCCACCACACGACATGTCATCCCGGCCTCCCCTTTGGCATTTTCATTTCCTTTTTTGTTTCTTCTCCCTTCTCTTTGGGATCCAATCCAATGATCTTCAAATTCTCATGAAACTAAAATCCACCCTTTAAATACCTAACACCAATGTCTTTGATTCCTGGGAATCCAACAACTCAATGTGCAAAAATTTCACTGGAATCACCTGCAATTCAAACAATCACTACTAGAAAAAAGGTCATTTACAACAGAAAAATCATTGCAATAACTACAAAGTCGTGGCAATAAGATTTTATAGTAACAACGAAAAAGTTGTTGCAAGCCGTTATAATAAACTCCAAGGCAATCGAATTATACAACAACAAAAAATTTCGTTGCAATAAATCCTAAATATTGCAACAACCAAGTTGATGCAATAACTTCTTTGTTACCACAAATAACTTTGTGCAAATAGCTTATTGCTACAAAGGTTTTGTGAAAAATGTCATAGCTTATTACTACAAACAACCTTAGATATTTTCCAGTACTATCACTTATCTTATATTTTTACTATTTACAAAATTCGGAAAAAAAAAAAGTAAAAAATGCTTTTGTTAACAGATATGACTTGTGTTTAGTGGCTAGTTCTATTAGATATGCTAAGAGATGAATATGTCCAAAGTTAGATATGTGTCTGCATCCCAATATGTCCAATAAAACTAGCCCCTAGTCACGGGTCTTACTCTTTGTTGATTGTTACTCTAATGGCATCTGTTGAATCTATAGTAACTGACTTAAGTACCCCTGATTTTATGGACAACAACATGGAAAAACAAAAAGGCTGGGTGCATGTTTGAAATTAGAAGAGAAAATAAATAAGCAACTCTTCACCATTTTTCTTTTCAGCGTAACTTTTATACCCTTTTTCAACTCCCAATTTCTTAACCATTTACCAATTCCCACCCGATGGCCTCACATCATCTCTTCAATACATTTTGACACATTTACGGATTTACCTCTCTTTACCATTTTTCTGTTGGCCTCCTCCACCCGACATGTCGTCCTGGCCTCCCATTTGCCATTTTCATTTACTTTTTTGTTACTTCTCCCTTCTCTCCAGGATCCAATCCAATGATTTTCAAATTCTCATGAAACTAAAATCCACCCTTTAAACACCTAACACCAATGTCTTTGATTCCTGGGAATCCAACAATTCTATGTGCAAAAATTTCGCTGGAATCACCTGCAATTCAAACGGTCACTACAAGAAAAATGGTCTATTACAACAGAAAAAATCATTGCAATAACCAGAAATTCGTTGCAATAAAATGTTATTGCAACGACAAAAAAGTTGTTGCATGCCGTTGTACTAAACTCCGAGGCAATCGGATTATACAAAAAAAAAAACCTCGTGGCAATAAATCCTAAATATTGCAACAAACAAGTTGATACAATAACTTCTTTGTTACAACAAATAACTTTGTGGCAATAGTTTATTGCTACAAAGGTTTTGTGAAAAATGTCATAGCTTATTACAACAAACAACCTTAGATATCTTCAAGTACTACCACTTATCTTATATTTTTACTATATACAAAATTCAGGAAAAAAAAATTAAAAAATGCTTTTGTTAACAGATATGACTTGTGTTTAGTGGCTAGTTCTATTAGACATGCTAAGAGATGAATATGTCCAAAGCTAGATATGTGTCTGCATCCCAATATGTCCAATAAAACTAGCCACTGGTCACGGGTCTCACTCTTTGTTGATTGATACTCTAATGGCATCCGTTGAAGCTATAGGAATTGACTTAAGTACCCCTGATTTTATGGACAATAACATGGAAAAATAAAAAGGCTGGGTGCATGTTAGAAATTAGAAGAGCAAATAAATAAGCAACTGATCACCTCTTTCTCAACCATTTCCCAATTCCCACCTGATGGCCTCACTTCATCTCTTCCTTACATTTTCACACATTTACGGATTTACGTTACTTTCTCATTTTTCTGTTGGTCTCCACCACACGACATGTCGTCCCGGCCTCCCCTTTGCCATTTTCATTTCCTTTTTGGTTTCTTCTCCCTTCTCGCCGTGATCCAATCCAATGCTCTTCAAATTCTCATGAAACTAAAATCCACCCTTTAAATACCTTACACCAATGTCTTCAATTCCTGGGAATCCAACTATTCTATGTGCAAAAATTTCACTAGAATCACCTGCAATTCAAACGGTCACTACTAGAAAAAAGGTCTATTACAACAGATAAAATCATTGCAATAACTACAAAGTCGTGCTAATAAGATGTTATAGTAACGGCGAAAAAGTTGTTGCAAGCCGTTATAATAAACTCCGAGGCAATCGGATTATACAACAAAAAATATTTTGTTGCAATAAATCCTAAATATTGCAGCAAACAATTTGATGCAACAACTTCTTTGTTACAACAAATAACTTTGTCGTAATAGCTTATTACTACAAAGGTTTTGTGAAAAATGTCAAAGTTTATTACAACAAACAACCTTATAAATCTTCAAGTACTATCACTTAGCTTATATTTTTACTATACACAAAATTTGGAAAAAAAAAAAGTAAAAAATTCTTTTGTTAACAGATATCTTGTGTTTAGTGGCTAGTTCTATTAGACATGCTAAGAGATGAATATGTCCAAAGTTAGATATGTGTCTGCATCCCAATATGTCCAATAAAACTAGCCCCTGGTCACGGGTCTCACTCTTTGGTGATTGTTACTCTAATGGCATCTGTTGAAGCTATAGTAATTGACTTAAGTACCCCTGATTTTATGGAAAAACAAAAAGGCTGGGTGCATGTTTGAAATTTGAAGAGCAAATAAATAAGCAACTCTTAACCGTTTTTCTTTTCAGCTTACTTTTATACCCTTTTTTAACTCCCTCTTTCTCAACCATTTCCCAATTCCCACCCGATGGCCTCACTTCATCTCTTCATTGCCTTTTTACACATTTACGGATTTACCTCTCTTTCTCAATTTTCTGTTGGTCTCCACCACACAACATGTCGTCTGGGCCTCCCATTTGACATTTTCATTTAATTTTTTGATACATCTACCATCTCTCCGGGATCCAATCCAATGATTTTCAAATTCTCATGAAACTAAAATCCACCCTTTAAACACCTAACACAAATGTCTTCAATTCTTGGGAATACAACAATTCTATGTGCAAAAAATTCACTGGAATCACCTGCAATTTAAATAGTCACTATAAGAAAAAAGTCTTTTACAACAGAAAAAATCATTGCAATAACTACAAAGTCGTTACAATAAGATGTGATTGCAACGACGAAAAAGTTGTTGCAAGCCGTTGTAATAAACTCCGAGGCAATAGGTTTATACAACAAAAATAACCTCGTTGCAATAAATCCTAAATATTGCAACAAACAAGTTGATGCAATAACTTCTTTGTTACAACAAATAACTTTGTGGTAATAGCTTATTTCGTCAAGGGTTTTGTGAAAAATATCATAGCTTATTACAACAAACAACCTTAGATATCTTCAAGTACTATCACTTATCTTATATTTTTACTATATACAAAATTAGGGAAAAAAAAAGTAAAATAATGCTTTTGTTAACGTATATGACTTGTGTTTAGTGGCAAGTTCTATTAAACATGCTAAGAGATGAATATGTCCATAGTTAGATATGTGTCTGCATCCCAATATGTCCAATAAAACTAGCCGTTGGTCACGGGTCTCCCTCTTTGTTGATTGATACTCTAGTGGCATCTGTTGAAGCTATGGTAATTGACCTAAGTACCCCTAATTTTATGGACAAAAACATGGAAAAACAAAAAGGCTAGGTGCATGTTTGAAATAAGAAGAGCAGATAAATAAGCCACTTATCACCATTTTTCTTTTCTGCTTCCTTTTTATACCCTTTCAGAACTCCCTCTTTCTCAACGATTTCCCAATTCCCACCCGATGGCCTCACTTCATCTCTTCCTTACATTTTGACACATTTACGGATTTATGTTACTTGCTCATTTTTCTGTTGGTCTCCACCACACGACATGTCGTCCCGTCCTCCCCTTTGGCATTTTCATTTCCTTTTTTGTTTCTTCACCCTTCTCTTCGGGATCCAATCCAATGATCTTCAAATTCTCTTGAAACTAAAATCCACCCTTTAAACAGCTAACACCAATGTCTTTGATTCCTGGGAATCCAACAATTCTATGTGCAAAAATTTCACTGGAATCACCTGCAATTCAAACGGTCATTACAAGAAAAAAGGTCTATTAAAACAGAAAAAACCGTTGCAATAACTACAAAGTTGTGCCAATAAGATGTTATAGTAACGACGAAAAAGTTGTTGCAAGCCGTTATAATAAAATCCGAGGCAATCGGATTATGCAACAAAAAAAATTTCGTTGCAATAAATCCTAAATATTGCAGCAAACAAGTTAATGCAATAACTTCTTTGTTACAACAAATAACTTTGTGGTAATAGCTTATTACTACAAAGGTTTTGTGAAAAATGTCATAGCTTATTACAACAAACAACCTTATATATCTTCAAGTACTATCACTTATCTTATATTTTTACTATATACAAAATTCGGAAAAAAAATAAAAAGTAAAAAATGCTTTTGTTAACGGATATCTTGTGTTTAGTGGCTAGTTCTATTAGACATGCTAAGAGATGAATATGTCCAAAGTTAGATATGTGTCTGCATCCCAATATGTCCAATAAAACTAGCCCCTCGTCACGAGTCTCTCTCTTTGTTGATTGATACTCTAGTGGCATCTGTTAAAGCTATGGTAATTGACTTAAGTACCCCCGATTTAATGGACAATAACATGGAAAAACAAAAAGGCTGGGTGCATGTTTGAAATTAGAAGAGCGAATAAATAAGCAACTAATCACCATTTTTCTATTCTGCTTCATTTTTATACCCTTTTAGAACTCCCTCTTTCTCAACCATTTCCCAATTCCAACATGATGACCTCACTTCATCTCTTCCTTACGTTTTGACACATTTACGGATTTACCTTTCTTTCTCATTTTTCTGTTGGTCTCCACCACACGACATGTCGTCCCGGCCTCCCCTTTGGCATTTTCATTTCCCTTTTTGTTTCTTCTCCCTTCTCGCCGTGATCCAATCCAATGATCTTCAAATTCTCATGAAACTAAAATCCACCCTTTAAACACCTAACACCAATGTCTTCAATTCCTAGGAATCCAACTATTCTATGTGCAAAAATTTCACTGGAATCACCTGCAATTCAAACGGTAACTATAAGAAAAATGGTCTATTACAACAGAGAAAATCATTGGAATAACTACAAAGTCATTGCAATAAGATATTATTGCAACGACAAAAGAGTTGTTGCAAGCCGTTGTAACAAACTCCGAGGCAATAGGTTTATACAACAAAAAAAATCTCGTTGCAATAAATCCTAAATATTGCAACAAACAAGTTGATGCAATAACTTCTTTGTTACAACAAATAACTTTGTGGTAATAGCTTATTGCTTCAAAGGTATTGTGAAAAATGTCATAGCTTATTACAACAAACAACCTTAGATATGTTCAAGTACTATCACTTATCATATATTTTTACTATATACAAAATTAGTGAAAAAAAAAAGAGTAAAATAATGCTTTTGTTAATGGATATGACTTGTGTTTAGTGGCTAGTTCTATTAGACATGCTAAGAGATGAATATGTCCAATGTTAGATATGTGTCTGCATCCCTATATGTCCAATAAAACTAGCCACAGGTCTCAATCTTTGTAGATTGATACTCTAATGGCATCCGTTGAAGCTATAGTAATTGACTTAAGTACCCCTAATTTTATGGACAATAACATGGAAAAACAAAATGGCTGGGTGCATGTTAGAAATTAGAAGAGCGAATAAATAAGTAACTCCTCACCATTTTTCTTTTCAGCTTACTTTTTATACCCTTTTTGAACTCCCTCTTTCTCAATCATTTCCATTTTCCAACCCGATGGTCTCACTTCATCTCTTCCTTACATTTTGACACATTTACGGTTTTACCTCGCTTTCTCATTTTTCTGTTGGTCTCCACCACACGACATGTCGTCCCTGCCTCCCGTTTGGCATTTTCGTATCCTTTTTTTGTTTCTTCTCCCTTCTCTCCGGGATCCAATCCAATGATATTCAAATTCTCATGAAATTAAAATCCACCCTTTAAACACTTAACACCAATGTCTTCGATTCCTTGGAATCCAACAATTCTATGTGCAAAAATTTCACTGGAATCACCTGCAATTCAAATGGTCACTACAAGAAAAAAGTTCTATTACAATAGAAAAAATTGTTGCAATAACTACAAAGTTGTTGCAATAAGATGTTATTGCGACGACGAAAAAGTTGTTGCAAGCCGTTGTAATAAACTACGAGGCAATAGGTTTATACAACAAAAAAATTCTCGTTGCAATAAATCCTAAATATTGCAACAAACAAGTTGATGCAATAACTTCTTTGTTATAACAAATAACTTTGTGGTAATAGCTTATTGCTTCAAAGGTTTTGTGAAAAATTTCATTGCTTATTACAACAAACAACCTTAGATATCTTCATGTGCTATCACTTATCTTATATTTTTACTATATACAAAATTAGGAAGAAAAAAAAAGTAAAATAATGCTTTTGTTAATGGATATGACTTGTGTTTAGTGGCTAGTTCTATTAGACATGCTAAAAGACGAATATGTCCAAAGTTAGATATGTGTCTGCATCCCAATATGTCCAATAAAACTAGCCACTGGTCACAAGTCTCACTCTTTGATGATGGATACTGTAATGGCATCCGTTGAAGCTATAGTAATTGACTTAAGTACCCCTGATTTTATGGACAATAACATGGAAAAACAAAAAGGTTGGGTGCATGTTAGAAATTAGAAGAGCAAATAAGTAAGCAACTCTTCACCATTTTTCTTTTCAGCTTACTTTTTATACCCTTTTTGAACTCCCTCTTTCTCAACCATTTCCCAATTCCCACCTGATGGCCTCACTTCATCTCTTCCATACATTTTGACACATTTACGGATTTACCTCGCTTTCTCATTTTTCTGTTGGTCTCCACCACACGACATGTCATCCCGACCTCCCCTTTGGCATTTTTATTTCCTTTTTTGTTTCTTCTCCCTTCTCTTCGGTATCCAATCCAATGATCTTCAAATTCTCATGAAACTAAAATCCATCCTTTGAACACCTAACACCAATGTCTTCGATTCCTTGGAATCCAACAATTCTATGTGCAAAAATTTCACTGGAATCACCTGCAATTCAAACGGTCACTACAAGAAAAAAGGTCTATTACAACAGAAAAAATCATTGCAATAACTGCAAAGTCATTGCAATAAGATGTTTTTGCAACGACGAAAAAGTTGTTGCAAGCTGTTGTAATAAACTCTAAGGCAATAGGTTTATACAACAAAAAAAATCTCGTTGCAATTAATCCTAAATATTGCAACAAACAAGTTGATGCAATAACTTCTCTGTTACAACAAATAACTTTGTGGTAATAGCTTATTGCTTCGAAGGTTTTGTGAAAAATTTCATAGCTTATTACAACAAACAACCTTAGATATCTTCAAGTAATATCACTTATCATATATTTTTACTATGTACAAAATTAGGAAAAAAAAAGTAAAATAATGCTTTTGTTAATGGATATGACTTGTGTTTAGTGGCTAGTTCTATTAGACATGCTAAGAGATGAATATGTCCGAAGTTAGATATGTGTCTGCATCCCAATATGTCCAATAAAACTAGCATCTGGTCACGGGTCTCAGTCTTTGTTGATTGATACTCTAATGGCATCTGTTGAAGCTATAGTAATTGACTTAAGTACCCCTGATTTTATGGACAATAACAGTGAAAAACGAAATGGTTGGGTGCATGTTAGAAATTACAAGAGCAAATAAATAAGCAATCTTCACTGTTTTTCTTTTCAGCTTACTTTTTATACCCTTTTTGAACTCCCTCTTTCTCTACGATTTCCCAATTCCCACCCGATGGCCTCACTTCATCTCTTCCTTAGATTTTGACACATTTACGGATTTACCTCGCTTTCTCATTTTTCAGTTGGTCTCCACCACACGACATGTCGTCCCGGCCTCCCCTTTGCCATTTTCATTTCCTTTTTTTGTTTCTTCTCCCTTCTTTCTGCGATCTAATCCAATGATCTTCAAATTCTCATGAAACTAAAATCCACCCTTTAAACACCTAACACCAATGTCTTCGATTCCGGGGAATCCAACAATTCTATGTGCAAAAATTTCACTGGAATCACCTGCAATTCAAACGGTCACTACAAGAAAAAAGGTCTATTACAACAGAAAAAATCATTGCAATAACTACAAAGTCGTTGCAATAAGATGTTATTGTAAAGATGAAAAAGTTGTTGCAAGCCGTTGTAATAAACTCCGAGGCACTTGGTTTATACAACAACAAAAATCTCATTGCAATAAATCCTAAATATTGCAACAAACAAGTTGATGCAATAACTTCTTTGTTACAACAAATAACTTTGTGGTAATAGCTTATTGCTTCAAAGGTTTTGTGAAAAATGTCATAGTTTATTACAACAGACAACCTTGTTGCAATAGGTTGAGTTTTTTTATTTTTTTTATTTATTAATAATTTGTCTATAACCCTATCTTGCAATATACACATTATAAGATAATATGAAACATTGTATTTAGGAACTACAATTTAAAGATACAAATTGAATAAATGCAAAAGTCAAAGTGCTCCATCAAATTGATATGTCCAAGAACACAAATATATACATAACTTGTTTAGTTTACGATCAAACAAATAGTTTCAAAAGTAAATATACACATACCCAACTTGTTAGAAAAGTTCCCTTCAGAAAGTGATATCCATGCATGCTTCACAACCACTTCATTGACCTCCACCCTATACAACTGAAAAAAAAAGGTATTAATTGAAAAAAAAAATGTTTGCAATCTGTATATGTCTCAATAGTATCTAAAAACAAGGAAATATTTAACCAATAGACTAACAAAAACCAAAAAATCAAATGACATTGAAGATTATTAGTTTTAGACTCCTATAAGATTAATATAATGCAATGCCTATATTAGAATTGAATAATACCAAAATTGGAACACATATATTATACAATTAAACACACACATAGATAGAGGAGAAAAATCCCATAGATAATTTACTCAAAAAATTTGTTGGGAAATTTAGACCCTGTTTGATAGAATTAAAAAGTTTTAAACACAAGTTGTTAATTAAATTTATTGTGAATAAAACTTGTTAAAACAAACTAACATCAATATCAAGTCAAAATCATGTAGCGGAAAAGTAAATAAGACAAGATATGATGAGTCAAGAAAACCAATGAAACAAACTAGTTTCTTCACGAAAAGCAATCCACTATAGTAAAGAGAAGTTTCAGATCTAGTACAAAACCTTTGTCCCTAAACTCTACAATCCTTGTAGATGAACTCATAGCAGAAATCTTTTACCGCCTCAGAAGCTCTAAACTCTTCAATACATGAACGCCACCCTTTTTGATGCACGAATTCCAGTACGTGGCTAACCAATTGCGCGGATCCCAGTACGCGACTTCAATCACCAACTAGAAGAAGATGTTGGCTGCAAAGTTCTTCACTTCATCAACAATAAAGATCAAGAAACACTTGGTTACAAAACCCTAAGGCGCAAAGACACAGCAGCTTCTTTCAGAGAGAATAAGGCATTGGTCACCTTTTTCATATGTTCTCCTTGTATTCTCTTATGTGACAGTCTCTAAAATAAGTCTTATATAGATCTAGGGTTGTGAGAAAAGAAACCCTACACAAATACATAAGCTTGGTCCGAAAATCAGATTTGGAAATCTGAATTCCCATAGCCTCGATCGATCGAGAGGTGTCGAGGAGGTGTCAAGTTTTAAACTTCGACAGTTATAGCTATCGAGAGGCTATTGTGGAGCTGTCGAGGGGACAGGAGCTTTCTTGATCAATCCACCAACTGTCGAGAAGCTATTGAGATTGCAATAAGAAGAAGTTAAAAATTTTGATAGATAGCCTAGCTATCGAGAGGTGTCGAGTAGCTATCGAGCTATCTATCCGCTGGTGTCGAGCTATCTGTCCAGCTTTATTGAACAGCTTTTCTTCACTTGTTTCTTGGTCCAATCTTCATGGCTTTAATACTAGACTTGAACAGCATGTTTCTTAAAGTATTAAACACATCCTAGATATACCCAAATACACGTAAAGTGTGTTTTGTCAAAGGACTGGCCAACTACATAAAATATTGACATATGTTCCTAACATGATCCACATATGTCTTAACAATCTCCCCCTTTGGCAATCCGTGACAAAACCACAACAAACAAATGAACATATAAGAGAAGTCATAAATCACTCAACTCATATTCACTTGTTGAATACAATAAAATCTATCCTAACACAAACTCTTGAATAACTTTGCAAGAAGAGAGTTTATGGCAAGTAAACTTTGACAACCTGTATTTCTGAAACACTTTAAACAAAACTCATCAAGGTATTTTTGTGTGAAACAGAAATAATAGATTGCATACAAGTAATAAGAAGCATGTGCATAAAGATAAAAAAGAAACAACACATGTAGAGATAGGTGAAGAAGACATACATCAGCATATAAATCAAAGATAAGCATAATGTATGTAAACATGGTCACAAGACCGGTGTACAAGAAGAAGGAAGTAAGCATTCCCCCTAACAAGATGAAACACATCTCCCCCTTACAAAGGCGTGTATTTCTCCCCATAACATGTAAAATCTTAAAAAGAAACCACATATTCTCCACAATTTCTCCCCCTTTTTGTCATGATTGACAAAGGGTATAAGAAGCTAAAAAGCTTCACCCGAGAAACATAAAGATAATCAAGGATGATCCAGGGGGTACAAAAAATCCATATAAATGCATGAAAGTAATGAAACAAGATGATATGGATGACAAGATAATAGAAAGATGCAAAACATGTGAAAAACAAATCTTTCAACAAGAAAAATGTTAAGCTCATAGATCACGAAACACACACACACACTAAACAAGTCTAACCAATTTTATATTTCAAAAAAAAGTTAAGACAGTTTAGTGAGCATACATTAACACATGTAAATCTTGTGATGGCCAAATCACATTATACTTGGACATGTATCAAGAGTAGCAAAGAATATTGTGTGTTGTATGTGAAAAATATCGCAAGATTACATAAGTGTATACATGTTATGACAATTTGAGATATGAGAAAATCACTTTAACTCACACATAATCATAACTGTTTGATGGAGACTATCACCTTCGAAATACATCCTATAACTCCCACATCTCCTAGAATACACGCTTGCAATCATATTTAAAGCATTTTTGATCTTTTTGCTTTTTATTTTTCATTGCATATTTTTCTTTTTAATAAGCATATCATGCATGGGCATATAAGAGAGAGAAAAAAAATACCCAATGATATTTGACATTCCAATTTTGCTATGCCGAAGCACACAAATGTCATTGACATTGCACTTTTGCTATGCCGAAGCATACAGATGTCATTCATGATTGGTGGGCAACAGTGGTGAGATGGTTATTTATGCCTTTCTCTTAGGATTTTCTAGTCATTCCCGTCAAAAAGAGTAATATGAGTATTAAGTACAAGAGATAACTTAATCTTACTCATCACAAACAAGAGCCACAAAGCTCACTTGCTTAGTTGTACATAGAGATGCTCATCTAAGCTATAAGAGATACAAAGTTTAGAAAACTTTATTTCAATAGTCATCCAAGGTACACAAGTACCAATGTACACAAACGCACACTGTTTTTGTATTTTTCTGATTTTTATCTTTTTATTTTTATTTTGAAAAAAAAAAAAAAAAAACTAAACAACCAAACAAAAACAGACAAACAACATGAAAGCAGAAAGAAAGATGCATATGCATGAAGGTATAATAGAAAGGTGCAAATGCATGAAAGCATGATTCCAAAAGTAGATAAGAAATCAAACAAAGAGAGTCCTACTTTAGATAGAAAGAATTAAAGTAGAGGACAAACAGAAAAAACAATTAAGTCTTAGGCTCCTTTCTTACCCACATAGCATAAGTCTTTGGCCATGAAGATGAAAAGGCATGTGTCCTAGTATGCCTACTAAAGGACATAGAAGAATTAAAATTCTCCTGAAATTGAGTTAAAAAGCTCAAAACTTTTAATAACTCTCCAAACAAAAGTGTAGGTCCTTGTGAGGAAACCTGTGACCGTTTGGACAATTGTTTATGAGGATACAACTTAAAGCAATTAGAACGAATGTGTCCAGAAACACCACAATGGTGACAAACATGAGGTCTAATAGAGGATTTAGAATTAATCAAATCAGTTTTGAATTTCATACCTTTATCACCTTTCTCAGATTAGAGCACAAAGATAGTCTTTGATCCAGAAGCCGTGGAAGAGGAGGGGTCGGAGGAAACAACATATCCTAAGCCAGTCTTATCAGAACTAGGCTTTTGAGCACTCAAGACCTCAACAAGCTTTGCACTAGGCATCCTCTCTATTTGAGTTCTAGTTTGACTAAGTTCTACCTCAAGATTCTTGACCTTCTCTTCTAATGAGGTGTTCTTCACAACAAAAGTCTCAACTAACCTTGTAGTCTCATCTAGTTTTACTAACAAATCAGCTCTTTCAGTTTTTACCTCATTAAGCTCTTTCCTATAAAGATGAGAAATCTTTTCAGATTTATAAATTCAGTGCATAGCTTATCATAGGCTTCCTGAAGGGTCAACTTCTTGGGTACTTCATTATCAGAAGAATCCTCACTGTCATTAGCACTCTCCACAATCACCTTATTGGTTGAGGCAGCAAAGGCCATAACGTGACTACATTCATCTGCATACTCATCGGAAAAGTCATTCTCAGTACCACTCCAAGTAGCAATTAACCCTTTATCTTTTGACTCCTTGGTCTTTTCCTTCATGAGGTAGTTTGGACACTCTATCCTCATATGACCAAAACCTTTGCACTCATGGCATTAGATAAGGGGTTTCTCATTCTTGCCCTTCCTTGAGGATTTAGATTTTCTCAGAAGTTTGCCCTTATCCTTTTTCCTAAACTGAAGAAGCTTGATAATCTCATCAGTTATAAAGGTTAGATTCTCATCCTCATCCTCACCTTCACTTTCATCTTCATCTTCAGAGTCCTCAATCTCTTCCTCTATACCCTTAAGAGCCAAGTTTCTATAATTTCCACCTTTTCCCATTAAACCTAATCCCATCTCATATGTTTGAAGGTTCCCTACAAGCTCAGTTAAAGGAATTCAATCAATGTCCTTTGCTTCTTCAATGACAATGATCTTGACATGGAATCTTTCAGGTAAGGACCTAAGGATTTTCTTAACAATATCCTTGAGTTTAGCATAGAACTTATCAAAGGTCTCATCCTCTTCCATCCTTATTTCTTCAAAACTACTAATGAGTCTTTAAAGCTTTACAGTCTTTACTGCCTTGGTACCTTCATAGGTGGTCTCAAGAATGGTTCATGCTTCCTTGGCAACTTCTGTGGATGATATTTTCTTGAATTCCTCATTGGTCACCCCACAAAACAAAGCATTCAAGGCCCTACTGTTGAAATTTGCTGCTATGATTGTTGCATCATCCCAATCCACCAGCGCTTCCTTTGGCTTAATCCAGCCAACTTCAACAGCTTGCCATACCTGTTCACCTAGAGCCTGCAAAAAGACTTTCATATGAACTTTCCAGTACGTATAATTAGTGTCATCAAATAAATGAGGAATCAAAAGAGATTGTCCACGATCCATGACAATAGGGGTCAAGGATCACACTCAGGAAATTAATCCAATCAGAGTGTACCCGCTCTGATACCACTTGTTAGGAAATTTAGACCCCGGTTGATAGAATTAAAAAGTTTTAAACCCAAATTGTTAACTAAATTTATTATAAATAAAACTTGTCAAAACAAACAAACAAACATCAATATTAAGTCAAAATCATGCAGCGGAAAAGTAAATAAGACAAGATACGATGACCTAGGAAAACCAATGAAACAAACTAGTTTCACAGTAAAAAAAACATGGGGGGAAACCTTCTCAAAAAGCAATCCACTATAGTAAAGAAAAGTTTCAAATCTAGTACAAAACCTTTGTCCCTAGACTCTACAATTCCCGTAGATGAACTCACAGCAGAAACCTTCTACCGCTTCAGAACCTCTGAACTCTTCGATATATGAATGCCACCCTTTTTGATGCACGAATCCTAGTATGTGATTAACCAATTGCGCGGATCCCAATACACGACTTCAATCACCAACTAGAAGAAGATGTTGGTTGCAAAGTTCTTCACTTCATTAACAATGAAGATCAAGAAGCATTTGGTTACAAAACACTAAGGCGCAAAGACATAGTAGCTTCTTTCAGAGAGAATAAGGTATCGGTCACCTTTTTCATATGTTCTCCTTGTATTCTCTTATGTGACGGCCTCTAAAATAAGCCTTATATAGGTCTAAGGTTGTGAGAAAAAAAAAACCTTACACAAATACATAAGCTTGGGCCGAAAATCAGATCTAGAAATCTGAATTCCCTTAACCTTGATCAATCGAAAGGTGTCGAGGAGGTGTCGAGCTTTAAACTTTGACAGATACAGCTATCGAGAAGCTATCGAGGAGCTGTCGAGGGGACAGGAGCTTTCTCGATCGATCCACCAGTTGTCAAAAAGCTATTGAGATTGCGATAAGAAGAAGTTGAAAATCTCGATAGATAGCCTAGCTGTCGAGAGGTGTCAAGCAGCTATCGAGCTATCTGTCCGCAGGTGTCGAGCTATCTGTCCAGCTTTATTGAACAACTTTTCTTCACTTGTTTCTTGGTCCAATCTTCATGGCTTTAATACTAGACTTGAACAACATGTTTCTTGAAGTATTAAACACATCCTAGATCTACCCAAATACAAGTAAAGTGCGTTTTGTCAAAGGATTAGCCAACTACATAAAATATTGACATATGTTCATAACATGATTCACATATGTCCTAACAAAATCAAATGTCAAAAGGTCAAACACATAAAAGTAGCAAAAGAAACATTTAAATGCAGCAATATTAGAAGCTATTTCAGTGATTCTTTCCCACACTCAATGGCTTCTGCAACATAAAAATCACAATCAATGCGAACACATCTCATATATAACAAATAACACACATATATATACACTGATATATCTTCTGTTAAGTAAAAGCTATATCTGTTTGACAAAAAGCAGGTCAAATAAGAGTGTGACAATCACTTTCACTTTCTCTCTGTACCTCTGAACTATCTCTAAGCACCCCTTCACATTCAATTTGGGGGTGCAAACTGCCATAAAATCTAATGGGAAGAATGTTAGGTCTTTGACACTTTTTTTAGGGTTTTTAAAAAAATGGTAGAAATAGCAGCTAACCAATCAGGGTGTGTGACCCAAAAGCAAACTAACATGTTAGAAGATTTAGGTATTTCAAATGAACAAGAACTCAAGAAGCCAATAAAATTAGCAACCAAGAATCTAATCAATACAATGCCCATTGGATTACGGTTTGAAAAAAAATGGTTATCTTCACAAGGTATCAATAGAGTGGTGGTATTATTTGTGGACTAGTCCAGAAGCATGGAGCCAAGGGCCCCCTGGCCGCAATGCCCTTTTTTTCTTCTCAATTGTAACATTTGTTTTATTTTATTTTATTTTTATAATTATTTTATATCTTTTTTTACATACATTTTGTTAACATTAAATAAATACTAGTTTTATTTTTAATAGTATATCAAGTCTAATACTAGCAATAAACTAAAGTGAACTAGTGCAAGTCTCCACCATATACGACACTTTCAATAAACTAAACAAAAAGAAAGAATATATATATATAGCAATAGAACAACCAAAAACATCAACATCCAAGAGTCTAGCATTCAGGAAAAAACTAACCTTGATCGTGTTACTCCACTTGCTTAACTACTTGCTTTTGAGGACAAGCTTCTAATCTTCCATTGCCTATCTTGTTGTGATCTGGTGAGGATGCAAAAGCCTTGGAATTATTAATATCTAAAAATGCTAGGATGCCATTAAAGTAAACAAAAAAAGCAGTGACCATTGATATGATGATATCCTGATTGACTGCCTAAGGACCATGTACATTACACTAACAAGATTTGGTCTAATAAAGCTCAGCACGCATTAGTGGGAAACATAAATTTTAAAGGGGTTCATCATATCAGACAAAACAGGCAACAATAACAGTCAGTTTACATACAACAAATGTCATCAATAAAGTGGATCATCTAAGGAGTTGAATATTCCTAAAAAATGTTACCTTAGGTCATATCCACACAACCATGACAACCAAGGATCATTTTTAAAATAAGTACTCTAAAATATTGAAAAGAACCCACCCTCTCCAAAAGCCCACGAAAAAAGGGTAAAAACTTACAAGCATGTAAGATCTTCCACATTAACATGTGACAATTGAGCCCTTGATACTAATAATAATGATGATGGTAATGATCACAATAGTTGATGATGTTTAGAATGAGACATAGATGCAAAATTATATATCAAATGTTTAAAAACAAAAAAGAAAAAGAAATGCATACACTTCACACCATTCTAAAAATTACTTACACAATCAAGGCAACAATTAGGTCTGAGATGCAAAACTATATATATATCAAATGTTTAAAAACAAAAAAGAAAAAGAAATGCATACACTTCACACCATTCAAAAGATTACTTACACGGTCAAGGCAACAATTAGGTCTGAGATGCAAAATTATATATCAAATGTTTAAAAACAAAAAAGAAAAAGAAATGCATACACTTCATACCATTCAAAAAATTACTTACAAGGTCAAGGCAGCAATTAGGTCTGCATTGGAGAAGCTCAATCCAGTATTGACCTTAGTGAAATTCCCAGTCTTTGTGTCAAAAGAGAGATCGATGCCAAGTCCAACAAGATTAGTGCCTATAACACCTGAGAAGTAAACAACAGGGTTTGCAGTCAAACCAACACTGGTGCTTATCGCTGCATAGTCATGTAAGTACTGGAGTTCCACCTGTTCAACAAATCATAAATGAACCAAACAATTATTACTGCCAAGACTCAAGAATTTCAGTATTGATTAATACAAACTCCTCTTTTGCTTGTTAAGAATTAGATACTATTTCATCATACAAAAATGGATATTATATAGCTTACCTTGCCAGACCTTTGATTAGGAACTCTGAAGCTAAAGATTGTCTTCAGCCCAGGAGCAGGTTCATCAATTGTGATAGCTGTGAAAAGCTGACAACCATACAGAATGTTAGAAACGATTATACAGTAAAATAGGGGGGGGGGGGGAGTTATAAGCCACAAGATTATGAACACCTTAAAGCTACCAATCATAATCACCCCATTGGTTCAAGAAAATACAACTGAACCAGATTAGGAGAGCTTATATTGGAGTTGTGTCCACTTTGACATCAGTAGTGATTTTTTGTTCTTTAGTTGGGTGTTAACATCAGCCAGAAACAGCTCACCTTTCTTTGTTCCTAATGAAGTGATAGCCTACAATAATAAATTCCATGAAACATTAGAAACATAATAACTTCATAATATTGAAGCCAGAATGCTCAAACTAATAGGACATGCAAATATCATGATAACCCAGATTAAGAGGACCATTCCCACAATAATACATTATCATTTGATTTGCTGGAATGTTGGAAGGAAAGGTTTGCTACACCTCTTAATAGTGATATTTGGTATGCAATTCCAATGTGCATTATGTGGACTATTGGAGAGGGTAAAACAGATCTTAGGAAAATGCTTTTACGATCCTTTTTTAAATGGATGTCTGATTTAACAGACCTTTCTAGCTCTAAATTGTGACAAGTTTATCGGTTGTTGCAATTTTTCTTGACATTGATGCCATTTAAATTAACATCCTGTGAACTGGTTAGTGATTTTCTTTTTCAATAGAGTTTATTAATTTATCAAATGCCCCAAAAATCATTTCACGGTTACAATTTTAGACAGCAACCTTTTGTATTCCACAGTTACAATTTCAAACAGCAACTCTTTGCGTTCCATGGTTACAATCTCAAACAGCAACCCCTCAACTTCCTAACACCAAATTTTGGCTTTCTAACTCCTTCATCTCTTCCTCTCCTCACACTATATTAAAACTGAAAATCTATATCTATCTATATATGATATAAAACACCACTCCTTATTGTTTGCAATTCAGTATTGTTGCTGACAATCCAATATCACTTTTCTTCTAATGCATGCATAAGTTTAGTTTCCATGTATAATATATTTTAGATTGTGTTTGGCAGGGAATGATGAAAAATTAGCTGTTTCCAAGGATCATGGAGCTAATGTTTGCATCAACTACAAGATGGAGAATTTTGTTAAAAGGGCGAAGGAAGAATTTGGTGGAAAATGTATTTTCTCTAATATTAAAACCTCACTTTCTTCAACTACATATTAGTGAAACTAAAGAATATGATTATTATTTTGTTAAGTGGACATTTTCATAGGGAGGTTTTTGTTATTGTCAAGGAAGTTAGTAAGTTATTTCCTTTTTCAAGGCATATAAGCTGCACTTTTGGGAGTATCTAGGGTACCATGGAAAAGAAAGAACACTGCTAAGGGCTTGAAAACAACTTTTTGTTGCTCTTTAGGGCCATGTTTAACTTTGCCTTGAGGTGAAAAATGAGACTACATCATTCAAAAATACAGTCCCTCTGCAGAATGTACAACAATATAGAGATACAACCATACACACTAATGAAGATTTCCATCCATGAGAAGTGGAAGCATACAAGCATAAAAAATTATTTTTGTATTTATTTGTATGTGAGTTTTTGTTGTTATATTATTGCAATTTTAATGTGGAAATTGTTATATGAACCTATGAAATAATCATCAATTTACTATTAACCTTGATTTATTTGTTCATATATACTCTAGAGATAACATATATAATATTATATCATGTTAATATGAAATTAATTGACATTTTTTGATTTATTAGTACTTAATAAAGAAAACAAATATGTATAATATATTAAAATAAAATTGCCAAATTTTCCTGTGCATAGCACGAGTTAGCGACTAATTTAAAATAAAAACAAAGTTCACTGACCCCCTATAGTGCACTTGGATTCAACAGAACAACTACATAACTCCAAAAACATGAAAAAAAAATTCATTTCTCACTCACTAACACATTATAAAGCATAGATCTTTGGACTGAGCACTCTACTGATCCATACATTCATCAATATAATCTTCGAAGACTAGATTCTAAAGCAACAAAACATATATTTATGCATGTATATTAATTTGAATATAACCTATTAGTACACAGAAACCACACACAAATACAACCCCAATTATATAGTTAAAAAAATAAATAAATAAAGTTCACTATATCCCTACAATGCAGTTGGATTCATCAAAACAACTATATAACTCCAAAAACATGAACAAAATCTTTTCCCACTCACTAATAGTGTAAAGAATAGATATTTGCACAGAGCATTCTATAAATTCAAACTACACATATAATTTGAATTTTTAAAAAAATCACAAGTTTAACCTTACATTCACCAATAAACCTTCAAAAATTAGATGCCAAAATAACAACACCTATATTCGTATCAGGCTACTTGATTCTACTTCACTGCTCAAAATCCAAAGTAAAATTTCATTTTTTTTGGCAAATTTTCTCTAGAAACAAATTAATAAAAATTAAATTCAAAGAGAAGCAAAAGATTATACCTGCAAGTCAGAGAAATTTCTCAAACCAACCGGAATGAGAGATTGAAATTCCTAAAAGAAAACTGTTAGGTTTTAAAGATTTAGGAATTTATGTATTTAGAACTCTAATTTGTATTGTTGGCAAACCATGATCAAAACAAGTTGTTTAGTCTTGTTAAGGCTTGCTCAAAGTTGTGTCATTCATGTAAAGTTGGAATCGAGAGGCTGCAGATGCATTGGTGCATTTCGGCCTGGCTCGATCGATCGAAAGTTAGACTCGATCAATCGAAAGTTGGCCAGAATGTTTTTCTGCAGAATTTTCCAACTCAGCCCTACCTCATTAAACATTTAGAGTTTTATGTTTTTGCCCTAAGTATATAAGGCAAAACCCTAGCCACGTTTTTATGAGTTGCTCTGAGTGTATTGTTGCTCATACTTTGCTATTTGTGTGAATCTCTTGTGAGTTCATTGAGAAGCTTTCCTTCACATAAACTTAGGGTTTTCAAGGTAGAGATTAATTCAACATCTTGATGATCAACTCAGTTGCTGTCATTGGAGCTTAAAGAAACACAAGCGGGGGTGCTTGTATCTTGTGGAGAATCCAAAAAAGAAGGAATCCATGGATTCAGAGCTTGCACATGGTCGTGTCAGTAAGTTCTACTGGTGGATAGCATTAGGAAGTCAAGCGGGGAACTTGTAAGTCCTTTTGTATGAACTTCGATTCTTTCATATAGTGGATTCAAGTTTACCTTGAGGATAGCTAGGTCAAATCCTCCCCAGGTTTTTACCGTGTGGTTTCCTGGGTCATCATATCATTGTGTTATTTATTTTTCCGCTACTTTATATTCTTGATATGATTGTTTGATTGTGATAACCTAGATTGGCATAATTTGACTAAGTTAATCACTTGGCTAATAAACTAGGTTAATCTAGTTGGGTTAAGGGGTCTAAAAACCGTTCAAAAACCAAGTAAAAGAGAATGAACTCCTTTTCTGCTCCTCAAATCACAATCTTCAATAATCTCTCATCTTTACCTCCTTCAAATCTAACAATTTTTTTTTTTTTTTTTTTGCCTCTCTCAAAAAACCTTTTATTGTGGACAATTTCTGATTGTTTGTGTGAGAGAAACCAAATTCAAGCCAGTAGAGATAAACTTCAAAATTGAGATACGGTATCATGGATGGAGACAAACACAAAACTGAAAGGATATGGGGAAAATGGAATAGATGAGAAAAAAATGGGAAAATAATTCACCTTTCCTACTCCCCAATTATTTCTCTCAAATAAATCTTTCCCGCTACCCAATATCTTGTCCCGCGAAATAATGCAACAATATCTGGCTCAACGCTATTGCACTGCCTTGTTTTATTCAATAGTTGAGGTAGGGAGAAACTGTACGGATGTTCTCTCAAGAGCTTTCACACGAAGAAGAAGCCAAGCTACGCCATAGTACCAAAAAAGTCAAGGAATATCATTCATTGGAACCAATACAAGAGACAGTTCCTCATGGGAATGATCTCTTTACTCTGGCTGGCTCTAATGGAGTGCCTCCGTCCTTCAAAGATAAGCTCATAGGGGAAATCCCTGGGGCCTATGTTTAGGCCTTTGATTTCTCGAAGTATATAGAAAATGATATGGAAGCAAATTCAGAGGTAGAAACGCTCAAGGAAGGATTTGCTACTGTAAAGCTTTCTAAAGAGTTCAAGCAACACATCAAAGCTCCTTGGTCAAATGCCCTTATCATTAAGGTTTATGGTAGGACAGTAGGGCAATAGTTTCAAAGCAATACGCCTCCTCATCCAAAAATCCTTTTCAAACAAACACAATAAACACCAGCTTTAGCACTCCGCAACTGAGCTTCACTGATGGAAGTTTCAAATTCAGCAATGAACCTCATAAGGAAGTGGGGAATACTTGTGGAAGGCAAGATCATCGAAAGCCCGAATGTGGTGACAGAGGAGATCTGATGTCGCAGAAGCTTAAAGAAAAGCACACACGATGCTCTCCTGATGAAACAGAAATTAAATTGTTAGTTTCTAATAGTAAACCTCGAATCCACGAGGGGTTTCCCTGAATCCACAAGGAGATAAAACTGGAATCCACCAGAAGAGAATTTGACAAAACGTCTGTGTTTATTAATAATAGTCTAATTTGCCTCTGACGGCTACAAAACATATAAATACTGAGAAAAAACGTTTAAAACCCTAATTCACACTAATTAAGCAATTAGGTGACAAAATTACCGAATTTTACCAAAAATGGAAAAATTGAGTTAAATGCAGAATCATAAACTACTGACCTTAAGGGTCGTCCCAAAATAGACGGGACCTTATTCTGACTTTTAAACTAAAAGTTATTAAGGAAAAACAATTATTACTATAAATAGCAAAAACACTATTTTCGGGGCCTTAATGAAGGAATTTGCCTAAATTTTGGCAACATTCATGATGTCATGAATTAGGATCAGAACGTCGTTTCCCTTCAACCTGCCAAATTTCATGCAATTCTGACACTGTTACCCCCGATGGTCCCTACTGGCACCCTCCTTTAATCTTGCATTGTGACTTCCTGCACCCCTACTGCTCCAAGAAGGCATATGCTGTCTGTTCTACATCAGTCCCCCCCACTTGAAAAGAACTAGACCCCGAGTTCCCACTATCTGTTTCATTAGGAGGATGATAATCATACAAGTCAACAACATTGAAGGTAGAAGAAATGCTCATGTCTGGAGGAAGAGCAACCACATAAGCATTGTTGTTGATCTTCTTAGTAATCTGAAATGGCCCATACTTCTTGTCCTTCAATTTTTTGTAGGTACCAACAGGAAATCTCTCCTTCCTAAGATAGACCAGCACTAAATCCCCAATATTAAAGATCTTCTCATGCCTCTTCTTATCAGCAGCTTCCATGTACTTAGCATTTGTAGCTTCCAGTTTCTACCTCACCTCCTCTTGCATGGCCTGAATACGGTCAGCCATATTCTCTACTGCTTGACTCACTCTTGGAAGCTCAGGTAAAGGTACCAAGTCCAAAGCGTGTTTTGGGGGCACGTAGTAGACGATGGCAAATGGAGACTTACCAGTGCTTCTATTGACTGAGCTATTGTACGCAAACTCTGCTTGGGACAATGCAAGATCCCACTGCTTGGGCTTCTCGCCTGAGATACACCGAATCAGATTCCCCAAAGTGTGATTAACCACTTCTGTCTGGCCATCAGTCTGTGGATGACTAGTGCTGCTGTAATTCAAGGAAATGTCAAAACGCTTCCACAAAGTCCTCCAGAAGTGACTAATGAACTTGGTATCCCGGTCAGAGGTGATGGACTTTGGCACTCCATGCAAATGCACAACTTCTTTAAAGAACATATTAGCCACTCGAGTAGCATCTGAAGTCTTCGTGCATGCTATGAAATGGGACATCTTTGAGTACCTGTCAACCACAACAAAAACAGAATCCATACCTCGCTGGGTTCGAGGAAGAACCAGTATAAAGTCCATAGACAGATCTTCCCATGGTACTTGTGGAACTGGCAAAGGCATATATAAACCAGTATTCTGAGATTGACCCTTAGCAGTTTGGTAGATTGGACACTTCCTCACATGATTGCCAACATCCCTCTTGAGTTGTGGCCAATAATACCTTTCTTCCACCAGGGCTATAGTCTTATCTCTGCCCATATGTCCACCCAAACCTCCACCATGCAGCTCCCTAATAATCTGCTCCCTCAATGAACTTTTAGGGATGCATAATTTGTTACCCCAAAAAAGGAAACCATCCTGGATGTACATACTATTGATAGCAATATGAGTTTGTTGACACTTACCCCAAATATCACCAAAATCCTCGTCATTCTCGTACAGCTCCTTGAGGCAATCAAACCCTATAACTTCAGTACATAGGGTGGTCAACAACGATGCTCGCCTGTTGAGTGCATCAGCCACCTTATTGGTGACACCAGTCTTGTGCTTCAAAGTGAAATGAAAGCGCTGTATATAAGCTACCCACCGAGCATGCATCCTGTTAATGCTAACTTGACTGTTGATGTGCTTTAATGCCTGATAATCCATGTATAATACAAAATCCCTCTGAATCAGGTAGTGCTCCCAATGCTTAAGAGTCCATACTACAACAAAGAACTCCAGTTCATAGGCTGACCATTTACTTCGAGCTTCACAAACTTTCTCACTGAAGAATGCTACTGGTCTGTTGTCTTGTGAAAGAACAGCGCCTATCCTGACCACAGATGCATCACACTCCACCTGAAACAACTTATCGAAGTTGGGCAATGCCAAAACCGGGGCTGTGCTCAGCTTTTCCTTGATCAATGCAAAGTTTTGTTTTGCCTCTTTTCCCCATGAGAACCTCCCTTTCTTCAGACACTCAGTGATAGGGGCTACTATGCTACTGAAATCTCGAACAAACCTCCGATAGAAGGTTGCTAGCCCATGGAAGCTTTGCACATCACTAACTGTCTTTGGGGTTGGCCATTCCCTGACTGCACGGACCTTGTCCTCATCAACATGAACCCATCTGCACTAACCACATACCCTAAGAACAGCAACTTATCAGTCAAGAAGCTGCACTTCTTCAAGTTGATATACAACTTATTGGCCTGCAACACCGCTAATACTTCCCGCACATGATTATAGTGGGCTACTTCTGTCTTACTATAAATCAGGATATCGTCAAAATAAACTACCACAAACTTTCCAATAAATGGTTTCAATACCTGATTCATAAGTCTCATGAAAGTGCTGGGAGCATTGGACAATCCGAAAGGCATTACCATCCACTCATACAACCCCTCCTTTGTCTTAAAAGCTGTCTTCCACTCAACTACAGGTCGAATCTGAATCTAGTGATACCCACTCTTGAGATCCAGCTTGGTGTAACACTTGGACCCACTCAGCATATCAAACATGTCATCTAGTCGGGGAATAGAAAATCGATACCTGACTGTGATCTTGTTGATGGCTCGACTATCCACACACATATGCCAGCTCCCATCTTTCTTTGGTGTTAACAATGCCGGTACTGCACATGGACTCATACTCTCCCTGATCTGCCCCTTGCTCAAAAGCTCATCCACCTGCCCTTGTAGAATCTGACCCTCTTGAGGATTCATCTTGTAATGTGGCAGATTAGGTAGACTAGCTCCGGGAGCTAAATCAATGCAATGCTGGATGTCACGCATTGGTGGTAAACCTGCAGGCAGCTCTTCCGGAAAAAGCTCTTCAAACTCCTTGATCAATGGTTGAATTGCCTCAGGTATCTCAGTAACCTTCTTTGGCTCACCATCTGTCACTACTACAGCATATACCTGTTTCAACTCCTTACACTCCTTGTCAAATTCAACTTCATTGTTCACTATGAGGAGGGCTGGCTTCCCCTTCACTTTAGAAGCTTTGGGTATACTGTCTTCCTTAATAGGACCAATGACAATTTTTCTGCCATTCTTAAAAAATACATACACATTATCCTTACACCTATGAGTAGCATCTACATCATACTGCCAAGGCCTACCCAATATTAAATGACATGCATCCATTTCAACAACATCACAAACTACTTTATCTACATAACATTTACCCATAGAAAAAGTAACACGACATTGTTGAGTAACAAGAGTTTCTGTACCTTTCTTGATCCAACCTATCTTGTACGGAAAGGGATGTTTTTCTGTCTTCAGTCCTAGCTTGGTAACTAAACTCTTCGACGCAATGTTCTCTACGCTGCCACTGTCAATGATCAAATCACAGACCCTCTGACTGATGGTGCATCGTGCTCGGAAGACCTCATTCCGCTGATCACCGTATTCCACCCTTGGTGTGAGCAACAACCTCTGAATCACCAAAGACCGCCCTAATGGCACCCCTTCCTCGTCCTCTTGGACCTTATTGGGATCATAGGCATATGGATCTGCATCATTATACACCTCTTCACCCCCCTATTCACCTTCTACCTCGCCCTCCTCTGCCACCACCAGATTCACTGCGGCTCGCTTAGGGCAAGTACTAGATCGATGTCTTGGTTCTCCGCACCTGTAGCACTTATTCCCAGTTGGCCTAACATAAGGGTTGGCATTCGCTATCGGTTGGGCTGCGGAACCTGCTACTGCCACTGTGGATTGGTTGACACCACTATTCTCCCTAACCACGGGTTGTGATCGTGGTGTAAACATGGGCTGTTTACCTTTGTTGGCAGTGGAACTAGAGGACTCCGAACTGTGGTTGGAAAACTTCGAACCTACCCTGAGATGCTGATATTCTATTTTCTTGGATTAGGTTACAGCCTCATTCAAAGTATATAGGGTTTGTAAGGATACCTGATCTCGGATGGAAACTCGTAACCCATGTACAAATCTGGATATCTGTTGATCTTCAATTTCCTCCAAATCATTGCGATTCACCAACCTGTCAAACTCCTCCATGTACTCATTAACTGTCCGAGTACCTTGCCTGCAATCCTAATACTGTCTGAATAACTCCTGCTAGTAATCTGGTGGTAAGAACCAATCTGCCATTAATCTTTTCATTCTCCTCCATGATCGTATTGGAAGCTTTCATTCACGAGTACGGTTTAATTCAACACAATCCCACCAGGCAGATGCTCCTCCCTTCAATTTGTACGCCACCAAACACACTTGTTTGTCATCTGCTGTACCCATATAATCGAAAACCTTTTCCACTTCACTGACCCAATCCAGATACTCTTCAATGGAGACATTACCATTAAAGGATGGTAATTCTACTTTCATCCGATAGTCCCTCTACTCCTAATAATCTCGACCATTATCCCTTGCGGGACCACGGTGATTTCCAAGGACTCTCTCTGCATACTCCTCGTCTTCACTGTCTTCTTCATTGTAGTCTTGTTGCCTGTTCTGGTTTGGACCACGATAGGGAGGGCCACACGCTCGGTTATCACGTCGCTCTCCATCATCGCAATTAGGGTTTCAGTTAAGCAAGTTGGCAAGCGCTTCTTGAATCTGGTCCAGAGTCTGCTGGGTTGAATCACGAAATTGTTGATTTTCATCACGAAAATCAAGGAACTCAGCCCTAGTGAGGACTGGGTTATTGATGTCGTCACCGCTGTCATTGTTGTGGTGGTCACCGTCTCGTCGGTTAGCCATCAGACCAGGGTAAGTCAAGGCTCTGATACCAACTGATGTCGCGGAAGCCTAAAGAAAAGTACACACGATGCTCTCTTGATGAAACAGAAACTAAACTGTTAATTTCTGGTAGTAAACCTCGAATCCACAAGGGGTGTTAGGACATATGCAGTTCACTCATTAAGAACATATGTCATTCTTTTATGTAATTGGCTAATCCTTTTGACAAAACGCACTCTACTTGTAATTGGGTAGTTCTAGGTGTTTTTAATACTTCAAGAAACAAGGTTTCAAGATCAAGTGTTGAAGTCATTAAGTCTATCCAAGAAAAACAAGCTGATAGTGCAATTTCATTAAAGCTCGACAAATGGCTCGACAGCTGCGTCTATCGAGGTTAAGAAAGCTGTTCAAGCCCGTAAGCTCGACACCTACTCGACAGCTTCTCGACAGCTTCTATCTGTTGAGGTTTATGAAAATCAGAATTCTAATCTGATTTCTTGGGATCCGTAAATATGTCTTTGAGCCTTCTTTTCTCCTAACCCTAGACATATAAAAGGATTGTTTTTAGGGCCGTCAAATTGTACACAAGTTGCACAAATATTGAGAAAACTCTGTTGGAGCAAATTGTGACCAGAGACGAAGTCCTTGCCCTAGTTCATCTCTTCTGAAGAAGTTTCTGTGTATTTGCACCTTTGGATTTTGTGACCGAGCATCTTCTTGATCTTCATCGTGTAGGATGAACTGAAGAACTTTCCAGCCAACCTCTCTTTCAGTTGGTGTTTGAAGTCGCGTACTGGGATCCGCACATTAGTTAGTCACGTACTTGGGAGCCATGCATCAAAAGGGGGAACTGTCACTACAAAACAAGTCCAATTGGGTATTGGGGTAAGGGTTCAATTGTAGGTTGGTAAGGTACGTGGGATTCCTTTACTTGTAATCGCTTGTTTTGATAATAGTGGAGTTTCGGGAGTGGTGACCTGAACATCACCCGGTGGAGTTTTTGCCGTAAGAGTTTTCCCCATTCGTAAACAAATCACCGTGTTATTTAATTTCCGCTGCATATTTAGTTTATTGGTAATTTGTTTGTGCTTCCACGCGTTTGCATGTTAAATTGATTAATTAATAACTTGGCTAATTAATTAATTAATTTCTATCACAAAGGGTCAATTCAGTTTGTGGCCTATCAAGGGGTTTCCTTGAATCCACAAGGAGATAAAACTAGAATCTACCAGAAAAGAATTTGACAAAACGTCTGTGTTTATTGATAATAGTCTAATTTGCCTCTAACGGCTACAAAACATATAAATACTGAGAAAAAACGTTTAAAACCCTAATTCGCACTAATTAAGCAATTAGGTGACAAAATTACCGAATTTTACCAAAAATGGAAAATTTGAGTTAAATGCAGAATTATAAACTACTGACCTTAAGGGTCGTCCCAAAATAGACGGGACCTTATTCTGACTTTTAAACTAAAAGTTATTAAGGAAAAACAATTATTACTATAAATAGCAAAAACACTGTTTTCGGGGCCTTAATGAAGGAATTTGCCTAAATTTTGGTGACATTCACGGCGTCATGAATCTAGATCAGAACGTCGTTTCCCTTCAACCTACCAAATTTCATGCAATTCCGACATTGTTACCCCTGATGGCCCCTACTGGCACCCCCCTTTAATCTTGCGTTGTGACTTCCTACGCCCCTGCTGCTCCAAGAAGGCATGTGCTGTCTGTTCTACATCAAGATCAGGGCAAACTTCATGCACAAAATGGGTTGGGTCAACCCCATCCTAGCAAAAGCCTGGAAAATCATCTTTCCACTATTGGGGAGCAGTGCAAGGATGGGAACACTAACACTGACAGACCTAGCGTGGCAACTAATGGCGCAAACATGGAGGATGTTTAAGCTAGAAACGATGGAGAAAATGTGGCAGTACGGAAGAGTGTGCTGTAGCATTCGCCGGTGCCAATCTTTTGTGAATTCAACCAAAGACCATCTCTAACGAAAGGGGGGATGATGGAATGCAACCCAATTTCAGCTTCGATGGGCGGGCAAAAGGAATGTCTAGAAGCTAATCCAGGTCTTTCACCCAACAACCAAAGTCAGCTTTCATCATCATCCAATGGAGATGATGATGGGGGTATTCCAGCATTGTGTTACTCTGATGCCAGGGAGAGGCTTCTCCAAGGAGATGATGCGCCGGACTAGATGGAACTTGAGGGAGGAGGCTTGGCTCAACCCTCATGTTGATGAGTTTCCACCACCATAACACCCTCTTATGATGAATGTAATAATATGGAATTGCAGGGGAGCTTTAAAGCCCTCCTTTAAATCCCATGTGCAAGATCTGGTTATTGATCATGACCCGACAATTCTTATCATTATAGAGACTCATATAGGGGGAGACAGAGCTAAAGAAATTTCTGACACTCTTACATTTTAAGGAGCAATCCGCATGGATACTGTGGGTTACGCTGGAGGTTTATAGTTCCTCTAGAATCCAAATAGAGTTAAAGTTACTAATATCGCTAGCACAGAACAGGAGATCCATGCCCTTGTTAAGGTGAGGTCTTCTAACCTTAGTTGGATTTTTACTGCCATTTATGGTAGTCCTAGGCATAGAGAAAGATGTATGCTTTGGGAAAATTTATCTGTTATTGCAAATATTCATAATTTACCTTGGGTCATTGCTAGAGATTTTAATGAATTATTGTCTAATGATGATAAGTCTAGTGGTAGACCTGTTAACCTTTCTAGAGCCCTTTCCTTTAAAGAATGTATGGATGTTTACAATATGGATGATCTCAAATTTCAAGGGCCAAGATTCACCTAGTCAAATGGTCATGGTGTTAGTTCTCTCATCGAAGAAAGGCTAGATAGGTTCTTTGCAAATCCTGATTGGTGCATGCTATATCCGGAAGCCCAAGTTCCACACCTAACTAGATGCTTTTCAAACCATTGCCCAATGTTGCTTGATCTTCATCCACAATCAAACTTCAGACTAGACAGACCATTCAAATTTCAAAGCTTCTGGCTCTCAGATAATTCCTTCCCGGATTTAGTAAGGGATGCTTGGGCCAACCATACTGGTCTATATGATTCCATAAATAAATTCACAAGTGAGGTCAAGCTCTGGAATCGTGAACATTTTAGGAACCTATTTGCAAAGAAGAAAAGAATCTTGGCTCGACTGAGTGGTATACAAAGAACCATGGCAATTAGGCCTACTTCCTTTCTTGTCAATCTCAAAAAAGAGCTTCAACTAGAGCTCAATTCTATCTTGAACCAAGAAAGGGAGCTTTGGGTCCTCAAGTCCCGAATTAATTGGATGATTCAGGGAGATTGTAATACTTCATTCTTCCATGTGTCCACTTTGATCAGAAGGAAACATAACAAAATTCTAAATCTTAAAAACAGCCAAGGAGATTGGATAAATGACACTGCGGAAGTCATGGAGTTTGTGCGGGATCATTTTATCAAGCTTTTTTCTTTAGAGCTCACCTTTTCATCAAGGATCACACCTTCAAGTGATCCGGTTTTGCCCCACATTTCTAAATCCAAGGCAAATGACATCAATACCCCTGTTTCTGATGAGGAAATCAGACATGCTCTTTGGTCATTGAAGCCGTTCAAATCCCCTAGTCCTGACGGACTACATGCTGGTTTCTTCCAAAGATTCTGGCTGGTGGTTGGCCGCTCTGTCTCTGAAGAAATTAAAAGAATATTCCAAGAGAAAAGTATCCCAACCTCCCTAAACCAAACCCACATAGCTCTCATTCCAAAGATCAAAGGCCCAGAAACTGTGGGGAACTTTAGACCAATTAGTCTCTGTAACACTGTTTATAAAATCATAACTAAGATTATAGTGGCAAGAATCATGCCACTCATGGAAAAGCTGGTTTTTCCCTTCCAATCAGCTTTTATGCCAGGGCGAAAAGGCATGGATAATGCTATAATTACCCAAGAAATCATCATACTGTTAGCAGGAAAAAAGGGAAGATTGGTCACATGGTAATCAAAGTTGATCTTGAAAAAGCCTATGATAGGCTTGAATGGTCCTTTATAAGGGAAGTGCTTTAAGAGGTAAGATTTCCTTCTAATTTAATTCAGCTGATTATGAGTTGTGTTTCCTCTACCTCCAATTCTATTCTCTTTAATGGTGGAGCCCTAGAACCGTTTTTCCCTTCAAGGGGGATCTGGTAAGGAAACCCTCTATTGCCATATTTATTCATCCTCTGTATGGAAGTTTTGGGCAAAATTATTGAGGAAAAAAGTGCCAACGGGGTTTGGTGTCTGGTTAAAGCTTCAAAAAGTGGGCCAGCTTTTACCCATATTTTCTTTGCTGACGACCTACTCTTTTTTGCTAAAGCGGATGCTGCAAATTGCAATAGTGTGAGGGAAGCCATTGTTGAATTTTGCACAAGGTATGGTCAGAAGATAAATTATAGCAAGACCAAGGTGTATTTTTCTCCAAATGTTAATAGTGACCAAAGAGAAGAGTTTTGTGATATTCTTGGGTTTCAACCTACCTCAAATCTGAGAACCTATTTGGGTTTTCCTCTAAGACATGCTAGAGCCTCTAATCAAAACTTAAACTTTGTCGTTGATGAGTTAAACAAAAACTAGCGGGTTGGAAGGCAAACCTCCTTTCTTTTGCTGGTTGTAAGGTTCTTATCCGAGCTTCGACTAGTGCCATTCCTTCATATGTAATGCAATCCATCCATCTCCCATCAAGGTTACTAGACAACTTGGACAGGCTCAATAGGAACTTTCTTTGGGGATCCACTGACTTGAAAAGAAAAATGCATTGGGTGGAATGGTCTAAAGTAACTCGGCCAAAGATTGATGAGGGTCTCAGTATTCAAACAGC
Organism: Quercus ilex subsp. ballota; assembly: GCA_032727855.1. Taxonomy (NCBI): domain Eukaryota; kingdom Viridiplantae; phylum Streptophyta; class Magnoliopsida; order Fagales; family Fagaceae; genus Quercus; species Quercus ilex. The sequence goes on from CM064919.1 coordinate 40,354,846, forward strand.
TAAAGGCAGAAATTTAGCTTACCTTGCAAAGCTCAACTGGAGGTTCCACTTCGAAAAGGATGCACTCTGGGTTCAGGTTTTGAGGCAAAAATATATGACCCATAGGAGGTTGGCTTCTCCTAATGAATCTTCTCTGCCTAGTTTCCGTACCTAGAAAGCAATGAGGAAGGGGTTGGATATTTTTGCCAAAGGCACTAGATGGAGTCTAGGCCGTGACAGTAACATCAATTTCTGGTTCGATAATTGGACCTCAAATGGACCATTAAGAGCTATTGTGCAGGGGCCTCTCACTAGAGGGGAGGAGGATATTAAAGTCAAGGACATAGTCTCAGACTTGGGTTGGGATTGGGGGAAGATTTCTATAACCTTGCCAAGTCAGATTGTCATGGAAATTAGAGTTATGCCTCACTCTTGTGTTGCGTCAACAGAGGATAGGCTGATATGGGCAGCAACCTCCAATGGACAGTTCAACCTCAGCAGTGCCTACCTTGTCAATGCAGCAACTTGAGCCTCACCACTCCATCAATGGCAATTGGGTTTGGAAATTAAATGTTCTCCGAAGGGTCGAATTCTTCATCTGGATGTGCTTACACAACAGCATTGCCACCCATGTATGCCTTGCAGCTAGAGGAATCCCTGTAAACACCTCTTGCCCGATATGTCATCAAGCGCCAGAAACTATTAATCATCTCTTGCGGGATTGTACCTTTGCCTTAAACTGCTGGCAAAACCTTGGAGCAAATAGTAGAGCAGATTCTTTCAATCTGAACCTTCAAGATTGGTTGGAGATTAATTGCAAGGCAAATACAAAATCTGGGAGAATGGATATTCCTTGGAACATGATTTTTGCTTTCAGAGTGTGGACCATTTGGCAACATCGAAACAGAGTGGTGTTCCAAAATTGCAGTCCCAACTATGACATTCACGCCGAAGTCATTCATAGAACAACTGAGTTTGTGTATTGTGCTCAAAGAGATTCCACCAAGAGTCCACGTGTTGAGAGAAGTATCAGATGGGAAAGACCATACCACAGCTGGTTCAAACTGAATATAGATGGTTCAGCTCTTGGAAACCCGGGTACAGCAGGTGGAGGGGGCATTCTTCGCTCTGATTCTGGAATATGGGATACAAGCCTTCTCCAGAAACATAGGAAAAACCACCAGCTTCCTAGCTGAGCTTTAGGCTTTAAGGGATGGGTTAATTATGTGTTTAAACTTGAGAATTAGTGCTCTTGAAGTAGAGCTAGATGCACAAGCTGTTGTTGAATTAATGAACAATGACAACACCTCCAATGCTACTAACTCATCTCTTGTGGCTGATTGTAGGCTCCTAAGTTTCCAAGTTCCGCAGATTAAAGTGAGCCACTGCTATAGAGAAGCAAACTCCTGTGCCGACGCTCTTGCTAGAATAGGATCTCTTCAAGATTCGGATATGCTGTATTATGATTCCCCTTCATCTAATCTATTGGAGTTTTATCTTACTGACCTATATGGTCTTTTTCATTTCAGGTTTTGTCACGATCCTAATGTAATTGTTTCTGTTTCTTAGTTTCTTGAATGAAAGTCCCTTTTTACCCCAAAAAAAAAAAAAAAAAAAACTACTAATTAAAGGCTTGCTTTACTGTTACTCACTTATGATTTGTGTAAAAAAATTCTTAAATATTATGGGAACCTTTTCTCTATTTAACCCATTTTTTAATTGCACAAACCAATGTTCGCCCACTCCACTCTTGTAATTTTTTTTTTCTTTTAAATTCACAAATGGTTGAATGGGCATAAAAAAGAAAATATTGGATTGTCAATTATGCTTAGAATTTAATATTTTTTATTTGCATTATGAAAGTTACGACATAAGAAATGTATTTGAAATATAATTCTTTATATTTATTTGGATCATTTTAGTTAATTTTGCAATTTTTACTAATTTAATATATTTATTTATCTTTTAAATAATTATTATATTAATTATAACGTTATCACAGTTCGACCACAGTTGAACCTTGGTCCGACCTTAAAAACTTTGAACCTTTCTCTTTTCAAGTTGTTTGAACGATCCGAGTCTGAAAACCATATTTACCACATCAACAAGTGTGAAATGTTTTGTCAAATTTTGTGTCTACCCTAATCACCAAAAAAATGGTTTCTATATACTGTGCACAGGATTCACAATGGGCTACAAAATAGGCCAAAATTTTATTTATCTTTTAAATAATTATTATATTAATTATAACATTATCACAGTTCGACCTTAGTTGAACTTTGGTCCAACCTTAAAAACTTTGAACCTTTCTCTTTTCAAGTTGTTTGAACAATCCGGGTCTGAAAACCATATTTACCACATCAACAAATGTGAAATGTTTTGTCAAATTTTGTGTCTACCCTAATCACTAAAAAAAAAACGGTTTCTATATCCTGCGCACAGGATTCACAATGAGCACTACGGCTTAGGCCTATCGACCCAAGCCTTCGCTCCATGGACTAAGCCTCAGAAAATCTCCCATTAAAAACCACGTAACATCATTCTTGGTCGGGTCGTCATCCGGATCAAACACAACTAGACTCCACAAAGCCCAACAGTTTATGTAATATTTAATTTTTTTTTACGTCATACTTAGAGAGTGAGAGATAGAGAGAAATATGATAAGATAGAGTTCAATTAATGGGGTGTGGCCATGAGTCTTCAAACATGAGTTTCGGCCATTGGATTAGACCATGAGATAGAGAAAGCTCACATCATCGATTTTCGGACATGGGTTTATGGGGAAGAATGATTTTCAGCATGGATCTACAGGTAATATAGGTTTTTAGCTTGGGTTTATGGGGAAAAAGGGTTTTTGGCCATGGGTTTTAGGGAAGAAGAACATGAAAAAAGTATGGAGATTTTGGGTGTCGCATGTTGTGGGTCTTTGGAGATTTCAGGGTGTGGCTAGCTAGACCATGGAATTGATGATTTTGCTTGTGTTTGAGAAAATATGGGCTTCGAGATTTATTATTTTGTATTTAAGCTAATTTTTTTGGGTTTTTTTGTGTTTGTTTTCGAAGAAAATTTATAGGTTTATGGGTTCGTTGGAGATTGGTTTGTTTACAAGGTTTACGGGTTTGAAGGGGTGTCCACGGGTCAGTCTAAGTCTAGTTTGTGCCCAACCCGTGACCGACCTAATAGAATCAAGTGGAGGAAGTTCAAACCTGTCGCCGACTGGAGAGGGAGTCAGATTCGTGCTAGAAAGTGGTCAGTTCGGTATAAACCATCCACGATGGAAAAATCCGACCTAAATAGTTTATTTTAGACAAAATTTTGACAGATCTAAAGGAAATCTCACCAAATCTGGTGAGATCTCGCTAAATCCGTTGAGATTTCCACCAAATCTGGCTGAGATCTCACTAGATTCGGTGAGATATCCTCGAATTTGGCTACGTAGACAATTTCCATTATTGAGATGACAGTAGTGACCAAAATGGTAACGATTTTCGATTTTGAGGGAGCAACATAGGCGCTCCAAAAAAGTAGAGACCAAAATGAAAATTGGCTCAAAATATAGGGACCAAAAGTGTATTTTTGCCTTAAATATATAAAAAGCCTTAATTTCAGCTTTTGCCTTGAACCCCCAAATGCATCAAGCCATCATTGATCTCTATTACAACAACTTCATTTGATGTGAAACGAGGTTTTACTTATTACAACAAAACATTTTGATGTGAAATAAGTGGTTACTTATTGCAACAACATTATTTTGATGTGAAATAAGGTTTAACTATTAAAACAACACATTTAGATGTGACAAGGTAATTCTTGCAACAATCTTAAATTGATGTAATACATTTAAGTTACTATTACAACAAAAAGTATATTTTTTCATCTATTACAACAATATATTTCGATGTGAAATAAGTGGTTACTTATTGCATCAATATATTTCAAAATTAAAAAAAGGGTGTAGTTATTACAACAACACATTTAAATGTAACAAGGTAATTCTTGCAACAATCTTAATTGATGTAATAAATTTAAGTTACTATTACAACAAAAAACAACTCACAAATGCAATAGTATATATATTACTCCAATTATTTTTGTTGTTGTTGTAATATTACTTGCTGTAATAGGTCTTTTTTCTTGTAGTGGGTTTAGTTACAGAAATCGAACTTTCAAACTAAAATTTAACCGGGGTTATTCCTCTTGATTTAATATGCCAGCTCCAATCACTAGAAAAGCTCTCACTAGGGTTCAACCATTTCAACAGTCAAATTATGGTAGAATTGCAAGATTGTGTCAAGTTGCATTATTTGGATTTAGGAAACAACTTATTCAGAGAAGATTTTCAATTTCCAAACGAGGTGTTACAGCTTACCAATTTAAAATGTCTGTACCTCTCCTATTGCAACATCTAAGGAGCAATCCCAGCTGGGATTGGAAACCTTAAATAGCTAACTATCTTGCAACTTTCCAACATTAACATGACCGGAGAAATATCTACAGAGATCGAAAAACTCTTCAACCTCCGAAAACTTGAGCTCTTCAACAACTCATTCATAGGAAAGCTTCCCATCGGTTTAAGAAACATCACAGAGATTGAGCTGTTCGATGCTTCGCGAAACTATCTTGAAGGCTATCTATCTGAGTTGAGATTCTTGAATAAGTTGGTGTCTCTGCAACTATATGAAAACAAGCTCTCTGGCCAAGTCCCATCCAAGTTTGGCAAGTTCAATAGGCTTGTAAACCTTACACTATATAGGAACAGCTTCACTAGTCCCCTGTCTTAGAACCTTGGCACTTGGGCCAAAATCGGTTTCATCAACGTATCGGAGAATTTCTTTAATGGTCCAATTCCACAAAATATGTGCAAGCAAGGTACTTTGAGAGAGCTTTTCCTACTTCAAAATAATCTCACAGGTAAAATCCAGTAACTTATGCCAAATGCTCCACGCTATATCGTTTCAGAGTCAACAACAACTTCCTTTCTGGTACTGTCCCTACTGGAATCTGGGGATTACCAAACTTGAGAATTATTGATATCAGCTTGAATAGTATTGAAGGTTCTATTACCTTTGATATAAAAAATGCTAAGTCTCTGCAACAGTTATTTGCATCAAACAATTATTTATCCGGTGCATTGCCCATAGAGATTTCAGAAGCCACGTCTCTGATTTCGATTAAGTTAAATGACAATCAGATTTTGGGAAATATTCCAACCGGCATTAGTGATTTGAAGCGATTGAGCTTTCTTCATTTTCAGAACAACAAGCTATCTAGCCCAATCCCAGAGACAGTTAGTTTTTGTGAGTAACTCATCGACATAAACTTTGCTAATAATTTGCTTTCTGGCCATATCCCGTCTTCATTGGGGTCTCTAAAGACTCTTTACGTACTGAACCTGTCGTATAATCAACTTTCCGGTGAAATTTCGAGGAGTTTCGCATCGGTTCCACTAAGTCTTCTAGATCTTTCTCACAACAAATTATACAATTCACAATTGTCCAAGGATATCATGACACTTATCATCATTTGCTTAGCATTAGCTTTGCTCCTTTTGGTTGCAGCTTTGGTCTTCTGCTTCAAGTTAAAGAAGAGTGAAAAAGATCGAGACTATTCGTTAAAGGACAAATCTTGGAACATAAATTCCTTCCATATGTTGACTGATAAGGGTAATTCTATGGTTTTGATAAAGTCGTCCATGTTAGGTGGAAGCGACGGTCCTAATGAACACGTCAGCCTCACTTGAACGTTCACGGCCTAAACAACAGAACGAAAGTCAACGATTCCACCTCAAAGCTGACAGCTGCACCCTAAAGACAACAACCATCTAAATGAGACGACTAGAATATATTGACAGGATATGAAGCTGACGAGGGGAAGCTGAAGAGGATAAGCGAGCCTTTGATGAGGCTGACATGGCTTGGCCTTCACGCATAAGCATATAAGGAAAGATCTTGTGCGCCACGCTTAACCTTAATCAAGAGAGTCCTATAAGGAAAAGATCTCGTAAGATATGCGAATTAAAGAAGATCTCTACCACAAGAAAAGAACTTATAAACCAAGGAATGAATATCAACCCGTGCTACTATAAAAACCTCAAGACCCTCACAAACCAAGGTACGCATAATTCCCCCAGCTCTGGCACTCTAGAGTTGTGAAAGTTCTTTAATTTAACCTTTGAAAGGTCTTTGGCAGGTACCACACCGGTACTCTCCTAGGGTTTTCTTTGTTTTTGTTTCGCAGGTGTTGTCCAGAGCACGTGAGCATCGTGTGACTTACTGACGATTTTCAGCATTATCAGTTGGCACCATCTGTGGGAACTTGCGACTTGTAAGCCATACTATCGCTTCTCGGACAAAGAGTTGCATAGTACTTACTCACTTGATGATGACCACCAACAATACTCAAGGAGATTAACCACGCACAACCGCCGTCGAAAGACTTGTTCAAACTCTCGTTACAGCCGTGGAGTGCCTCACCAAGAAAAACCATGATCTGGAAGAGCAGTTGCGCCAAAAGAACGCAGGCCTTAACAAACAGGAGGAAGACTAAGAAGGCACTAGTGCTAAGAGAAGGAATCAAGAAGGGCAGGAGGGTAGCAACACCCTAAGCAGGCCAGAACGACAAGACATAAGCCGGCCATCCATCACAGATACGGTTCCACCTCACATAGTTGCCAAGATGTAGATGATGAAGGAATGAATGGACTTTATGATGAACACCCTTAGAGGACGGGTGTCTAACGACCTTGATGACTTGGTCCATCAAACTTGTTCGCCATTCACTGCGTCGATCACTTTGTTCCCCCTTCCACCAAAGTTTCGTATGCCACAGGTGAAAAGTTACAACGGATCCAAGGACCCCTTAGATTGCTTAGAGTCTTTCAAGACCCTGATACACCTTCAAGGGGTGACAGACGAGATCATGTGCAGAGCCTTCCCTACTACGCTGAAGGGACCCGCAAGGATTTAGTTCAGCAGGTTAATGCCCAACTTCATTAGTACCTTTAAGGAGTTAAGCGCCCAATTTGACTCACACTTTATCGGGGGGCATAGGTATAAGAAGTCCACTGCGTGCCTAATGTAAGCAACGGGAGGACAAGACGCTGAGGTCTTACATAGCTTGTTTTAACAAAGAGGCCCTCTCGATCGATGAAGCTGACGACAAGATACTCGTGGCTGCTTTCACAAATGGACTACGGAAAGGTAAGTTTCTGTTTTCCCTATATAAGAACAACCCAAAAACTATGTCAGTTGTGTTGTACAGGGCAACTAAGTACATGAACGTGGAAGACGCGCTGCTGGCCCGAGAAGAGAAGCCTAAGAAGAGGGAAAGACAGGAAGACGTACGGCAGGATAGAGGGCGAAAGATGGCTAGGACAGGAGAACGGTGGGAGGACAGGTGCTCCAAGCCCCCCGCGGGGAAGTTCACGAGTTTCACCCCGCTGACTACCCCGATTGACCAAGTCTTGATGCAAATCAAAGGTGAAAGAGCTCTGAAATTTCCCGATAAGCTAAAGGAAGATCCCAACAAGAGGTCTATAGATAAAGACTGTCACTTCCACCATGACTACGATCATGACACGGCCGACTGCTACGATTTGAAGCAACAAATAGAAGATCTCATAAGACAAGGAAAGTTGCAAAAGTTATTTAGTAAAGAAAGAGCGGATCCACCATAAGAGCAAGTCCTCCAACGGGAGAACGAGCGTCCTAGGCCACCCATAGGAGATATAAGAATGCCCGTAAGACCTACCTCAAAATGGTTCAAAACATCCACCTAACAGGCTTCATCTCCAAGATGGCATAGATCGACAACCCCGTCATCGAATTCTCAGAAGAAGATGCTCGACGTCTCCACCACCGACACGACGATGCACTCGTCATTAGCATCCTGGTAGGGGACTACAACACACACCGGGTCCTAGTTAACAATGGCAACTCAGCTGACATCCTTTACTACCCGACGTTCCAGCAGATGAGGATTGACAGAGAGTGATTGGTTCCGACGAACGCTCCGCTCGTTGGTTTCAGAGGAACAAGGGTATTCCCCCTTGGTGCATTTACATTGTCCGTAACGGTTGGCAACTACCCCCAGAAAATCACTAAGGATGTAACATTCCTTGTGGTTGACTGCTTGTCCACTTACAATGCCATCATAAGACGACCTACCCTCAATTCGTGGAAGGCTATAACCTCGACCTACCATTTAATGATCAAATTTTCCACCGATTATTGAGTAGGAGAACTGTATGGAGATCAAGTGGCTGCATTCGAGTGCTACATAGTTATGTTGGAAATGGACAACCATTTCTAGGCCATGAACATAGAAGAACATTGGACAGTGGCGAAGCCCATTGAAAAACTTAAAGAGATACTTCTTGACGATTCCCGACCAGAACAAACAACCAGGATCGGTACCCTCGCCAGCTCGCCGGTCCACCAAGCGCTCACGACTTTTCTCCAAGAGAACCAGGATGTCTTCACCTAGAGTCATGAAGACATGCCTAGGATCAATCCCTCGATCATGGTGCACAGGTTAAACGCGTCACCTGATTTTCCACCTATTCGTCAAAAGAAGAGAGTGTTTGCCCAAGAGTAAGAAAAAGCTATAGCAAAAGAAGTCCGCAAGTTGCAAGAGGCAGACTTCATCAGAGAAGTTTACTACCCTGACTGGTTGGCCAACATAGTGATGGTCAAGAAAGCCAACAGGAAGTGGAGGATATGTGTGGACTTCACAGATCTAAACAAAGCATGCCCTAAGGATAGTTACCTCCTCCCGCGAGTTGACATCCTAGTAGACTGTACAACCCGACACTAGTTGCTAAGTTTCATGGATACCTTCTCTGCCTACAACCAGATCAAGCTAAACGAAGCAGATCAAGATAAAATTTCATTCATCACCAGCCAAGGCCTCTTCTGCTACAAAGTGATGCCATTCGGCCTCAAAAATGCAGGCGTAATGTATCAAAGGCTCATGAACAAGATGTTTGCACATCAGATCGAAAGAAATGTCCAAGTCTATGTTAACGACATGTTGGTGAAGAGCCGAAGGGAGGACAATCATCTGGACGACCTGCAGGAAACCTTCAATACCCTTCGCTCTTACAACATGAAGCTCAATCCAAGCAAGTGCGTATTTAGGGTAACAGCTAGGAAGTTCCTAAGGTTCATGGTGTCCCAGAAGGGCATTGAAGTCAATCCTGACAAGATCCGGGCCATAATGGAAATGGCACCACCAAAAAAGGTAAAAGAGGTGCAAAGCCTCAACAACAAGGTAGCCACACTAAATAGGTTCGTATCGAAGGCAATGGACAAATGCCTACCATTCTTCCGCACATTGAAGAAGTCTTTTGAATGGACGACAAAATGTCAGCAAGCATTCGAAGATCTGAAGGCCTACCTCTCGTCCCCCCCGTTGCTGAGTCCCTCCCAGCCTAGGGAAGAATTGTTCCTCTACTTGGCTGTATCCTCAGCTGCCATCAACACAGCCTTAGTCAGGGAAGAAGACAGGGTACAGAAGCCCATGTGCTACACAAGTCGAGCATTCCAAGGCATAGAGGAAAGATACACACCGATGGAGAAGCTTGCCTTCGCTTTAGTTACTGCGGCACGTAGGCTAAAGCCATACTTCCAAGCCCAAACTATCGTTTTCCTGACTGACAAGCCTTTACAGAGAGTAATGAGTAGTCTTGAAACTGCCAGACAGATGGCATTATGGGCGATAGAACTAAGTGAGTTTGACGTACAATACTGCCCGCGTACTGCCATAAAGGGACAAGTAGTCACCGACTTCATTGCAAAGTTCACTAATGTGGAAAGCCAGGGGGAAAGAGAACCTCCTCACTAGAGCATCCACACGGATGGGTCGTCTAATAAGCACGGGGGTGGAATCGGTGTAGTGCTCCACTCCCCTAAGGGAGACGAGATCTAATGCATGGTTCGACTCGACTTCCCTACAACAAACAATGAGGCAGAGTATGAAGCCTTAGTAGCAGGACTAGACCTTGCCAAAGCTGCAGGAGCAACAAATGTGATCATATACTACGACTCTCAAGTAGTTACCAGTCAGGTAAATGGCGACTATGAATGCAAAGGGGAAAGGATGAAGAAGTATTTGGATCACATTTGTTGCTCCTGCAGCTTTGGCAAGGTCTAGTGACTCTCAAGTAGTTACCAGTCAGGTAAATGGCGACTATGAATGCAAAGGGGAAAGGATGAAGAAGTATTTGGATCAAGTGCGGAAACGAGTCAACGAACTACAAGCCAAGTTCTTCCAAGTCCCCAGGGAAGACAACAAGCAAGCTGATCGCCTTGCCAAAGCCGCGTTAGTCGAATATATGCTTATCCCTAGTAAAGTACTTTCCTTTGTTCAGCTTTCACCCTTGATAGATGATGTTGGCGTGCAGGAAGTGAACTTGGAAAGCAATTAGACTACACCAATAGTTTCCTATTTGAAAGATGGCACACTACCTGATGGTAAGGAGGCTGCAAGAAAGCTGAAGGTTCAGGCGGCGCGGTTCATCTTGATAAAGGACATCCTGTACAAGAGGGGCTTCTTTCAACTGTACCTGAGATGTTTAAACCCCAAAGAAGCGGATTATGTCATGAGAGAAGTACACGAAGGGATTTGTGGCAACCACTCAGGGTCGTGGTCATTGGTACATAAACTGATTCGAGCTGGATATTATTGGCCTACTATGTAGGACACGCAGACTTATGTCAAAGCCTGTGACAAATGTCAAAGGTTCAGCAACGTCATCAGACAGCCAATGAAAGAACTGACCCCGATGACAGCCCCGTGGCCATTCGTTCAATAAGGACTCGACATCATGGGTCCATTCCTAATAGCAATACGACAGCTGAAGTTCCTTGTAGTCGGTATAAACTATTTCACTAAATGGGTAGAAGCAGAAACCTTGGCTACCATTACGAAGAAGAATGTGAGAAGCTTCATCCAGAGAAACATCGTCTGTAGGTATGGGATCTCCTCCCCTGCCCACCCACAAGCCAACAGGCAAGTTGAGGTCACGAACCGATCCTTACTTAAAATCATCAAGACTCGGCTCGAGGGGGCAAAGGGTGTATGGCCAGAAGAGCTACCAAGCATACTATAGGCATATAGGACGACAGCAAGGACACCTACTGGGGAAACACCGTTTTGATTAGCTTATGGAAGCGAGGCAGTCATCCCAGCAAAGGTCGGACTCACGAGCTACAGACTGGGTAATCATGATGAAAGAACGACAAGACTATGCATCTACAGCTTGATCTACTAGATGAAGTTATGGCGACAGTTGAGCAGAGACTCACACGATACTAGGACCTCATGGCCAAGCACTACAACTCCTGAGTCAAACACAAAGACTTCAAGGTTGGAGACCTCGTCTTGAGGAAGGTAATGGGCACCGCCAAAAACCCCACCCAAGGAAAGCTCGGCCCTAACTGGGAGGGACCCTACAGAATCACATCATGGCAGAGGAAAGGCACCTATCACCTGGAGACGCTAGACAGGCAGAAGTTGCACCACCCATGGAACACCGAGCATCTCCGAAAATACTACCAGTAGATATGATAGCATGAAAAGCGACATTCCTCATTTTCCAATTTATTTTAGTTAATTTTTGTTACAGTACTTTTTAAGCCTAAAGGGCAGGTCTTTTTCTTTAAAGAACAATTTTTCTACATGCATTTATCATAATAAAAGGAGTTTATTCAAATATGACTGGCGTATTTATCTGTTTCTACATGTTTATTCTATGTGTTTATCAAGTCTACAAGTGGACGGATCCATAATTAAGTCCATAAGTGGACGGGTTCATCCCATGAAGATGAGATAATATTATTAAGTCCACAAGTGGACGGATTCATAATTAAGTCCGTAAGTGGACAAGTTCATCCCATAAGGATGAGTTAATATTATTAAGTCCACAAGTGGACAGATCCATAATTAAGTCCATAAGTGGATGGGTTCATCCCACGAAGATGAGATAATATTATTAAGTCCACAAGTGGACAAATTCATAATTAAGTCCGTAAGTGGACGAGTTCATCCCATAAGGATGAGTTAATATTATTAAGTCCACAAGTGGACGGGTCCATGATTAAGTTCATAACTGGACGAGTTCATCCCATGAGGGTGAGTTAATAGTATTAATTCCACAAGTTTATCAAGTGGACGAGTTCATTATTATGTCCACAAGTTGACGAGTTTAGGATACCTTAAGGGGTTCGTGAAAATTATCAAGCCTCCAAATGGACGGGTTTATTGCAAGAACCCATTAGCAGACGAGTTCATTGTTAATACTCATTAAGTTTGATGCCTTAATCTATTAAAGACAAGAAGACGAGTTTCTTATTTTTCCCTCAAACAAGACGAGGTCTTTGTCACGGTTGATGTAAAGAGTGACGGATGAGAAAAGAATGAGCAAACATATATCAATATCAGCAGACGCTAAAAAAAGCGATGGATGTAAAAAGCATACCATACATAAAATAAGGTCTTTACAAAACAAAAAAGGGCCCAAAAAACAAAAGGGTATTTAACACTATCTGAAAGATAGACTAAATATACAATAGTTCAAAAAATAGAAAACTAAGAGGTTGGGGCGTCCAGAGGGTTCTCATCGTCTTTCTCTTGAATGTCTTGAGCTAAAGGGTTCTCAATGTTCAAAGGCTCAGTGGACGGGACCAAAGGAGTGACGGGAGGATCCGCAGTGAGTTAAGCAAGGACGACGCTATCATCTTTTGGATTAGACTCTGTGGAGTCGTCGATTCCCTCCTGGATAGTGTAGCCAGCAAGAGTTGACAGCAGGGGGTCGTCCATGGTGACCTTGGATAAATCAAAGTAAGGGTAGATGGACTTAACCAGTTTAAGGCAATCCTCAAACCCGTCACCATAGTAGACAATGCAGGAATCAATAAATGGTTGTGAAGCCTTGAATTCCTTCACGGCGTCAGCCCTAGCCGTCTCCACCTGCTCGAGAAGGGCCGTCAACTCTTTTCCTACTGTCACCTTAGCTTCTTGCTCCTTCTTCTTCTGACGGCCCTCCTCTTCTAGCTTCTCCCTTAACTCCTTCGCCTCCGCATTGAGAGTACAAAGGGCCCTCTTGTACAGCTCTTGCTCGTCAGTCAAGGTCCTGTTGCGCTTGCAAAGACGGGCAATCACCCCTTCTTGGGCAACACTCCTATCCTACAGAGCCTTCATACAGACCAGTCCCTACAAGGTAGAATAACTGTTAGCCATTGAATAATAAATAATTAAAGAAAGATAGAAAAGAAGAAACGTACCCGAGCAAGGTCAAAAAGGCCTGACGCCCCTAGCTCCTCCGTCATTTACTCAGCACAAGAGTCCACGTCCTTATCCTTGATGACCAACTCAATCATCTCAACGGTGTAGTCCTAGTGGGTGAGAAGACGATGGTCGGGTCCCTGAGTGACGGGCCCTGACGACGTCATTAATCCCTTGCCTGCCCGATGGCTCGGTTTGGGGGGCAACGGCTTCTTCGGGAGTTTATCCCCGGGGGTGACAAACGCTTTCTTAAGAGGACGGTCATCCTTCATGTCAGCCTTCCTCTTAAGGCCCCCTTACCAATGGCTTTGGGGGCTGACGAGGACGCTCCCTCCTTCCCCTTTGCCTTCTCTTCTTCTTTCCTGCACGCAGCAGCTACCCTCACCTGCGCCCTTTGCCTGGCTGCCTCCATTTTTGCAAAGGACAAGTGACGAGCATAAGGCCCAGTGACAACAAAAAGAAAAATAACGGGAGAAAATTATATATATATATATATATATACTTAAGCCGATGGGAATAGGTATTTAGTCTACGAGCTGCAAGTGTTGGTTCCAAACCACCACAATATGCGTGCAGTATGTCGAGGGTGATCAAATCCCTACACTTCCGCTACTCGAACGAAATTTCAAGGACCAGATGGATGAAGGCCTCCTGCTCGTTAGTTATGATCGGAAGAACATTGGCTAAAAAAGGAAAATGATGACATTAAAACACTTAACAATTAAATGGAAAAGGCAAAGCAAAAAAAAAAACTAACGATGCTAAACTTGAATCCTTGACAATGCCCCAAGTATAGTCAAAACCACGAGGCATTGTAACCCACTCTTCTAGATGGCATACCCATTCCGCCTCCTGAACAAAGAAGTATCTACCCTTCTAGTTCCTATTTGAGTCAGGCATGTCTGACACGAGCCTTAAACTTTTCCTTTGTGTGGAAAAGTGATATATTCCTTGGGACGAGACGATGTGTTGAGGTCTGTAGCAATAAAAGAACTCGTCCAACGAAAGTTTACGGTTCCCACCACTCAGACGACCCCACAAAATCTCAGCCCCTATAAAAATCCTTCAGGAATTTAGAGCAATCTGGCTGACGGATAATCCAAGAAAGTTAGCCAACTGATGGTGCAATGCTGTCAGTGGCAACCTTAGTCCTGCTGCGAACATAGCGTCATACATACCGACGTCCACAGTCTTCCCTGAGTAGCACTTCTCGAATTTCCCAGGGAGACGAATCGGGAAATGGTCAGGGATCTGGTAACGATCCCTCAATTTCTTAAATATATTGACCGTCATCTTCAACAAGAAATCATTGACGGTCCACATTTGAGGAAGGATAAACGAACGGGCATGACCTGTCTGGAAGACCTCGTCGTAGCCCTCTCCCTCACGGACTGACAACTGCTCACTAGTCGCTTCTCTAGACATCTATTTACCTACAAGCAACAGAGGCATTCTAAGTACCTAAGTTGACGGTCTCTCTATAAGAGGTAAACGATCAAGTAGAAAAACAAATATGAGAGATAGAATAAAGGAAAGGAAAAGGTGACTTACCAAGTAGACAGTTCCTTGAAAGGTGACAGTCTCAGCAAAGGAATGAAGGCAACGAAGTTAATAAGATGACGAGAGCAAAGTTCTTGGAATAGCAAGCTCTCTCTCTGAAGATCAACGATGAAATGGGGAAAAATGGGGAAGGAACTAAGATATATATTGGATGAAAAGTGCATAGAAGACAAAGTGACACCCTCATCCAGAAACGGAGCAAATCCTCTTAAGCCACGTGTCCAAGCAATTAATAAAGGCTGCTCAAGGAATCACCCATAAATGCCCTCTCTCTTTTTCGATAAACAAAATAATAAAAAATAAAAAGGAGAGATCTACGAATTGAACTCCATAACCTATTGGCTAAAGCCGACGGGGCTATGGAGTAGGGGGCAGATTATAAGGGTAATTTTGTGGTTTTGATAAAGTCGTCGATGTTAGGTAGAAGCAACGGTCCTAATGAACTCGTTAGCCTCGCTTGAACGTTCACGGCCTAAACAACAGAGCGAAAGTCAACGGTTCCACCTCAAAGCTGACGGCTGCACCCTGAAGACAACAACCATCTGAATGAGACGACTAGAATATATTGACAGGATATGATGCTGACGAGGGGAAGCTGAAGAGGATAAGCGAGCCTTTGACAAGGCTGACATGGCTTGGCCTCCACGCATAAGCATATAAGGAAAGATCCTGTGCGCCATGCTTAACCCTAATCAAGAGAGTCCTATAAGGAAAAGATCCCGTAAGATATGCGAATTAAAGAAGATCTCTCCCACAAGGAAAGAACTTCTAAACCAAAGAACGAATATCAATCCCATGCTACTATAAAAACTCCAATACCCTCACAAACCAAGGTACGCATAATTCCCCCAATTTTGGCATTCTAGAGTTGTGAAAGTTCTCTAACTTAACCTTCGGAGGGTCTTTGACTGGTACCACACCGGTACTCTCCTAGGGTTTCCTTTGTTTTTGTTTCGCAGGTGTTGTCTAGAGTACGTGAGCATCGTGTGACTTACTGACGATTTTCAACATCATCATTGACCTTCACAGAGGATCAAATTCTGGATTCCATCAAGCAAGAGAACCTAATTGGAAGAGGTAGGTCAGGGAATGTGTACAAAGCTTTAGTTTGTAATGGTACTGAACTACATGCAGTTAAGCACATATTGAATACTAACTGTGCTAGGAAATCAAAGGAATTTGACTCCAAGGTGCGCACTTTGAGTTCAATAAGGCATGTGAATGTGGTGAAGCTGTATTGTAGTATTACCAGTGAGGACTCATGTTTGTTGGTGTATGAGTATTTACGAAATGGGAGCTTGTGGGATCAACTGCACACATCCCAGCCGATGTAGCTTGATTAGGATACGAGGTATGAGATTACAGTTGGGATAGCCAACGGATTAGAGTATCTACATCGTGGGTGTGATGTGATTCATAGAGATATCAAGTCCAGTAATATATTGCTGGATGAGAATATGAAGCCAAAGATTGCTAATTTTGGACTTACTAAGACTGTTCAAGCCAATGGTGGTGAGGATTCATCCCATCTCATTATGGGAACGCATGGCTACAATGCTCCTGGTTAGTGAATTTTCAATTTCTTAACATTAATGAATTATTAGATTCACAATGCTTATATACACATGCATACATAACTAATGGAGAAATACTTGGCGCCTAAACTAACTAACTCTGGCATAGAATAGAATACATTCAAAAATCAGTTACAGAGTAATCCTAGCTATTGATTGTGCTGTGCAAAATATGCCTACACATACAGAGTGGACCAAAAGAGCGATGTGTATAGTTTCGGAGTGGTATTGATGGAGCTGATGAGCGGGAAAAAGCCATTAGAGCTGGAATACGGTGAGAGTATTGATATAGTGAAATGGGTTTGCAGCCGGGACAGTGCATTATTGAGTGTGGTAGATTCTAGGATTCCTGAGGTTTTAAAGGAAGAGGCAGTCCGGGTACTGAAAGTTGCAAAGCTCTGCACAGAAACGCTTCCAAACCTTCGACCCACAATGAGGACTGCTGTAGAAATGCTAAAGAAAATTGACCTTTGAAAATTGGCGGGAGATACAATTTTACCCGAAATGGTGACTGTTACTTGAAATAAGTAACCATTTTCAATTTTGGTTAGCAAGCTTGGTTATGTCATGTAAGTGCATCAGCGTAACTTCCCTTTGACAAGATACAACCCAAAAAAAAAAAAAAAAAACAACAACAACAACAACAAAAAAAAGTTTTTGTGTTTTAGAAATTAAAAATAAATAAAGATGTGCCTGTTGGGCTTTGTGGAGCCTAGTTTATGTTTAAATTTTTGGCCCATTTTGTAGCCCATTGTAATCATGTGATATAAAAGCCGCTTCTGTGATTAGGGTTTGTTACTGTTGTTATGTTTTTAGAGAGAGAGAAAAAAAATACTATAGCCGCACTTTGTATTTTTCCCTGATAATAGTAAAATCCCTGCAACTCCGTGGACGTAGGCAAAATGCCGAACCACGTAAATACTGTATTGTGCATGTGATTGTTTTCTTTGACATGTGTTTTCTCTTTTTTTTTTTTTTTTTTTTGTTTCTCACAGGTTGGATTTTTGATTGAATTCCCAACAACTAATATCAGAGCCTAGGGTTAGGTTTGAGTGGGAGCAATGGCAGAGGAAGCAAGAAAGGCGTCTGGAATAGAAAAGTTTGATAGCGCAGGCTTCGCATATTGGAAGATGCAGATTAAACATTATCTCTATGGGAGGAAATTGCACCTGCCTCTTTTGGGGACAAAACCTGAGGCGATGAAAGCTGATGAATGGGCTCTTTTTGACAGACAGGTACTGGGAGTTATCAGGTTAACTCTGTCTAGGTTTTTTGCACACAATGTTGTAAAGGAGAAAACCACAGTAGATCTGATGAAGGCTTTGTCTGGTATGTATAAAAAGCCGTCAGTAAACAACAAGGTGCATCTGATGAAGAAACTGTTCAATTTGAAGATGGCAGAGGATGCATCAGTAGCACAACATCTGAACGAATTTAACACTATCACAAATCAATTGTCGTCTGTAGAAATTGATTTTGATGATGAGATTCGTGCTCTGATCGTCTTGGCTTCTTTGCTAAACAAGTGGGAAGCAATGAGAATGGCAGTAAGTAATTCTACAGGAAAGGAAAAGCTCAAGTACAATGATATTCAAGATTTAATTCTGGCTGAGGAGATTCGCAGAAAAGATGCAGGTGAAACCTCAGGATCTGGTTCTGCCCTAAACCTTGAGACAAGAGGTAGAGGTAATAACAGAAATTCAAATCGGGGCAGATCAAAATCCAGAAATACTAATCGGAACAGAAGTAAATCTAGAATAGGCCAACAAGTACAATGCTAGAATTGTGGGAAAACAGGTCACTTTAAGAACCAATGCAAAAGTCCTAAGAAGAAGAATGAAGATGATTCTGCTAATGCTGTAACAGAAGAGGTATAGGATGCATTACTTCTTGCAGTAGACAGTCCACTTGATGATTGCGTTTTAGACTCAGGAGCTTCGTTTCATACCACTCCACACCGAGAAATCATACAGAATTATGTTGTAGGTGATTTTGGTAAGGTGTATTTGGCTTATGGTTCAGCCTTGGATGTTGTAGGTATGGGAGACGTCCGGATATTGTTGCCCAATGAATCTGTTGGTGGTACTTGGAAGGTTACAAAGGGAGCTAGAGTATTGGCTCATGGAAAGAAGACTGGCACTCTCTATATGACCTCAAGTCCAAGAGACACAATTGCAGTTACTGAAGCAAGTACTAATACAAGCCTATAGCACCGTAGACTTGGTCACATGAGTGAGAAAGGGATGAAGATGCTGCTGTCAAAAGGAAAATTACCAGAATTGAAGTCCATTGATTTTGACATGTGTGAAAGCTGCATCTTAGGAAAGCAGAGAAAGGTGAGCTTCTTGAAAACTGGCAGAACACCGAAGGCTAAAAAATTGGAGTTAGTACACACTGATTTGTAGAGGCCTTCTCCGGTTGCATCCCTTGGAGGTTCAAGGCACTACATCACTTTCATTGATGACTCAAGCAGAAAGGTATAGGTTTATTTTCTGAAAAATAAATCTGATGTATTTGAAACTTTTAAGAAGTGGAAGGCCATGGTTGAGACAGAAACAGGTTTAAAACTAAAATGTTTGAGGTCTGATAATGGAGGAGAGTACATAGATGGAGGGTTCAGTGAGTATTGTGCTGCATAGGGAATTAGGATGGAAAAGACCATTCCTGGGACACCACAGCAGAATGGTGTGGCTGAGTGCATGAACAGAACTCTCAATGAGCGTGCTAGGAGTATGAGGTTGCATGCTGGACTACCAAAAACTTTCTGGGCTGATGCTGTTAGCACTGCAGCTTACCTAATAAACTGAGGGCCATCAGTTCCCATGGAGTTCAAACTTCCTGAGGAGGTTTGGAGCGGTAAAGAGGTAAAGTTTTCACATTTAAAAGTTTTTGGTTGTGTTTCTTATGTTCATATTGATTCTGGTGCTCGTAGTAAACTTGATGCAAAGTCTAAAATATGTTTTTTCATTAGCTATGGTGATGAGAAATTTGGCTATAGGTTTTGGGATGAACAAAACAGGAAAATCATCAGAAGTAAAAATGTGATATTTAATGAACAGGTTATGTACAAGGACAGGTCAACTGTAATGTCAGATGTTATAGAGATAGATCAAAAGAAATCTGAGTTTGTCAACTTAAATGGATTGACTGAAAGTACTGTCCAGAAAAATGGTGAAGAAGATAAGGAGAATGTAGATTCACAGGTAGATCAGAGTACACCTGTAGCTAAAGTTTGCAGATCTTCCAGGAACATTAGACCTCCACAGCGTTATTCACCCACTTTAAATTATCTCCTGTTGACTGATGGTGGTGAGCCAGAGTGTTATAATAAAACCTTGCAAGATGAGAATTCAAGCAAGTGGGAGTTAGCCATGAAGGATGAGATGGATTCCTTGTTGGGGAATCAAACATGGGAACTGACTGAATTGCCAGTAGGAAAAGACATGGGAACTGACTGAATTGTCAGTAGGAAAGAAGGTTTTGCACAATAAGTGGGTATACAGAATAAAGAACGAGCATGATAGTAGCAAACGTTACAAGGCCAGATTAGTTGTTAAAAGGTTCAAGCAAAAGGAAGGCATTGACTACATAGAGATATTTTCTCCAGTTGTGAAGATGTCAACAATTAGACTGGTGCTGGGAATGATGGCTGCAGAAAACTTGCATCTTGAGCAGTTAGATGTGAAGACGGCATTCCTTCATGGTGACTTGGAGGAAGACCTTTACATGATTCAGCCAAAATGGTTCATTGTTCAGGGACAAGAGAATCTAGTCTGCAAACTGAGAAAGAGCTTGTATGGCCTAAAACAAGCTCCTAGACAGTGGCACAAGAAATTTGACAGTTTTATGCATAGAATTAGGTTCAAGAGATGTGGAGCTGATCACTGTTGCTATGTTAAGTTTTTTGACAATTCTTACGTCATATTACTATTGTATGTGGATGATATGCTTATTGCAGGGTCTTGCATTGAGGAGATTAATAATCTGAAGAAGCAATTGTCAAAACAGTTTGCAATGAAGGATTTGGGAGTTGCAAAGCAAATCCTTGGTATGAGAATCATTAGAGACAAAGCTAATGGTACATTGAAACTTTCACAGTCAGAGTATGTGAAGAAAGTTCTCAGCAGGTTCAACATGAATGAAGCTAAACCAGTGAGCACACCCTTGGGTAGTCATTTCAAATTAAGCAAAGAATAGTCACCGAAGACAGAAGAAGAGCTGATTAGAGCAAAGTGGGGATGGGTAGATTGGAGTAAGGGAACTCAGGGAAGGCAGAGCTGATTTTTTTTTTTTTAGGAGCTGTTTGAGTGCTGAGAAAATGAGGGAAAATCATCTGAGATTTGTTTTTTAATTAAAAAAAAATCGTATTAGTTACCAAAAACTCCCTCTTTCTCTTACCACAACTACAAAAAAATGCCCTCCGGTGCATCGTTCATGTTAGTATGATAATTTGGACAGCCCACTTGTCTGGTTTGATTTTTGTTGTTAAATTTGACTCTGTATCAATCTCTCACGATATTTACTATGGCAGCAAAAAAGGCGTAGTTTCAGAAAATGATTTAGTTAATATTAGAATTGTTTATTTTAGATTTCATGAACATGTACAGTACATTTTTTTAAGTAATTTTTTTTTTTTTTTTTTTTTTTGGTATCTGTACAATTTCAATGTTACATTTCACTCTACAATTACATTGTGCATGGTTTTCCTCAATAGCTGAGAATTTTAAGCCAATTATAGGAGGAGCAGAGAGGGAAGAGCAAGAGAGCATATCTAATAATGATAAAATGGACGGTGCTTCTGGGGACGATTAAGACGCAGTCAGAATCAAACAAATCCAAAGGTATGAGTTTCCCTTTTCCCCAAAGATTGGAGCTTAGCAAGAGGCTTTGCTTGGAAACCAGATAGGTCTAATTCTGGATCTAAAATCGCCCTGTCCAAATGAAGGTAAAATAGCGACAAAAGAGAGACCTTTACTGTCGTTTTTCTATCTCAATGGCTAAGCAAGAGGCTTTGCTTAGATTAATGAAACTGGATTTTGTCGTTGTTGTTTAAACCAGACCGGTTTAAGTCCAGGGATAGCATTTTTGTAATCCATGACACTGTCGCCAAAGGTGACTTCGCTTCTGTTGTCAAACTGTAGAGCATCATCAAGTTCAATGCCAGAGGTCCACTCCCATCTCTCTCTCTCTCTCTCTCTCTCACTTATTTCTTTCTTCTGTGCGAAATGTTAGGAACAAAGCCGTATTTGATATTAGGGCAACTTACCACTTACCAATTTTTAGATTAGTCGAAATTTAAATTATCTATTTGTAGTTTAAAATTTGATACTTTATCCATCTGATACTAGCTCAGTTAAATTTTTTTAATCCAATTTTATTAAAAACATGACTAAATATATAATTTTACTCTATTTTTATGTTTCTCGTCTCCAAAAACACAAAAAACATACAAATACAAGATCAAAAAAAATCTAGTAGAACACTTGTATCATGAGATTTCAAACCATAAGTAGGCCTTGATATTATATTGGTTCATTTTGTACTATATATTTGGATAATTTTTCTTTCCTTTTTCTGTACTATATATTTGGATAATTTTTCTTTCTTTTTTCTTTATGAAACGTTAGGAACAAAGTCATGCAAGTGATTGAGAAACAAATTTCCAACTCAAGCTGAGAACTGAAAATTTGTAAAATAATTTATTAATTTTCTCTCTTTTTTCTTCTTTAATAAGAGAATATATTTTTCTATTGCTGATCATGAGTAATAAGTGTTCATATTGTTGTACGCTTGCAGCAAAACATTCTTTACATGGCTCATGAGAAGTACCAATAAAAAATTAGAGCACTTAAAAGCACTGAAGAATTCGAGGTGATTTTAGTTTCAAGTGTATGCGCTTTATTTTCATTTCACCCAATTGATTTTTAACTGTTCTTGTTTCCTATAGGTTGTTATGAAACAATTTAACAGTTTATATTCAAAGATAATGAAAAATATTTCTTTTGTTAATCCTTGATTTTGATGGTTGTCTTATGCTATGAGCAATCCAAAGTGTTTCAGATACATCCATACTTGTGTGTTTTGTATCTTATTCTTATGTTCTTTAATACATACTAGATATTTTAAAATTTTTAGAGATACATAACTTCTTTCCTTTATGAATGTTTTTTAGCTGTGCCACTTACATTTTATTAAAATTAAAATTAAAAAAACTTACATTCTAGTCAATAAAAAAAGAGTGGTTCAAAAAAAAGTCCAAACAAGATTTATCAAAGAATATCAGTTTTGGACACATTGTGGGTAAAATACATGTCCTCTTTCAAATTAACGTAGTTAATTGTGAAAAAACGAGAAAGGAATGATAATTAAAATTTATAAGGGCACCTGCTAAATCCTGTGATAGTAAAAAACAAGAAAGTATCTTATACAACACTCTCTCTAGGTCAGCATTCCAATCTGGTGGGACAAACCAATGAATGACTGAAATGTGTAAAAAAAAAAAATTCCAGCTCGACATTACCCCTCAAAATTTCTTCTCTCCAACCTGTTCCCATTTTCATATCTTTCTCCCCCTCCCCACTTTCTCTTACTCTTCTCCACTTACTCTGTCATTGTCTCTAGCGATTATGACGATTTGTTTTCCCAGATTTGCTTGTCAGTCTTGTTCTCTGCCATGAATGTGATTTATAGGCAATTTTTAACAAGCCTGATTGGTGGGATTTAGCTAGATTGCTGATTTCTGAATTGGGTTTATTCAGTTTTGATAAACTGGTGAGTTTTATATGTAAAGATTGTGTCATTTTTTTTCTTTTCTCGTAAGTTTTCCGATTAAGATGGGAGCTCTACTATTTTTACTGGTTCTTTTTTGGTAATGGCCTGCAGTTTAAAATATTTTGTTAAGTTTGCTGGTTAAGATGGGAGCTCTAGTATTTTTACTGGTTCTTTTTTGGTAATGGCCTACGGTTTAAAATGTTTTGTAGTTGTGTATTAAGGAATTTTTTAGAGGAAAATAAAAAGGAGGCAGATTTTTTATTTTTAAATTCCTAATTTGCTTGTTAAATTAATTTTCTGCCTGAGATGAGTCAATGGAGTGTCCCCCAGCTATGCTCAAAGTTGAAAAAAATGTAATTTAAGGAGTTATTGCATATTATGATATCTCTAGCTGAGCTAGGAAGCTTGTACTATAAAGAAATTATTACTAGATTAAGGCCTCTATTAGAGCTGATCTCCATTTATTTTTCAACATAGCCAATGTCCAGCTAAGTGCCTTTCTTGTCTGTTATAGAACATGAAGTTTACTAGGTTAGATTGGGATATAGTTCTTATACTTCTAATAGAATCATGTTCCAAATTCAGGTTACTATATTTGCACTACATTGGTTATGCCTCAAGCATAGACATTAAAAATCCATAGTAAGCTTATTTACTTTTAATAGCATCTCATTCAGATTAAAAGTAGAACAAGTTCATCTTATCAAATTCTGTTTCTTGTTTATGGCATCATGATATATGTGCCTTTGCTTGCTCTAGTTTCCTTGATACTATTTCTTAAAAAAAATGAATTCCTTGATACTGTGGTGTAAATAACTTCATAGGTTGCTTCTGTTTGAGTTAATTTTTGGTCAGTTAATGGCATGGGAGTGTAATATATCTAACCATGGGCATGCTACTTTGTATTTCAGTTGTGGGCCTTAAGGTCTGCGGCAGTGACTTGAGTGCTTAGACGCTAAGGAGGAAGCAATTATTGAAAAGAGGATTGGAGATTATAATTTAAATGTTGTTAAGCCAAAACATCGTGGTGTCATTGATGACGACCTGTTCTGCAATTGACGAATCCATGTCTAGGCATAGGGAGCACGCTGCTGATTCCTATGGTGGCTTCATAATTGTCCAAGTTTCAACCTCACAAACCCAAGCTTTTGACATATGGAAAAATGCTCAATTAGCTGCTTCAACGGATTGGAATTGTCTCATTCAGCTAAAATATTAGATAGTTTTATGCACGTCTTGTAATAGCTTTCTGAACAATATTTGTAATCTACTTATGAAGTGATTCAAACGTGTTGGAATTTATACATGCATGTTTGTGTAGGCTTGTAGCAGCTTTTTGGATAGTTTTTGTGATCTACTTATGAAGTGAATCAATCATGTTGGTTTCTATATGTGCATGTTTTAGTAACTTTAAAAGAATCTAACACTATCAGAGAAAGAAGAAAAACAGAGAGCAATAGATCAAGAAAGATGAGAAATTTCTGATTGTATTAGCTTAAAAGATTTCTGTACATCAAGATCGTATTTATACAAGAAAAACTAAGCTAACTAACTTGCTAAGCTCTAACTGATTGTGCACATTATAAGGAACACGTGTAGGAGATAGTTACAGATGATTGTGGCACGTGTGAACACTAAAAGATAATTAAAACATCAAAAACGTCTTGTAGCTTTGTCATATGTACAGATACATTTTTCTGTCGTATAATCCATTCAAGTCTCCTTATCTGATGCTTGTAGTTGGTTCTTCTTCTTGCTTCTGGGTGTTGAACTTTGACAGTCCTCCTCAAGATGAGAACCAGAACCATGAATATTAACTATGCTCATCTTGGTTAATAAGTGTTTGAGTTGTTGACCACTCAAAGCTTTAGTGAGCAAATCTGCCAACTGTGTGTGTGAGGGAGTATAAAACAATCTTACAACTTTATCTTGCACTTTATCTCTAACCAAATGACAATCAACTTCGATATGCTTGGTTCTTTCATGAAAAACAGGGTTTTCACCAATGTGAATGGCTGCCTGATTATCACAGAAAAGTAGGGCAGGCTGTGGGTGATAAACCTCCAAATCCTTCAGCAAAACAAGTAGCCATGTCATCTCACATACTGTCACTGCCATAGCTCGATATTCAGCTTCTGCAGAAGATCGGGACACTATAGACTGCTTTTTAGACTTCCATGATATCAAGGAATCTCCCAAAAATACACAAAATCCAGTAGTTGACCTTCTTGTATCTACACAAGAAGCCCAATCAGCATCTGTGTAAGCCTTCAGCTGCAAATCAGACCTGGTTGATAGCAAAATGCCTTGGCCAGGACATCCTTTTATGTATTGAAGGACTTTATAAGCTGCATCTAAGTGTGGTTTCCTAGGCTTAGAAACAAATTGACTGAGTTTGTTCACTGCATAACCTATATCTGGTCTAGTAATGGTAAGATATAATAACCTTCCCACCAGTCTTCTATAAATCCCTGGATCAGAAAGTACTTTGCCATGAAACTTACTTAACTTCAGATTTTGCTCCATTGGCACCTTACTAGGCTTGCATGCTGTCATACCTGCTTCCATCAAAATTTCTAGAGCATATTTCCTTTGACAAATGGAAATGCCCTTATTTGATCTTGCCACTTCAAGTCCAAGGAAATATTTTAGAACTCCAAGATCCTTGAGTTTAAATTCCTGATCTAATGAAACCTTCAACTTATCAACAGCCTGAATATCATTGCTAGCAATTAATATGTCATCCACATAGACAAGTAATGCTATGAATGAATTATTGGACCTCTTAGTAAACAAAGAGTAATCTGCCCTGGACTGCTTGAAACCATACTTCAATAAGGTATTTGAAAACTTAGAATACCATTGCCTTGAGGCCTGCTTAAGACCATACAAGGACTTGTTGAGCTTGCACACTATATTGCCCCCCTTGCTGTGAAATCCTTGAGGAAGTTGCATATACACCTCTTCATGCAAATCACCATGAAGGAATGCGTTATTGACATCCAATTGACTCAAATGCCAGCCTTTCACAGCAGCAATGGCAAGGAGAGTTTTGACAGTAGCCATCTTAGCAACAGGAGAGAACGTTTCAGTGAAATCCAACCCTTCTTGTTGAGTAAACCCTTTTGCAACCAGCCGTGCTTTGTACCTTTCCACAGACCCATCAGCCTTGTACTTCACTTTATATACCCATTTACAGCCTATAGCCCTTTTATGAGGAGGCAAAGGAGAAAGAGTCCAAGTATTGTTGGATTCTAAGGCATCAATCTCAGCTGTCATGGCATCTTGCCATTTAGGGTCTTTAACAGCCTCATGATAGAATTTAGGCTCAGGAATAGCAGCAATTAAGGAACAATAAAGGGAATAAGAAGAGGACAATTTAGAGGAGTCAAGATAGTGAGATAAGGGGTATTTCGTACCTGAAGTGATAGGAGCAGAACCAGACTTGTTGGAAAAAGTGGAAAGAGCATGATCATCACAAGTAACATTGCTGCATTTATAATCTTGTAAGTAAGCTGGAGGTTTGGAAACTCTAGCAGATTTTCTTAAAGGAGGATTAGAAGTAAGTGGTGGAGAAGGAGAATCATCAGAAGCTGTAGGAAGATTATTGAGATCAGCAGAAACACTAGGATTAGGAATAGTAGGTAAAGGGAAGGCTGTCTCAGAAGATTGAAGAATGGGTGGAGTCACTGGATCAGATGCACTAGGATCAATAGAAATGTCTATGGGTGAAGAAGGAAAAGATGCAGGGACAAGAGGAGATGTAAAGTCAGGTTCATTAGCAACTGAAGGGAATATATGAGGCAAAGAAAGAGAGGAATGGGGAGAATAAGTAGTAGAAACAAAAGGAAACACAGTTTCATGGAAGAGTACATCCCTAGAGATAAAAATTTTCTTGGTGAGTAAGTTGAGAAGCTTGTAACCCTTGACACCAAAGGGATACCCAAGAAAAACACAGGGTGTGGATCTAGGTTCAAATTTATTTCTATTATGGGCTAATGTGGAAGCAAAACAAAGACAACCAAAGACCTTCAAGTGATCAAAAGATGGGAGTTGACCATAAAGCTTCTCAAATGGTGTTTTATTCTCTAAAACTGAAGTAGGCAGTCTATTGATTATGTACACAGCAGTTAAAACACAATCACCCCAATAAGAAATAGGTACATTGGACTGAAATCTCAATGCTCTAGCTATATTAAGGATATGTTGGTGTTTTCTTTCCACAACTGAATTTTGTTGTGGAGTAGCAACACAAGAATGTTGGTGAATTATACCATGACTAGCATAGAAATCTTTTAAGAAAAATTCTGGAGCATTGTCAGACCTAATGGCTTTAATGTTGGTATTAAACTGTGTACATATCATATTATAGAAAGACATCAATAGAGCCTAGTTTCAGATTTAGATTTCATGAGATATAACCATGTAGATCTAGTGGCATCATCTACAATAGTAAGGAAATATTGAAAACCATCATGAGTAGCTTTGACAAATGGCCCCCAAACATCACAATGAATAAGATCAAAAGCATTAGAAGATATATGATTAGAACAAGGGAAGGGAAGTCGTTTCTGCTTAGCAATAGGACAAACAATGCAATCTTTATTACTGTGTAAAGATGGTACATCAGGTAAACAATGATGTAAAGCTTGAAGCTTATTATCAGACACATGGCCTAGCCTAAGATGCCAAAGATATGGCTTAGAAACAGCAGAAACAGAATTTACAAAGGACTTGAAAACTGACTGCAGAATAGAAGAAACATCTGAAACAGAATCACAAATGCTTGAGGTTTGCAACAGGTACAGATTGTGATGAAGTTTACCCACTCCAATCGTTTTCCAACAAATAAGGTCCTGTATGAGACAATAATGGGATAGAAAAACAAGGCAACAAGATAGGGACTTAGTCAATTTACTCACTGATATGAGGTTGAAAGTAAAAGATGGTACACAAAGCACATTCTCAAGAAGTAAAGTAGAAGTGACTTGAATGGTACCTATGTGAGTAACAGTTACCCTCTCACCATTGGGTAATTGAACAAAGGTAGCAACACAACTAGTAATTTTAGTGAATAGGGTAAGAGAATGAACTATATGATCTGTTGCCCCAGTATCTAGAACCCAAGTCTCATTACCAAAAGCAGTTTTATTGCTAGGATTAACAGCAAATATTGAATTTTCCATGCTCAGGCATATAGATTCTTGAAACAAATCACAAGAATTACCTGAAAGTGCAGAATTGGCTGAATGAGTTACATCAGTGGAAGTTGAGGCAGAAGCATGGGCACTTATCATTGATAGAAGTTGCTTGCATTGCTCTGAAGTAAATGGAAAAGAAGCAGTCTGAGGGGTGAAGTCAAATTGAGCTTGATCACCATCCGTTATGACTTGATTAGCCATGGATACTTTGCCCTTCTGCTTGTATCCTGGTGGAAAACCCACAAGCTTGTAGCACTTTTCCATCACATGACCAACTTTCCCACAATGGCTGCAAATAGGTCTTCCTTTTCCCCCATTAGCTTTGAAATTCCTGCCAGCATTGCCAGAAAAATTCGAGCTTTGATTGAACCCTTGGTTCTTGACTGCTAAAGCAGTAGACTCAACAGAAGAATTGACATTGAATCCCAAAGCTCTTTGTCTCTCTTCTTGAATGACTAAAGAAAAAGCTTTATCCAGAGAAGGAATGGGCTCCATCATCAAGATTTGAGTTCTGACTTGTGAATAGGCATCATTCAATCCATTGAGAAATTGCATCAACGAATCTTGATGTTGAAAAGATGTAATTTTGTCATTAACTCCACAGGTACATTTACCACAAGCACAACACGGCAAAGGCCTGAAA
The DNA here is from genome assembly GCA_032727855.1 of Quercus ilex subsp. ballota. NCBI lineage: Eukaryota > Viridiplantae > Streptophyta > Magnoliopsida > Fagales > Fagaceae > Quercus > Quercus ilex. The sequence continues at coordinate 40,383,858 of CM064919.1, forward strand.
TTCAACAATTGATCCCAAGCTGTTTGAAGACCAGTAAAGAAGCTTGTTACTGTTGAATCTCCTTGCATGACTGTGGATATCTGCTTCTGAAGCTGAGAAATTCTTGGTCCGTTAGCTTGAGAGAAACGATTTCTGAGAGCATTCCAGACTTCAAGAGCCGTATCTCTGTAAATCACACTGGCTGTGATGTGAGGAGAAACCGAATTCAAGATCCATGATGAAATCATGGAATTGTTCTTGGACCAAGCCAGCTTCTCAAGAGGCGTGACTGCCATGGAAGCAGTGATAGATCCATCCACGAATCCGAGTTTGCTTTTGGCATCCAAAGCCATTCGCATAGCTCTGGCCCATGTAGAATAATTCTCTTCTGTCAGGGATTGAGAAACCAAAATCGCACCAGGTGATTCACCGTGGTGAAGGAAGAACGGACTTCGAGGATCCTCCATTGGAGTGAGCTCACGCTGAGCAGAAGTAGAGGAAGAAGAAGAGGAATTTTGGCTAGGGTTTGACGCCATTGACAGGAGCTTTAAGCTCTGATACCATAAAAGAATCTAACACTATCAGAGAAAGAAGAAAAACAGAGAGCAATAGATCAAGAAAGATGAGAAATTTCTGATTGTATTAGCTTAAAAGATTTCTGTACATCAAGATCGTATTTATACAAGAAAAACTAAGCTAACTAACTTGCTAAGCTCTAACTGATTGTGCACATTATAAGGAACACGTGTAGGAGATAGTTACAGATGATTGTGGCACGTGTGAACACTAAAAGATAATTAAAACATCAAAAACGTCTTGTAGCTTTGTCATATGTACAGATACATTTTTCTGTCGTATAATCCATTCAAGTCTCCTTATCTGATGCTTGTAGTTGGTTCTTCTTCTTGCTTCTGGGTGTTGAACTTTGACAAACTTATAGTTGAACATTGATCATATTTCATATATGTGATGTTATGTAAACTCTTTTTATGTTTGTGATGCTCCTACTATATGTGATTGCTCTTTTCTCAAGTACGGGGCATTTTTTCTTCTAGAAATCAATTGACTAATACTAACATGACCTCACTGGAGTATGAAGGAAAGACACGCACTAGAAGGTATAATTAATTTACTCATCTTTATGAACTCTTTCCAACAATCTCATGCAAATTACTCATTTTCATGGTTTCACATGTTCAAGTTGAAAATGCCACATACATATGCATAAACCATACTGAAGTTGTAACATACATGCTACATTCTTCCATGGTACCAAGAAGGTATGATTAATTCTTTCAACTACTTTGTCACCAATTAAGTGAATTACTTCTCAAAAAAAAAAAAAAAAATTAAGTGAATTACATATGAAAGTTGTAATGCATGGGCTACATTCTTCCATATTGCTAAGAAGGTATATTTCATTCCTTAGACTAAAAAATCACTACATCAATAGCAGTTTTGAATATCTTAGGAAAGGTTGAAATTGAGAGGAAGCCGGCCGGCAAGCTTTTGCAAACGGTTGGGTTTTGAACAACCTTCTCAATTGAGATGGAAAGGTTAGTGCAATCTCTACCACAGGGCCGGCCTAAGGCCTAGGCAAGTTAGGCCTAGGCCTAAGGCCCCACCCAAAAAACAAATTCCCCTCAGGGAAAAAGGCCCCACTTCCAATGATTAAAGGCCCAAATTTTTATAAAATTATATATATTTTAAAGGTTGTACTTTTTTTTTATTAGTGATGTTAAAGATACTACAAATTTTACTATTGGCTTACAAATTACCATTTTACTAATCACAAAAAAGTGATTTAAACATTCATTAGTTAAATTGATGAATTTCATCAATGAGAACCAATGTCACATCATATTATAAACATTTTATAGTGCTTTTAGCACATTTTTCTTTTTCATTTCTATTAAAACTCTCAATGTACAAGACCAATAGAACCCTAACCCAATTGAAACTCTAAAATGTTTCCCAAAAAAAATGTTGCAAGTGTGTTAAATTATCAATTATAGATTAATCTCTCCTAATAGTTTGAGACTTTAATTTTTGTAAACTAATATCCTACAAAACCACACACCAAATAATATATATTTCCCTCTCTTAAAAACAAGATATAAAATTAAAAATAAGATTTTAACTTTACTTAACTATGTATCGTTATATATCCAAAATAAAGTATTTTTTTAATTATATATTTCTTTTTATTAATATTTATGGTTCAATTATAATATTCAATTCTCTATATGAAATTAACATTAGTTTAGTTTGTATTATTCATCAAATTATGTATTTTATGTATCAAATTAATCTTGATTTGATTAGTATTAAATAATTTTGTTTAATTAATATTTATATATTACAAGCCTTGCATTAATTTTTTGCCTTATGCCCTAAATAATGTTGGGCTGCCCCTGCTCAACCGCTACATTGCCATACACCCAATATGTAAAAGAAACTGCACAAGTCAACTAAAATGAAAATCAACATTGAACTCATACTTCCATTGTCTCGTTCCCTTTTGTTGCCTTGATACATCTAAAATATTTAGTCTTTTCCCCAAAAAAAAAATATACAATCACTACATTTTTGAAGAGGACAAATGCTTTGTACATATACCATAGTAAATATTGAGAAAATTTAATATAACATATTGGGAAATAAAAAAAACAAAACAAAAGGTCATTTATTATATCCAACCTTCCCCAAAATTTGGTGAACTCATATTGGAACTCGTATTAGGTTAGGGTGTTAAGGTCACCATTAAGGTGTGAAATGTTTTGCACATACCCTGTATTTGGAGGTGTCAGGTGTGTGTATAAAAGTAGAAATAAATATTTTTTAAAGATGTGTTTAAGATACACCTAATATAACTCTTTTCTTTCTTATTTTACAAATCTTTAAGATATACCTAATGTAACTCTTTTCGGACTCTACAAATATATATGTAAAGCCATTCAGTAAAAGGAAAATATATATATATATATATATATATATATATGTAGGGACTGGGTTTTTGGTTGCCCAAGCTCAATGGGCACGGGTCAAAAGCCCAACGAACCCCGCAATTAATTTATAGAGAGTGGGTCGAAGGTCTAGGCACCTGCCGGCGCTCGGGTGGCGTGGACTCCGGCATATTTGATTTAAAGGAAAAAAGACTTAGAACAAATTACATTTGGGAGGGGCTCCTCGGCGCATGGCCGAGGAGGCTCTTACCCCTTTTTCTCTCTCTTCCTTTCTTTTTTCTCCTCTTTTTCGAGAGTCCCCCCTCAGGAGGAACGTCTTTACATTATATATCTCTCTTACAATTGATCCTGGCCCTACATTTGTTGAGCAATTAGGCCCTTTGATTAGATGCTTGTCCCATCAGCCGCCTTCCCAGTCTCTTTGGGAGTCACGGCCTCCAAGGTGACACTGGTTGAGGTCTTTTCATCATTAAGGCGGCCAGGGAGGTTGTCAGGCGTATTTAATGTTGAGGTGACCGTTTGGTTAGAGCCTATCCTTCAAACCCTCGGATGTCCGATGATGAGGTCGTCCTCGGACTCGGATTGTCTCCTCGGATCGGGCCTTTGGCCCAGGAACGTAGTGGGCTGGGCCACAGGATTATTTGGCCCCACAACAGCCCCTCAAAATTTTGCTATCCGCCTCCTCGGGCGGAGAGGAGGATTTTGATGTCCTCAGGCCTGCGACGTGTCCTGTCGAGGTTGGCCCTTTGTGGGTACTAAGATCTTTTCGCCTGGCTCAGAAGCGTTGCTGGTGCCTCGAAGGGCGCGACGTATCCTTCATTAAATCCTGACGGCTTTTTGCTCCCCACGTTCAACGGGAGGATGCCAATCCAATGGTGGGGATTCGCATGGCAGTTATGAGTGGGAAAACCCGCACTGCTCCTTGATTTTAGGGTATAAATACCCATTTGAAAACCCGGTTCTCCTGCATCTGTGCACCCGAGTCCACGTGTCCAGCATAAAACACCTGTCCGAGGAGCTTCTACGCATTCCTGTAAGTCACTCTGTTTCCTGAACTTTTTCCTTTTTCCTCTCTGCCTCTTTTTCGCTTTTTTTTTTTTTTTTTTTTTTTTTTGGTCTCAGCTAATGACGTATTTGTTTTGCTGGGCAGGCTGTTCAAGCTACATTCAGGTTGGAGGATATAGCCCAGGACCAGTGGAAGGCCATGGAGGTGGAGCGCGAAAAGCGTCTGGAGGCCACCCAGGTTCTTAAACACTCTTAGGCTGATCTGTCCAAGGCCCGGGAGGAGTTAAGTGCGATGACCAGTGCCCGAGATACTGCCCAGTCCGGCCTCGTCGGTTTTCGGAAGCAGGCCGAGGATTACTCAAAGCGCCTGGCTGAGGCGGAGGAGCAGCTGAAGACTGCCAAGGGATTGCCAGCTGATCTACCCCAAAAGGTGGCTGCCGCCGAGTTGGACAAAAAGGCAGCTGAGTGGGCGAGGGACGAGGCCCTGAGGGCCAGGTTAGAGGCTGACCAGGGCAGGGATGAGACCTTGGCCACTAAGAGGGAGGCTGAGGAGGAGGCTTACGCCGGGGGATGGAAGAGACAGCAGCCACTTTTAGGTCTGAGGTCCCCGCGTTGTGCAGGCGCTACTCCGCCGAGGTTTGGCGGGAGGCTCTCAGGCAGGCTGGGATCGAGGCTTCATCCGACTTATGGAAGGAGGAGAATGTATACTACCCTCCTGCCATCCGCGAGGCTGCTCCTAGCGGCGCCGAGGCCGAGGAGGCTGCGGAGGAGGCCGACGCAGCTGAGGGTGAAGACACATCAACTGCGGATCCCGTGACTGAGCCCGTCCAAGGAAGTGACCCTCCCAAAGCGGATGAATTGGGTAAAGGCCCTGTTGGGGAGGCGCCCCCGGAGGCCGTGAAGTCCAGTGCTGGAGCTGAAGCTCCTGATGCTGAGGAGGCGGCCATTCTTGCCTCGCCTTCGCAGGCTGTCCCCTCTGGCCAAGGCTCAGAGAGCCTGGAAGTTGCTACAGCCCAGTCCTCAGCTGAAGGAGAGGTATAAGTGGGTGGGGCAGGCCCTCCGTCACCATTCCTTTGCATTTTCTCTTTTTTCTTTTGATTGTAACGTAGAACTCACCATGTAATATTCGCAAACTTAATGGAATGCTAGTTTTGTTTCTCTTCCTGTTTGTTGTGGTCACTTGTTTACTTGCACGTTATTCGTTCTTTCTCTACTTGTGTAATTTTATATTCAGTTTCATCTCGGCCAGTCACGGTATCGATTGTAGTAGCGAGAGCATGTATGCTCGACAGGGCCCATCGTTCCCTCAGGGCTGAGTAGGAAATTGTTTGGGTTGACACTTAGGTTCCCCTTAATGTGGTTGACTTCCCTACAAGCTTGAGTCCAAGGACCGTATAGTCCTGAGGTGGCTAGCTCCCCGTAGGCTTGAGTCCGAGGACCATGCAAGACCTAGGTACAGTTGCTGCCTTCAGGATAAGTGGCCAGCTCCCCGTAGGCTTGAGTCCGAGGACCATGCAAGACCTAGGTACAGTTGCTGCCTTCAGGATAAGTGGCTAGCTCCCCGTAGGCTTGAGTCCGAGGACCATGCAAGACCTAGGTACAGTTGCTGCCTTCAGGATAAGTGACCAGCTCCCCGTAGGCTTGAGTCCGAGGACCATGCAAGACCTAGGTACAGTTGCTGCCTTCAGGATAAGTGGCCAGCTCCCCGTAGGCTTGAGTCCGAGGACCATGCAAGACCTAGGTACAGTTGCTGCCTTCAGGATAAGTGGCGAGCTCCCCGTAGGCTTGAGTCCGAGGACCATGCAAGACCTAAGTACAGTTGCTGCCTTCAGGATAAGTGGCTAGCTCCCCGTAGGCTTGAGTCCGAGGACCATGCAAGACCTAGGTACAGTTGCTGCCTTCAGGATAAGTGGCTAGCTCCCCGTAGGCTTGAGTCCGAGGACCATGCAAGACCTAGGTACAGTTGCTGCCTTCAGGATAAGTGGCTAGCTCCCCGTAGGCTTGAGTCCGAGGACCATGCAAGACCTAGGTACAGTTGCTGCCTTCAGGATAAGTGGCTAGCTCCCCGTAGGCTTGAGTCCGAGGACCATGCAAGACCTAGGTACAGTTGCTGCCTTCAGGATAAGTGGCTAGCTCCCCGTAGGCTTGAGTCCGAGGACCATGCAAGACCTAGGTACAGTTGCTGCCTTCAGGATAAGTGGCTAACTCCCCGTAGGCTTGAGTCCGAGGACCATGCAAGACCTAGGTACAGTTGCTGCCTTCAGGATAAGTGGCTAGCTCCCCGTAGGCTTGAGTCCGAGGACCATGCAAGACCTAGGTACAGTTGCTGCCTTCCGCTGGGCATCTGGGGGTAGGGGTTTGCCCTTGGTTTGCTACATCGGGGATGATTCCACCTTCGGACGGATTATGACCTTACACGTGGCATTGGTCTCATCTCCATCTCGAGCATTCATCTCTCTCATCTGCGAAGCGTCCCCTGGCCGTTCGTGTTCCGCGCCTGACGCTTCGGTGCGCGAGGCGCGCCTTCATTAATGGCCTCGTGAATTGATGGCTTCATTATTATCCAACGCTTCGGTAACCCTCTTTTTGGGCTCTGCGTAAATTAATTCTCACCTACCCCATCCTTCTATATAAGGCCTTCTGGGGGGATGATTTCTTCATACTCCATGAGCTTCCCAACATAAACAGAAAGAACACGCCCTTCTAGCTTCCCAAGCCCCTTTAATAACCCCGCTGGAATTGTGACCGGAGTTAGTTGGTATGAGGCGGCTTTGGACGGACATAAGAACGTCCGCGCCAAGAGCCGTCGTGGCCGTAGCCCCCACCGGGCTTTCGGTGCGGCAGAATCTAGGCGTAACCCCGATGGCGCCATGCACGGTGGCCCGGAGGGATATTGTTGAAGTACCTAACGTCCCTCCTCAGAGCGCACCCCCGACGGAGGAGACATGCGAACTCTCATTATGTGCGGCGCCCGAGCGTTGCCGTCACCAACGGCCAGCGCTCGTGGGGGTTGGAGAGAATCAAAGGAACATCATGGGGAGGGCGTCCCGGAGCCCCTGTATCTGCTCCTCGCTTTGTTCAAGCTCCGCCGCTCCGAGAAAGGAGTCGTTGAGGGCCTTGGAACGAGCTAGCCCCAGCCCCCTCCAGCCCGCTTATTGTCAAGTTCTCCCATTCTCTTGATGCCAATAAGAGCACGGGTTGACACTTCCCTCTAGCTAGTTTTAGGACGGGTCCACCTGGGCCTCTGATTGTAATCTGTAAATTTTTCTTTATGGAATAATATAAAGTCTTTTTTTTACTGATAAATCTCTTGTCTTCCAATTTTTATCTTTCTGCAATGTTCTTCTTTTTGATAGTCCCTTTTTTTTTGCATCACCGCCGATCTTCCATAGAATGGTTGTTTAGAACAGTCGCCTGTTGCGCCAACCGGTGCACTAATCCTTCCCACAGACGGCGCCAATTGTAGGGACTGGATTTTTGGTTGCCCAAGCTCAATGGGCACGGGTCAAAAGCCCAACGAACCCCGCAATTAATTTATAGAGAGTGGGTCGAAGGTCTAGGCACCTGCCGGCGCTCGGGTGGCGTGGACTCCGGCATATTTGATTTAAAGGAAAAAAAACTTAGAACAAATTACATTTGGGAGGGGCTCCTCGGCGCATGGCCGAGGAGGCTCTTACCCCTTTTTCTCTCTCTTCCTTTCTTTTTTCTCCTCTTTTTCGAGAGTCCCCCCTCAGGAGGAACGTCTTTACATTATATATCTCTCTTACAATTGATCCTGGCCCTACATTTGTTGAGCAATTAGGCCCTTTGATTAGATGCTTGTCCCATCAGCCGCCTTCCCAGTCTCTTTGGGAGTCACGGCCTCCAAGGTGACACTGGTGGAGGTCTTTTCATCATTAAGGCGGCCAGGGAGGTTGTCAGGCGTATTTAATGTTGAGGTGACCGTTTGGTTAGAGCCTATCCTTCAAACCCTCGGATGTCCGATGATGAGGTCGTCCTCGGACTCGAATTGTCTCCTCGGATCGGGCCTTTGGCCCAGGAACGTAGTGGGCTGGGCCACAGGATTATTTGGCCCCACAATATATATTTGTAAAGATTAAAGAGTAAAATCCTCACGATAAAGACATTCTAACAACCCCCACACTAATGTCAGTTTGTTAGAATTTTTTTTTTTTTTTTTATTAGAGTTTGTTAAAAGTTGGTTGTTGTAAGTTAAGGAACAAAATATTAATTAGATAGGAGATTCGAGGCACGACTTTTGAGTGGAGTTTATGATGTTCTTTTGTATTAAAATAACATTTTCACTTTTTTTTTTAAAATAAAAATAAAAAATAAAAAAGGAAAAGAGGTGAGTACAGGCACAGCACAGGCACTAAATCCATATCCCCAAATTGGTTATCAAATGGGCTGCTCAAGGGATCAAATAAAAGACTTGGACCATTTATGAATCCAATTACTTATAATAAAGGTTTTGGACTTGTTGGGTCTGAGGAAATGTTTTAAATCCGATATACTTGTAAGATTGTTATTAGGAAAACTGATAGAAAATAGGCCCACGCAATAAGCCCATAATCAATGGAGGAGATATCTCAATTAGTGGTTCTATGAAATCATCTTCACAGTATTTGGGACTCATACTGTAACTGTTATACTTACTATGAGAGAGTAATTTATGAAACCACTCCATAACTCTTCTGCCCTAAATTCGCCTGATAGCCTAAGGCCATCAGTATTGAAGCGGGCCTATACACAATCTGTTCCCAATGAGCCCACATTAATTGGGATTTAGTCCATAACATTTTAGGTTGTGAGAGAGAGATGAGCCCAAATTAATTGCGATTTAGTCCATAACATATTAGATTGAAAGAGAGAGGGAGAGAGAGTGGAGGAGAGGCAATGTGTGATTTAAAACCACAAGACATAAGGCATTATCTATTATAATAATTAAAAAAAAAAAACACTAGATTTAGAAAGCGATTACAAGGATGGAAGAAAGAAATTATAATTTCAGGTTGAGATAGATTCAATTGAAGATAGTGGTACATGCTATTCCAATCTATGCCATGATCTGTTTATGGTTACCTAAGAAATTGCGCTTAGAACTAATTAAATGATGAGTCAATTTTGATGGGGTCAGACGCTCATGAAATAAAAAGGTTATTTAATGAAATGGGGTAAACTATGCAGATTAAAGATGATGGGGGGTGGGGGGTGGGGGGTAGGGATTTAAAGGCTTGAAGGCATTTAATTTTGTTTTTTTGGGGTCAGAAATCTCATGAAATAAAAAGGTTATTTAATGAAATGGAGTAAACTATGCAGATTAAAGATGTTGGGGGGAGATTTAAAGGCTTGAAGGCATTTAATTTAGCTTTGTTAATCAAACAATGATGAATACTGTTACAAACTCCTTGTTGTATCGTGTTTTCAATGCTCAATATTTTCCTCATTGTTCTTATTTAGAGGTTGAAGTTTCTAATAACTCATCTTTTGCATAGCAGAGCATTGCACAAGTGAAAGATCTTATTTGGAGTGGTTCAAGATGGAGTATTGGTAATAGGGATAATGTAAAGTTATAACTTATAACCCCTTATAAATACAAAAATCTCAAGTTTGAAAATCAAACAATCAAAATAGTTTCACAAATATAATTTTGTATTGATGAATTTGTAGGTACAATTCTCTAAATTTAGATTCTAATACAATAGAATAATCCTTTAACTCAATCTCATTTGAAAAGTCTTCAATTCAACTATTACGTCAGTGTAGTCATGACTCAAATACAAAGATATCCTCCACTTGGATTGGAAAGTTGACTAAAACGTTGTTGGAACAAAATTGTGATAAATTTCTAACTATGTGCTTATTAGAGATTTCTTGTTCTTCACATTCTTCGCTTTTTTTGTGTGTTCTTCAAATTTTCTCCAAGGGATACATGACATTATTTGATTAATAAAAGTGTTTAAATTGAAAATAACACTTGACGGCTTTTAATTAGATTGCTTATGTCATTTTAAATTAAATATCAACACGTGTCGATGTATGATTGGCCCTTAAGTATTCTTTGCAATTTTTATTTAGAAACACTTGAAATATTTCTATTGGTCTCTAAATAACGACAATAAGGCTCACTAAATAACAAGTGGCATCTTCTAATTGTTTGCAAAAATTTCTACTTGCGACAACCCCCCCCCCCCCCCCCCCCCCATACACCATCCCCTCTGCTTTCCTCTACTCTTTCCCATTCAAACATGTTGTTAAATTTGGGATATCATGATAAAACCTTTGAAGTTTGAATAAAGAAAAAATAAAATACTATTTTTTTGCAGTAGAATATGCCTATTTGCTTGTTTGTTGTATGCGCACTTACATTTGTGAGCGTGACGGAGAGAATGCTTACTCTAATGATGAATACTTATAAATTTTATTGGTATTATATTGCACATTATAATAGTGAATAGGTTCTCCAAAGCAAAACCCTATTCTATCGTGTAAACAAATATAATATTAGAGAGGAATTGACTTTCCAAAGTAATCTCAATTCCAGAGAATAAATTTGCCATGATGTGGTGGGACGCGGCCCCCCGCAGCATGAAAGAAAGAAGCTTATTTGATGCGTGTGCTTATTCTTATCCTCAAATTCCAACTTTGATTTTCTTTCACTTTTCCAGTGGAAAATAACCAATTACACCAGTGAACTAATTGGCTGTCCAATTTGCAATTTGTCAAAAATGCACTAAAACAATTTTTTTTTATATATAATATATAATTTTTTTTTTCCCAGTAATGCACTTGCTATTGTGCGCTCATGATTCAGGCTCTTGTTAGCCCATCCAAAAGAAAATGTCGGTGAAAAAAGCAAAAGCAACCTATAAGGACTGGCCATGTCGGATTTGAGCAAATTCCCATTTGGCAAATCAATTCCCTGTACTTTTGAAGAGTGGGCATCTTTAGCTTTGCACATCATCATTGAGCACTCCTATCCAACAGAGATTCCCATTAATTTTTCTTTGATGAACAGATTCCCATTAATTATGAGCAAAATGCTACTACCACGATATTCTACACAATTTTTATCAAAATTTGCCACCTAGGAAGTTGAATAGTCAGGAAAAAATAGTGGTTTCAAAAATTGCGGTAAAAGTTGTGTAAAAATTTGTGTGTTCATTAATTATACATGGGCTGAATTAACTTTTTGGGCCTCTCTATAGGGCCTACTGGCCTGTACTAGACTCCAGCTAGAACATGACATTTGGCAAGTTGTGGAACCAAGTGTGTGTTGGCAGTTGTTTATTTGTTTAATGTTTGCCCCTTTTTTTTTTGTCGCAATTGTCTTTTTATTTTTTTTGGCAAATAATCTAACATTTATTTCTTTTTTTTAGTATTAATAAATTCACATTTAGTTTTTTGTCACACATTTAACTTAAAAATTATCATAATTTATATATTTTAATAAACACAATACAAATAAATTACTGGAAATAAAAAATTTTCCAACTAACGACAAGTGGAATAAAAAAAATTATATGTAGAATCCACTAATTCAACAGTCAACACCAATAGAGCATGAGCACTACCAATTTAGTTATTATAATTTGAGATAATTCTAGTCTCAACACTAAAAAGCTGAGAGAATTTTCTTGACTTGAAATAATATCCCTTAGTATTTGTCACATTCAAAAATAGTTATTGTCGCATTTCCTTGTATGTACACATGCTATACCTATCATAAGAAGAAAGAATTTTAAAAAAAAAAAATTCTTTTTTATAAGCAGCGAATGAAACTTTTGGATTGTTCTCTTTTCCATGACACATAACAAGCGTACGAAACCCTTGGCAAGAAAGTGTAAAAACATACCTACGGAGTATTGAAACAATATTATATTTATTTCCAAAATAGCCAAAAAAAGGAAAAAAAAAATGGTTCTAGTAAGATTTTGCTTCCATGAGGGGTAGCATAATCATTTTTATGAGTTTTTCTTTCTTTCTTTCTTTCTTTTCCTATTTCAGTCAGCAACTAGTAGTAATTATTAATAGAAGTATAGAATTTTAGCGGCTTCCACACAAGTGAGGAAAGTGTATATAGACTAGAGGAATATGATCTACTCTGCCTAAACAAAAAAATAAAACTAACAAACAAATAAAAAAAGGAAGATGATCTTTATCTTGACCTCAAGGTGATGCGTATGCTTGCACTAGGAGTGTTCAAAAATATAGTTGGCTCATCAAAATGATCCAACTTGGATTCAACTTGAGTGATAGGTCATCTGTGCACTCTCTCCCTCACCCTAAAAAGATCCCCAAAATTGTGGACTAATAGAAATTCAACCAAATTAAAACTCTAAACTTTTTGACAAAAAAAAGAAGAAAAAAAAAAGTGAGAATCATCGACAATCACTTCCCATAATCATTGGCCGGGGGGGGGGGGGGGGGGGGGGGGGGGGGAGGTTTGTGTGGTAACTGCTCTTGGCTTTTCAAAATTTCCCCTTCTTCTAAAATTCTTAAACAGAAATTAAATCTTAACAAAGCTTTCATCAATCTCCAAACAACACTTCTTAGAAGCAATATTTCGAATTTTGTTTTGAGTACCATTTCATATACTATCAGATAGTTTAAGGATGTCAAACATTATTTCATAAAATATTAATACATAAAAGTATAGTTTGAAAGGCCAAAATTTAGTTGGAATTTAACAAGAATGACCAGTACAACAAATTGTACTAAAATCGAATATGAGGTATTATTGTATTGGTTTACATACTGAAATAGAAAATTCTCTCCCATCAAATAAAAAAAAAATAGAAAATTTTTGACATACAATAACAAAACGAAATTCAAAACTTTGCTTAGACTTCATAGATGGGTAAGGAAATTAATACCTGTTTTTGCAAATACATTTCTCCTTTAAAATCGTTAACACGACTCACTTTCATAAGAACTCCAACCTTACTTTGAGAATACTGATTATACTTGGCCTTTCTTTTTGCCACATAATGAATATATTCCTAGCATATATGGCATTTTAGGTAGACTGCAATAAGTCGTTGGTCGAAGGTTTAGAGGTCCAATGATCAAATTTGCTCAAGCCCATTGAAATCAGTCTACGTACATGTCAAGTACATCCAAGATAAAGTATTTCATGACAGTCACATGGAGCTTCTATCTCATATTTATTAGACTTTTTACATACTTATGAAACCCATATATTGTGAGATGCATATTTTATGAGACAGTCTTATGAGATAAGTTCTCAACATCTAGACTTAACCGCTTAAGTTGGAAGCACTTGGGGAAAAAATGCTAAATAAATGACACAAGGAAAACGGGAAATGTATGCCATATTAATCTTTCCTGTCTCCACCATTATCTTTCCTGAGATCCAAGCAAAAGCTAATGATAAAAAGAAAAGTTTTTTGTTTCAAACAATCTGGTTATGACAGATCAATGTCTCAGCAAAGTTGTCCTAAGTGAACGACATAGAATCTATACTATGAGAAATACTTTTGAATATGGTCCCCAAATCAGACCAAACAAAATAAAGAATATGGTATCTTCTAATGCAAAAATAGTGATACCCAACTAGTATTTTGTAATAGGATGTTATTCCAAATATAGCCACTCCATCTAGTCAGGAATCTACACACCGAGCAAAAAAAATAAAAATCAACAAATTCCATACACGTGCAGACGTGCGTGCAAATAATAATCAAGAGCGGAACGCTCCAGGAAGAGAAAGTAGAGGCCCAATCCGGTGAGAAGTACAAATTTGTCCCCTACAAACAAAAAAAAAATCCCTTAAATATAAATTTGTGGGCCCTATATAAAAAATGAAGTTAAACGTGTTATTGGTATTGGTTGATCCAAGAATAAAAGCAAAATAAATAATAAATAAATAAAAGGTTTGCACTGTATAATAATTTCTTAAAAAGAAAGCAAGGTGTATATGATTTTTTTATAATTATTTTGATCCTTCTAAACTATATATTTTCTAATAATTTTAAGTGATCAAAATACCTATTTAATTTTTTCACACTTAGGTTATTTAATTGTTTCTTCTCAAAAAAAGAGGTTAGTTAATTGTTAATTTGTTCATGACTATATATTTATCAATTTTGTTTATATCATTTAACTGAATAAAATATATTCATGCAATTACACTAGTTTACGGAGATATTTGAATGTAATAATGATTAGAGCAAGACTTAAGTATAGTACTTAGGTGCTATTCCTTAAATTTCCCTTTTAAGATTCTGTCATGTGAATTTTTTCTCATGTGATGGAAATGTATTTTTTAGTTAAGTGGTTATATTGCTAAATTTTAAGAAAGAAACTTAAAAAACAGCACCTAAGATACTGTACTTAAATTTTGTCGTAATGATTATACTGAGTCCTTATTAAATACTAGGCGAACTCATATCAAGGTAAATTTTGTGAGAAACCTAGATGCCAACCACCCAGATAGTCTAGCACCTCCCTAGATAGTTACCTAGAGGTTGAAGTGGAGTGAAGAGGCTTGCGTAGTAAGTAGGACATTCTAAACACGTTAAAAAAAAGTAGGTATGGATAATGAGAGAGTGTTGTACATGGATTTGCCTAAAGATGATGTTAGAGATGTCAATCTAATTCTAAGCTATATAAGCAATGACAAACAAACAAGTTCAAATTCTGACTAGTCCTTCAAAGCTATTGCACATACATTGTAAATGTCTTCTTTAGTTATAAAAGTTATAGTTTAAGGATGCCTATATAAGCAATCCCAATAAAAGTTGCATTTGTTTCAACAAAAATTAACTTTTAAAAAATATTTTTCTCAGTTGCGGGTGTTTGGGTGAAGAAATTGCTAGTCAACCTAGAAATAATTTTTTATTGACCCTAAATAGAGGCACTTTGTGTGTAAAATATTTTATTTTTTTATTTGTAGTCGTAACATTTTACACCTTACTCAAAATTCATCAACCCAACCACCACCACCACCCCACTACATCGCCTGTCTCTGATCGTTTGTAGCTGGTCATGATTTTCTTTTTACCTAAACTTCTTCTTATTATTATTATTGTGGGGATGAGGGCCTAAATTTGTATATTGGGTCTTGGACCTTATCCGAGGACGTGGACATGTCCGAGAATGAGTAAATGATTGGAAGAGGCTCCAAAGTTGAGAATCACCTAAGGAAAAAATGGATGAATATAGTCCGAGGAGTAGCTCCTTCTCGGATACAGTAAATATCGGTCAAACCGGTATTTGGACAATTTAGGTGATCTTCCAGGAAGTTCCAACGATAAAGATGAACCTCAGGCACGTACAAAGGTGATAGGAGCCCAGAAATATCTGGAAAAAAAAAAAGCTGCTATCACTGCATTAAATGCACTGCAGCAACTTTTCTAGCCGCATTTATGTGGAGAAGACCCCTGAACAGTGCAGTGTCAGCTACCACCATTCGCAAAAAGCCAAAGAAGATGTCTGATAGGACATACACTCAAGTGAAAGCTTAAATGGTTAACAAGTGTACAATCAGGATGGTCTGAAATGAACTATATAATGTAAAAGACCTTCCATGAGAGATGGATCGGTAAAAAAAAAAAAAAAAAAAAGGAACAACTGTAGTATTAAAAACTTGTATTAACATTCAGTTCTATTGATTTCTTTTACAACCCACCTCCTCGGACAACCAGTTCATTCAATCTTCACGTATCTTTCTTACTTGTTCATCTTTTAAATTCCTATTAACCGTTGTTAAATTCACTAAAAACCCAGTTCTTTCACCCACTATCTATAAATTTATTGTATTGGGCTCATTGAGCCTACTCCCCATATCTTTTGGGATTTTGGCTACAAATTGTGACCCTACAATTATTATTATTATATGTGTGTTTGAGAGATGAGAAGATTTGTGAAAGCAGTAAAAAATATGTTTTCATAGCATTTTCAATAATGCAACCAAATACTTGAAAAAGTCAAAGTATTTTTAGAAATGCAACCAAATACTTGAAAATATTTTCTTTTTTGAAACTTATTTTCCTCTAAAAATATATTCTATCCAAACAAACGCAACTTAAGTAATTCCATTTAAGACTAGGCTACTTCTAGGTGATTGAACATATATTATATTTGTATTGTAATATAATACAAATATTTATGTTATATATTTCTTTATTTTATTACTCATATATATATACATATATATATAAGCAAAACATCATGTGTGAAAGTATGAAGTTTTGCCATGTGACACATTTTTTAAGAATTCTTCCATCACTAAGGTAAAAGTTTTAAAGAATTGATTCATTTAAATTTTCACCTAAACAAAGGTTTTAATAAATTATTTTTTTTATAATTTATATTCCACAATAAATAATTTTATTTGCTTAGTATTTAAATTTTATTTTATGTGAGAACGTGAGGTTATGCCAGGTAGTGCATTCTTTGGGAATTCATTCATTTGACCTTCTACCTTATCTTTTTAATTAATGCTATGTGTCACTCTTCTTTAAAAGGTTTTAGGTTTTAATGAAATGACTTGCTTGACCTTCCACCTAAATAAATATTTTAATGAATTATTTAATTTTTTTTCATTCATTTACCTTCCAACTAAATAGTGGTTTTAATGAATGATTTAATTTTTTTTAAAATTTATGAGAATTCTATCATTTCGCCTTCCATCTCATCTTTAAAAGGTTTTAATAAACTTCTTCATCTCATACATAATTTTCAAGCATGTAATCTCATATTTCAAACAAATTTCACTAATACATGCATAATCCAATTAGTAAGAGACTAATTACGTACTTAAATCATAATGTGTGTATCTAAAATCATCCAAACAAGTCATATAAAGGAGCACAGAGAGATATATATATTCAAATAATACAAAATCTCTTCAACATCCGAATTCCTTACATTCATAATTTGCCATTTTCAAACCTCCAAAAGCTTTAATTTATTTTGCTACGAATAATTATTTGCCAGTTGCCTCTAAGAATTAGGAAGGGAAGTGAGGTAGTTCAAAAGGCAAAATTGTAATTGTCTTTTCTATTCACATCTTCCTTCATTTTTTTGCCCTCTCAAATGTAGTCGATTGGACTCAATAGGCCCGAACAAAAAACCATAACAATCTATTTTCTAGGGGTGGCAAAATTTGACACGACCTGCGAACCCAACACGATACGACATGAAATTAGCAAGTTATGAGTTAAGGCTTAATGGGTTCGTGTCATATTCGGGTTGACACAGCTGACCCGTTTAATAAATGTGTTGGGTTAGTGTTGAACACATAGAACCCGTTTGACCCGTCTGACCTATTTAATTAAATGACATTTTACCAATATACCCTTCAAACTCTAGGTATATAAACATATTAGTTGTTGTAATTTATTTTCTTTGATATATTGTGATTTATTATTTGTGATATTGGAATATGCTATAGTTTTGAATGATTATTTGTGATACAATTATTCATTAGTTCTGAATTTTATATTAAAAATATTTATTTGTTTGTTTTTTCATAATTTTTTTTTTCATTTTGATAAAATCTGATAAACAAGTCAACACGACTGACCCATTTAATAAATGGGTCGTGTTAGGGTTGAGGAATCTTAACCCGTTTAATAAACATGTTGGGTTAGTATTGACCTATGTAGTCGAATACTCATGACTTGACACGACACGAACCCGACATGCGAACACAAATTGCCACCCCTACTATATTCCTTGCAATCCCTTTTACAACCTTAACTTCCACTCATATACCAAACAGAATAAATTTTCAAGGGAAATATACACAAATTTCCTATGTGTTTTTGTCCATCATAAAACTCTTCAAGGTTTTGAGTGGAACACTTAACCACTTAGTACTACGCTATTTTGTGTGTAAAAATAAAAAAAGTCAGCTGCTCATGTAAAAATTAAATTCATCACATAAGCAGCTCATTGTTTGTTTCAATAAATGTTTAACTATTTATACATAAAATAATACCACAAAGGATTATGCATTATACTCAAAACTATGAAGGTTTTGTGTTTTAGGGAGAAACCATCTGAACCATATTTTCATCTCTCATTTTTCATTCTCCCTGAAATCATCACAACCTTTAGATATCGTTTATTTTGTTGAAACTGAAAAATTATTTTAAAAGTACTATAGATAAAGATAAAAATTAGTTGAAATAACACATTAAACATGAATAATAACAAAAATAAGTTGAATAGTGAAATAATTTTCATTTTTAATCTCTTCCCAAACGCACATTAAACATGTGTTTGGATTGAAATGAAAAATTAAAATTATTTTACTATTCAACTTATTTTTTTACTATTCATAGGACTCATTGCACTTTTTGATATTATTTATGTGCCTCACTGTACTACTTTTACCTTATAAACTGTTCCCCAAGAATAGCTAGCTGAAATGATATTTGATTATCAGCAGCATTGTATCTGAGTTTTAGCAGTGGCCATCCAACATATAGAGATTGACCACATCGAGTTGAACTTGAGGTGCTGGTCAAGAATACAAATGGTGATTAGGATCAGATCGATGCAGTATATGTACAGAGGTCTTGTCATTATAAAGAACTTGCACTGAAGTTATATTCTCTACATAAGTTAGTGGAGTATAAACATAAAGCTTCTTTATGCAAAGATATGCACTTCTTTCTCTCTCTATCTCTCTATCACCCTCAGTACTACTGCACGAACATTGCTTTTCATCATCAAGGCTTATTACTGCTGCACCCAATGATCCCCACAATCATTCCACTTATATACCTACTTCTCTTCCTCACTTCCTTCCTTGCAACAACCACCTTAACAACCTCTCAACCTCCCCAGTTCTCTCCCAAATGGCTCCTCAGTCTATTATCTTCCTTTTTGGGATGGTATTACTCTTATCACTCTCTTATCTCTCTCAAGCAATCAACACTGACAAGCAGCCTCAGTTTTTCACCCTCATGAAACAGTCTGTCTCCGGGAAATCCTTGGCTGAGTGGAATGTCTCAGCTGAAGGAAAGCCTTACTGCAACTTCCGTGGAGTTGGTTGTGATGATCAAGGTTATGTTATCCAGATTGATGTCACTGATTGGGGACTTTCTGGTCACTTCCCAGCAGATGTATGCTCTTACTTGCCAAAGTTGCGTGTGCTCCGTCTCAGCTACAACAGATTCATTGGCAACTTTCCTTACAGCATCGTCAACTGCTCGGTCTTAGAAGAGCTTAGCATGCATCACCTGAATCAAACAGGACCACTCCCTGATTTCTCACCCTTGAAATTTTTAAGGATACTTGATTTGTCAGACAACCTTTTTGGGGGTAACTTCCCTATCTCGGTAACTAACCTGACCAATCTTGAGGTGCTTAGCTTCAATGAAAACCCGAGCTTCAACTTATGGCAACTTCCAGAGAATATTTCAAGGCTGACAAAGCTCAAACGTATGGTCTTGTCAACATGCATGGTGCAAGGTCTAATCCCTGCAACAATAGGAGACATGACATCCCTTGTTGATCTTGAATTGAGTGGAAATTACCTTGTGGGTCAAATTCCAAAAGAGATTGGATTGTTGAAGAACTTGCAACTGCTTGAGCTTTACTACAACCAACTTAGTGGTTACATACCAGAGGAGATAGGAAATCTGACAGAGCTCATAGACTTGGACATGTCAGTGAATAAATTACAGGGCAAGATCCCCGAGTCCATTTGTAGCCTTCCAAAGCTCCAAGTCTTTCAGCTTTACAACAACAGCCTCAGTGGAGAAATCCCAGGTGTGATTGCAAACTCAACAACCTTAACTACTTTGTCACTTTATGCCAATTTTCTGACAGGTGAAGTTCCACAAAATCTGGGACAATCATCATCGATGGTTGTTCTAGACCTGTCAGAAAACAATCTGACAGGTCCTTTGCCACCAGAGGTTTGCAAGGGAGGCCAATTGCTTTACCTTCTTTTCCTTCAAAATATGTTCTCTGGAAATTTGCCTGAAAGTTACACAAAATGCGAGTCTGTTTTAAGGTTTCGAGTTAGTAAGAACCGTTTAGAGGGGTCAATACCTGAAGGACTTCTCAGTCTTCCCCATGCTTCAATCATTGACCTGGGTGACAATAACTTCACTGGTCCCATTGCTGATACAATTGGATATCCTAGAAACTTGTCAGAACTGCTTCTGCAGGGAAACAAGATTTCGGGTGCTATACCTCCTAGTATCTCTCGAGCAACCAACCTGGTGAAAATTGATCTTAGTAATAATCTCCTGTCTGGTCCAATACCTTCTGAAATTGGCAATTTGAGAAAGTTAAATACACTGTTTTTACAAGGCAACAAGCTTTCATCTTCCATCCCAAGTTCACTTTCTTGGCTGAAATCTCTCAATGTCCTTGATCTCTCAAACAACCTCTTGACAGGAAGTATCCCAGAAAGCCTATCTGAATTGTTACCAAACTCCATCAACTTTTCAAACAATAACCTTTCTGGTCCAATTCCTGTGTCTTTAGTAACGGGAGGGTTGGTCGAGAGCTTTTCAGGCAACCCAGGTCTCTGTGTGTCAGTCAATGTGTATTCATCCGATCAAAATTTTCCCACTTGTCCACAGCCTTCCAACCGAAAGAAGCTAAACTCCATCTGGGTAATCGGAATTTCAATAGCTCTCATTGTGCTTGGAGCTGTCCTTTTCCTCAAGCGTCGATTTAGTCAACAAAGAGCTTCCATAGAACATGATGAGACCATGTCTTCTTCATTCTTCTCATATGATGTAAAAAGCTTCCATCGAATAAGTTTCGACCAACGTGAGGTCATTGAAGCCATGGTTGACAAGAACATAGTGGGACATGGAGGATCTGGGACTGTGTATAAGATTGATTTGAGTAGTGGGGATGTTATTGCAGTGAAGAGGTTGTGGAGTCGAAAAGCAAAAGACACAGCTTCAGAGGATCAGTTGTTTTTAGACAAGGAGTTGAAAACTGAGGTGGAGACTCTGGGAAGTATAAGGCACAAAAACATAGTCAAGCTGTACTGCTACTTCTCAAGTTTAGATTGCAGCCTGCTGGTTTATGAATACATGCCAAATGGTAACCTTTGGGACGCCCTTCACAAAGGGTGGATTCATTTGGATTGGCCAACTCGCCATCAGATCGCACTAGGGATCGCACAGGGTTTGGCATACCTCCACCATGATCTGCTCCCTCCTATCATTCACAGAGACATCAAGTCCACCAATATCCTCCTAGATAGTGAGTACCAGCCAAAGGTTGCAGATTTTGGCATAGCCAAGGTTTTACAAGCAAGAGGAGGGAAGGATTCAACCACTACTGTAATTGCTGGGACTTACGGTTACTTGGCACCAGGTAATTTTCTAAGAAACTCAAAAGGATTGCAATTTAATCGACATGAATTTTATGATGTTAAAATGTTGACGCTTTATTTTCTGTACCATGAACATACATGATTGATCATAGAGTTGTTTTGAATTCTATTTTTAGCAGTTACAAATGTTGTTAGTCGTTTTGACTCAAGTAATCTGAAAAAATATTTGATTCCATAATATACTAAGTTGCATCTTAAGGCATATATAAATCCTGCGAATACCAAATTTGTGTTGAAAATTTTCCATTTGCCACTTCTCCTTTTAATTTAATTTATTCATTTTGTCCAATTTTGTGTTGACAACTTTATCACCAAATGTTACATTTTTATTTAATTTATTTTCTCAATTTAATTGATTAATGTTTTGTGACAGAATATGCATATTCTCCAAAAGCAACAACCAAGTGTGATGTCTACAGTTTCGGAGTAGTGCTAATGGAACTGATAACGGGGAAGAAGCCAGTAGAGCCAGAGTTTGGTGAGGGCAAGAATATCACATTTTGGGTCTCAAACAAAGTGGACAGCAAAGAAGGAGCTTTCGAGGTCTTAGACAATCGATTATCAGGGTCATTCAGGGACGAGATGATCCAGGTTCTTCGGATTGCCATTCGCTGTACCTACAAGTCACCAGCCCGTCGCCCAACTATGAAGGAAGTAGTTCAGTCACTAATTGAGGCAACCCCATGCAGATTCGATTCTTGCAAGTTGTCAAATAAGACCAAAGAAACACCAAATGTCACTAAAATAAAGAACCAATTTGATTTATGATTCCATGAGGAGTTTGCAAGGTTCAAGGTGATGTAATATATCTATAGAAATATAGTCTCTCAGATTACACTAGAGAGAGAGAGAGAGAGTGAGACTCATCATAAAGGGAAACTTACTATGTAATTTTTAACAATAGCTTGTAGATTGTGTCTTTAATCTATATACTTCTTTTTTATTTTGTTTTCTGCTCTTTTAAGGATTTGAAGAAATTAATCGTTATAACTGCTTTACAGTAACGCACAGCATCTATATTTCCAAGACCCACAACTGATATCATATCCTAGCTTTTGAGAACTTTGTTTTTTTTCTCTTTATCTTTGCTTTTTATTTCATGACACTAATCCAAAAAGAAACTCCACCAAGGGCAGATATGTTGATCAGGAATTGAAGGTTGTGATTTGCAAAGAGCATCTTTTTGCATCAAAGTAGGTCCAGATTATGAATTAAAATTAAGGCATGATTGGTATGTGGAGGCCCCGCTTCATGGAAGCTATCCATTGGAAACAAAATGGGCTTTGATTGATTGATAAGCATTTTTGTATCCATATAAGAATTAGGGACAGATGAGAAAGCAGAGCTTTTATTCTTTGAACAACTTTTATTCTTTTTCTTTTTCCTGTTTCTTTCTTTTGTATTGGGTTTGAATTATTTTGTTAGAATGAAGGTGTACGGATGGAAAGGCACCAACCTTGTTTCACCGTAGATGGTGAGCCATGAGCCTCCACTTACAAGTTGGAACGCACTTTTTCGTCAAAGGTGTTCTGAGTGAGACACTGGATTCTTTTGTTTGTCTGAAATGCATTGAGTTTATATATCTATTAGAGCAATGTGGAGCCATAAATTTAGTAATATGGCTCCACAAAAAATTATTTTATCTATTTTACCTTCTCATTTTACAAAATACAATAAAATAATATATTTACTACAATAAAATAATATATTTACTACAAAGTAGTGTGAATACATGAACAAAATAATATATTTAATACAAAACAGTGTGAACACACAATTTAATAATACTTTTTTTTTAACCTATGAGCTACAATGCACAGCCCAAAGTGGCTGTGCAATTGTAGTTGTAGAGCCAAATTATTTGGTTTTGGCTCCACCAATGTAGCCATAAATTTGTATTTGATGATACTAAAATAGCAATATAACTTTTTAGTACCACTAATACTAATGATCTTTAGTTTTATGATGCTGTAATATCTTATGATGTCTACAATGCATTCCATTACAAGTGTAGTCATGACTTGGTGTAACACCTAAGTCATGGCTACAACAACATTGTTATTAAACGACTTCTAAATTTCTAGTCTTCGTCCATATTTTTATTATAAGTTCGAATACTCTGTCTGCAATGCATTTCACCTATATATTTTACACCTAGTTTTATATATGCAGCTATAAGTTAATAACTAGGTAACATTGTAGAAAACATATAAGCTGATCTAGTAATTGATCAACTTGCAAATATTTTTATTCGTTTAGCAAGTCCACAATAAGATCCTTCCCCTTCTTTTCTTCCTAAGCATTTCTTCCTAGACTTCAAACAAAAAATCAAGAGTCCTTTAATATCAAAGTACAATATTGAGTTCAAAATTCAACTGCTAATCATAGAGTTTGTACTTTTTATTCATTCTGCCTGAAGGAAACCTGTGACAGACTGACAGGCATATATCCTGGCAACAAGTCCTTGTGTTTCTCATCCGATTATGTGAACACGAGGGCGCACATTGCACGTGTATGTGCGTGTGACTGTGTGTGTCCCAAGTCCCAACTTTGCAAGTGGTCCGCGGGGTCCCTTAGAAGAATAGATTCATGGAGGCAAATATTTCTTTTGGCTTGGTGGACAGTCCATAAACAAAAGCAAGGAATTTTGATGAAACGAATAGTTCTTGAATGAAAAGACAGGGTATCAACTCTATCAAGGCATGACTAGCTGTAATAACAAGCTACATTTCGGGACAGATATGTCCTCCATAAGTACAGGAAGCAAAATGATCAACTACAGGGAACTCAGCACATTTAGTTTTAGTACACGTCCTGTACAATATGAATATAGTAGTATCATAAAAACCAGAACCATATTCTTCACTTTCTAAATTGTTTGCCATGATAGAAGGATCTAATGATAAATTTCACTTAAAAACACATAATCGAATCAATTAATTAAAGTAATCTATGTTTTTTTGAATTTTACCTGTTTGCACAAAAAGAAAATGCTAATCTGAATGCCATTCCCACTGCCTGAAATGACAACTTAGTAGAGTAATTTAAAGTAACTACAGGCTACACACTGACATTGGCAAACAATTTAAAGACAATGATTATGGACTCGACTAGTGAGACACAAAATAGTATATGTATAAAAAAAAATTCTATGAATGCAAGCCATTATTATTTTTAAGTGTAATGAGTGTGTTCCATGGTGCCACGATAAGAAATGCACCCCTATTGGGTTGCTTTTGTCATAGATTGACAATACTAGCAAGAAGAGCCAGTAAATAGGTAATCCGTTTCTCTACCCCATAGGACAATTGAGATTCACTGTTCTTATAGTGCATGTGGCCTAAAATTGACATCGTCAAAAATAATAATAAATAGTTTTTTTAGCCGCACTTAAAAAAGTTGTAGATACCCTTTTAATGATTTTTCCTTTTTCAAAAGAAACATGATGCATGCGCTTCTAGAGTTGATAGAGGAGTGGGTTTAAATGGTTGAGGATTGCATTGGGACAATGTTTCAAATATGTTATGTGCATTATAAAAAATAAAATTAAAAAAATATCCGAAAATGGGTGTCGTACAATGGTGAGACACATTCAAAATTACCATTAATTTGCATTAGCTTTCGTTTGGATAGTGCTGAAAAGCACTACGTTTGCATTTCACTTTTTTTTTTTTTTTTTGAGAAAAGCGTTTCACGTGCACTGTGGGTCCCGTGCACTGTTTATGGGACCCACAAGTACTTTATTCAAAAAAAAAAAAACTTTAAAAATAGATCCCACAGTACTATATACACATTTAAAAATTATTTTCAGTTTTCAGCAAAATAAGCGGTATCCAAACAAATCCTTAATATTTTACCTCAAATGATGATTTTATCCAAAGATTTTTTTTTTTTTTTTTTTTGATAGGTATCCAAGGAATATTTTAATCCTTGTTAGAATCAAGAACCTTTGGTTGCACAATTGCAATACGAGGAGTCATGGATTCTAGGCCAGCAAGCCAACTATTCCACTACCACTGGGCCAGAAGTCCAATTCTCCCAAATACGAGGAGCCACGGAGCTCACTGCTTGAATTTTTAATTTATAAAACCAAGCCTATTTCCCAAAATTGACAATTTGTATTATGAATTGAGTCGGACAAAAAAAATCCTCACTGTTTGCTTATTGGACCAGTAAAGCCCAAATTGCTTTTTTTTTTAAGTAGAGCCCAAATTGCTCAACGATACAAATTGATGGACACTCATTGCACTCGTTAGTCCGGATTGTACCTAGTCAGTAATAAGGATGGAGAATCCCTAGGGTAACAAGTCTTACCTGTAGGGCTAGTGGGTTGTATTTTTTTGGGGTCTGGGAAACACTAGAGGAAGGATGGAGAATTTGACGAAACATTGGCGCAATTTATCTCTCAATGATAGGGAAGTAGGAAAACTAGTTGTGAAGAAGGATCGAGCCACTCAAGAGTATACTCTCGTGGCAAAATTTCTAACAAAATGTGTGTTGAACACTGAGGCCATTGTGAGGACTTTCAGCCCTTTGTGGCGAGCCAAAAATGGTTTTAAAGTTCGAGATGTAGGCGAACACACCATGCTATTTGTGTTTGATAATGCAGAAGAAGTGAACAAGATTTTGTTAAGTGAACCCTGGACTTTTGATAGGCATCTAGTAATCCTCCAACGGTTAGAGAGCTCCACCTCGGTGCATGCGCTCAAGCTTGATTCAGTGTCAATATGGGTCCAGGTGCATCATATTCCAATGTGCTTACTGAACAGGGGCGTAGCTGAGGATTTGTGCGAAGCAATCGGAGTCGTGGATAGAAGTGCAAAAACTACTGAAGTAGATCGAGGCAGCTTCTTTAGAGTTCGTGTGCGTATTGATATTTCATTGCCGCTATGTCGGGGTCGAGTGTTAGCGTTGGAGGATGGCGAAGAATGTTGGGTGTCATTCAAATATGAACGACTTCCCAATATATGCTACTGGTGCGGATGTCTGGATCATTCCGATAGGGACTGTGAGAAGTGGATTGAAAGTGATGGAACACTGGATAGTAGGGAGGGGAGTATGGACCTTGGATTCGGGCTGCACCAACACAAGCGAGGCAGAAACCTGTGATGGTGGTTCCTGGATTTTATGAGACTAGGAAGAAGTGTGGTCTAAAGTCCAATATTCCGGTGACAGAGATACAAAAACAGACGAGGAAAGAGTGCAGGAATCAGGCCAACCAAACCAGCCCAACAGCGGAGGAAGAAGCAATAAATTCCGAAGCGGTAATCACGGAACCAATTAATGCACCAGAGTTTTCAATGTCTGAAACTGTAGAAGGGTTAACTGAGAGTAATAGCAGGAATAACGGGGAGA
The DNA here is from genome assembly GCA_032727855.1 of Quercus ilex subsp. ballota. NCBI lineage: Eukaryota > Viridiplantae > Streptophyta > Magnoliopsida > Fagales > Fagaceae > Quercus > Quercus ilex. The sequence continues at coordinate 40,410,507 of CM064919.1, forward strand.
ATAATGGCAAAAATTATGGAGACTTTAATGGAAATAATGGAATTCCGTTGGAGGATCAGATCCTAGAGATTGATAGTGTATTAAATGGGTTTGAAATCTCTGAAAATACTGAAATGGGTGAGGCGGCAAAAAATAAGGAAGTCCACGTGGAAAATCCTAACATTGATGCATCAAATAAGCTACCCGTTAGTTTGGAAAGTGGCCTGGATGCAAGTGTTGGTCATGTGGAGAAGGGTATGGAGGCAGGTGCTGGTCACGTGGAGATATTAAATTCAAAGTATGCTGAACCTAACAGAGAAAGAGAACCCGAAGTGCAGGGTGGGGTTTCTAGCCGTGAGGGTAAGGAAGGGCTGGTTAAACAAAGAACCTAGACACGAGTAGCTCGTTTTGCTCAGAAAGGTGATGATCGGGCTAAGGCAGAAGCAACAGGTGTTTCTAAACGTTCTTGACTTACCAAACAAAAGAAGATTGGTTGCTCATGATAGTCAGAAAATATATTCAATGGTGGAGGCTGCCTGCCAGCCCCGCCAAGAGCAATGAATCTCTTATGTTGGAACTGTCGGGGGCTTGGGAACCAATCGACAGAGCAAGAGCTTGGGGATATTATCCGGGCACAAGATCCCTCAGTTGTGTTCTTTGCCGAAACATGGCTGGATAAGGCTAGGTTAGAAGATATTCGAGTCAGACTGAATTTTGGTGGCATGATTGAAGTGTGTAGAGATACGAGAGGAGGGGGAATAGTAATTTTTTGGAGAAAGGAAGTAGATTTTTCTCTAGATACTTTTTCTCCTAACCACATTGATGGTGTTTTGAATAAAGGTAAGGAGGATGAATGGAGATTCATAGGGTTTTATGGAGGATCGGAGACCAGTAATCACCACCTATCGTGGGCGTGCCTAAGAAGACTAAGGGGCAGAAATTCAATTCCATGGCTTTGTGCAGGTGATTTTAATGAGATTACACGAAGTCACGAGAAGCTTGGAGGGAGGCAAAGACCAGCTAGACAGATGGAAGAGTATAGAGATGTTTTGGATGAATGTGGATTCCGGGATCTTGGCTTTATGGAGGGGGGGGGGGGGGGGAATTTACATGGTGTAATGGACACCCGGATGGTTTTACAATTTGGGAGAGGCTGGATAGGGCGGTGGCTACAATGGAATGGTTAGATAAATTTCCTGCAACCAAGGTAATTCACTTGGAGTGTGGTTCGTCTGATCATAAACCCATTCTTATTTGCCTTAATGGCATTCCAAAATTTCGACAAAAGCCGTGGCGTTTTGAGCATATGTGGTTGGAGGAAGAGGGATGTAGAGATACAGTAGAATCGGCTTGGCTTTACAATGCACCTGGGCAAGCAATGACAAGGGTGGAGGGAAAGATAAGCCATTGTCAAAAACAACTAAAATGGTGGAGTCAACTTGCAATTGGGAATATTACCCGATTATTGAAGGAAAAAAAAGAGTTGTTAAGAAAGGCAGAAGATGAGGCGATAAGAGGGAGGTCTATAAACCCGATGATAAGACTGAAAAGAGAGATCAATGATTTGTTATCAAAAGAAGAAAAGATGTGGAAACAAAGATCTAGAGTATTGTGGCTGCATGAAGGTGACAGAAATACTCGTTATTTCCATAGTAGAGCCACTCACAGGTATCGTCATAACAGAATTGAAGAGTTGGAAAATAATATGGGTGAGAGGTGTGTGGATGAGAATGGTATAGCAAATATTTTGGTGGATTTTTACCAAAATTTATTTGCTTCATCCTCGCCAAATCGGATTGAGGAAGCCCTTGAAGCTACTCCACGAGTGGTAACTGAGGAGATGAACCTTGTGTTGGTAGCTCCTTTTGAGAGAATCGAAGTTGACATTGCCTTAAAACAGATGGACCCTCTGAAATCTCCGGGACCTGATGGGATGCCTCCACTGTTTTTTCAACAATTTTGGCCGGTCATTGGTGATGAAGTGGCTGAAGCTGTTCTTACATGTCTCAACACAGGTTCAATCCCACCTTCAATCAATCGTACTTTTATTACTCTCATCCCAAAGGTTAAAAGCCCGGTAAGAGTTTCTGAATATCGCCCAATTGCACTTTGTAATATTCTGTATAAGCTTATTTCTAAAGTTTTAGCAAATAGACTTAAGAATATTTTACCTACCATTATTTCAGAATCTCAAAGTGCCTTTCAGTCTAGTAAAGCAATCTCTGATAATATTTTGGTTGCCTTCGAGACCTTACACCATATGAAAAATCAAAAATCCAAGAAGGTGGGTTTTATGGCTTTGAAGTTAGATATGAGTAAGGCGTATGACCGGGTGGAGTGGATCTATTTGGGGAAAATTATGGAGAAATTGGGCTTTTGTGATAGGTGGGTGTCTCTTGCTCTTGAGTGTATTACTACGGTATCCTATTCGATTTTGGTTAATGGAGAGCCTAAAGGAGATATTAGGCCATCAAGAGGCCTAAGACAAGGAGACCTTTTGTCTCCATACCTTTTTCTGTTGTATTCAGAAGGTTTGAATAGGATGTTGCAGCAAGCAGCCTCAAATGACACTATACGGGGTTTTTCATTACGCAAAAGGGGACCAAAAATCTCACACTTATTTTTTGCAGATGACACACTTTTATTTTGTAGAGCATCTATGGCAGATTTGCAAGCAGTCCAAGACATTTTGTCTTTATATGAACAAGCATCGGGTCAAAAGCTAAATTGGGAGAAGACAACCATCTTCTTCAGCAAGGCAGTGAGTGAAGACACAAAGGCCTCAATCTCAGATTTTTTACAAGTACCAGAAGTGAAAGAGTATGAAAAGTACCTAGGCTTGCTGGCGGTGGTGGGAAGGAAGAGGAAAGCAAGTCTAAATTACATTAAAGAGAGAGTGTGGAGCAAACTTCAAGGGTGGAAAGAGAAGCTATTGTCCCAAGCGGGTAGAGAGATCCTACTCAAAGCTGTGGTGCAAGTGATTCCTACTTTTGCAATGAGTTGCTTCAAATTACCGGGGGGTCTTTGTCATGAAATTGAGGCTTTAATCCGCAAATTCTTTTGGGGGCAAAAGGGTGAGCAGCGAAAAATTCATTGGAAAAAATGGGAGGTTCTTTGTAAACCTAAATCAGATGGTGGGCTAGGTTTCAAGGACTTGGAAAAATTCAACGATGCGATGTTGGCGAAACAGTTGTGGAGACTCTTGAAGGATCAATCCTCCCTGTTTTATCGGGTCTTCAAAGCGAAATACTTTCCTAGGGGGTCCATTTTTGAAGCTTCAGCAGCCAATGGGTCTTATGCTTGGCAGAGTATTCTCAAGGCAAGGAAGGTGATTTCGATGGGTATGAGGTGGAGAATAGGAGATAGGAAGAGTATTGATATATACAATGACAATTGGCTGCCAGGGAAGGGGTCTGCCAAGGTGGTTTCTCCACATGCTCCGGGATTAGAAGGTGCTCAAGTTGCTGTACTCATAAACCCAAACACGCACACTTGGAACATTAACTTATTAAACCAGCATTTTTTGAGCTTTGAAGTAAACCGAATCAAAGCAATACCATTGTGCTGGACAGATCAGAGAGACCGTTTCATTTGGCCAGACAGTCAAAATAGGGAGTATACGGTGAGGGCAGGGTACCAGATGTTGTGTCAAGAAGCCAATTCTAGTGCTGCATCAAGTTCGGACTCATCACATCAGTCGGCTTTCTGGAAGTGTATTTGGAAGCTCCACGTTCCAAATAGAATCAAATGCTTTCTCTGGAAAGTTTGTTCTAATGCTCTACCCACAAAGGTTAATCTGAAGAAAAGAAAAGTTCTTGAAGAAGCGAAGTGTAGTGCCTGTCTCTTGGACCAAGAAACAACGCTTCATGCCATTTGGAGTTGCGAGAAACTAACCAACATTTGGGCCCCCTGTTTCAGCTGGGTCCGAACAGAGTATCCGCACCTCCAAGACATGTAGGAATTAATTAACGTGGTGAGACAGAGGGCAAATAGCTTAGAGATGTTTGGGGTGGTGGCTTGGTTCATATGGAACCAAAGAAACAAGCTGAGGTTGAATGAGAGAGACTTGCCGACTGAAAAAATATTTGAAGCAGCTAGAGGGTACCTCTCGGACTTTCAATCGAAATTCCAGATTACAAAAGTGCAGCAAGCAAAAGGAAGTATAAAATGGCGACCTCCAAGGGATGGTATGTATAAAACGAATTATGATGGCGCGGTCTTTGCCGAGTCGGAGGAAGCAGGGATAGGGGTCGTAATTAGAGATGCTAAGGGGCTTGTTATTGCGGCTTTAGCTGAGAATATTCCTTACCCAGGTTCTGTGGAGGTACTGGAAGCACTAGCTGCAAGAAGAGCAGCAAGATTCGTAGTGGAAGTGGGATTAACAGCTTCTGAATTTGAAGGTGATTCTGAGGTGGTTTGGAGGGCTTTGAGGACAGCTAACGGTGCTCACTCTTCCATGGGTGAGATTATCAAAGACACGATGTCTATTGTAGGTTCGTTACGGACTTTTTCTTTCTCTCATACTAGGCGGCAGGGCAATTGTGTAGCTCATGCTTTAGCCAAGAGAGCAATTGTTTCTTTTCCTTTATTGGTCTAGATGGAGCATGTTCCAGCAGACATTAGTCATGTTGTTATTTCTGATTTTCCAGTAACGTAATAATATTACACTGTTTTGACTCTCAAAAAAAAAAAAAAAAAAAGCTAAAAAAAAGCAGTAGTTTCTCAAAAAAAAATACCGGTACTAAGTTTTAATTAGTTCAAATGGTAAAATTTCTTATAGTTGAATAAGTTATTTGAGATTCATTTTTCACTTTCACCAAAAACCAATTTGTGTCTAAAAAAAATACCAATACTTCTAATTTCTTATGATTTCAAAAAATAGAAATCTAACTTCTTACTAGTGTTGCCAAGAGTGTTGTAACTTGATTAGCATTTCTTAGTGTTTCTATTAAAAATGTTTATGGCTTAGATCCCCCACACTTATTGTAACTAACAAATTTTTTGTTAAAAAAAAAAAAAAATCCTCAAAGATCTAGGCCTGAAGATTTATTACTTACAAGTCTTAATAATAACATTAAATGAATAATACTACATAGTGATACAACGTTACAGGATTTGCAAAAAAGTTGTCCCTTAATTGTTACTAAGGAAATGAACAAAATGGTTCCTTTGGATGTTTAAGGGGGTTTTTTTTTTTAATTGATAATTCGATAATTTGGAAAAAGAGGATTTGAACTTTGGATGTCTAATTTTGAAATATTAGTAGATACAAACCAACTATAGAGCTATTGGTAGGGGTATTTTGTTTATTTTGAAATTTTGGGGTATTTTGATTCCTTTTATAGTTTTATGGGTATTTTGGTCATAACAGGGTAAGATTTTAAGAAAACTTTATGTGACCTACATTTAAATGATAAATGAAAACTCATGTCCTAAGGATTTTATTTGAAAGACGTTATGGTGAATAACAATTTTTAAGTAATTCTCAATTAGTATAACCCCTTTTTGTTAATAAACACCTTAAAGTTACAAGTTTTAAACTCCTTGATGGAAGTAGGTTATGGAACAAATTTTAATTTAAAAGGGTCCCTAGTCTAGCCTATATATAGAACCTCTCTCCATCAAAAGGATATATGTAAGGTAAATGTCATAGGCTAGAAAACACTTTTTATAGATACACTAACATATAATGAATCTTCTTTTTCTCTAAACACTTAAACAACTATGGTTGAAGATATGTTTATGTTTGTTATTTGTTTTGTTTCTTTACAAATGGGCCTAGGAACTGGTGTAATCATCTCCATCATGACCAAGAGTTTGGCCATGTAATTACAAATTCTCATAATTGGGGTAACGGTTTCGTGAATATTGAGGGGTAATGGTTGCCTATATGCAGGGACGGACCCACGTTGGGGCAGAGGGGGGCCATTGCCCCCCCCCCCCCCCCCCAAATTAAAAAAAAAAAAAAAACTAGTATAAAAAAATTAAGATTTGCTCTTTTATATATATATTTGTCTCTCCTCATCTAAAATATTTAGATATTGACCTATGAGAAAATAAATAAATAAATAAAATTCATGCCACTTTAACTACAAAAACAAAATAAAAAAATAAATATGGACTAAACAAAAATCGCGGACAAAATAAGAAACATTTATTTTGTATGTTATACTTTGTTGATGTGTTTTATAATATGAAATGTTTAAGAAATACTTATTTTGTATATAGTATTTTGTTGAATATAAAATAGATATTAGTTTTTATTTTCAAAAGTTTTTTTTTGGTTTTAAGCTTAGGCGCCCCCAGGTATGAATCCTAGTTCCGTCTCTGCCTATATGATGCTCGTCAAAGAATTTTCCATGTGTCTAATATTGTTGTCAAGCCGCAAGTGGACAATGGCAAGAAAGATGACATCTTGCAAGTCAGAAAGAGAATGATCCCTAGACTCGAGAATGTGATCCTCCCCCTATAAACCCAAAAGTGCTAGACATGGTGCAAACCCAAGATTCTCACCCATGAATGAAGTTGATGCATCTTTGCACACCACCATTATGGAAAATGAAGGAAATTGTGGGAAAAATAGTCCAACTTAGGCCCTATATAAACACCATATCATACCATTCTGAGGTTCGAGAGAAAAACCCTTACAATTAGTTATATTTTCTTGATATTGGGTTTCACTAAGTTTTGACTTAAATATCAAAAAAAGTTTAGGTTGACATTATATTGGTGCCACTCTGATAGTATGCCCTTACCTTAACAAATCTTTTCATTGGGCTCTGTCTAGACAAGTGGCTCACAATGATTTGTAGCATCAACATTCTAAACTCTTTGTGCTTAGGCTCAAGTGCTCGTACTCTTCGTTCCTAGTCATATACTTGGATTATTCCTTAGGTTCCCGCTAAACGAGGCTGAGAGATTTCTAGATTGGACTTTTTATTTGGCTATCCCCGCGTATTAAAAACCAAATACATTACTTTCATTTTGATAAGCAAATATACATTATTTATTATTAAAAATAAAAAAAATAAAAAAAAATAAAAAGTCTCCAAAGACAGTACAATATATTAATTTGATTAAAAAGCTTGCAGGCAAGACAAAAATTAAGTTGAATTCAAGCTTTAGCAAATTGAACATGCTTCAACTATTGGCAAATTAAAAAAATAGAAGAGGAAAGAAAATGCGTAGAGAAGATGATTTGAAGGTCATGACTGAGGTAAGCCTAAAGTGCCTAATAACTAGTAACTACCCGTTGCTGGCCATAAAGTTCATCACTTGTCCTACACAAAGGTGCTTTTAACATAAAAGGAAAACAGAAACTTAAACAACAAAATAATAAAAAAAATTTAGTGTATCAGTGTGTAAATGTGATGGCAGAGACTTTTTGCCATGCAGCCCATGCTTTGAATTTCTAACCAGGGGTGCTTCTTTTTTAGGCCCCTGGCAGGCTGGCCCTAAATGCTGGGGATTCGGATCTTGCGCTTTCCTGACAAGAATCGCAAACCCAGTTCAAAATTAAGGCACAACATGTCAACAACAACAGCTTTCTAATGAATACACACACGACACACCAAAAAAATTTAAAAAGGTTTGGCTGTCTTATTACAAAACACTTCATTGACTACACCCATCTACCTCTCCATATTTCCTTTAATGAACTATGGTTGTTACTTGTTACTGTAAATAAAATAATAAAATAATAAAAATAAATTAGTAACTTGTACTCTTAAAGCATACATTAGTAAATCATTTTAAGAAATTTTTTATGAAAAACAAAAAATTAATTAACTATTTTGATAACTTTTTCAATTTTTCATAAAACATTTCTTAAAATGAATGGTTAATATATACTCTGGATCAAAAAAAAAAAAAAAACTTATAGTTGTTACTACAATATTTGCTTTATAGATTTAGCTAGTGTTTACAAAACTATTTAGGGTCTGTTTAGATACTGCTTATTACTAAAAACTGAAAACATTGTAACAAAATAATTTTTAAATGTGTGAATAGTGTTGTGGATCCCAGTTTTAAAGAAAAATTTGCTGAATTCCATACTTGTGGGTCTTGTGAACAGTGCACGAGACCCAGCCAAAAAAACGTAGACGCACAAAACGTCACTCCTGCCACTATCCAAACTCACATTTAGTGTATATTTTTTCGGATTTGGCTTATTTTCAATACTTTTTTAACTGGATATGTCTTTTTGTTTTTAATATACAATGGCAAGTGGTAATGGGTTTTAATCTCTACATTTTATTTAGTTTGTGAATAATGTAATAGTTACTCATTTAAACAAAAGAAAATTTCAGTTAAAAAAAGTACTACAGGTAAACTAATTCCTATTTTTTTTAATGTGCACGTTTGTGAGTGAATTTCATACTTGACAAAAAAACACCACCAAATCAAATCATCCTCCACGTTTGGAGCAACAATTCTGTGGTGACTGGGGCTTCTTATCTGTCTTCTTGTTTGGTGGGCCCACGCGCTATGCTTGCCCGTCTCACATCTTCTTTATATATAAAAGTGCCAATGCCCTTACAGTGTTTTGCCACTGTGCATCCAACGTTTTTCACTGTTCATCTACAATGCAATTTTGGTGAGTCCCTCTATTTTGTCTTTTTGTGAAGCCAAAACGGTTCATTTGGCTGAAATGTGAAAACCAAATAAAAAAGAAAAGAAAAAGAAGGCAGAGATAGAGGGCGAGAGGGCTAGAGAGTTTTGGAATCTGGAACTCTCTCTACCTCTCAACCTCTATTTTTCTCTCTTTCTCAATGTCTAGATAATTTTTGGAACGAGAGAGCAAGCCATGGTTGCCGATGGCTTTTTCTGGATGTCTATGGTGGTATATCGGCCAATCTGAATAGAGCAAAAGGGGATGGGTAGATCGAAGTAAGGGAAGGCTTTGAGTTGAAAGGTATGATCTTTTGCTTTCTTCCTTTTTGCTTCTATATACTTTGCTTTTATTTATTTCTTTCTTTCTTTCTTCTAGATTTTTGATATGTGTTATGGGTAGATGTGGAAATGTTTCTCAAAAAAGCACAAACTTTGTGACTCACCATTTACTTATCTTCTTCTTCTTCTCTCTCTTTACACACGAAGATTCAAAAAAAAAAAAAAATGGAGTGATATCTGGGGATTGGTGGATGTGCGAGAGATAGATGGTTACAGGTTTGAAACTATGTTTTATTTACTTATTTTTTGGTTTTTGGTACTACAAAATCATGGTTTCTATGAAAATTAGGGACTATTGGAATTAAACAGAAGGAAATTGAGGATTTTTGGTTTTCGTCTGATTTGAGTTTTTGTATGAAAGTTTGATTTTTTACTCGGATGGGTCAGAATATTTTGTGTTATATGTAGATTATATGAATGAAAGTTTGGATTTTTTTAAAGGCGAAAAGCCACTTTTAGTCCCTACATTTTCAGGCGATTCTCATTTTAGTTCCTCCATTTTATTTTTACTGCTTTTAGTCCCTATTCTGAAAAATGCTTCCCGTTTTGGTCCCTGCTGTTACATCAAAGACGAAGAAAGCTGACATGACAAACGGCAGGAATAAATAATAATAAATTAATGTCCACGGGGCCTAAATTAATAATAAAAAATATTTTTTGGCATTAAAAAATGCCATGTCAGCGTCTAAATTAGAAAATTTAATTTATTAATTTAAACTAATTAAAAACTAAAAATCATATGAATTGAGATCTAAGTGTGTCTTGAACAAAAACAACAAGAACACAAACCCAGATCCAAGAATACAAACTCAGAAATTAAAAAGAAAAAAAGAAGAACGAACTAGACGAGATTGAACTAAGAAGACGAAAGATCTGGTCCAAGACACTTTTTCAAATTCCAAATGGAAAACCTCTTCCTATTCTTCCCAATGTTCATCATGATCTATCTCATCAGCTACTTCATCATTTTCCGGAACTGGAGCCCCAAGATCCGAAGCCACTAGCTGCTTTATCTCCTTTGCTCACGGCACACCGGCAGTTTTCTTAGCCACCTCTGCCATACTCGCCGACTCGAACCGCAGCTTTGCCGCCCCGAACACCGAGCCCGAGAACTCAGTCCTCAACTTCAGCATTTCCTACTTAACCATAGACCTCTTACACTACCTCGCCTTCTACCCCGGTGACCTCCTCTTCATCGGCCACCACCTCGCCACGCTCTTCATCTTCGTCACGTGCCACTACCTCGTGTCCCACGGTTCGTGCGCCGCACTCACGCTACTCATCCTCACGGAGCTGACCAGCACATGCCAGAACACGTGGACGCTGGCCAAGGCAAGGAGGACGTAGTTTATCTCCTCCTAGGTCCATTTCAAGCGCATGGACACCATGGAGAAAGGTCCTTCGGCTAAGCCTTGAGTCAATGACTCCGATAGCGACGAAAACGACAATAAGAATGACGAAGGGCTCGACGAAGAAGAAGATCTCGCTCAACAACCCAGATCTTTCATCTCTTGATGTCTAGTGCATTCTTTTTTTTTCTTTTTCTTTTTTTAATTTCTAGATTTGTGTTCTTAGATCTGGGTTTGTGTTCTTGTTGTTCTTGTTCAAGACACATTTAGATCTCAATTCATATGATTTTTAGTTTTTAATTCAGTTTTTAATTTTTTTAATTAGTTAAAATTAATAAATTAATTTTTCTAATTTAGATGCTGACGTGGCATTTTTTAATGCCAAAAAACATTTTTTATTATTAATTTAGGCCACGTGGACATTAATTTATTATTATTTATTAACCGTTTGCCACGTCAGCTTTCTCCATCTCTGATGTAACGACAGGGACAAAAATGGGAAGCGTTTTTCAGAATAGGGACTAAAAGCAGTAAAAATAAAATGTAAGGACTAAAATGAGAATCGCCTAAAAATGTAGGGACTAAAAGTGGCTTTTCGCCTTTTTTTTTTAGTCTGATTGGTTGAATTTGTGTTGTGTTTGCTATATGTAGGTGTTCTTTGAATTTTTCTTTGGGCGTGGGGTTCACAATTTGGATTTTTACTCAGATTAGATAATTTTGTGTGTTAATATTTGCTATTAGATGCTCTTTTGTCATATCATGTGATACGTAAAAATAAATCATCGTCAACCCGTCAGCTTTTTGCCCTACGGTCTAAGCTGACGGCCTCGGACAACTGGAAAAGCAGAGGAATCCAAGGCTGACGGATGGGGATTCGGAGCCCTTGGGCAGCGCTGCAAAGAACTGACGACGACATGGCTGACGGGGATAAGGCAAGCCGACGACCCCGATGCCAACGGTTAGGAGTAAAACTCTGACTTGGCCACCACGCGTGGTATTTAAGGAAATTACTTATATCCCACGCTCAGTATTAGAGTCTTATAAGGAAAGGATTCCACGATCCGCGCCCATGAGGATTCCTATAAGGAAAAGACTTCTACTCCAAGGAAAAAGGTCAACCCTCAACTACTATAAAAGCCCCAATACTCTCACAAATCGAGGTACGCATAATTAACCCCTCTCTAGCACTCTAGAGTTGAAAAAAGTTCTAATTTGACATTCGGAGGGTATTTGGCAGGCACCACACCGGTGCTCTCTGTTAGGTCTTCTCTTTTCCTTGTGCAGATGTCGTTTCGAAAGTACGAGCATTGTGCAACTCACTGTTGATATTTTCGGCATCATCATCATGTATATAATTATGTATGTATATGAATGAAAGTTTGGGTTTTTTTATTTTATTTATTTTTTTACTAATATCCGATTAATTTGGTGTATACAGGCGTTCTTTCTGCTTAGTAGGTTTGGTTTTTCATAAATGAATCACTGTAATCTGTAATCTTCAGTAGAATGCCTTTTTGGTTGTTGGAGGTAAAGAGATTAGAGGCTCTATCTCTGATCTGAAAGGGGCCCTCTGGTTTGCCACAAGCTTCAGTTAGTCGGGGTTTTGGCTAACAACCCACTGTGGTAAAAAAATTTGTGACCTATTCTTTATATTTTCATGGTTTTGTTGAATGTTATAGGCTTTCGAGGGTTTTAGATTTAGAGGTTTTTGTTTTTGTTCACACTCACTGTCATCAATCAGAGGTTTGTGATTCCCTGCACCAGATTCCTAGGCTTCAACAGAGCAAGATTGAGTTGTAATTTGCATGTTTGCTTTGATTTCAAGTTTAAATTCTTAAAACTTTTAATATATGAAGAACGGGCTTAATTTATTTTTGTTTTGTGTATAACTAATTGTTTAGATTTTATTTGATATGACTAGGCATGACTTTGTGTAATTGAACAATCATCTTGATTCAACCAATGGATGAATTACTGTTGTTTATACCCTTATTTTGATTGATCAGAAACCTCTACCTTAATTTTGGCCAAGCAATATGATCATTGTTTGATGGTTTATCTTTATGGCTTTGTTTAGAGTTGTATATCCTTGTTGTTTATACTTTTTACTCCCCATTGTCTCAATTGTTTATTTTATATTTCTGTTATATGACTTAGTAGTTTTCTGTGACTCCCTTGTCAGATAAAGGTAAAATGCCACTGTCATTATCAATTTTATGTTCCTTTAACAGATTATACTTCTCCAATGCAAACGAATTAGTTTGCTTACTTGTTCAGTTTGAATATTCTTACTGATTGTTTTTTTTTTTTTTTTTGAATTGCAATGGTTGAATAATTTGTTTAGAAAGAGAAGCAATGGCAGACTGCCTTTTGAAAATGCATATTATAAATTATAGATTTTGCTTTTAGCATTTACTTGGCTAATTACTCTTTAAAATATATTTGTTTCTCATTTTAAATGATAAAAATGTTAGAATTTAATCAAAGCAAGTCATGATAGAGTCAATGCATCATTTGCTGTGAATATTTGTAATGGTGTTTTTTAGGTGCATTTGCACATATGACACAACTATACGCGCTCCTCCCACCTCCTTCTGTTTTCCACCCCTTTATTGCCAACTTTTCCTACAACCACAAGTTCTCTCTGACAAAATCTTTTATGTGTATTGTGTACAAATATTTTCATTTGCCATTTCTTTTTTTGGTTTAATATAGATGTATTAGATATCTATTTGTTTCAAATGAGTTGAGTTTTTATTTCTTTTTTTTGGTGATGTGTTAGATAGAATAGTTTCTTCAAAATGAACTATTACGGCTATAGATTCTTTTGTGTGGTATGTGTGTGTAAAATTGAAATAATTTTGAATTTGCTATTTTCAATTGTAAAATTAAGAAATTAAGGTTCTTCCTTGGTACTGGAAATCGTGTTTGTTGTACATGTATGCTGATTGACGATAGCTTCCAATGTTAAATAGCTACTCTAAGTTGAACTCTCTCTTTCTTATATATATATAAAAAAAAAAAAAATTAGCTACTTTAAGTTTGTGCATAATCAAAATTCTTATATTACTCAGATTAGTATTGTATGAATTATTTGTACATGATTTTATACTTTTTCAAATAGAAGCTTTATTTTAATTTTCCCATCCAAGAGGCAGCGCGTGCCTTGCACGTGTCGTCCAAACTAGTTATAATAAAAGCGGCTATGCCGCTATAGTGCTTCGGCACTGTGCAGCATTGTAGCTGCAACAGTGTTTTGGTTTCGTAAGTCCTTTTTTTTTTTTTTTCAACCCTTTTGTTTATTCAACTGGCACTGTAACTATAGTGCCTAAAGTTTTTTTTTTTTTTTTTTTTTTTCCAGTAATCGGTTTGTGTGTTTTTTTTTTCTTTTAAATATTGATGTAAGCTGACATTTATATTGTTATATTAACACAACAAATTTCACAATATTTTCACAATTATTGACATGTCAATTTTTTACTAGTCGAAATAAAATAATAAAATATGAGACTGTAGCCAACCACAACTGAAAATAAATGTTTTAAAAAAATGTTACAACACTTATTGTTATCAAAATATTTTCACAATTGTTGAAATCTCAATTTCTTATATATCAAATAAAAAAATGCTAAATCCACAACATTTTAACATTAATTTCACAACAAATCATAAGTAAGCTATTATAGATGGATAGCACTGGAGCTGCAGTGCTTTTGGTTTATTCAACTGGCATTGTAGCTACAGTGCGTAAAGTTTTTTTTTTTTTTTTTTTCTAGTAATTGGTTTGTGTTTTTTTTTTCCTTTGAAATATTTATGTAAGCTGGCATATATATTGTTATACTGACACAACAAATTTCACAATATTTTCACAATTATTGACTTGCCAATTTCTTACAAGTCGAAATAAATAATAAAATATGAGACTGTGACTAACCACAACTGAAAGAAAATGTTACAACACTTATTATTATCACAATATTTTCACAATTGTTGAGATCTTTGTTTTTTATAGACCAAATAAAAAAATGCTAAGTTCACAACATTTTAACATTAATTTCTACCGTGCCTATAGTTTTTTTTTCCCTAGTAATCGGTTTGTGTTTTTTTTTTTTCTTTTAAATATTTATGTAAGCTGGCATATATATATTGTTATACCGATACAACAAACTTCACAATATTTTTACAAATATTGAAGTATCAATTTCTTACAAGTTGAAATAAAATAATAAAATATGAGACTGTGACCAATCACAATTGAAAATAAATGTTTTGAGAATAATAATAACAATGTTATCAGCTTAAAACCAATAATAATTTGTCATTTAGAATTTGTTCTAAAAATGTTATGAATGTAGCATTTCTCTCAAATAAAATAAAAAAATATCTATTCAGATCATAAAAATGAAGATATTGTGAAAATATTGTGATATTTTGTTGTATTCTTAGACTTCTTTTTAAATATAATCAAATTGGATGAGCTAAAATTCACGGTTTCACACACAAAATCTATATTAATTTTCTCAATACTGGCAGCCAACGCTAGTATTTAAATAAACAGCAATGGCCAATGGAGGTATTACTTGCCTGTAAATAAATTTTGTTTCCAATGAATAATATCTTCTTGTTCCTTTCCTAAAATAAAATATAAAAATTAAAAGTTAAAAACCTAGCCGACCTACAACGACGGCTTTGAGAGTGATTAGTGATAAAAATTAAAAAGCCATAGTAGTTGGTGGCAGGTTTTGACAACTATCAAAAATTACCTCCAAAAAAAAAATTTAAATAAAAATGGACTAATCTTTCCACTCCTTCAAAAATTAATTTTGCCTTCCCTTTCCATCCAAAAATCATTGCCACATTGTGAAAAACGACCACCTCCAGAATCTTTGTAAGTCGTTCACCTACAAAGCATATATTTAAGTTATTTTTTTAACAAATGCTTTTCTATCTCTCTCTCTCCCCCCAAAAGTCGATCAACGAACAATATTACATTTTTTCTTTTTCTTTTTCTTTTTCATAGCCCTCATTAGAAAGCCACCTCTACAGCAATGATTCAATTTTTATGAAATTTGACTAGGTCATTGCGGGCCAAAATCATCTCTTAAAATCGGCCACACCAACCAGTGAACACTAAAAATTATCATAAGGGTAAGAGACTAAGACTTATAATCGTTTTATAAAGTTTATGAATTTCAACATTTGATCTAAACTTTCATTCTCCGCGCAACATTTTGGTTATTTTTGGATTATTCATAAGATTAATAAGTTTTGGATTATTTGTTGGACATGTTATCTATATTAAGTAATTAAATGAAAATTTCAATAAAAATTAATTTAATTCACTCTAATTTTGCATTGAGTGTCACAAATTAAATTTCAAATCTATCTCATTATATTTTCATATTAACTGTCCCTCTAATCTAAATTTTATTATTCTCCTACTTTCAATCCATTTTATTTTGTCTGGTCTCCTTTATAATGAGAACCAGAGTCCAAATCTTGCATCCCCACTTGTTGTAATAATTGAATAATAATAAGGCTAGTTGATATAAGAATGAATAAGACAAGCAGTTTGAAAAGAAAAATACTCCACGGCCAGGTCCAAGGATGGTATGTTCCTATATATTTCTCTTAGACTTATACAAATATTCAAGTTCTTGGTTACACAACAATTTCTTTTATGGTTTTCTGATGATCCCTCCTGTAATGGAATCCTCCTCCTCCTTTTATTCCTCTTTTCATTCTTTCAACTTAGCTGTCCACATGTAGGTTAGATTGCTAATCTCCTTGATACTTGTCCCATCAGCACCTTCCTGAAATCTTTGTGGGCAGCTGTGAGGCTAGAAGTCACTGTTCAGGTATCACCTCCACATTAATGCAGCCAATTGGTTAGGTGCAGAGTATTCAATGCGATGGTAGCAACTTTCTTCCCAGATATTTCTCAATCCTCTGTTGACTCGCTTCTCTCCCAAGCACGGTTGCCTATTGCCCAATACTTGATGGGTGGTCAGATTTCAGGCTGCCACTCTGTTGGCAGAGGAAGGGTGGCTCCTCGGACAACGTCACCTGTTTATTATGACCAGACCTCTTCCTCGACCCAATAACTTACTTACCTTCACTAAAACTTATTTGTCATCAGGCTCTTTAACGTCCTCGGGTGCGGCCAACGGCCCAATATCCTTACCTGGGCCTTTCATCCCTACAATAATAATAATAATAATAATTGTAAGGACACAAACTGACCTACGACCCAAGAATGACTAAACAGTGGCCCAATGAGCCCACTACAATGAATTTGTTAGAGAAGTGGGTAGGATATTGACTACTTGATAAGCTAAAGTTAACCACAATGAAAAGAAATGCCAAGTAAAAGACTAAGAGCACTCAATTTATAAATTAAAAAAAGGGTCATCGGTCCAACCTGAGGAAGATCTTTTATATATCAATGTTATTTCTTTCTCTCCTCTACAAATCTTTTTCTCCTCTTTTTTTTTTTTCTCTCCCTCACTAAGGATCTTCATTTCCCTTTTATATTTATACACCATTTATCTTCATCCTACACTTGGAGGGTTGAGATTGCATTCTTAGGATTTCTGTCCCATCCAAAACATACAGATAAGCTTCTGTCTTACAATTTGAGCTGTGCCACCATTGTTCACGGTCATTTTATCATTAATGCGGTCAAAGAAGTAGTTGTCTTGCATTTAATGCGGAGGAGATAGCTTCCACTCCCTTCTCCTTTTAATCTCCTCATAACCTGTGCCAAGTCCACTTTAGTCACTATATGATATTTTAACCTTATGTGCCTTCTATAGTTACTGTTCATCCCCCAGATCAACGGGTGCTTGTCTCGTGGCTATCCAATGCTCGTCCCCGAGGTCCGAGGGGCATCCTCGAAAATCATCTTAGCAAACCACCCAGATGAGATTAGGGGTCCTTGTCCACACAATAATAATAATAATAAGGACTAACCTAGACAATAAATTGTCAATTGTATGGATCTTAAGCGGTATTTAATGTAAAAAATTCATTAAAAAAAAGATAACATACTTGTAGGTGTGATAGGCCCAGTAGTATATATCTATATATATGTTGGGCCGGAGGCCCAGTCTGAGGACAACCAGTAATCCGAGGACGGGTAAATGCTGTCATAGGAGTCCGCATTAGTGAATGAAGAGGTGGGGTTTGGTCATAATAGTCCAAGAAGGTGGTTTGAGGAATAATGCCTCCTCGGCTGAGCAAAGCAGAGATCCGAAGGTGTAGTCAGCCATCCAGGACAACATTCCAAGAGATTCTATTGATAAGGATACATATCATGAAAGCACAGGACAGAGGGAAGCCATGAAATATCTAAAAGAAAGCTGCTACCACCACATTTAATACTCTGTAACTAACTCTCTGGCTGCATTAATGAGGAAGTGATACCTGAACAATAATTTTCAGCCTTACAGCTACTCCCAAAGATTTCAGGAAAGTGCTGATGGGACAAGGATCAACACCAGCGATTTAATCTACACGTGAAAGGTGGAGATGAAAGAAGAAGATTATATAAAATAGAAAAAAGACCCCGAGGGAAAAGGATCGGGAATTAAGAGAAAAATACCTTAGGAAACAAGAACTATACTTGTAACCAAATTCAAAAAAGATATATACAAGAACTGATCTCCTCAGATTGTGCCGATAACGATTTTCTTTAGATAAAACCAGTTTATCTTTACTTTCTTGTCATCTTGATCCATTATAATTATTAACCAACTCATTAGAGCCTAGTTTTCTAATACACTCTCTACAAATTCATTGTATTGAGCTCTTTGGGCCTAGATTCTTTTACCTTTTGAGCTTAGGAACCAAATTGTGACCTTAAAATACTCATTTTATTGTGTTTTTTTTTTGTTTTTTGGTTATTTCTTTTAAATATATGAATAAGGCGTGTTATACTTTTCTCGTTGTCAAAATTCAACTTACATGTCTCAAGTAATGGTTTTTAGTAATTTGATAAATTTTAAGTACAACTTATGTTGGTTTTTGTTAAACTCATAAAACGATTAAATAATACAATTTTAAAACACATATAACCATTTGTATATCTAAAATTGTAGAGTTTGACTTAAAATAATTTATTACTTATACACTCATTTTTATGAAAAGTAATAACTAATTACATAAAAATTTTGAAATTTTAACATTCTTAAAAGGTAACATTTTTTTAATAAAAGGATAAATAAAATAAAATTAAAAAGGAAACAGAGGGGAGGGTAAATTTTTGGTGGGGCATGAGGGGGCAATTGCCCATCCCCCTCTCAACCCCCTTGTTCAACACTTCAACCCTTGTTTGAGCTCAGGCACTTAATAGCACTACCTAAATCTCCCAAGAAAGATAGCTTAGGTTTGAATCCCCTTCCCCCACTTTTTATAGGGGGAAAAAAAACCCTTGAAAGTAGGAAAAATGCAAATTATTAGATGATAAAAATATAAATATATATATATATATATATATGGGTTGGATTCAAAGGAGATAGTCACGTACTAGGATCCGTGCATCAAAAAGGGTGGCATTCATATATTGAAGAGTTCAGAGGTTCTGAAGAGGTAGAAGGTTTCTGCTGTAAGTTCATCTACAGGGATTGTAGAGTTTAGGGATAAAGGTTTTGTACTAGATCTGAAACTTCTCTTTACTATAATGGATTGCTTTTCAGGAAAGTTTCCCTCCAGGTTTTTTACTATGAAACTAGTTTGTTTCATTGGTTTTCCTGGGTCATCATATCTTGTCTTATTTATTTTTCCATTGCATAATTTTGACATGATATTGATGTTTGTTTGTTTTAACAAGTTTGATTCATAATAAATTTAATTAACAATTTGGATTTAAAACTTATTAATTCTATCAACTGGGGTCTAAATTTTTCAACAAGTGGTATCAGAGCGGGTACACTCTGATTGGATTAATTTTTTGAGTGTTGAACCCCCGTTGTCATGGATCGTGGACAATCTCCTTTGATTCCTCATTTATTTGATGGCATTACTTATATGTATTGAAAAGTTCGTATGAAAGTCTTTTTGCAGGCTTTAGGTGAACAAGCATGGCAAGCCGTTGAAGTTGGTTGGATTAAGCCAAAGGAAGCGCCGGTGGATTGGGATGATGCAACAATCAAAGCGGCAAATTTCAACAGTGGGACCTTAAATACTTTGTTTTATGGGGTGACCAATGAGGAATTCAAGAAAATATCATCCACAGAAGTTGCCAAGGAAGCATGGATCATTCTTGAGACCACTTATAAAGGTACCAAGGCAGTAAAGACTATGAAGCTTCAAAGACTCACTAGTAGTTTTGAAGAAATAAGGATGGAGGAGGATGAGACCTTTGATGAGTTCTATACTAAACTTAAGGATATTGTGAATTCTGCCTTCAACCTTGGAGAATTTATAACAAAATTCAAAATTGTTAGGAAAATCCTTAGGTCCTTACCTGAAAGATTCCATACCAAGATCACTGCCATGGAAGAAGCAAATGACATTGATCAAATTCCTTTGACTGAGCTTGTAGGGAACCTTCAAACCTATGAGACGGGATTAAGTTTAATGGGAAAATGTGAAAAGAGTAAAAACTTGGCTCTCAAGGGTATAGAGGAATAGATTGAAGAATCTGAAGATGATGATAAAGATGATGATGAGGATGAGGATTTAACCTTCATAACTGATGAGATTATCAAGCTTCTTCAATCTAGGAAAAAGGATAAGGGCAAACCTCCTAGGAAATCTAAATCCTCAAGGAATGGCAAGAATGAGAAACTCCTTATGCAATGCCATAAGTGTAAATGTTTTGGTCATATGAGGATAGAGTGCCCAAACTATCTTATGAAGGAAAAGACCAAGGAGTCAAAAGATAAAGGGTTGGTTGCTACTTGGAGTGATATTGAGAATGACTCTTCTGATGAGTATGTGGATGAATATAGTCACGTTATGGCCTTTACCGCCTCAACCGATAAGGTGATTATGGAGAATGCTAGTGACAAGTGAGGATTCTTCTTCTGATGAAGTATCCAAGAAGTTGACCCTTCAGGAAACCTATGATAAGCTATGCACTGAATTTATAAAATCTGAAAAAGATTTCTCATCTTTGTATAAAAGAGCTTAATGAGGTAAAAAACTGAAAAAGCTGATCTGTTAGTCAAGCTAGATGAGACTACAAGGTTAGTTGAGACTCTTATTGTGGAGAACACCTCATTAGAAGAGAATGTCAAGAATCTTGAGGTTGAGCTTAGTCAGGCTAGAACTCAAATAGAGAAGATGTCTAATGCAAAACTTAATAAGGTATTGAGTGCTCAAAAGTCTAGTTTTGATAAAACTGGCTTAGGATATGCTATTTCCTCCAACCCCTCCTCTTCCACGGCTTCTGGATCAAAGATTGTCTTTGTGCCCCAATATGAGAAATGTGATAAAGGTATGAAATCCAAAACTGATTTGTCTAATTCTAAATCTTTTATTAGACCTCGTGTTTGTCACCACTGTGGTGTTTCTGGACACATTCATCCTAATTGCTTTAAGTTGTATCCTCATAAGTTATTGTCCAAACGGTCACAAGTTTCCTCTCAAGGACCTACACCTTTATTTGGAGAGTTATTAAAAGTCTTGAATTTTTTAACTCAATTTCAGGAGAATTTTAATTCTTCTATGTCCTTTAGTAGACATACTAGGACACGTGTCTTTTCATCTTCACGGCCAAAGACTTGTGTTGTGTGGGCGAGAAAGGAGCCTAAGACTTAATTGTCTTTTCTATTTGTCTTCTGCTTTAATTCTTTCTATCTAAAGTAGGACTCTTCTTGCTTGATTTTTTATCTGTTTTTGGAATCATGTTTTCATGCATCTGCACCTTTCTATCATGCCTTCATGCATATGCATCTTTCTTTCTGCTTTCATGTTGTTTTTTTATTTTTGTTTGGTTGTCTAGTTTTTATTTTGTTTTGTTTTCAAAATAATAAAAAAAATTAGAAAAATACAAAAACAGTGTGTGTTTTATGTACCTTGGATGGCCATTGAAACAAAATTTTCTAAATTTTGTATCTTTTGTAACTTAGATGAGCATCTCTATACTCATCTAAGCAAGTGAGTTTTGTGACTCTTGTTTGTGATGAGTAAGATTAAGTAACCTCTTGTACTTAACACTCATATCACTCTTTTTGACATGAAGGACTAGAAAATCCTAAGAGAAATGCATAAATAACCATCTCACCACTGTTGCCCGCCAATCATAAAATGACATCTGTATACTTCGATATAGCAAAAGTGTGATGTCAATGACATTTATGTGCTTAGGCATAGCAAAATTGGAATGTCAAATGCTTAACATAATTGGGTATTTCTTTTCTATCTCTTATATGCCCGTGCATGATTTGCTTAAAAAGAAAAATATGCAAAGAAAAATAAAAAGCAAAAAAAAATAAAAATGTTTTATATATGATTGCAAGCGTATATTCTAGGAGATGTGGAAATTATAGGATGTACCTCGAAGGTGATCAAACAGTTATGATTGTGTATAAGTTAAAGTGATTTTCTCATATCTTAAATCGTCATAACATGTATACACTTATGCAATCTTGCGATATTTTTTTTACACACAACACGCAATATTCTTTGCTACTCTTGATACATGTGCATGTACAATGTAATTTGGCCATCACAAAGTTTTACATGTGTTAATGTATGCTCACTAAACTATCTTGACTTATTTTTGAAATATAAAATTGGTTAGACTTGTTTAGTGTGTGTGTGTGTGTTTTGGGATCTATGTGCTTAACATTTTTCTTGTTGAGAAATTTGTTTTTCACGTGTTTTGCATCTTTTCTATTATCTTGTCATCCATAACATCTTATTTCATTACATTCATGCATTTTTATGGATTTCTTGTGCCCTCTTGATCATCCTTGATCATCTTTATGTCTCTCGAGTGAAACTTTCTAGTTTCTTGTACCATTTGTCAATCATGACAAAAAGTGAGAGAAATTGTGGAGAATATGTGGTTTCTTTTTAAGGTTCTATATGTTAGGGGGAGAAATACATGACTCTGTAAGGGGGAGACGTGTTTCATCTTGTTAGGGGGAGTGCTTACCTCATTCTTCTTGTACATCGGTCTTGTGACCATGTTTACATACATTGTGCTTATCTTTGATATATTATTTATATATTAATGTATGTCTTCTTCACCTACCTTTACATGTGTTGTTTCTTTTCTATCTTTATACACATGTTTCTTATACTTGTTTACAATCTATTATTTCTATTTCACACAAAGATACCTTTATGAGTTTTGTTTAAAGTATTTCAGAAATACAGGTTGTCAAAGTCTACTTGCCAGAAACTCTCTTCTTGCAAAGTTTTTCAAGAGTTTGTGTTAGGATAGATTTTATTGTATTCAACAAGTAAATATGAGTTAAGTGATTTATGACTTCTCTCCTATGCTCATTTGTTTGTTATGGTTTTGTCACAGATTGCCAAATGGGAAGATTGTTCGGACATATGTGATTTAAGTTAGGAACATATGTCAATATTTATGTAATTGGTTAATCCTTTGACAAAACGCACTTTAGTTGTATTTGGGTAGATTTATGATGTGTTTGATAATTCAAGAAACTTTATTTCAAATTCAAGTGTTAAAACCATGCAAGTCTATCCAAGAATCAAGTAAGAAAGCGCTGATTTTTAAAGCTCGATAGCTGCTCAACACCTCTCAACACCTGGCTATTTGTCGAGCTCTTCAGCCTTCTTTTTATCGCAACCTCAACACCTCTTAATAGCTATGTCGATCGATCGAGAAACTTTCTGTCCCCTTATAGCTCCTCAATAGCTCTCGATAACTCGCAACAGATAGGCTCGATACCTCCTCGATCAATCGAGAATTATTGAGCTTTACAAAATTCAGATTTCCAAATCTGATTTTCGGCCCATACTAACATGTTTGTGTAGGGTTTATTTTCTCATAACCTTAGACCTATATAAGGCTTATTTTAGAAGCTGTCAGATAAGAGAATATAAGGAGAACATATGCAAAAGGTGACCGATGCCTTATTCTCTCTGAAAGAAGATATTGCGTCTTTGCACCTTAGGGTTTTGTAACCAAGTGCTTCTTGATCTTCATTGTTAATGAAGTGAAGAACTTTGCAGTCAACATTCTTCTTCCTCAAGTTGGTAAGTGAGTCATGTACTAGGATTCATGCAAAGGAGTTAGTCACGTACTGGGATCCGTGCATTAAAAATGGTGGCGTTCATATATTGAAGAGTTTAGAGGTTCTAAAGCGGTAGAAAGTTTCTATTGTAAGTTCATATACAGGGATTGTAGAGTCTAGGGACAAAAGTTTTGTACTAAATTTGAAACTTCTCTTTACTATAGTGGATTGCTTTTCGGGAAGTTTTCTCTCAGGTTTTTTACTGTAAAACTAGTTTGTTTCATTGGTTTTCCTGGGTCATCATATATTGTCTTATTTATTTTTCCACTGCATGATTTTGACACGATATTGATATTTGTTTGTTTTAACAAGTTTGATTCATAATAAATCTAATTAACAACTTGGATTTAAAACTTGTTAATTCTATCAACCGGGGTCTAAATTTTCCAACATATTTTATTCTACGAGTTATTATACCGATAAAAACAAGTTGTCACAATATTTTCACAATAACATAGTTAAGATAGGGCTCTTTTGTCAAGTTAAAATAAAATAAAATAAAATATATTATTTTATTAGAACTCACCATCACCGTAACTGAAACAAGAAAATAAAAATATTAGGGCCCGTTTGATATATGTGCTTAAAAACTTAAAATTATTGTTTAAAAACATTTTTGAAAATATGTACAAGTAAAAAAGTGTGTAAAAATGAGTGAAATATTATTTAAAAACTGAAAATAGTCGTGTAAAAACACAAACCAAACACCCCTTATTGTGATGTTTTATTGTACTTTCTATTAAAGTTTTGAAAATTCATGTTTTTAAAAAAAAAAAAAATTTTAGGGTACAATGGTTAAATGGACAGAGAGAGAGAGAGAGAGAGAGCGGGGAGAAAGACAAAACGGTGAGTCTCTTGGCAGAGAGGAACAAAGAGAAAGTTGAAAATGGCTTTTCACCGGCCTCCCCAAATCCAAAAATGCTTAATGCCTGCCTAAAACTACTTCTCTCAACCAATCAAATACACAAGCCACTCTCTTCCACACTGAACCTTATATACTCACTCTCTCTCTCTCTCTCTGAAAACACCAAAAAAAAAACATCCCAAGAAAAGAAAAAAAAAAAAAAAAAAACATCCCAAGAAAAAATTACAAAAACCCAGAGAGTTTAGAGGGAGAGCTTGTGGGTTTGGGGACTTGGGCTTGGCTACCTGTTTCGTTTTAGCATCTCTGTTGTGCAATGGCTGTGGAGGACTCCTTGTCTTTCTCTTCCATTTTGGGCAATGACCAAGCTGCCCTTGCCCCCAAAGAGGTACACTCTCACTATCCATCTCTAACTCCAAGGTCCTTTTTGGGTTTACACAGATTTGAGAGCAGCAGTATAATGTAGCTCTCTCACTGCGTCGAAAAAGGCAGACAGGATGGAGCCAGGCAATATATATATCTATATCTATATCTATAATCTATATATCTATATATATTTATAATATATCATATATCAAATATATAGTTTCTCTCAAAAAACTTTCACACCCTTTTGTTTTTTTTTTCTTCTTTGCTGAGATTTGAAAAGAAAGGAGGAGGAGGAGGAGAAGCAACAGCGTCATACGGTTCATCAACAATCATGGGTATTAATTTGAAATGCGAAAGAAGATGAAAAGTGTGTTAATACATTTGAAAATGTCTTTTTTGTATTTTCTTTTACATGTACCCGATTTTCTATAGTTAATGTTCTTATGATGACGATGATGTATGTTCTCAAATTTTCCATATACTGATCAGAGTTAGTTTTATTGACACAACCATATGGTTATTTTATTTGCTGCTTCAATATTTGTTTCCATGTTTTTTTTACTTTTTTTTTAATCTTTATGTTTGGGTGACTGTTGAAGCTATACCAATTTTCTTTTAATAGCCATTTGAAATTAGTCTATTGGGTTTCTTCTAGAATTTTCAATTGATTCTATTAGTCTTCCATCCTTGTATAGTCTGTGAAATTGATGCTATTAATCATTTTATTTAATCTGGTCCTTAAATGTTCCTAAGCAAATGAGCTGAGACTTTTTTTTGGGGGGGTTAACTTTGTGGTTGTGTTACAAATTATCATCTGTTTGGTATGTCTGCCATATGTTTTGGTAAAAGTTCTATTACTAATTTTACATTAGGGAATATCAGTGGAGCCATTTCAATATGACATGAATCCCACCTTCCTATTTACAGGAGAATATCATCTGTAATTTATTTTATGAAGGTAGGAATTTGACCATCTTCCACATTCTTATTATAATCGTTATAATATAGTTGTTTTGGTCCAAGGTGGAAAGCTTTTCCAAGCACAAACCTTGAGTGTGGTGTAGGGTTCTCATTATTGCATTCGTATTTACTTTTAATCTTTTTCTCTGTTGTATTTTATCTTATCAATATTCCTTATGCTCGAAGATCCACTCACCATATTTGGAAAAAGATAAATGGATAAATAGTTGGTCAAAAACATCATCCTAACTCATATGCTGGTGCTAAATGAATCATTGCTGCAATAACAATTTGAAGTTGGTTGACTTATGAAAAGGTCATAAGTGACCATGGGTACTTCTGCACATATTATTATTGCATTGCAATCTCTGTTGTCATATATTTTAGATTGTGCAGAGTCTTGTTTTCCATTCTCATGTTTGTTTGACAAAAAATGCAACTTCAAAACTTTTCTAGAAAGACTTGTGAGCCAAATTGATGTTCTGTTTTGGAAGCTGTGCACCTCTTATGGTCTTTATAAATCAAAGCCACAGGCAAAGAATGCTTCAAATTTGGATGCTTTTACTTTCTACACTTTGATTTCCGTTGACAAAAGATTTATAGAACCATGCTTGCATGTGGTGGTCAATTCTGTAATTAAATGGTGGTGCTCTCTTTCATTTCTCATGCATTTATTTAATCTAAATCCTACCAAGTAAAACTACATTAGTCTTATCACTGTTTTTTTTTTTTTTTTTTTTTTTTTTTTTAAATCCTGAAATTATCATATCAAGGGATGAAACCCTAACTAAAGATATTGTTTAACCACTTTATCTTTTAGCTTACCAACTTATAGTTTGTGTTTCAACTACACCTAGCTTAATTCTTATGTTTGGATGGGACTTGCTGGTTGCTGAGTATACTTCACATTTTATGATTCTGTCTTGCATACGGCAAATTGACCCTTAGATCATACCTAGCCTGGCTACCACCAATTTAGTCTCATGTTGATTCTGTTCGATTTCATGAAAATCAGCTGGTAGTTGGGAAAAAAGGAGACCCGCCGCCTGGGGGGTTGGGTGGGTGGAAAACTGATGGTGCACCTACATCATCAGTGCATCTAGATCTATTGTTACCAGTTTTCAAGCATCATCTTGCACCTTGTTTGTCAAGAAAGAATGTGCATTGTGCTTATGCACTTGCAGCTGATTGTTTGGTGTCCATCTGGCAACTTAGAGGTAGCAATGGCTCTTATGAATCATGATGTCACATAGCATTAATCTGTGCCTTTATATTCCTAATTCTTATGAGTAGTTTGTCCCTATTTTATTTCGTAATGCTGGAATTTGTCTCAACTTTATAGTTCTCACTCCTTTAACATACTTTTATTGCATTGCTTGGTTGGATATTCATTTTAGTTTTTTTTTTTTTTTTTTTTTTTTGGATGAAATTAAATGCATGTTGTAAAATGAGGTGTCTACGTATAGTAGTGTGATAGTCTCTCACGGTTTACTCAAGTAGTGGCTGAAACAAGTTCCACTTTGCCACAACTGCCGAGCATTCTAGGCAATGTTAGTATGTCCGAGCTAAAGCACATAAACTCTTGGAGCTTAGGCAATGTTAGTATGTTAGAGCTAAAGCACACAAACTCTTGGAGCTTAGGCACAAAGTGCAAGCATGTGCTTAATTGAAGTAAAGTGCACATTTTCAAATATAATTTCTAATAATCTCCTATAGAAATCATAGCATATAGTAAAAATAAAATAAAAATTCAAATTTTTTATATTTTACATTAACTGCAATTGTATAATGTTTATAAGTTCAAATTTTGCTTAAGTATTTCAATTTCTTAACAAAATTTATATAGTAAATTAAAAATAATTATCAATGGACAATATAATAATAATCTAGTCATAGAAAGTTTAAATATAACATTTTATATAATTCTCTTGTGCTTTGTAAATATACATAATCATAATAGTTATGATTAAATGAGGTTTATGATTTAATCAACATACATCTAAAAGGTAATGACCAAAAAGTATAAGAATAGTGATTAACTTTGTTTGTGTCTTTTGACATGTAAATAAATAAATAAAATTCTAGTGTAATACAACACCTTAAGAATAGTGTTTGTATAATAAATTTAATGGTCCATGTCATAACCTCTAAGATCAAGAAATTAAATTTCAACTATTCATATTTTTTTAGCAATAAAATAAAAAAGTGTGTCTACATGTACTTTGTGCTTCTTTAGAAAGTGTTCTTAAGGCGTGCTTTATTAAATGAGCCTTGCTTTGGCCAAGCAAAGTACTTAGATCTTGGAGCTTCAAGTTTTGAGTTTTAACAACAATGATTCTAGGGGTGATTAGCCTAGAAAAAAATTCTATAGGACCAAAAACTCTGGGAAAATACTATCATGCTGTTGTAGTGAGTTGGCTCTTTTAGACGTCTGTTTGGAAATAGCTTATCTAGGTTTTTTTTTTTTGTTGAAAGTGTGCCAAAGTATGGTTGCATCTTGAAAAAATTTGAAAAAAAGAAGAAGAGAAAATGCAGGAAAAAAAATGAAGTTTTAAAAAGTTGTATATAAAAGCTAAAAATTGAGCCCACGAGTTTCCACATGACCGCTACTAGTCTACTACCATTTTAGGGAAATACCCTATAACTACAAGGTGGATTAAGATCATGTAGGTATTGCACCTGATGCAATTGCAATAAATGGTTGAGATTGAGAGTTGAAAAAAATAACTTTCAATCTCCACCATTAAATAATAAAATATTTAAAAAAAAGTAAAAATTAAAAATTAAAAAAAAATCTAAAAAATTTTGTGAAGAAAATGAGTTAATTGCGCAGTGCAATTGCAATCTCAATCCCTAAAAAGGGCCTATAGAGATACTACTCACAAAACTACTGGCACCCTACCAAAATCCTCCAAAATTTTGCCCATATTCTGGGAGAAAATACACCTTGTAACAGGTGTATGTTTCTCTCCTCTTACAGCTTGTGAGACCCACGGCTGATGGATCCCACCAGCTTATGAGAGGGAGAAAGCACGCACCCGTAATAGGGTGTACTTCCTCCACATTCTGGTTGTCACCGTGCCACTACTCATTATTTGCATGATTGTCCTGATCTTGTGTTGTTTTTGTGACACGATGGAGCGTGATGGTATGGTTGAGTAAATGTTATCCACCTAAACAGGT
Organism: Quercus ilex subsp. ballota; assembly: GCA_032727855.1. Classification (NCBI taxonomy): domain Eukaryota; kingdom Viridiplantae; phylum Streptophyta; class Magnoliopsida; order Fagales; family Fagaceae; genus Quercus; species Quercus ilex. The sequence continues at coordinate 40,439,381 of CM064919.1, forward strand.
ATGCTGCTTCTAAACATGCTCTCATATTAATATGACCATTCGTACATGCATTTGGGACTTGATCTTGATGCTCTCTTGGTACGCTCTCTAACAGTATTTCATGTTAACATGACCATGCATACACGATGGTGTTGCTGAGTATGCTTTCTAACATCCTTTCATTAACTAGTGTTGAAACTTTGCTCTCTCCCTTTTCTTTCAAACAATTTGGTTTCTTGAATTTTCATTGAAAATATATCATTTTTTAGATGTAGAAAATTCTGTGAAAAAATTTGCTTCCATCTGGTTTCCTGATTTTCCATTAATAAAAATGATATATATATATATATATATTGTGGGGCCAACGAATCCTACGGCCCAGCCCACTCCGTTTTAGGGCCGAAGGCCCAAGCCGAGGATCCATCCATGGTCCGAGGATAAAAACAAGAAGCCCAGGCGCCCAACAGGCCACGCCGAGGACAACCCCATCATCGGACATCCGAGAACTTAAGGCGACTGGCAACACTTCCAAGGAAGCCTTCATGACTACTCAAATAGCCGAGGGGGAGTACCACGTGCCTGCAATATAAATTTGGTGGAGGGACAAGCTCATGACAAACAGTCACCTCCACATTAAATGCACCTGACCACCGCCCTGGCCGCATTAATGAGAAAAGGACCCCGCACCAGCGTCGCCTTGGTTGCTGCGACCCACAAAGAGAATGGGAAGGCGGCTGATAGGACGGGCACCTGAGTAATGTCCTGATTGCTCAACAAATGTAGGGTTAGGATTGGTTGGGTGAAGGGTATATAATGTAAGGGATCCCTCCTGAGAGAAGGGGGGGAGAGGGCCAAGCTCCTCGGACAAATGCCGAGGAGTAATTTAGCAAAGAATCAAGGCACTTAGCCTTCAATGGCAATGAATCCACGACAAAGCTCCGTTTGCTTGTAAGGGCCAATTTCTTCAACCCACTCTCTACAAATTCATTGTTTGGGACCTATAGGATGATATCCCTTCTAAGTTCAGAGGGTCCTTCCAAAAGTCCAGTCCCTACATATATATATATATTTCAAAACTTTTTTCAAATGTAGAAATTCTGTCAAAATTTCTGCTTTCAACTGGTTTCGTATTTTCCGCCAAATTTCTTTTTTTTCAAACGTAAAATTTTTGTATAAAAAAGTTGTTTTCAATTGGTTTCTTCATTTTTCACTGAAAAATCAGAATTTTTAAAACCTTTTTCAAACGCAAAAATTCTATTTAAAATTATGCTTTCAACTGGTTTTTTTTTTTCCAACAGAAAACATCATATTTTCCAAAAACCACTTCTCAAATTCAGAAATTCAATCAAAAATTCTGATTCGAACTAGTGTCTAAAATTCTGTTTTCAACTTGATTTCTTGATTAAAATATATGATTTTATGATTTTCCATTGAAAAAATCTTATACTTCCACAGTTCACATTTTCAAAAAATTAAACTCATGGTTTTCCATTTCACTAATTTTTTTCAAAAATTAAACTATGGTTATGGTTCATCCATTTCGAAAACCATTCTTTTTAAAACAAAATTTTGGTTTTAAGCTTTTCCTTTTCAAAAACCTTGGTAACAAATAAGATCATGCATGATGTCTCCCTTTGCGTGATCCTTTTGTTCAAACATAATTAACAGACATACCACATCATTTGTCACAAAATGATGGGATTCTAATGATGGTTGGGAGTTCGGACTCCTCCAAATATATGACTGCAATAGGCAACGTTGAGATTTCTAGTTTATCTTGGCATCAACCCCTGCCAATCAAGGTTTTCGAACTAAAATCCTTTTTTCCTTTTCCTTCTAAATCAAAACCATGGATATCAAGACACATGTAATATTCTTGATACATGCATGATATCATGGGATATATGCCCTTGAGATTGGGCAAGTAGTTTGTCTATATTATAGCACACATTTTTTCAAGGATAATCAAAATTAAGTATCGACTATGGGCAGATGTCGTGGGGTGTCTAACACACTCCCCATGTTTAACTGAATCCATGAATTTGTTTTCTATTTCCAAACATGGTTTTATCTAATTTAAGCGTAGTGGAACTAAATTTTGAAAAAAGCCACCACTTTTTAAAATTTAGGTGACCAATCACAATTTTAAGAAATCTCAATGATTGGTGGTCACTTCATACACTCTCATACACACACCCCCACAGATGAGCATCGGGAGCACAAATAGTGCGTGTGACACACCAATGAAATGTGCCATTGGGGAAATACTTGAAAACATTGATTTGGACGTAAAATGATAAAAATTGATGTTTGAGTGGAATTTTGAGCTCATTTGACCATCGATCACCTAAGTTAAAGTTTGGTCAATCACGTGCAATTTGGTCATTTTGACTATTAAACAAGGAGATTAAGTTAACCAAGATTCAAATGGGATAAATTAGATTATTTTTTACATTTTCATGATCCCATGATTAAAATATGAATTTTTGTGTGTGGAATTTTTAGAATCTTGCATGTAACTTGAAAATGAACAAATTATGATGTTAACAACCACTATGTGCTACATTTGCATTGGAATCATTTTTGTTCACAGTTTTCAAAATAGGATAATGTTGCTTTCAATGCTCCTTAGAGCATCCACAGCCAGAATTCTCATCTCATCCTATTTTACCATCCCAAAAAGCCACTTTATCAATTATACAATACCATTTTAACATACACTCAACATCCCAACTTTTATTTTCTTATTCTACTCATTAAAATAATATATTTACACATTAAAATATATTAACCAACAAAATGTGCTCCTCTCAGAAAAACCCAAAAACCATGTTCCAAAAAAGAAAAACCCAGAACCCACCTTACCACCACCATGCCACCGGCCAACAACCACCACCACAACCAAACTCACCACCAACAATAACCACAAGAAACAACCACCAAGAGGAAAAGAAACACAAAAAATTGCCAAAAACTACCACCACCGATTGAAGAAATTGCCAAGAAACACAAAAAATTGCCAAAAACTACCACCACCGATTGAAGAAATTGCCAAGAAACACAAAAAATTGCCAGAAACACACCAAGAAGAAAAACCACTTCAAACCCACGCTCGAGGAAATCACTTCAAACCCACCACGCCGACTCACCGATCTCCACAAGCCACCGATCAGCAACCCCAAGCCACCAATTAGCAAACCCACACTGCCGATTTGAAACCCAGGCTATTGAAAATACTCTATCACTGATTTGAAACCCATGCTGCCGATTTGAAACCCACGCCATCACCGATTAGCAAACACCATCACCGCCACGCCTTCAACAGACCTTGCTTCGACCAATAGAGATTCAGAGAGTGAGAGAGCGTAGATGAGAAAACAGAAGGAGAGAGTTGAGAAAGAAAGAAGACATCTCAGCCCCAGAGACAAAGAGAAAGAGAATATAGAGGAGAGAGAATAAAAGTGATTAAAAAATTTATACAATAGTGCTACAGTGCCACTCTACATGTAGAATGGCACTGTAGCACAATTCTAAAATTTTTTACAATTCTTCAATTTTACAATCCCAGCTGCTGACTCTTTTAGGCTTGAAATGCCAAAATTTCCTTAGATTTGGCATTTACAATCCCAACTGCAGATGCTCTTATCGTGATATAGTTAAACTCATGTTTCTTAATTTGCATTGGGATTCTGTCTAGTGCATTGGACATAAGTCATGTCATTCTAATTTTCTTATTGGTGGCTCCTTTTGATATATTTATGAAAAGGTATTGGAACTAAACTTCTTATTATCAAACCGGTGTCTCAATTTTTGAGGAAAAAATTGGCATGCCAAATGAAACATACAAAATAAGGTATCCTAATCCACATAATATCCTTGTGACCAAATTAATTTTTGTGGGGCCAACGAATCCTACGGCCCAGCCCACTCCGTTTCAGGGCCGAAGGCCCAAGCCGAGGATCCATCCATGGTCCAAGGATAAAAACAGGAAGCCCAGGCGCCCAACAGGCCACGCCGAGGACGACCCCATCCTCGGACATCCGAGAACTTAAGGCAACTGGCAACACCCCCAAGGAAGCCTTCCTGACTATTCAAAGAGCCGAGAGGGAGTACTACGCGCCAGCAATGGAAATCTGGTGGAAGGACAAGCTCATGACAAATAGTCACCTCCACATTAAATGCACCTGACTACCGCCCTGGCCGCATTAATGAGGAAAGGACCCCACACCAGCGTCGCCTTGGTTGCCGCGACCCACAAAGAGAATGGGAAGGCGGCTGATAGGACGGGCACCTGAGTAATGTCCTGATTGCTCAACAAATGTAAGGCTAGGATTGGTTGGGTGAAGGGTATATAATGTAAGGGATCCCTCCTGAGAGAAGGGGGGGAGAGGGCCAAGCTCCTCGGACAAATGCCGAGGAGTAATTTTAGCAAAGAATCAAGGCACTTAGCCTTCAATAGCAATGAATCCACGATGAAGCTCCGTTTGCCTGTAAGGGCCAATTTCTTCAATTTACTCTCTACAAATTCATTGTTTGGGGCCTACAGGATTATATCCCTTCTAAGTTCAGAGGGTCCTTCCAAAAATCGAGTCCCTACAATTTTAATTAAGATTTTTTTCAATTTTAATTTTGACAAACTATATATATATAAACAATTGTTATAAGTACTGTTAGTAAAATTTTATAAATAGGTGTTGCACGCATTTAGAAAATAATTTAATCTTTTTATATAGTCAAGAATTGTTATATTACAAGTATGGATATCATCATCATTATTACTATTTTCTATTGTTTCTTTTCGTTGTATTATTTCATTATCTTCTAAAAAAAATTTGGTGAATTCTCATTGATTTAAGAGATTTCCTATCAATTTTATCTTATATTTATATATTTCTAATAATTGATTTATCAAGAGATCTTATGTGATATTGAATAAATTTTTATATTTTTCTCTCTTTTTTCCCTAATATGTAGGACCTGCATGTCCCCTAGAAAGGTGGCAAACTTCAAGGCAAGATCAGATTCTGAAGTTATTGACTGCTTGAATTTGTTCTACATAGAAAGTGACACACTGAAGTTGGCCATCCTAGGAAATTTTGGTCATGGAAAAGATACAGAATGCTTGGGAAAGGGAATAGGATCTGTAGGAACTGGGTTTGAGCACTTCTATTGTTGAGTGAGTGAACTCAAGCCCAGCTAGCCCAATACAATGAATTTGTAGAGAGCGGGTTCAAGAACTAGGCTCTAGCACGCGGACAACGCCCAATGTGGTGTTCGCCACCATCGAACGCAAATGAACTGAAATTATCTTAGAAAGTCTGTTCTCGGCCCGGTCCGAGGAGCTTGATGGTAGTATTTCTCCCATGAGAATGGTTCCCCCTTTTTGATCTGTTTCTTCCCATTATATAGTCCTCCTCCAACGATCCCTTTCCTCCACTTGTTGATCATCCATGCCTCTCTCTGACACCCCGTCCCATCAGCCATCTTACCAAACCCTCTGTGAGTTGCTGCAACCGAGGCAACACTGCTCAGGGGTCATTTCTCCATTAATGCTGCAAGAACATTAGTCGTGCGCATTTAATGTGGAGGTGACAGTTCATCCTGTTCTTACTCTTCCATTATGCTTCCATGACTGACATGTTGTACTTGCTCTTTCTCCTTAAATGCCCTAGAAGGCTGCCTATGGTGGCCCGTGACTTCCTCCTCCCATGGTCTTGGTTGGCCGAGGACAAGGTTGTCCTCGGCAAGATTCTTGGGCAATTTGGACTTTCACACTTCGTCCTCGGAAGTTTCCTCCTCCTCGGCATGGGCCTTGGGCTTGGTATAAAGTGGGCCGGAGTTGCCAAATCCTCTGACCCCACAAGATCTTTGTGAGTCGGGTTTATCAAGCCAAGCATTTATAGAACTAGAATACCAATCTCTCTCTTTTATCTTGTTCTCCTTTTGCTTCCCATCACATTCTTGGCAAATAAGTGGTTTCTTAATTAGCATAGTTTTGAAATTCAATTGAGTTACAAGAATCTTGGCTAGACTCAATTTGATTAATAAATCACTTTCAATTTTTATTATGCTAATAGAATTTAGAGGCTGCGATAGAAAATGTCAAAACTATTATCAATTGATTCAATTTTACTTAAAGTGGTAAAAACGTAATTGACGACCTATCTACAAGACAACATAATAAATCAATTTCTTATTACCTTTTAGATTAGTTAATGCATCAATTTGTAAAGTTACTCCAGTTTAAACTTGGTAATATGGGTAGCATCACTTTTGCAGCAGATGAGGTAATGCAACTAACGAAAATATACGAGCTCTTTTTCTTGGCTGGTAACTCAACCCAACAAGTCAACAACAATCACCGAAGCCACTGTTTATGAACCTCCACATTTGACATTCAGGTCAGGGCAGTGCAAATGTGCAACTATGGTAATTGCACTGTGAAAACTATTACAAACTTGCCACATCAGCAGGTTTCAAAAATGTTGACAATTTTGTTTTTTTCTTTTATGTATATAACATTTCTCGTATGACTATTATATAGGAGTAATTTTAGGACCACAATTTTTTATGCCACAACTCTGATGTAGCAAATTGTGAGTAATTGTCTATTACTTTTACATAGACCCACCACTCACAATTTGTCGCATCAAAATTGTGACAAAGGCTGCGTTTGTTTTGGCGTAAAACCATTTCAGGAAATGATTTTACACCTCATCATGTGTTTGGTTGCACATGGAAAATAAAATTTTTCAGAAAAATATTTCATTTGACCGTGTGTTTTATGACTTTGACTCGGAAATTGGTTTACATTTCTACTTTCACTTCAAACCATTTCTGGGTCTTAGACGCGCAAAGAGAGAGAGAAAGAGAGAGAAGAGAGAGTTACCGATCCACCCAAAACCGATCGCACCCCAGCACCGGCGCCGCCAGCACCCCATCACCGGCGCCGCCATCTAGATCGTCACCACCCAAGACCAATCCACCCAAAACCGATCTCATCGGCGCCGACGTTACCGATCTCATTCTCGTTCTCGACCCAATGCTCATCGGCGCCGCCGATCTCGTCGTCTCGATCTCATCACACCAATGTTCTCGTCGTCTCGATCTCGTCACCCATGACCCATGACCGATCTCTCCCTTTCCCTTAATTTTTAATCACTCTCTCTTCCTCTCTCTCTCTCTCTCAGTTTGACTGAATTGTGGAGTTTAACGAATGGTGTTGTTTTGATTTTTATTTTTTTAAGTTTATATATTGAAATTTTCTATTATAAAATTTGTTTGGTAGCTGAGAAAATGTGAGAAACTAGTAGGAAAATAGCATTTTCAAAATGCAACCAAACACATGAAAACATTTTCTAGAACAATTTTCATAATGCAGTCAAACACTTAAAAATATTTTCCTTTCCCGACAATATTTTACATCTGAAAATATTTTACACTCGAAAAATATTTTACATTCAACCAAACGCCGTCAAAATGGTGATTCTAGATTTTCTCATACAATAGGATAAGGGTTTTGGAATCTAAATGACGTGAATAGGCTCACTTTCTTTGAGTTACTGCTTAACTTGTTGTAAATATCTTTTATGGCCTTGGGGTACTGTTGGACTTGGGCCAATTGCATCATTCTAATTGACCCTAACCCACCTTGTGATTCATAATATTTCAGGGGTCATTTAGTGACCCTATTTTATATGATGGGTTGATGGATGAGTTTGGTTTTAAAAACACCCTATTTGTTGTGAACTAAAAGAAATATCAAGACAAGAGAAAAACAAATGAGAGTGAGATTATATTTGCATTGCTTCTTTTCTAGTTGTCATCCACCACAAATCATATTATTTCTCATAGTGATATAGAATATATATCTTTCTCTTGGTGTGTAGGTTGTAACGAGTCATTACATATATATAAAAGGAAGGAGAAACTAAAGGCTTACAACTTGTGGGATAAAATCCCTTAAATCAAGAGTAAAGGATCCTTAGATATTTCTACTTAAATTACTGCCCCTAGTATAGTAGGGTGGGTGGCATGTTAGCCAACTATGTGATAAACAAGAGATATTCAACACTCTTTACCTTGTATGTCACTATGAATGCACGAGGCATTGGACTAGATCTAGTACTCAACAAAATTGAGTGATTTGAGCTTATTAGAACCAAAAATCAATTGATTTGATAATGGTTGATGGCAGGTCTTTGCGAAGAAAATTTGACACCTACAAGTTGAGTGGCGGATCGTTGCAAGAGAATCTCCTTCCAACTAATCTGACCAATCTTCATTATTAAACATCACCATTTTTCACGAGATTCTAGTTAGATCTAATGAGATCCCTGGCAAAATATTTGCAAAATCTAGAGAGATCCATCAAATTTCCATTAAAAACTAGAGCTTTGCTATAACTTAATGGTTTCCATCGATCCAACTGCTGGATTTGTGAAGCCATGGCAATTGAAGACCCAAAACCAGACGAGTGGCTTGAATCCAAACCCGAGTTGATCCGGTTGAGTGGCTCTAAACTTGACCCATGGACCCTAGAAGGTTTAATGACTGTTTCAGCAAATTACTTATTCCAAAAAAAAAAAAAAAGATATTATTTTCCAAACTCTTTCACCTAACGTAGGGGGCCTAACGACAGAAATGCAGGACCTCCCTTTCCCTGACAGCCAACCTGCCCAACTACATGCATGTGCCATACAGGTCCATCAATGAAAGAAGATATCACATGCTACCAGATAATTAACAATCGAAATGACACAATTATCCTCCATTAAAACTATCACTCTCTCTCATCCCTTCAATCACAATAAACCAATGGCACTCTCGCAATTTAATCAAAACCCAAACCTTCTTTCCACCCTAAATCAAAAATAAAAAATCGGCGGCAATTAGCCACGGTTAAACGGTCAATTAGGCCAGCCTGTCAGCAACCCAATAATCAATCAAACAAACCCTTCGTCAACCACAGTCAACTAACCCAAGTTAAAAAAAAAAAATCCAGGTATAAAATCCAAAGCCTCTCAGTCTCACTCTCAGCTCACATTTTGAAAGGCGTCTTGATAAACGCCGCTCATCTTTGATCTTCCTTTTTCCTTTTAATAATCTCTGCGAGTTTAGCTCTTAAATTTTTCATCTGAGAAAATGAGAGAGTGCATTTCGATCCACATCGGTCAGGCCGGTATTCAGGTCGGCAATGCTTGCTGGGAACTTTATTGCCTCGAGCATGGCATTAAGGTTTGCTTTTTCACTTCTGCCTTTACGCATTGTAATAATTTTTTTTTCGTTTCTGTTACGCGTTTCGTTAGATCTGATTCGAAACGAGTTCAATTTTGTCACAGAATAAGTAGATCTTGTTGTATATTGTGGTAGATCATAATTTTTAGGTTTTAGTTACTTTGAATCTCAGCTAGCAATGTGTAAATTTAATTTGCTGAATTTTCGCACTTTTTTGTTTTGTTTTGTTTTACAGCCTGATGGCCAGATGCCGAGTGATAAGACTGTCGGCGGAGGAGACGATGCCTTCAACACCTTCTTCAGTGAAACTGGTGCCGGAAAGCACGTCCCTCGTGCCGTCTTTGTTGATCTCGAGCCCACTGTCATCGACGAAGTGAGGACCGGAACATACCGCCAGCTATTCCACCCTGAGCAACTCATCAGTGGCAAGGAAGATGCTGCCAACAACTTTGCCCGTGGCCACTACACCAGTAATCTTTTTTCGGAACTCCCTTATTTTACACTATGTTTTACTACCTCTTGATTGTTAATTTTATTGACAATTATTCCATGTTGTTTAATTTATGGCAGTTGGGAAAGAGATTGTTGATCTTTGCTTGGATAGGATCCGAAAGCTTGCAGATAACTGCACTGGTCTTCAAGGTTTCTTGGTTTTCAATGCTGTTGGCGGCGGTACCGGATCTGGTCTTGGATCGCTTCTATTGGAGCGCCTCTCTGTTGATTATGGCAAAAAGTCGAAGCTCGGTTTCACTGTCTATCCCTCACCACAGGTCTCCACATCCGTTGTAGAGCCTTACAACAGCGTCCTTTCGACACATTCCCTCCTCGAGCACACTGATGTCGCCGTGCTTCTCGACAATGAGGCTATCTATGACATTTGCAGGCGATCCCTTGACATCGAGCGTCCCACCTACACCAATCTCAACCGCCTTGTCTCTCAGGTAATAAACGGCTCCTACTTTTGCAGGGTTTAAGAATGTGGGGATTGATGTGGTTTTTTTGATTTAGGTGATCTCGTCCTTGACTGCCTCTTTGAGGTTTGATGGAGCCTTGAATGTCGATGTGACTGAGTTCCAGACCAACTTGGTTCCATACCCAAGGATCCATTTCATGCTTTCTTCCTATGCTCCTGTCATCTCAGCTGAGAAGGCATACCACGAGCAGCTTTCAGTGGCTGAGATTACCAATAGTGCCTTTGAGCCCTCTTCTATGATGGCGAAATGTGACCCCCGCCATGGGAAATACATGGCATGCTGCTTGATGTACCGTGGCGATGTCGTGCCCAAGGATGTGAATGCGGCTGTGGCCACCATCAAGACCAAGCGCACAATCCAGTTTGTTGATTGGTGCCCTACCGGGTTTAAGTGCGGTATCAATTACCAACCGCCGACTGTTGTTCCGGGAGGCGATCTTGCTAAAGTTCAGAGGGCTGTTTGCATGATCTCCAACTCAACCAGTGTTGCTGAGGTGTTCTCTAGGATTGACCACAAGTTTGATCTCATGTACGCCAAGCGTGCCTTTGTGCATTGGTACGTTGGTGAGGGTATGGAGGAAGGAGAGTTCTCGGAGGCTCGCGAGGATCTTGCTGCGCTGGAGAAGGATTATGAGGAGGTCGGTGCAGAGTCTGCTGAGGGAGAGGATGGTGATGAAGGAGATGAATACTAGTAGTCGGATGCAATTCCTTTTATATGTCTACAATAATATGATGGTTTTTGTCATGGTTATTTCCTTTTAATGTTGTTGCTGGGGGTTGTATCATGTATGTGCTTTTGCACAGACTTGGTAGTATCAATGTTTATATTGCTATGATTTGGAACCTATCAAGCTTTCGCTCTGGAATAGTTGTACTTGTATGTCATGATGCTTCGTTAAATCTGTTCACTCTGATACATATTCTATTTCCTATCGTCATGATAGTTGAAATTCGGACTAAGAGTTAGGAGTTCTATCCATGGTAGTTTAAATTTAAAAGTGATTAAAAATAAAACGTAAAAAATGCTCTTGGTTTGATGATAAGCATTTCTTACATATTTCGAAAACATTTCCTCATCCTCCATGGAGCTTGCTATGGATATCAACCAGGCTTTCTCTTCCCATTTTGACGCTTGGAAATCCAAATTAAACCCTCATGCCCCCCGCTTGGGAACCTCCACCTTTAGGTTGGGTGAAAATTTAATTTTGTTGAGGCCATCACTCCTACTACTTCCTCTTAGGAGTTTTATGTGACTCAAATGGTCAGGTCCTCTAAGTTACCACTGCAAAAGAGACATTCTCATCTCTAGCCTGGGCTGAAGCTAAAGCGGCTCTCCTAGCAATCTCCACTGTAGCCCGCTTTGATCTTAATCAGGCTATTTTTAAAGGCGATGCTAAGACTATTATTGACTCAATTAAGTCCCCCCAGCTCTACTCCTTTATGGGATTTCAGGGCCACAATTGCCGATATACAACTCTTGCTCCCCCGTTTCTCTAATGTTAAATTTAATTTTTGTCCTAGGTCTTCTAATGGCCTAACTCGTTCTCTTGCCTATTGGGCTTGTTTTTGTTCAACTTGGGGATCTCAACTCATCTCATCCATCCCTTCTTGGGCCTTTTGTAAGGATGTTGATGGACATATTCTCCCTTTGTTATATGTACATTCCTTTCGGCTTTCTTAATAAAATTGTCATCTAACTTATAAAAAAAAAAAAAACATTTCTTGCATAGTACGTGGTGCCAAATTCCATTTGTGGTTAATTGAAAACTGTAATGGAGGTGCAACTAGGAAACAAATTTACAAGCTCTAACAGTTAAACTTGGTTAGAGGGCCTTGTTTCACATCTTGTGTTGATTAGTATTCGGCAGATTTTTTGTAAAAGGTTCTATAGTCAGAGAAAATCTATCATGCATTAGGTGAATATATCCTTCCTCACACAGGGTGGACCTCACATTGTGAGGGGATGGACTTCACAAAGTGTGAGGTCCACCCTATGTGAGAGGGGGAATACATGAACCCTTAGGGTCTAACTTGCCTCCTACTAATACATAAATGACATCTCCTTTGCTTTTAATGTCATATCACCTATTCTTTAAACCGATGGTTGAGATTTAAAAAAGATGACACGGCAAAAATTGTCCACTTCCACTATTTAGTAAAAAAAATTAGCAATTTACCACTGTTTTGGAAATATGCAAGGATTTACCATCTTTTTGAAACTCGAGATCCAAAAACTCGAGTACCATGGAAAACTTGGTTTCACTAAACTCAAGTACCCAAAAAGTGGTAGATCTTTACATATTTTCGAAATAGTGGTAGATTGTAATATAATTTGCAAAAATGTGCTATTTAGCTATTTTTGCCAAGATGCCACATCAATTTTTTTTTTTTTTTTGAGAAACTTGTCAATAAGCCATGCTCGAAAATGGAAAATGAGCCAGTACTATTTTACCGCCCAACTGTTTCCTAATTCCCTCTCTCCCTCAATTGACAATCTGTAAAATACCCCACCCCCCCACCCCCAAAAAAAAAGAGCAAATAAAAAGAAGCAATTTTAAATTGAAATCTCCGCATCTCTTTCTCAAATTATCAAAGGTCATTTAATCAAGTATTTCCATCCCTTCTTTTGATTTCTTATTCAATTCAATGTTATGAGATGACAAAATAATTAAGAGAATTTTAAATAATATATTTTTATTTTGTGTTTTAAAAATTACTACATCAGCGTGCAAGCCTTATGTAGTGAAATTTGTTTGTAATAACTATAACATCATTAGAACATTCGCAGCAGTGGAGCTAAAAAGCTATAATGCTATTTTAGCTCCACCAATATACCAAAAAAGCCTTGCAGCAGTGGAGGCAAACTTAAAATTTTTTGCTGATTTGCGACAGTGCACATCTATTTATAAATGTGCATTGTAGCAGACATCTAAAAAAAAAAAAAAAATTTATTCAACCTCTTATTAAATAATCTCACCGTGCTCTCTCATCTCTCTCATCAACTCTCCTCTCTCTCATCCAGCTCTCATCTCTCTCTCATCTCTCTCTTCAAGCTCTCATCTCCCAGTCCACGCCGTCGCCGTCTCACGCCATCCCAACCCACGCCGTCCTAGCCCACGCCTCAGCCCACGCCGTCCCACGCCATCGCAGCCCACGCCGTCGCCCTCCCAGCCCACGCCTCAGCCCACGCTGTCCCACGCCATCCCGTCCCACGCCGTTTCCGTCCCACGCCGTCGCCGTCCACGCCGTTTCCGTCCCACGCCATCCCATCCCACGCCGATCAGCACTTTTTTTTTTTTTTTTCCTGCTGTGGGCTATGGTGTGGTAGGTGGTTGGTTGATTTTTTTTTTTCTTTTGTTGTGGTGGTGGTGGTGATTGTGGTTGTGGTTGTGTGTGTGTGTGTGGGTGTGTGGGGCTGTGACGTGTGGACTTTGTTGATTTTTTTTTTTCTTTTGTTGTGGGCTGTGGTGGTGGTGGTTGTGGTTGTGTGGCTGTGATGTATGAGTGTAGTGAATATATTATTTTATTATAGTAAGATATTATTTTATTGTGTTGAAAACTAAAATAGATTCACTACTACAGTATGTGTGTAGGTAAAATAGATAAAGTAATTTTTATTGGTGCTAAATAGCTAAAATTATAGATGCACTGCTGCGAATGCTCTTACAAATGAATTCCTTGGACTAATCAATAAAAGAAAAAAAAAACTATTTGTGAATTATTAATATTCTTTTGAAAAATTCAAATCTTATAGCTAACTTTATCAAGATTTGAAAATTACGTAAAAGTCCTATTTATTATCTAATTATATTTCCATACCACGCAGAAAAATATTTGATTCAACCCCCAAAAGCCTATATCCACCTTTATGTATTTAGTGAAATATAATTAAATAAATGTTTGTAAGATTCAGCTCAAAACAATGATGGATCTTTCCAATGCTCCGCTAAATTTATTTGGTAGCCAAATGATACTGGTGAAACATCATTGTGGTTACATTCGAAATTTTAAACTATAGCCGGTTTTTAACTTTACCAACGACCGAGCTTTTGCACAAGGCGGTTCTCTATCTCCACCCTTTTCTCCATGAACAAGGCATACTTCGAAACCAGTTGTTTGTCACCAGCATTCACTGATAGCTTGCAGCTGAGAGATGTCTTCTCCAACTTGTCCTTGTACAAGAATGAGATGGGTACAAAACTGCCCTTTTTGCTGCACAGCCAACCATGAGCAGCCCTCAAGGCAGCTCCTAGGGATGCTGAATCTGTTAGGAGGGAAAAAAAAAAGATGATCCAGAGGTTAATCCATCAGGCACAGCTCAAAATTGCAAAAGGAGATTAAGATATGGTGCCACTGGCAAACTTAGAAAAGGCATTATCTGACTTGTTTAGACTGGGGTCTTGCAGGAGTAATATGACCAAGGATATGCAGGGTGATCAAGTTTTTACTAACTCACATATGTAGATGAAATATTTCTTTGTTTAGTGTTCTAATTTAAGATTAAAAGAAACTAACACTTCACATAAACAAGAAATCATAGTATCGGGTGTATTCTTCTTACCAGGTCTTTTGACTGTATAGACGTCACAACCAAAAATGGAAGCTATTGAGCTAAGGATGCTTTGATTTGCTGATGCTCCCCCAGTAGCTATTATTCGTTTTGGAGGAGAAGGCATCCCAAATCTTTCTGCATGAGCTCGCATTGAGAGGAACTGACCTTCAATTAATGCCCGGACCTGGAAATAGTTGGTTGTAATTCATGAAGAGTTCATGTAGGATCTCATCTACCAAAGTAAACAATCAAGATTCAATTACTGACCTCAGAAGGATGATCAAATTCCTCTACTTCCTTCTCATTCACACCCTCCAAGGTGTTGCCTGAGAAATTTTCAAGTACATAGCGATGGAAGCCAACTGGGAGCATAAACAGAAGTGAGTTTCTCATTTTAAATTTTACAATAAAAGTAAGGGAATATACACCACTAGCCATTGTTGCAATTTGGATATGCCACCAAATCTTAAAAAAAAAAAAAAAAAAAAACAAGGAGCCCATAGTTGGTCCTACTCCCATAGGAGGAACTAAATATAATTACATCTAAGTATCTAATTAATCACTGAGTCGTTATTGGTCTACTTAAATCCTCATGAACCTGTCAGATCAGAAACAACCATAATTTTAACCAGTTGTTCTCCAATAATATATTCTGGTGGAAACCACTTCATGGTGGATCTTAGTGCTTTCAATGCATTTTATAAGTTTAGTATGAGTATTGTACATTGAAAACCAAACCAAAGTAGGGGGGAAATTCAGCAGCAGAAGATATTGAACAAATACGCATAGCCTCATTCTAAAACCTACCTGGGAGGGGAGGAAGAATTTCATGCTCCTTGTAGTAGAAACCCATCTTTCCACCTAGTTTAGACACTAAAATGAGCAAAGAACGAAAATATAACAATTAATTCCAGGATAAGTAATCAAAGCGGGACATAACATACCATTCAAAGGTGGAGTTTGCTGAAGAAATTTATTGAAAACTTCCCAAGACTTCTCCGCATAACGGTTTCGCACATCTAACAACAAGATAAGATTCACTCTAGGAAACAAAAGATGTTGCTTGTTGGAATTTGTAAAAATATGTATTAGACAAAAGTATTACCTTCACGAGTAAGGGAACCATTCTTGTAGACCAGCATTACCATGTAGTTTTCAGGGTCCACAGGATTCGGGAAAACATGTCCTTCCAGTCTAGGTTGAGGCTCTTTAGTGATCCCAAAGACCTGAGCAATAAGCATGAAGAGATTACAACTAAAGGGACCTATATCAATCTAGATAGAAACTGAAGCTTGAGTAGTAATAAAGTAACATTAATATTCAGTTTATGACTCTTATATTATGCATATTAAAACTAATCAGCACCTAATGATGATGGTATGTGTACCTCCATATAAACTGTCAAGGAATGCTACTGTCTGTGGTCACAAAATAAACTACTCTACATTCTAGCTTAAGAATTCAAACACGGACAACTAGGATTGTATGTTTAACTTACAGTGTCACTAGTGCCAACACTAATTGCCAAATCTCCTGGAGTATTTAGGGTTAAACCTGCAGGATCAAGACGCTTTTAGATGATAAAAAGATAGGAGTGCAAGCCAAATTAGAACAGTTGGAAGAGATTTTTCATTTTTTGGTTGGGAGAGAGGGGGATGATAAAGCTGAAAAAGTGAAAGGTTTAAAAACAACAAAAACCAACTAGCACTGAACCATTACAAATAGCCGAGGATAAATAAGCCAATTTCTCCATTTCAAGCAAATGTCTTAATTAGAATATAGGTCTTGCAACACTAACTTGGAAGACTTATGAATTCACTGTATAGTGTATACTGACAATTTCAATCCTTAATCATTTCCAGTCATCAGGGCACATGGGCAGATGGTTAGTAATTTGATAGGAGTTTACTAAAGAGAAATTTTTTGCAAATATTTTAAAGGAAAAAAATACTGCCTTCTTTGATTTTCATTTATCACTTATTACTAGAAACCTATATAACATCTTCTGCATTGATCATTAGATCCATTGCTAGCGTATGATTCAAAACACATTAGTTAGATAAAAAGTTAATTCAAATCTTCAACAAAGTTTTCAATGTATAGAAGCTGATTCAAAAAGTTTCAAACATTTAAAAACCATCAATTGTCTAAGACTATTTTTTTTTTACTTGTAAGTTAAACAGCACCCGGTGGGTCTTGAACCCAGAACCTCATCCTCCACCTTGAACTTACAAGGGGGTGAAGTGCCATCTGAACTAGAGCTCTTTGGTATCTAAGATAGTAAAATTTTTAACAAGCTAAAGTTGAAGATTTTAAAAAGCCTTCACTCATTTAATATTTATAACATTTGAAATCGGATTATATACCCAAACTGGCATTGGGGATGTCAGAGAGACTGATTACAGACACAATTGGTGGATCTTGAACCCGTGACCTCACCCTCCACCTTGTCCTTACAAGGGAAGGAGATATCATTTGAGTTTAAATTGTTGTTTAAAATAAGTTTAACCCACACATTTAGAGAAGGCCTTCTGTTGAGTATACCACTCGCTCAAAAACAAAAATAAATATATTAAACATGCTCTGTACTGACTTTGCATATAGCTAAGTTTATTTGTCAGGAAAGCATGTCCTGTGGTTTAAGTAAACAGATAGCGAAAAGGCAACCAGTGGCACTTTTGGAAAATAATAACATAAATTACATAGAAATAAACCATATATCCTGGTAAGAGTGTGATGTTTAGAAGGTGTCTAAAAGAATTTTCTAATCGAAAAAATATGAAAGTAGAAGTTAGGGATAAAAAAAGGTTATGCACCTGCAAGACTGTTAGGGTTGTCTCCAGACCACTGAACAACCAAGCAATTCTTATTGAAGTGAAACCTGAAAGTAGATAAAAATGAAATTCTGGATGTCAATCTAAATGTATTCTGCAAGCTAGATGCACAGTTTTACATATATAACTCTGTGACATACTTATTCCAAATTTCACAATACTTTTCAATGCAATTTTGATCCATTTAGGTAATCAAATGCAGGTGTCACTTGTAGGTTATGTTACAACTAAAATAATACAACTATTCAGGTGTGGAATAAGTTTATATGTTCCTAATGCATAGAAAGAGTTAACACACGAAATTGGAATTAATCAAATGTCCACAAATTGCATTTTACAGAACATCAAAACCATGATTAATAAAAAAATATAATGCTAACCTCTCTACAAAGTAGGAAGCAATAGAACCAGCAACAGCATGGGCAGGGGCTAACTTCCCAAGTTTTTCCTCCAAATTAGGGGCAGTGGCCTGTAAGAATTATAAAAATCAATGATTATTAATTAAAAAGGAAAAATCAAACTAATAATCAAGCTCTTAATTTTTTCTAAAAGTAACAAAATTGATTCCAGAAGAATCATGGGATTTATCATGAACCAAGATCTCCCAAAGTACAACAAACCTCTAAAGCTATCTTAGACCAGGCTCTTTGCTTTATGTCCATCAAGTTCATCCCAGCACCATCAGTTTCATCAATACAAGCATAAGAACCAATCAGAAGAGACGCCACGAAAGAGCTAACAAGGGATATCCTCTCAGTATCATGATAAACTTCTGGCTGTGTCTCGAATATCTTCCTAATTTGGGGGCCAGTATATCTTTCATGAGCACGTGACCCTGTAAGTCGAGCCAACTCCAAAGCTCCTCCAACAGCCTTTTCAATCTCTCTACATTGTGCAGTAGTGCTGCTGTCCATCCATATAGGCGATTCCTTTACGGAAAAGGCACTGCCAAGCTGATCCACCAATGCCTTCTTGGGATCCAATAAAGATAATATAGCAGAACTGCCACTCTTCCAATACACACTACCGTGTTGCTGTCCACTACCTGAAACAGCAGTAATTTTCCCAAAATCCAATTTTTTCGACAGTTTTTGAAGCATGAGATCCAAAGCTTCCACCCACATTAATGTGGGTGAGACTATTCTGCCATTATCAGAGGGGTCCCTGTAAACCCCATCTTTGGTTTTGTAATGAGGCAACTCAGTATCAAAATGAACCAGCTCTGAATTAACAATGTTGAGATTGGAGTCCAACACAGTTGCCTTTAAGGACCTTTTAAAAAAATAAAAATTGATGCAATTCAGATTACAAATATTCCAATCCCACAAAATAATTGTCAAAAATAAAAATCTAATAGACCAAAGAAAAAGAAAAAAAAGAGACAAGTCACTGATCAATAACAGTCTTATCCCATTGTATGAAATAATTCCAAACCCTAATAAATTTCCCAATGAATGAAATATGATCAAAATCATAAGAACCCATTATTAACACAAAGATACCAAGCAGTCAAAATAGCAATCTGGGTACTTCTGATTTGCTGATTATTATAAAAAAAAATGAAGTGAAAAAACAGAGTAAGAAAGAGATCAGAGAATAGTGGCTTACTGAGTAGAGCTGTCAAATCCAAGAAAGTATGAGTCTTGAGGGAGAGACAATTCCTCCATTCGAGCACAATACCAAGTGATTCTATCTGGGTTCAGAGACACAACAAGAGATGAGTTTTAAATTCAGAATGAAGTTGAGGAAAATTGACAGAGCTCACTCTGTTTCTTCTTCTCTGTTTGTGTTTATATTTAGTATTGGATACATTGGCGCTTGAAACGAAAGGTTGGTAATAACTAATATTATAAGATCCAATTAAAGCGCAGAGTTTCAGGATAAGGACGAGTGATTTGGCAGTGATTAGTTAGTAGTATACAAATTAATCAGGAGATAAATTTGGATACAAATTAATCTGTATCATGATCTATCTGAAATAACCCACTCAAATTTTATTCACCCAATATAGTCAACAACAAAGAGAGTAAGGCAAGTTTTATTCACCCAATATAGTCAAGAACAAAGAGAGTAATTTTTTAATTTCACAACAAAAGCAGACTGAAATTGTCAACTTTATGCCCAAAAAAAAAAAAAAAATATTTGAGAGAGTCTATGTATGGTTGATAGAGCAATAAAAGTCAGCCACGTCAGCCTCTTTTTTTTTATAAGTTGGATATTGTTATTTTTTTCATCCCTATTGTAAAAAGATTTAAAAAAAAAAAAATCAAATTCTAATGCCACTAGAATTATTAAAGGAGTTGTAACTTGTAAGTAAAAGAATACTCGTATACTACAAGCTCTCTTATAACATGTGAACTCTACAAATTAGTGAAACTTATATATATTATGAAAGACTCGCTGCGACTGCATGCAACAAATACAATATATATCTTTTTGAAATTATGGATCATTCTTTACCCATGATGCATTAATGTTGTTGTGAATTTTTTATTATTATTTATTTTAAGTTATTGTAGTATTGGTTAAGATCGTTATTAGGTTGAGTGGTGTTCAATTTTTTTTAATAAGTTTGATCTTATTTATAAGCTATTGGATAAACTTATTTTTTTCTCGTATAAAATAAATACAATGTTTCATTTTTTTTTTTTTTTTTTTTTGAGTTCTTTACAAATCTAGGCTAATGAGAAATTAGATTGGATAGATTAATACTTGAGAGATCTATCCAAAAATAACAAAGAATAATATTTGAGAGAGAAACTTATATCGATTCTCATTCGCTTATAATCTTGTTTGATATTGATTTTGCTACATAACAAATATACACAAAATTTTTCCAAGTCCAAAATAGATTCTTAATTTTGTTAAATAAATGAACATTCCACGAGTTTTTCTCAAAAGTCCAAAATAGCTAAACTTATTTACAACTCTACTACTAATATTACCTTTTTATCTAGTCCAAAGAAGCCTACTCTGAAAATAGCTAGGGAGAAAGTTAAGCGGAGTCCAATTATAGACGTCTTTCTCAACCTCTTTTCATTGGGATGGGAGGTTATAAATGGTAAAATCGCACTAACAAACAATGAGTAACTTTGCCTTTCATCATATAGGCAAGAGACATGAACGATTGAAAATGCTCAAGAAAGTTTGTCACTCGCTAGACTATTTTATAAATAAATATTGCTCTTAACCTCTCGTACTGCCTGAAAGTCCCAATAAAATGCTCATCAATCACTTTAAACTGGCGTATTGAGAAGGTTCAAGGCAATGAACAAAAAGAAAGGCGTTACATTATATTTTATTATTGCATACAAATTGTATGCATGAGTCATGACCCCTACTCTTGTTCACAATAAACTATCCTTGTATCTAATAGTAACTGCATCAAAAGTATAATAACAAAATAGGAATCTACCTGACCTAATCCGTAATTACATCACTATTTCTTGAAGCCTGTCTCTAGAAATAAACTAAGGTCTACCTTAACATCGTCCCAGTTTGAACTATTTAGCTCAACCCTAGACCTTTCAGTAACATGATTCCCATTCCACTAACCAGATATTCAATTTCCTTCACTTGGAACCCGCTTTAAGCCAGTAATTTACAGTGGTCAATGGCTACATATGACCCGGCCCTTCCCATACGCAAGGACATGGCTGCAATTATTAAGACATCTGATCCCCAGAAGGCCATCATTCTTGGTCTCTGATGCTGAAAGACAAAAGGTGTGAATGCCAAAGACAGCCGGATTCCCCACATCCCCATTAACGAAATAATTCAGGGAAAGACCACATTAAGAATCTTGCAAAAATGTCAGACTCCAAAAACTCAATATGAGCAGCACGTCCGATGAAGGAGTTCAAATTCTTGCCATAGGAGGATGTATCAAAGTTGACATCACAGCGAATGAATACTCGCTGCTCAGAAGAAGGGGCTCGTATCTGGTCCAAGCAATCATTTAGCATCTCTAGAAATAGTTTGCCCTTTTTTGAGAAGTCCCAAGAGGCTGCTTGGCAAGTTTCAATTCTGGCTGAATGGTATGGAACGTAACCATCCTGAGAGATAATGAATTAATAGCATCCCGTTAAATGGAGAAAAAGTGACAATAAACGGTAAAAAGAAGAGGCAAAAAAGAATCTCAATAGGTCTTCCTACTTGCTCAGTCAACTAAAACAGAAGTGGTTCAAATATAAAATTGATGTAATCAATAAGGACTTTTTTCTTTATTGGATGAGTCAAATATCCTTTTATTTATTTATTTTTATAACAAGAGTGTCTAGACCTCTTCGAATATCTGACTATTCTCTTGGGCGAGTGCATTCTCCCCGTCTCTTGGGAGTGGCCCCAAGATGCTGCCAAAAGGTTTCGAACCCAGGATCCCATGGATATCATAAGACCTTAGGAACTACTAAGTCAACCCCTTGAGGTTGGACGAGTCAAATATCAAAAGGAACATTCACATAGAAAATGCAAAAAATGGTCATAGCAATAAAAAGAAAATGCATGTCTTTCTAAATGACTTTAACTTCATGAAATGTTAAAGAAACTGAATTCCATCCAATCAGAATTTATTAAAACTTAGCATAAAATCCTCCTAGCTTTTCCATTTGGGAAGAAAGAACACTGTCATGTAGTTGCATTTCCATCTAGTACTTCTAAAAGTCAGTCTGGTAATCATTAAATACAAAGTAACATTACCATATCTTTCACTATCAGGCCTACATTAAATCTTCCAAAATGTAAAAATGAAGAACAGAATATTGTGTCCCAACGCTCCAGCATACAAGGGCATGACTATTATTAGGAGGGGAGATTTTACCAAAGAAGAAGTATGAGTGG
This sequence comes from Quercus ilex subsp. ballota, assembly GCA_032727855.1. Lineage (NCBI taxonomy): Eukaryota > Viridiplantae > Streptophyta > Magnoliopsida > Fagales > Fagaceae > Quercus > Quercus ilex. The sequence goes on from CM064919.1 coordinate 40,461,795, forward strand.
TGCTAGCAAAATCCAAACACAAATTTAAAAGAGAAATATTGATAGAATGCAACCCTAATGAATGTGGTGAAAACAAAGGGTCTGAAGAAATAAGACCATTCCAAATAAGCCTGTTGAATAGGAAGGGATACCTGAGGTGAAGATAACAGGATGATATGCTTGAAATTCTCCAGTGTTTTCTGCTGAAATAAGAAAGAGAACCGTTTGAGGCTTCAAACAAAGAGTTAGGTTGCAAGAAAATAGCCTCCTCTCTCTAATAGGTCCTAGCCTCAATTATTCACTTTGGAAGTCAGAAAAATACATTAAATTTGCATATGTACTTATATCTCAATTTTATATCTTCTCCCAAGAGTGCAAAAAATACACAAGGCCTGAATCTCATTGTTGTGGTATGAAAATAAATTAAATATTATGTTGCAATCTCTCTCATTTTCTATTTTGTGGGGAAAAGTTAAATAATATATATATATATATATATATATATATGTTTTACCTAAACATGATCAACAGAAGAACTTGTCCATTACCTTACACAGCTTGTAGAAGAATGTATTTTGGAGATCCGGGTCATCTGTGAAAGTAAGCTGATGAATGCACTGCGTGCCCTTAAACTTCTTCAAAAGCCACAGCCCAGAGTTAAATAAAGAGTTTGAACTATAAAGATATCCCAAGTGCGGACCAGATATAGAAACATATGTATATAAGTATCTTAGGAATGGCTCCATAATGCTCTCTGCAAAAAAAAATTAAAAATAAAAAGAAAAGAAGAAAAGGCAGAGTTAGAACCAAATTAGAAACTGGAAGCATCAAGGCATCCAAAGCTACTTTCCTACCTGCTAATGCTGTTCTTAAAATCACATTTCCAATAGAATGTCCCACAAAACTAAGCTTAATGTCTCCTAAGGGTCCAGATCTTGAAAATTTATCCATCTTTTTTTTAACGAAAGAAACCACTTCCTGAGCAAGCCTTAGTCCCATTTCTCTGAAATCATCAGAAGTTTTGTCTTCATTTGCTTCAGACATAAGAAACTCTGTCTTTGGGTCAATCAGAAGCCACTGATTTCTAACAAGCCGTAAATCCAGGTGATGCCCCTACAGTGTTTTGAGTTGTAACAGGTAAAATTAATCTTCTGTTCTATGCTTTACCCACAATGCAGTACAGAACATGAATAAAATAGACTTCAAAAGTAATGTTCTGATAACCAAACTGGGTCTACACTATGCACTTTTTTTATCCAAGAAATTACCGATATTGAACAGGACCGACACATACCATAAAAACCTACCTCAAATGCTAACAAGACATACAGGCACGCCAACAATAAATGATGCAGGAGGCAATGGGAAGACAGATTTATTATATTTTATTTGATTTTATGTATCATGGGCAACTTTGTAATTTCATAATATTCTGGAATGGGCTGGGTTAACAGTCCATTAGCTCTTCTTTTAGGCTTTATTTTAAGCTTGGTTATTTAGTTGGGCTTAGCAGTAAAAGCCTAAGGAGTCCAAGTCCAAGTCTTATTAGGGTTTTAAGAAATCCTAGTTCAACTAGGATTAGGTATTAGACTTGTATTTAAAGAGTAGTAGGTGGCGTTTGGGTATTGATGAAACCAGACAGCATTTGCGTATGCGTTTCCCTTTCTTTTTTTTTTTTCTTTTTTTTTGAGCTTTGAGAAGCGCATTTCAGCTGAAAGTGGTCTGTCAGTGGGTCCCATGCACTGTTCACAGGACCCACAAACCTATTTATTCAGCAACTTTTTCATTAAAAATTGGTCCCACAACACTATTCATATATTTAAAAATTATTTTACTACAGTATTTTCAGTTTTCAACAAAATAAGCGGTATCCAAACGGACCCGTAATGCTTTATATTGAGATGATGAATGTTTTCAGAATTATTTTTTGATAGATAAAATATATAGAATGAATGTTTTCAGAATTTACGAGCTATGAAGCTTTCTTTTATGGTTTGTGTGATGCAACCTTCTCCGAGGTGTGATGCTTAGAAAGTCTAGGTGTGATTCATAGATATTTATATTTTATTTTATTGTTCACAGATCACTGTTCACAGCATGGGAACAGCCCCCCAAACCTTGATTGTTCTCCTTTATTTCATCCCCAAGCCCTATAATCCTTGTCCCCTTTGGAAACACTATAACATTCCTCTTATTTTCTAGCCTATTTCCCACCAAAACCTAACCCTAAACCCTCAAAACAGGGGTATTACCAGATCTGCCTGAACAGTTCTAAATAAGATTATGTTTGTTACCCTTGTCCTATATCACATGGTTGTGGCGATTATAACAGCATGAAATCTAATCTCTGGTAACTTATTTGAAGGTGTTTGGCCGGAATGCTCTCAAATGACACTTTCATTATCAATGAAGAGTTTCTAGGGTAGTGCAACTTAATTTTGTGGTGACCAGCAAGTTAACAAATAAAGTTCTATTCTTTTAGCAACTGATACACAAATAGGGTGAAATAGATGGGTTGAGTTCAAGTAACACCTAGTGTAACTTTAAACAATGTTACACCACTTAATATTTTTAAATTGGATGCGAATTTTGACAAATCCACCGTTGGTTACATTATCTTCGTATATTCTTCATGCTTGCAAATTTTCAAAATAATCAAATATCAATAACCATGTCATCAATCAATTGTTTAAATTCAAGATTTTGTAGTTTATAATAATAAATAAAAGATAAGTATATGGATCAAATGGTAAATAACATTCGATTGACATAAAAATTGGCATGTAAGTTATTAGGTGGTCTAACATTTCTTAGAGTTACACTAAGTGTAACTTGAACCCAACCCGAAATATATATATATATATATATGTATGTATGTATGTATGTATGTACGTACGTATGTATGGCTTAAATATCCTTTCCCTATCTCACTGGACTCACCTTGCGTCATTTCATTCCTTGTCAGAAAAGAATCGTGGGAAAAAGGAAAAAGGACTATATTTAGTAATGTTAAAATTCGATCTTATCAATACCCTTCAGCCTAATAATTGTAAAACTGGTAAAATGAAACAAGAACCTTTCCTAGCATGGTGAAATTAACTTGAAGTGAAATGTACCATGTTTATGACCAATTAAATTAGAATGGAGCTAACAGAGCTAGCATGCTTGCAATGTACCGTACCATTGCTCTATGGTTCTTTTCAAAATTTCCCTGATGAGCATCACTGGCTTACAAAGTGCTAGAAACCTCATTGAAGTGTCATAAGACATGAATATATTTCAATTAAGTAAGCAACAACTTCAAACCAAAAGCAATTTCAGAACCCTGACAAGTATTACTTTGAAATAACAGATAATTTACATTAGCAAGTAAGATTTTCAATGTGGCAACTTCTAGAAACATCACAATGAGAATGATATACAAAAAAGCAATGGCATGTTCATATTTAGGCATGGCTGTAGAGAGTAAAACTTGCCTGAAACCCGTGCACAAAGACAACAATCCTCAAAACACGACCATTTTGGAGTGAGCCAGAACCAGATTTCTTGTTGGCAGCTGCAGAGCTGGGTCCAGTAAGTGGGCCCATCGAATTTATCACATCAAAATGTCTCAAGTATGAATTTTCACTGGAAGAGCGCCGCCTAGCATTCATCACACGTTCTACAATTACAATAGGAATATGTGATGGATTTCCAAACATTTGCATGTCTTGAATTGACCGATTGTTGATCTGCATGAAGCAATACCTATTTATAGAAATCCAATTATACAGGAAACAAGGATAAGAAAGAAATCCATTTGAGAATAATTACTCACATTCATCTGTGCAATACTTCGCCTATGAAGCTCAGCACGTGTAGCTGCAGTTTGGGCAGGCTGTACAGATAAAATAGAGTTCCCACGTCAGACACTGAAGTGAATGACTATTTGTCCATGTAGTTGAAAGGGTAAACCAAGATTAACATTATGTAAACAGTGGTAATAAAGCAATGTAGTACAAATATGAGCACTTACATCATCAGTTAACTTCCACAAACTTGAAACTCTTTTATGGGAACCATTATGGGAAGACTCATCACCTCCACTATTTAAATAGTGATGAGGCATCTCAACCTTAGAGTGTACCATCCATATTGACCATTCAGCTCTCCGATCCTTAGCCCACGCATCACGCAGGAATTCCAATATCTTCCTTTCATTAGCCCTAGAATAATGAATTATAGTTCGGCATGAAAAAAAGCTTAAAAAGAGCATAGGCAACCACCATATCACAGGTTCAAGTCTTTATTTTGTTAACTTGTGGCTATGGACAAAGATGTCATAATCCACCAAGAAAGGGGTCCCAAGCTCGTTATTCAACTCTTTAAATGAACTCAGGCTGCTCCTTTGAAAGTTGGAATTTATCAAAAATCTCAGTAACCACTTGGTATCTTGGCAAAAATCCCCTTTATTATCTCAAAAACCTATTTAGCCACTAGCTAACCATCTCAATCCCCATAAATATTGACCTATAAAAGTATTCTCATGAATGAACCACCAATAACCACAGCACTTAATACAATTCATATAGAGAAATTGTTGAATTTAATAAAATTTCAGCTGCTTATTTTAAGCTTTGAGGGTGTGATTGCCATCTCTTTTAAAAGTGTGATTGACTAATTTAGTAGATATATCTAAAGTAACATTCATTTTACTTCACTGTTATATTCTGAGCTATTTCATTTACTTTTCAATTAGTAACATTCATTTTACTCCACTTAGGCTTTGTGCTTTTGCACCCAGGCTGTAGTGACGTTAGAGCCTTAATAATGCACCTTGATCCTTTAATAACACTGCTGAATGTTAGAATTTGAATGGACTTTTGAAATTAAAATTAATAAAATCAGGCAAAGTTTATATACAATTTCAAGGATATGGAGAAAATCTAACCTGTGGAAATGCAAAAAAGTATTCCATAAATATGACACTTGATCACCCAGTGAATGAAAAGAGTTCAACAAATCACCCCTAGATAAGCGGCGAAGCAATTCCTCACTTCGAAAATCTAGACTGCCATTTGCTCTCTATTCAAGAACAGAAGACATTACTAAGTAAGCATTACAAAACCTTAGAATCAGAGGAAATTACAAAAAAAGAATCAAGAATACTCTGCTGAAAAGTAAGGACCTCAAGACCATTTCGTGGCTTGCCTTGTCCTGAAACTTCATCTGCAGCACCCAAATTTTTTTTCAGGACAGAACCAAACAAATTTGTATCATCCATGTTGGATATAAAATCAGTCAAATCAACAGCGTGGTCAATTGCTCGGCTAAGTTTTTGTAGCTCTTCAAGCAAGATGTCACGAGCAGTTAATAATGCTTTAACAAGCATGACGTCTTTAAAATCTACAGAAGCAACCTGGTCCAATGCATAGCCATCACAAATACAACTGTTAATACTTGAAAGAACACTGTTTAAAGAACTGGAAACAAACACACTATTAGCGGGTAAAATAAAATGTGCAAGCACCTCCATTCTGAAATACATTAAAACACTGGCTTACAAAAATTGACTCTTCAGATTCTATTAACAAGTCTTTACTCCTTTGGGCATTAGGCACAAAGCCATTAGTCATTATGGCAACTTTCTACCAAACCAAAGCTTCCTTATTTTCCTTTTTCAGCAAATCCATACAAGAAAGAAACATGTTGATGCAGTCAGCAAAGAGATCAAGAAAAAACAAGATTAAAAACCCAAAAACTAAAGAATTGTTGTCTAATTTTGATGTGGGACATTCTTTGCATCTTTCATAGGTTACCTTAGTTATTTTCGACTTTTAGTATCAACTTTCTTTAGGTTGGAAAGTTCCAAGATTAGTTTTAATTAAGTTTCACTAGGGTAATTTGGTAATTTCAAGATATTCTAGAATGGGTTGTACAAGAGGCTCATGACACCAATTTTATGTCCTTTTTCTATTTGGTTTAGAAGTTCTTAACAATTTTTGTTTGTTACTAGCAAAGTTATAAAACGGAACCATGATGACCAGTTTAACTGTGAACTGGTCATCAGTCCGATTTTTAAAACAAAAAAAAAAAAAAAAAAAAAAAAACCCTAATAAAAGCTTCAAACCATTTGAACCAAGGTCAGAACAGTCAAACACACAGCAACTATTGCGAGGGTGGATGTGGGCGGTGGGTCTAGAGGCAACCCTGAGGCTGTCACGCCTTGCGCAAGGCCACGCGTCAACTTTCCAGTCACCATCACCGGAAACCCTCCCACCATAGGGACTCATACAGTCTTAAGCAGAACCAAAATGGCCAGAAACACAAAATCCAGAAACAGAGACGCCTTCAAATTGAAGGGGAGAGAGACTGAGATTAAAAATATGCACAGCTTGAAAGATAAGCTTTTGACAGCAAGACTAAATGGTTTTATTATTATGATTCCTTTCTATGTCTACATGTTTGTAAATGTGGGGAAGAGAATTAAACATTATTTGTGTTTTGTTATTATTTTCTATTTATTTCATACTAATTGTGAAAATACATTTGAAAGGTATTTCATCTTTTCAGATCATGCAAAATAAATTGCATTGCAAAGTTGAATACAAAGTCATCCTATTTGTTAAGCAAACACTGCCATTATGCCAAGAAGAATATGACAAAAACTGAAGCTACAGTATAAGTACAATTTACAGTAACAAGCACATCCACCTGCGCGCACAGATAGATACACACACATACCACAACCAAAACATGCACAGACGGAGTATTGATAAACACAAATTGTCATTGTTGGGTAGATGCACCAGACAGCTAATTATTTGGTTAAAAGAAACAAAGATCCAATGTGCTTTAACTCAAATGGATCTTCCTACTCAAAGAACAGGTTGTGGGGGAGGTTGTGAGTTCAATAGCTAGGTGCATGTGCAAGTTACCAAAAGAAAAAGAAAGGAACCAAACAGCCAGGTAAAAGTTTCAGCCAAATAAATAAATTGTGCTAGAACATACTTTCGACCCAACGGAACTGTCACCTGCATCATCTTGAGCAGTGCTGGAATCACTGAAATAATTCAACTGACCATGTTACTTCAACAAATAAATACAATAATGAATTATCCAAAGAAAGTGTAAATAAAGGAATGTGATAGTAACCATGTTATCCATTTTAGTAGCATATGCAACAAACCTGGGTACCTTCAGGGGGGACATGGAAGAACCAACTTTCAGTAGACTGGTGTGTATGCTTACATCAACAAGCACAGCATGGAAAGCATCGAAATGAACAGGGCAATAAGAATGCAACCCTAGAAGAGCTTTAGGAGGAATTCGAAATTCATGCACTGCAGAAGGGGAAGTATCAAGAGAATCCAGTATCTCAGACCTACAGAAATTAATAACAATCACCATCATATTAAATTCCAATGGAAATCCAAGCATGCATTAATTGGCAAAAGCAGACTCTTAGACTTTCAACTCACCCTTTTTTAAGGGCTGGAGCATACATAAGCTCAAACTTCAAAATAACTGCAGAAGTGGGTGGACCCTGCAAATAAAGTGCCATATAATTAGGCAAGACATGATAACAGTAGTAGATACCAAAGGCCAAAAAGCGAGCAGAGAGAGAGAGAGTGTGTGAGAGGGATACACTACCTCATATCTACCAACAGGTAGATTAAATGAGATCATGATGGATAAGAGAACATCCTGCCTAGCATACTTGATCCGGAAAGGCTGGGTTGAGAAACTGTTGTCTGTGTCATCAATCCTCCATACTCCGTATACATCATCAGAACCCAGATCAGGAACTACAGCTCAAAAAATTTTCACTACCTCTTAGTCCTTAGCTTGTCTAAAGAAATATCAAAGATCCCAACTACCAGAAAAGTTTCTATTTAAGCGATGCAAACATATCTACAATCAGTGATAAAATGCAGAATATCTAATAAATCAAAATCATTGGAAGTCATCTAAATATCTTGAAGAACTCCTTGTCAAACATTCTGAAGCAACCATGTACTTCATCATGGGTGCACCTAACTGAACTGAGCTACCTTAGAATCTAAATGCTAGAATAAAAATGACCACCTAATCACAATCTCAGCCAAAATGAGGGAGAATTAAGTGGGGGAAATCTCTGGAGGGGTTTTTTCTTTTCCTTCATAATTCAGATGAGTAAACATCATGAGCAGGGAACATAGATCTACAATCCACATCAAGTCATGCCCCCCTACAATACTAATAATGGAAAAATGTGCAAAGAAGACTTTTTCTACATAAATGAGCTAGGAAACATTAGCTAGTAAATTCTATATTATTCGGGCCATCGAATTCTCTCTTGAAATGTTTTAGCCAAATCATTATAGAATTCAATAAAAAAAAAATTTAAAAGATCAAAAGAAAATAAAAAATCAACTTTCCAATCTACCATTGAATTATTTAAAGAAGCAAATAATATTGCCATTAAAATTGAAATTATATCTCTAATAGTGCGGCTAGTTATTGAAATCAAAATATGCATCAGCTTTTCAACACTACTTTATGATATCAAACACCAGAATTTCAAATTTTATTTCAAGAATGGCCACCTTCACAATATACCAAAAAATGATAAAATTGTCAGTTTTCACTGCAGGCTAATCAATTAGCAACATAGCTCAATCTTGAATTCACAAAGCCACTGGCCAATTGCATAAACTGCAAAGTTCATATTTGAGTTTTAAAAGGAGCTGTTTTAGACCATATACTTGTAATTTAGGTATGCCTCCAAATTGCAACATGCACAGACACAAATATTAAATCTTCAAAGAGCTCTGGACAACTCATTAGCAACACACACACACGCGCACAGAGATCAAAACCAGATACGTAATTGATAAAAGCAAAGAGGATAACCATTACAACACGAATAACACACCTTCATATTGAACAACTCTTGCTGGAGTTCCCAAAGAAGTATAGTCATCATCTTCCCATCTCAAAGTAATCTTAATTTGATACCATCTGGACAAAGAAAACACTGATAAGCAAAAGAGTAATTCATCTCCAAAATCTAGTCTAAGCGTGTTTGGATGCTATTTGATGATTCCTTATTTACTAAAAGTAAAATACAATAGAAAACAAGTTTTTTTTTTGGAGCACACCAAAGTTCAAGAGGCCCCAAAAGCTGGTTTTTTTGGGCTTGCCAAACACACAAACAAAAAAAAAATAAAGAAGATCAAGTTCACAATAAGTAATGAATTTACAAGCACATACCCCTGCTGGAAAAGGTCAAGATTGTGAAACCTATGAATGTAAATGGCAATTTCCTGTGCAGTGTCCAACATAGCCACCGGCTTAACCCTGGCCGGGTGGGGCTTAGCATCAGGCAACCTCTTTGCTGACCAAGTCCTATATTTCAAACCAATGAACCACCCCAAATGCCGATACATACGTAACCCACTATTAGTGATTTTTGCATCCCTTTCTTTTTCAACCAATATCAGTTATAAGTTACAACTGCAACCTCCCGCCAAATCTACATATTTCTTTTCTGAAGCCCCATAATTCACAAAAAAATCAAACGAACTCTCTCACACATCACTATAAGAGACACGAGAATTTCACAACCGATCACGAAAATTCTCACTCTTTGCTGTATGAATCCACTTTCAAGAGTTCTCAATTTCTAGAGCTGCAAAGAAGTTTATGACATAATCAGGTAGGTACAAGAGTGAAAAACTAAAGAACTTTTCATTAACACCCCCCCCCCCCCAAAAAAAAAAAAAATGGTCATTTAGAGAGAAAGCATGATGTTGATTCATTACCAAGATTATTAAGTACAACCAATGTAGCTTATCAATTATCCTTATAAATTTACACCGTACTGGTAGTTAGAAGACGCGCGCGCACATTAGCAATTGCAAAAGGAAACAATCAAGGGTCCTCCTCCTAAGATTTGCCCTTAAGGAAGCATCAAGAAACATTTAAATGCTACTTTATTAGCTGCATTTTGTAAACAAATTCACAGTTTGTTAACCCTTTTTTTATTATTTAAATAATACTCCTATATATTTGTTCAACTTTCTTTAAGGTAAAAGCGAATAGGAAAAAAATAGAGACACATTAATAAATACGCAGACAAAATCCATGAAATCAAATCGTGAAAAACACTTGGAGGCCATCAGTGAAAACTAATGTGTGGCCAACGGGTGCTTGGCCCAGTTGGTAAGGCTCGGACACATCGTCTAACCTATCTAAGTTTGAGTCCCACTGCCAGCAGGAGTCCGTTGGCAGACATCTACACGGGTTGGCCCAAGGGTTTTAACCTTAGCGCCCTCCCGGGGGCTAGCATAACCTAGCGAACCCCTATTTTTATTTACCAAAAAAAAAAAAAAAAACTAATGTGTGCATTAATTGATAGTTCAAGCATTTCTGCAGCTCAATTCTCAAACTATTACACATTCACTTTTTCGGTATTAGATTGCATTTCATTTTCTTAAAAACGGCTATAACTAAAAACGATACTCTTGAAAGAAAAAAAAAAACACATGCACACAAAATTATCAAAGAAACAATTGGTCAGACATGTAACATGTTAAAGACAATTCAGATATGAGCTCATGAATCTTATGATCAAACTTTGAAGGGAAAACAAAATACGAGAAATGCAAAAACGGTGTAAACCTTAAAAACAAAAAAATAAATAAATAAAATAAAAGACAGTAATTAAGTAATTAAGAAGTGAATGGAAGAAAGAGAAGGGAGAAAGTACCACGTGGAGATCTGCTATTTGTGGAAGAGGTCGAAAGCTTTTTTTCGCTAGGGTTCGTAGGTAGCTCTGGGTGCAGAGCAGAGGAGCGAAAAAACTCACAGAGAGAACAGAAAGAAAAAGAACCCTGTAAACCGTACGATGATGTATATTAATCATAGATAGATATAGATATAAACGCTAATTTGCTTTTTCTACTTTCTTTTCTAGTGTGTGTGTGTTTCATTTACGATGATGTCCCTGACAACAATGCCTTTCTGTTTTATGCATGGTTCAGTGAGACCGAGTCTTAATAATAATGGAGGGATATTATTGAGAATTGGGTCAGCTAAGCTATTCCCTGTTGTTGCTTTTGGGCCTACAATTTTGATTTGGGCTAATTCGGTTGTGTTTAGGCTCAAACTCTCCGCTAATCCCAGTTAGCTTTTAATACTTTGGGCATGTTGTGGGTTTCAATGGCCGCAAGGCTAAAGGAGATTTATAAGCCCGGTTGGTCCTAATAGTAGGCCAGATTTGGGCCCAAATTTAACTGGACTTTTTTTTTTTTTTAGAAAAAATTTAACTGGACTTGAAGAAATGATTTAAGTACAAAAAGTTGCTTATTATAACTTTTTATGACAAAGTTTTACAACCCAACTTGCAATTTTTGTATTTTCAATTGCCAGGACATATATGAATCATGTTAAGAATATATGTCAATTTAGTATTGGTTAATTTTTTGACAAAATGCACTTTACTTGTAATTGGGTAGATCTAGAATGTGTTTAGTACTTCAAGGAACAAGGTTTCAAATTCAAGTGTTAAAGTCATGCAAATCTGTCTAAGATTCAAGTGAAAAAATGCTGGTTTTTAAATCTCGACAACTAGTATTTATCAAGGTTTAAAAAATTGTTTCAGCCTGATGCTTATCAGCTTTCGACAGATAATCTATCTATCGAGATTTATGAAAATAAGATTTTCAGTTCTAATTTTCATCAAATCCGTGTATACTTGTTTGGGTTTTCTTTTTTGATAACCCTAAACATATATAAGGATTATTTTAAGAGCCGTCACAGCTGATGTAGGTGAGTACAACTTGATGCAAAGAGTTTTCACTGGCAAATTGTGACCGAAGACAATTTGCCATAGTTCATATTTCTCTTCAAGAAGCTGTTGCTTTTGTACGCCGTAGGATTTTGTAACCAAGGAGTTTCGTGATCTTCATCGTGTGAATAAACTGAAAAACTTTGCAGCTAACATCTTTCTCAAGTTGGTGTGTAAGCTGCATACTGGGATCTGCACATCGATTGATTAGTCACATTTTGGGAGCCGTGATTAAAAGGAGAGATTGTCACTACAGAACAAGTCCAATTGGGTATTGGAGTAAGGGTTCAACTGTAGGTTGGTATAAGGTATTGAGATTCCTTTACTTGTAATTGCTTGTTGTGATAATAGTAGATTCTTGAGAGTGGTAACCTTAAAATCACTCGGTGGGGTTTTTGCCTTAGAGGTTTTTCCCATTTGTAAACAAATCACCGTGTTAATTTTATTTTCCGCTGCATATTAACTTAGTTGGTGATTTGTTTGTGCTACCACGCGTATTGCAGATTAATTAACTTAATTAATTCACTTGGCTAATTAATTGGTTAATTTATCACAAGGGGTCAATACATTCTTAGCCTATCATCAATGAAAATGTCCAATGATCAAATCTCTCCATTAGGGATGGCAATTTTGCACCGCTCCTTCCTGCTTCGCCCTGTACGGGTTTTTCCTACCCTGCAAAAGTGGTGGGGCGGGGATGGGGCAAGATTTTAGCCCCGGACCACGGGGCGGGGTAGGGATGGGTTTAAACTTTTTAAACCCACCCCGCCCCACCCCTCCCCGTCCTTGCCCCACCTCGCCCCACGTTGATAAGGGTTATAATTGCAAATTTTTCATACCCCAAAACCCTACTATTTAAACAAACATATCAATATTAGCTTATTTTATTCTATCTAATGTGGTTCTCAGCCTTTATTTTGTTATGTGTTGTCTATGAGTTTTTTTTTTTTTTTTTTTTTTTTTTTTTGTGATTGTCTTGTTGAACACTTGGATATATTATTCAATTTTGTCTAAAAATTGATTTGATTTGATGGGATAAATTTAGTTGTACTTTTAAGTATATTTTTATTAATGAAATAGGTTTCATTAAAAAAAACTATACTAGTTGTAGGGAAAATTAACAAAAAAAAAAAATAGAGTTTTACGTGATGGGGCGGGGCTTCGCAGGGCGCCAAGGGGTGGGGATGCAGTAAGAAAGTTTTTCCCATCATGCGGGACGGGGCGGGAATGAGGCAAAACAAAACCATGTAGGATCCCGCTCCACCCTATTGACATCCCTACTCTCCACCCATATTGTTGTAACTATTAAATTAAATTCTAAAAAATACTTTCCATACTTTTTTCTATTAAAAAGAAAAACCTAAGAGCGAAGCGCACAATGAAACTAGTAACACAAATGATAAAGTTTTTAACCCTAATCTAATTGTAATCTGTTATCATACTATGTAGCGATATATACGTTTAAATTCGTGAAAAATAAATAAAATTTTTAACATATATATAGACTATCTCTAATGCAAAACAAATAAAGACATTATGATCCAATTTATAGAACCAATTATGCGTCAGAAACAATTTTATAGAAGCAATCATGCTCCATGCATGTATATCCTCTTACAAGGTTGACCTCCCTTAATTACGTCCACTACTGATTAGAACGGTATATATAGGATGACATAAAAGTAGATGTTTTGTTTTTTTGATGTGCCATAAAGAAGATATAAAAGTAAAACGCAACTAAAATCCAGAAATTATAGACAGATAGGAACATACGTGGTCCCTTGGGAAGAAGAAATATGGAAAAAAAAAAAGGGTAAAAAATCATGGCAAAGAAGAAGAAAACAAATAAACGAGTTGTTTTCAAAGCATAAAGAAAGTAAAATGGAGTTGTCTCACCCCACATGACGGGGTGAGAGAGCTTTCCCCGTCATGAGGGGCGGAACGGAAATAAAACAAAACAAAACCATGCAGGACGAGGACGAAAATCCCATCCTTCAGCCCCATCCCATTGCCATCCCTACTCTCCACCCATATTGTTGTAACTATCAAATTAAATTCTAAAAAATACTTTCTATACTTTTTTTTATTAAAAAGAAAAACCTAAATGTGAAACGCACGATGAGACTAGTAACACAAATGATAAAGTTTTTAACCCTAATCTAATTGTAATCTGTTATCATTCTATGTAGCGATATATACTTTTAAATTTGTGAAAAATAAATAAAATTTCTAACATATAAATAGACAATCTCTAATGCAAAACAAATAAAGACATTATGATCCAATTTATAGAACCAATTATGCGTGAGACAATTTTATGGAAGCAATCATGCTCCATGCATATATATCCTCTTGCAACTTACAAGGTTGACCTCCCTTAATTACGTCCACTACGGATTTGAACGGTATATATAGGATGACATAAAGTAGATGTTTTGTTTTTTTGATATGCCATAAAGACGAATAGAAGATATAAAAGTAAAACGCAACTAAAATCCAGAAATTATAGACAGATAGGAACATACGTGGTCCCTTGGGAAGAAGAAATATGAAAAATAAAAGTAAAAAATCTTGGCAAGGAAGAAGAAAACAAATAAACGAGTTGTTTTCAAAGTATAAAGAAAGTAAAATAGAGTTGTCTCATCTGTGACTTTGTATGGTCATGGTTGGTACTGTGTGACAGAGTGGGGCTCGAGGTAGACCCGTGAGCTGTGGTGACCTCAAATTAATTTTCGTACTCTTCAGTATTCAGAATCAAAAAGCCATGGACCCATTTACTTTGTCTTCCTCTCTTTTCTCTCTCTGTAGAGTCAGTTCAGTTGGTGATAAGATTAAGATCCTCCCAACTTTGTTTGATTTCGTTTTCATGAACATGACTCATGGGGCTGTTCCAATCGACTGAAACGTGGCCTTGTGCGTATTCATTACTTATGGTTCTTTGTCATCGCTGTGCTATGTGCGCACCATCAATCTCTGTAAAGTACCTTATTTTTTATTTACCAAAAAAGAAAAAGTACTCTTTTTAATGAGTTATTTCAGCCTCACATTTCTCTCTTAAAGTAAGGTGTCAATCACTGTCTCCAATTTATGTCCAATCCTTGCTATTGAAGAGGAGCCAATAATGCAAGCATGGTACAACTACATGATAGTAGCACTTATCCCACCAATCCTCCGAACTCATTAACCCTAATCCCACTTAATCAGTTAATCTCAACTACTCTTGTTTCTCAAAAAAAAAAAAAAAAAAAATCTCAACCACTCTTGGAATTCATTTATCCCATGATCACGGGATTAAAATAACTGTTTTAGACCAAGTTATCACATAAATTTTTTTCCCTGTTTGATGCAGTAAAGTATTGGCTTAGCCTTAGAATATTCCACTCATTATTTATAAGACACTGAAAGACCTCATGATCCAATAATATGATTGATGAAATTAATTTGAGATATTTGGATTTATGACACATCCTTTAAATCTATTAATTAATCTCATCAACTGGGTTTCTCCTCTCATAACTTAAATTGCCCCAAAATGCTATATATTATATTACAAAATAACTTACAATCTTGGGAGTGTAAGTTATTTTACCTCTATCAAATACTCTTTGTTTGATAAAATGGAGAACCCAAAGGATATATCAAATCCTAGTTGGGATTGCAACAGGACGATCCACTCTCACCATATTTATTCCTAATCTGTGTACATAGCTTGCAGATTAACTCTGATCAAGCAAGCAGAAAGCACAACTAATGCGGTGTTTGTTCCAACAGAAGCACGACTGATAAAATCCATTCCCTTAGTAGACGGGTTAATGGGGATGTAAGGATATGGAATGGGACAACACATGGAGTATTTATCCATTTATTGGCAAAAGTGCATATCATATGTTGAGGTGTGATAGAATTAGGAGCACACTGGGAGAGTCCTCTAATACTAGACTAGCACCGGTCACGGCTTCTTACAGAGTATTTGGAAAGTTATAAGTTGCCTCCAAGAATCAAACTCTCATTTGGAATGCTTCATGTGATGCTTTTCAAACTTTCAAAGGGCCCGTGTGCACCGTCAAATATTTCTATATGTTGAACAACGTGCTTCTTTGTTGTAAATGGACAGTCTTGATTAGTCCCCAGTTTCCTTAAATCCCATATATAATACTGAAAAACAAAAATGGCATAGTCAAATTCTTCCTCGTGGCTCGACTGCTCCTTTTCCCTTATTGCTAGCACATCAGCGTAGCCATTGGCTTCACGGCACACATGATGTGGATGGATGATTCAGTCACGCTCAATCAGTTTCCTGCAGTCAAGTCATATACCAACACAGAAATATTCGAGACCCCTGAACCACAATTTGTTAGCCAATTAATAACCATTATCGAGGCTAATACAATATATTTTATATCCTAATCGCCAAGCCATCCCAATACAATATCTTAGTGCTCAAAGTTCTGCAATATTATTCGTTGTGAAGCCAATATTTAATGAAAAGCCTCTGTATCAAATTTTTTCAGCCAATTACGAAGCACACCCCCACCAATGCCTAAAGCACTGGCAGCAGTGTTAAGGGTTACAAAAGGAGAATCTGGCGGGGTCCATTTAATTACCTTGGTTATGCGAGGTGCATGCTTTGTAGTGTTCACTTGTTCTGGTGGCATAGGCATCCTAATTCGAGATAAGGAATCAGAAATGATTGCGGCCTATTGTGAAAAATTCATGTATGCTTGCTGCTGGTGATGTAAACCAATTGATAGCATAGGCTGTAGAGATATGGCTTGAATTGTGAGGAAGGAAGTTTAAACACGTGTTTAAACAGTCAGATTCCAAAGTCAAGTAGAATTCTAAGACTAGTTTGAAAACCACATAAGGAAAAGTAGGCCAAAACAAAGAGTACTAATTCAATTAAGGCCCCGTTTGGTACGCAAGTTTAAACACATGTTTTCAATTTTTAAACAATATTACATGTATTTTTATATTTTTTTTCACCCACACGTATTTTCAAAAAAACTAAAAACTGTTATTTAAGCACACGAAACAAACGGGCCCGAACTAGTACTCTTTGTTTTGGCCGACTTTTCCTTAGTGGTTTTCAAACTAATCTTAGAATTCTACTTGGCTTTGGAATCTAACATGTGATTGGACTATGTGATTGGATTGATAGTCGACTTTCTTCTTTATGTAAACTGATGAGTGCCATGTAATTAGGAGTGTGTGAAAGAAGCTTTTTCTTATGGTGTGTTGCAACTTTTAGACTTGCTTTGCGACTCTATCTTTGGTTTGTGCACAATTGATATTTTTGATTGTGAACCTTTGGTTCATTGATTTTGGTTTGTATTTATGAGAGAGAGCTATTAGTGTGTATTTGGAATTTGGGTTTGTTAGGGTGCCTCTATACCAATTTGCATCATCTCAAATTTGATATAGTGAAACTTCTTATTCATGACTCGTGGATGTAAGCTATTGCCAAATTACATAACTCTTGGTCTTTTGTGTCTATTTTTTTTAGATTAATGTTTTTATTCATATCATTTGTTTTGAGATCTTTCTAAAGCCTAAAATAATTTCAATCAATCAAAGCTAATTTGAGCTTCTGCTATTTTAGGCGGCATTGCAAGCCTTGCAATTTGTTATATTGATCTGGGTTTGTAGGAAATTATGGTAGAAAGTGACTCTGCTACATTGTTCTCCACATTACAGAAGCCTTGCTAGGCCATGCCTTTTGATTTTGGGGTGTCGTAGAAGATATTAAATGGACAGCCTCAAGATTCAAGGATGTTATTCTAAATTCTATCAACACTGCTTGTAATCATGCATCTCATGTGTTGGTTAAAAAAAACTCTCTCAAAAGAACTCGTAGGAATTTTGATAAGTAATGTCTCCCTTTCATTTCGGCATCTTGTACCAAAAGAGACGAATAAATCAATAAAACCAGCTATTGTTTTAAATTTTTTTTTTTTTAAATTTGGTCAAAATTGGCATCCAATAAAAGAACATTGAGTGAAGTTGTAGTCATTGAATAAAACTAAATTTATAGTCAAACTTTATTCTTTAAATTATATTCGTTCAATAAATAGGTCTGATCAAAAAGAATTTTTTTTAAAAAAAAATTCTTTAATAAATTGATAGAGTTTTAGAATCGTGGTGCACTTTAACAACCCTAGAAAATGATAATCTTGCTAGAAATGAAGCAACGTTCGAATTTGTAGTCAAAATTGAGGTGCTTGACTTATGCCTAGCATGAGGAACCATACCAACTCCCACGATACATGAAAGAAAAGTCCTACTTCGATTCACAAATAGACTTTTTTGGCCAAATGCTATTATTATTAATAATTGGGTGTGACAAAGTGAAGGCAACCCCACCAGGACAAATATGCTAGGTAACATAATTCTGCCCAATGTTTTACCATAATCTCATTCTCGGGGATTAATATTTTTTGATTGACAATGAGTCAACAAAGCAGATAGCAACTTAACATCTAGCGGTTACAATATCAATTTCAGGCTGTCATATTCCCCTGATGTAAATTTATTGCAACATTATTTGGACTCTGTTACGTGGGATTTGGACTTCGGACAAGAATGTTTTTTTATAAGTATTCTTGCAGAGTAGAATTTATTGCTATTTTGTAACATGATGTTTAAGTATACCTGTCTTTCTTTGATTGATTTGATAGAGATGTATGTGTTTTTCTTGCATCCGCCGCGTAATCAAGTTGTTTGTTGATAAAAATACTAGCAAACAAGACTTCTCTGTGAAAAACATACCTATGGTTTTTCTTTCTTATCTTTTTGATGAAAGAAAAAAGCATAGTGATTGTGACAACGACAAAGAGAGACAAGACTAGTGAAGAAAATCCTGTGCTACTTCTTTAGTATTTGATGAGATTCGTAACTGAGGCAGAAAAATCTTTTACCCTTAATATATATGCAGAGAACATGCTATTATATATTAATGATTCTTCAGCGAGAGGTTGATATATCACCAGACTTGTAGGTTTTGTAGCTAAGGTGGTATCTCTCCCTTTTAATAAAGGTTTAAATCATCACCCATCTTTTATAACGTAATAGAATCCATTTTTTATTTTTTTAGTTTAGTAAAAAATACAGAAATATAAACTAAGAAAATATGCTTTGACGGTTGTTACTTATTGATACCAATATTTGAGTCCTGATTCCATCAAATTGGCTTTTGCACTATATCACAAAAAAATTGCATGGGGGAATGACCCTACTAAAAGTGAAGGAAGAAAGTGGGAATTAAGGATCTTAATTATACAACATACATAATTTTTATCATTTGAGTGATGGACTTAATACTAATGCTTCTTTCTAAAAAATGATTAAATATGAGTGTGGCTGAGTTTTGGTGGAAGGTGTTGTGTAGGTTTGCGAGAGAGAGAGAGAGAGAGAGAGAGAGAGAGAGAGAGAGAGAGAGAGAGAGAGAGAGAGAGAGAGAGAGAGAGAGAGAGAGAGAGAGAGAGAGAGAGAGAGATTGAATTTTTTTTATATTATTTGTTGGTATAATTTATATTATTTTAATAAGTTGTATGTAAAAATAAAATCTAGAATGTTGGGTGAGTTGTAAAATGAGATTGTAATATAGATAAAGTAGATTTTGAGAATGTAAAATTAATATTTTTTTTGTATTACCGAATGCTAATGCTCTTAAGGATCTTAATTATGCAACATATATATTTTTTATTATTTGAGTGATGAACTTAATACTAATGTTTCGTTCTAAAAAATTGATTAAATATGATTTTTTTAGATATATTCAAAAGTTACAAAGGGGATGAGATTTGAACATTAAATGTTTTCTTTTGGAAAAAAAAGTGTCTATGGGAGAAGAGGCCGAAGACCAAGGAATCCAATCCGAGGATGAACTCACCCAACCTAGCTAAGCAAAGAAAGGTAGGCAAACTCCAAGGACTACACCTGCCCGAGGAAAGCAAAAAAGCCAAAGGACGACTGCCAACCCTGAAAAGCCAAAGGATAAAGGAATGGATGGCAAAGGGAAGGTACAAGACCTGTAAGGGTGGAGGGAGGAAGTTTCCTGAAAAAGACACCTCCCACCTCCGCATTCAATACTCTACATCAACCTAATCAGCTGCATTAATGAAGAAATGACTCCTGAACATCAACTTTACAGCTCACAACTCTATCTACCACCTCCAAAAGGGTTATAATGGGACAAGTATCCTAAAAGATCACCTAAAACGTATAGATGAAAGGCTGAGATGCAAGGGAAATGGCTATATAAGGAATTAGGCAACCCCCCAAAAAAAGGGGCTGAACATTTTTTAAGAAAAAAGAATACAAGGGAGTGAGTAAAGAAATACCCTATAAAGGACTATCATCCTAACTTATCAATATAAGATCCATCCTCAAACTTGCCCGAGGAAGTATTTTCATTGAATCACTAGTCCATTTACTCCTATTTCTCACTTAGGCTTTGACAGCTTTAGACTTGGAACAATCTCAGTGTTGCACTTGGCTTAGAATTCCGTTCTATTAAAATTTTTTTGTTTGGACTTGGTTTGAAAGATTCAGGAATCACTATTTTAAGTGGGTTTGGGCTTTTACATTTTGAGTTCTTATAGTGTCAATTGAGTTATAAACTCTTGACTAAATATTAGATAACAAGGTAAAGTGATTATGGACAATATTTGAAAGATTAGAAAACATTTTATAGTTTAGAAGAAAAATGGATAAGTTTCATTTTTGGAACCTTAAATATGAGGCATGTTTAATATTTGTCAGTCAATTTTCAAATGTTCATTTTTGGTCCTTTAAATGTATAAAATGTATCAATTTAGTGTTTTAATCTATTTTGTCTTCATTCATCATTGGAATGACCTCAAGATGGCCGTGTCTATAATCCTAATATTAGGAGAGAATATAAATTAAAGAAGAATAAATAAAGGAGAGAAAAGAGAATGAGAAAAAAATTTAAGAACTTTTTGTTTAATTTTGTTTTAAATATTAATTATTTTTTATGTATGCAAGAATAGAATCTCATATATCTTATTTAAGGACAAAAGACTTTCCTAATTGAGCTATAACTAAAACACATATATTTTGTCTTTTGATAATTGTCATGAAGGTCATTGAAATTTTAAAAATTATATTGCAACATTACATGTAATTGAAATTAGAGTATAAGCACTAATTCTCCTATTAACTCATTGGATTTGATACCTGTACCAAGTAGCAGAGGTTATGGGATGTGTAATAAGATTTTTTGATCAAAAAGAAATGTAAGCCAAATTATTGTGCTTGTAATTGGGTGGACTCCTCCCCATAGAAGGGTTGGTGATGGTGAGACCCTTTGTGGCCTTGTAGGTGGGAGTGGAAGTGGAAGTGAGACTCGCACTTTGTAACTTGTAAGACGGGCATGCAGAGAGGGAGAGTCCGCCGCCGGAGACCTAATAATTTCCCAAGATATATAGAGTGGTGGAGTTTTTGATAGCCACTCGAGACCAAAAAGGGACCGACCAATTAAAAAAAGTGAGTGTGAGAGCACAATTCAGGGGACTTCTCTCTAACTTTCAATTTTCACAATCAATGGGTACCACTAGCTAGAAATGTCCAAATGGATGGACCAAAACTCAGAACACAAAAGTGGGGGCCGTTTTGAGGGATTGAAAAGACCAAAAATCCACCACCATCAATGGTCCAGATTTCTATCAATAATGCCACTCCCAATAAGCCTATTAACTTAAGTCAACAACTCTCAATTACTACCACACCGCGCCTTCATTTTTTTAATCTCAGGTCTCTCCCTCTTTATCTTTTTGTTCGTGTTACTCACACTTCTTTAGACTTCTAGTCAATACAATTCTGCCATTTGGTTTCTCTTACTAGTCTCCATCATTACCTCACTTTTTTTCCTTTTCAAATATCACCTCCTCTTCGGTTTGCACTCATTCAAATTTTCTATATTTATTAACCAAGCTAGCTGAGAAACGCATACACGCTTTCAACTAGAGAGAGAGAGAGAGGCTAGCTAGCTAGAGATGGCAAGGGAGATGCAGAAAAACAGCATGTTTATAGAACATGGACCAGAAGCTTTTGACAACGGTGATATTAGGAAGAACCTTGACGATGATGGCCGAGAGAAAAGAACTGGTAATGAACTTTTTTACATATAATTTTAGCATTTGCAGTTAAGTAGCTTAAAGCTCTCATCAAGAGCCATGTAACTCATTAGTGTTGCATGCATAGAGAAAAACTACTTGAGAGCTCATTGATTAAGTTTTAGCATATGTGTTGAGAGCTCTCTGGAAGAGTCTTGTAATTCGGTGATACTGTCCTATTACTCTGTACAGTTGAGGAGAGTTTGAGTTTGAATTCTCTTCCTTAATTGTAAACAAAAAATAACCGAGAGCTCTCTTTCTTTTGTTTAATAACTGTTCTGATATATTTTTGGTTGATATGTTTTTGATAAAGGGACATGGTTAACTGCAAGTGCCCACATCATAACCGCAGTGATTGGGTCAGGAGTGTTATCTTTGGCTTGGGCAATAGCACAATTGGGTTGGGTGGCTGGACCAGCGGTTCTCATGGCCTTCTCTTTCATAACCTATTTCACTTCCACTCTTCTTGCGGATTGTTACAGAGCTCCAGACCCTGTCACCGGAAAGAGAAACTACACATACATGGATGTTGTCAGAGCTTATTTAGGTAAATAATTGACAATAATTGCACTAGTTCCTCAAAAAAAAAAATAATAATAATAATAATAATAATAGCACTAGTCTAGCCAAATACTACCAAACATCGTTTATCTTTTTCTGACTCAATTAATAATTTAATAGTCATTCATGAGAGAGTTCGAAGAACACATTGTTTATTGAAAAGGAAGTCTCTTCCCTATGCAAAAAAAGCTTACAGTAATATTAATGGCTATTGGCTTTTTGTTCTGGTAGGAGGTAGGAAGGTCCAGCTGTGTGGACTAGCTCAGTATGGGAATCTTATTGGCGTCACTATCGGCTACACTATCACTGCATCTATTAGCATGGTGTAAGTTTTTGACGTACTTTTCAGACTTTTGACTGTTCATATATATTGCACTTTGTGGTAAAAGACTTTCTTAGTCCTTTTTAACCTTTTTACTGCTTCGTAATCAGTGCCGTTAAGAGGTCAAACTGTTTCCACAAATATGGACACCATGTGAAGTGCAACACGTCAAATTACCCTTTCATGGTCATCTTCGCCTGCATCCAGATTGTGCTCAGCCAAATACCCAACTTTCACAAGCTCTCATGGCTTTCAATCCTTGCAGCTATAATGTCTTTCGCTTATTCTTCCATAGGCCTTGGCCTCTCCGTGGCAAAAGCTGCTGGTGAGTGATTAATTTTAACGATTAGTTTTGCTAAAATTAACGATTAGTTTAAAGATAAATTACTCATAGTGACTAATTATGTCGGTTACCATGATTAAAAAAATGAAGGTGGAGGACCTGTTCGGACAAGCTTAACGGGTGTCACAGTTGGTGTTGACGTGTCAGGGTCTGAGAAAGTTTGGAGGACCTTCCAAGCAATCGGTGACATCGCTTTCGCTTATGCCTACTCCACCGTCCTCATCGAGATACAGGCAAGTGATTACTCTTCTTCTTCATGTAAATTAAAGCAGCTCCTACTACATATAAAGTAGATCACATAAGATGGGAAAGGTGTTTTAGAGCAGGTTCTACTTATAAAGTAGATCACATAAAATATCACTAAAAAATATATATATATATATATATATATATGAAGAATCAAACAATATTCCCACCGGAAAATAAGACTCTTGTCGTATATAGTATATAATATTAGCTAAAAGCTGTTTCACACAAATCTGTACACACCACAAAAAAACAACCTAAATTATGAGTCAAACTTGGGCATGTATACATACGTAATAGTATTATATTAGGAAATGTTAAGAAGCACTACTTCGTTAAGTTTTTGTGGGATTCGGCTAATAAATTTCTTTTACATAGTGATGAATGGACTAAAAAGTAAAAAGAGTAATACCATTATAACAAATTATTTTACAATATTTTTATAGATGACTGATGTGACCAGTCTTTTATTAGTTTTCATCTAGATTTACTATTAATATCACTTTTTCATTTATCAATAATCGTTCACCATATCAATAGTTTGTAAAATTTTTTGTAAAATAGTTTATATCTCTAATATTATTCGACTAAAAATACTACTAAAATGACAAGTTGAAGCCAAACAATTAGTTCTATTTACACCAATCTTATATTATTATTGAAAAAATGATAAAATAATAAATGTTGTTGACAGTTTTTATATTTTCTATAAAAATAATGTCAAAATTTTCTATTATAATTTATTAACAATTAGTCTAAAGACATTTGTTTAATATATTCCTTTGATTATTTATATTATTAGTAGTATATTATTACGAAGGTGTACGTATGGGGCATGATGGTCATGCATGCATGCATGGCGGATGTCTGGAACAATAAGGAATCTAAATTAATAAAGTAATAAGCACATGCATGGAAGTTGAAACGCGTGCCTCATTATGTGTCGGCATGCATGTCAAACTATCAAGCTTACTTTGCCAGGTGTCATTTTTTATGAAAACTGTGTGGTTATTACCGAAAGGAATTATTGTTGTAATACTAGGAGGAGAAAGAGTGTCTGTAAATATATATATATATATATATATATATAAATAGTATGTAATAATAAATTAAGAAAAATTGTTAACGAATATGGATATTAGTTAATAATCTATTTAAAAAAAATTATGAGAAAATAAAAAAAAGTAATTAATATTTTAACAATTTTTTTCATTTTCATGGTGTCAAAACTTTTTTAAAATTAATTATTAACCAATACTCTAAGAGCACTCGTTAGCATGACTCATAAATTAATGATGATAAGAATAACATTGCTAATCATTAATCAACATGCTCTTTGACAAGTCAAGAGTCTTGTAGCTAAATTAATACTTCACCATACACAAATATTTTAGGATTTAGGGAGGAAAAAAATTTGAGGTGCGAAATTAACAACATATTATAACTATCTCAAAAATAAAAATAAAAAGATACTGATTGTTGCCAAAAAAAAATTTTGAAAAGTAACGTCACACTTTTGTTTGGTTGAAGCTGGGAGGGAAACAAGAGAAAGGGGATAAGTAAAAACTAAAAAGTATAAAGTGGGGGAAAAAAAAGTTTTTATTGTATTTAAATGGAAAGAAACAGTGAAAAGAAAAGGGAATAGAATAATCTCCCTTTCCTCTCAAAAGAGTAAAATCCTATGCCCCTCCTCCCAAATTGGGAGGAAAAAGAGAGAAGGAAATAGAGAATCGTTTAAAAAAAAATTCGGTCATAGTCATATAAATATCATTTCCTTAACACTTTTTCATTGGTTAATTACCAAACACTATTAAGAGATGGATGTTTTTTCTCATCTAATTCATCCATTCTTCTTCCCCTCTCTCCTTTCATTTTGCTAACACGTAGTGTAATTTACATTACTTTGATGTAACATCATTTCATTGTTATCATTATTAGCGCAGTTATTAATTATAGCTATAGTTACCAATTCTCCAAGTAAATATAAAGATAAAACAATTTTGATCGAATTTTGCGTGCTAGTTGCCTACTGAACTTTGATTAGGTCCACTTGCTTATACTGTCATGACTCATGATATTGACAATGGACTACCTCTTTTGGAACCAGTCACTGTAAGACTCAGATCTGAGTACTGAGTAGACTCAAAAAGCTAGAAATCTAATGTGACAGCATGTGATTTATACGTGTAAGAATGAAGAAATGTCTCAATCCCTCACCTATTTTGCCATATATATTTACCAAATTGTTTATGTTTTGCAAAAAAAAATATATATATATATATATATATATTTTGTAGCTCAACTGAACCTTTTATGTTATCAACAAACGTTGCTCGGTGTCTAATTCTCTCAATTCCCTATTTATCAAATTATTTTTTTTTAAAAATCATTTTTTAAGATTGAAATCAACAGCTAGCTTGTTACAAAACAAGTTTGTACCTTGTTCATTACACAATACATGTGAACATATTCCAAAGAAAAGATTAGGGTTTTTTTAGTGGGGGCCAGTTTCTTGTCGTAGTTGTTAATTTTCAAAGAGCAAAAGATTCCTGGTGGACCATCCAATTGGGTGGACCATAAATTCTAAATTGTAGGCCATTGAATTTCTTGGTCTTTTTTTCAGAAAGAGATGGAACTCCTTTCATTATTCTTCATCCTTTTGAAGTGCTTTATCTGTTTTTCAACAGTTGGGTTTGGTAGAGACTAGAGGGCTGGGGAGGTTGGGAAGAATAAAATCAAATATATAGGAAAGACTGTAATTTTTGTAAGAAGAGAAAAGAGGGAAGAAAATTCTTCCCTTGACACATTTTTTCAACCCTCCTAAATTGGAAAATTTGGGAGATAAAAAGATTCGAATGTCACATCCAGCTCTATAGAGTAGACGATTCGTCACGTCTCAAGCCAAGGATGTCACTTTTATCAGATCGTTTTCCGTGATGCTTTTCAAGTTTCAACTTGTTCCAAATAATCAGAAATGCAAATACGATTTTATTATGTGCGCATGCTACCGTTGTTGAAAAGGAAATCTCTTCTGCTTCTAGGTGTCAACTATGATGCTCACCAGATTCCAGTGGGAGTCTAGTGGTCAATCGCCTTGCCGTAGCGCTTGGATTTGAGTCGTGCGAGAAGTATTAGTATTAGGATTGGTGAAGTCATTTAGGATAGGGATTTAACTCGTCATAGTAGAAAGTGACTTAATTTATTATAACATAAAAAATTAAAAAGCTATGACGCTAATGTTTTATTTATTAAAAATAATAATTGGGATTTTGATCTAATAAGCTGACTGCACCTTGAGCTAACTATTGAAAGCTGAAACCCAAATGAACTCCAGGACACACTGAAATCAAGCCCAGCAGAGAACAAAGTCATGAAGAGGGCAAGTTTTGTTGGTGTCTCAACCACCACTATGTTCTATGTTCTATGCGGGTGCGTTGGTTATGCAGCATTTGGAAACGATGCACCAGGAAATTTCCTTACTGGGTTTGGATTCTATGAACCATTTTGGCTCATCGACTTGGCTAATGTTTGCATTGCCATCCATCTCATTGGTGCTTATCAGGTAAACATTCTCATTCCCCCCCACCCCCCCATTATGTACTTATATTTGGTTTGATCATTCCGTGTTGAGTAATGTCACGACACAACATGACACAACTTTTATTATGTACCAATTATGTCACGTATTGATTTGGTTTCACGAAGTTCTAACATTATTTTCACACAAACAGGTTTTCTGCCAGCCCATTTTTGGGTTTGTAGAGAAGTGGTGTGCTAGACATTGGCCTGACAACAAGTTCATCACAAGTGAGCATGCTCTTAATATACCATGTTATGGTGTGTATTACATCAACTCCTTCAGGCTGGTGTGGAGGACAGTATACGTTATAGTCACAGCAGTGATAGCCATGATATTTCCATTCTTCAATGACTTCGTGGGTCTGCTTGGGGCAGCATCTTTTTGGCCATTAACTGTGTACTTTCCCATTGAGATGTACATTGCACAGTCAAAATTGCCCAAGTTTTCTTTCACCTGGACTTGGCTAAAGATATTGAGCTGGGCTTGCTTGGTTATCTCAATAGTTGCCGCCGCTGGATCTATTCAAGGCCTGGCCCAAGATGTCAAAACATATAAGCCCTTCAAAACTCAATAAACTACGTTCAAGACCTGGTTTCAATTTCCAAGCCCTCTGTAATATGTAAGAATTAGCGGGTATTCCTCTTCAAAAAAAAAAAAATTAGCGGGTATTCTGGAATATCTTTCTTTCCGTGTTCTGTATCAAACTGCTGTTCAAAGTACTATTTGTATCACGATTAAAAAAAAAAAAGGAAGCAAAAAAAGTTGAAGCCTTTGGTACCTTTTGCTTTTATTTTGGCATCTACCCACCATATCTTAAAGCAAAAGCATCAATACCATTCCTCAGTCTCACACGAGATGGTATTACATGTATCAAATGCATGTATCTTCCCTCTCACATAAAAGTAGATTGTATGGTGAACCGAGAAAACCCATAAGACAATTAACTTTAAAAAAAAAAAAATTAAATTCGATAGTTGGGAGAGGAAAGATTGAAACCTTGAATGTTTTTATTATAAATAATATAAAGTGTCAATTGAGTTATGAAACTCTTGGCAAAGCAGACCACACTTTGAAAACTCAACAAACTAAGTTCAAGACCTAGTTCCAATTTCCAAACACTATAATATACTAGTTAGGGCAGCACGTACAAGACACATGCTAGCCATGAAAAAAAAGGTGGTGATTAGGATCAATTCTAAATTTTATTTGTATCATAAAGTAAAGATATAAATCATTTGATTTTTAAAATATATAGAGATTTACATTAATCAAAAGAGACATAAATTTTAAGAATTTTGATAATTATGTTATAAAAAGTTAATCTCATTCGTATAAGACCGTGATGGATTCCAGTCCAATATTTTATTATTTTATTTTGACTTATAACTTACACCTCAATAGTTGTGAATATATTGTAATAACAATAATATGTCACGACATTTTTAGTTGTGCTAGATCTCGGTATGATATTTTATTATTTTATTTTATTGTATTTTGACCCATAAGGAATTGACACATGCGCCACAACATTTTCACAATATCTCTATGTATACATTGTACTTAATTACAATGTAAATTTATATTGTAAACACAAAAAAATTGGCAAATTTTGTACACATTTACAAAATAGCGTAAATGCACTTTTAGTCCCTATATTTTGATCCGATTTCTATTTTGGTCTCTACATTTTCTTTTTACCACTTTTAGTCCCTAAACCAATTAACGCGTGACATTTAAGTCCCTACCGTCACCCAACTAACAGAAAATGCTGACATGGCTGACGGCACAGTAAAATAATAATTAAAAAATTGCCACGTCAGAATTTAAATTAAAAAAATTAATTTATTAATTTTAACTAAATAAAAAAAATTAAAAACAAAAAATCAACCCCAATACAGATCAAAACACCACAATCCTATCTCAACGGTGCTTGTGGTTTCTTTTTCTTTTTTGTTTTCTTCTTTCTTTTTCTTTTTCTTCCCCAGAGCGGTCTCTCTCTCAGTTTCTCCGCCTCCATTCTTTCCTTTTCTTCTTTCTTTCTTCTTCTTTTTCTTCTTTCTCCCTCTATCTTGGTGCTTAGCCTTCTTGAACTCTCTTTATCTCTTGATTTTGCTCAAACCCAAACCCAAACCCATATGCCTCAAGCTCCTCTCTCAAATCAATGGGTCTCTCTCTTTGGCATTTTTTTTTGTGGGTTTCTGTGCATATGATGTTGCCGACTTGCCGTGATAAGGTGGAGGGCTGGGTTTGTAGGGATTGACGTGGTGGAGGTCTGAGTTTGTGGATCGACGTGGTGGAGGGTATGGGTTTGTGGTGATCGGCGTCTGTGGTGGAGTTTTGGTGATTGTTTGGTGGCTGGATTGAAGTTTGGGGGTGGGTTTCGGTGATGGCACAGATCAGAGTTTGGTGGTGGGATTCGTTCACAGATTGAAGTTTGGTGGTGGGTTTCGTCCTCAGATCGAAGAGGAATGGCGCCTGAACTAACTGAGTTTTTTTTTTTTTTCTTAATCAGATTTTGGTGGGTTAGTTTGCTTTGATGGGTTTGTGTGGGTAGTGGATGGGTTTATTGTTTTGGATTTGTGGTGGATAGTTGATGGTTTTGGTTTGATGGGTTTGTGTGGGTAATGGATGGGTTTATTGTTTTGGATTTGTGGTGGATAGTTGATGGTTTTGGGGCAGATTCCGGTGGATTGTGGTTGTGATTTGAGGGCAGTCACGGGTCAGGAAAGAAAATTTTGTGTTTATGTTTGTGTTCTTGAGTTCTTTGATCTGGGTTGGAGTTCTTGTTTTATCATGTTCTTCCCGAGTTTTTTTTTTTTTAATTTTTCATTTAGTTAAAATTAATAAATTAATTTTTTTTTAATTTAAATTCTGACGTGGCAATTTTTTAATGCTAAAATAGATTTTTTAATTATTATTTTACTGTGCCGTCAGCCACATCAACATTTTCTGTTAGTTGGGTGATGGTAAGGACTTAAATGTCACGCGTTAATTGGTTTAGGGACTAAAAGTGGTAAAAATAAAATGTAGGGACCAAAATAGAAATTGGGTCAAAATGTAGGGACTAAAAGTGCATTTACGCCTTACAAAATTTGTACAATATTTACTATTTTTTGTGCTAATGTGTATAATATTAACCTCTTTTGTGTATTTACAATGTAAACTTGCATTGTAAGTACAAAGTAAACATATAAAGATCTTTAAAAAAAAAAAACAAAAACAAAAACAAAGTTCAAACCAACTGGCATACTTGAAGGGGGAAAAAAAAAGTGCACCTCACTAATTGAATAAACCAAAAAAATACTATTCGTGAGCCTTTGGCTCTTTTTATATAGTTAAATACAAATAGATATGCCAGCTTACATAAATATTTAAAAGGGAAAAAAAAACACAAACCGATAACTGAAAAAAAAAAAAAAAAAAATTCTCTTTAGGCACTGTAGAAATTAATGTTAAAATGTTGTAGACTTAGCACTTTTTTATTTGATCTATAAAAACTGAGATCTCAACAATTGTGAAAATATTGTGATAACAATAAGTGTTGTAACATTTTCTCAAAACATTTATTTTTAGTTGTGGTTGGTCACAGTCTCATATTTTATTATTTTATTTCAACTTGTAAAAAATTGACACGTCAATAATTGTGAAAATATTGTAAAAATTGTTGTATCAGTATAACAATATATATACCAGCTTACATAAATATTAAAAAAAAAAAACACAAACCGATTACTAAAAAAAAATAAAAAATACTTTAGGCACCGTATCTACCGTACTAGTTGAATAAACCAAAGCACTGCACAATAAGTATTGTAACATTTTCTCAAAACATTTATTTTTAGTTGTGGTTAGTCATAATCTCATATTTTATTATTTTATTTTGACTAATAAGAAATTGACACATTAATAATTGTGAAA
Source organism: Quercus ilex subsp. ballota (assembly GCA_032727855.1). Lineage (NCBI taxonomy): Eukaryota > Viridiplantae > Streptophyta > Magnoliopsida > Fagales > Fagaceae > Quercus > Quercus ilex. The sequence goes on from CM064919.1 coordinate 40,492,692, forward strand.
TTTGTTGTGTTAGTATAACAATATATATACTAGCTTATATAAATATCTAAAAGAAAAAAAAAAACATAAACCGGTTACTAAAAAATAAAAATAAAAATAAAAACTCTACAGTGCTAGTTGAATAACGCAAAAGCACTGCACAATAAGTGTTGTAACATTTTTTCAAAACATTTATTTTTAATTGTGGTTGGTCACAATCTCATATTTTATTATTTTATTTCGACTTGTAAGAAATTGATACGTCAATAATTGTAAAAATATTAGGAAATTTATTGTGTCAGTATAACAATATATATACCAGCTTACATAAATATTTAAAAAAAAAAAAACAAAAAAAAAAACCGATTACTGAAGAAAAAAAAAAAAAAAAAACTTTAGGCACAGTGCCAGTTAACTAAACCGAAAGCACTGTAGCTACAGTGCATACACGCATTGGCGATAAAACAAAAGCATTGCACAATAAGTGTTGTAACATTTTCTCAAAACATTTATTTTTAGTTGTGGTTGGTTACAGTCTCATATTTTATTATTTTATTTCGACTTGTAAAAAATTGACACGTCAATAATTGTGAAAATATTGTGAAATTTATTGTGTCAGTATAACAATATATATACCAGCTTACATAAATCTTTAAAAGAAAAAAAAAAACACAAACCGATTACTAAAAAAAAAAAAAAATTAGCTACTGTAACATGGGGATAAGGGTCATCAAATAGCCCACGGCCCACAGTCCGACCCAGAAATCCGACGGCCCACCGGGTTAATGGGCGGCCCGACCCGTTGTTATTGAGGCCCATGGGTAACCCACTAGTACAGTAGGTCAGGCCGTGGGCTAGTTTTTATGCCCATGGGTACCCGGTGGGCGAGCCCAGTAGCCCAACCCATTGCCCAGCCCGTTGGCCTAACCCGTTGGCCCAACTTAATAACTCATAATTCATAACAAAAATATATAGGAAGTGTATGAATGATTGATCTTGAGATATCATAGACGAATTTCTTAAGAGAACTCCCTCAACCACTAAGATATCCAAAGTAATTGTGCTAAACTTAGTTTACTAAATATATATTTTTCTAGTAGTCTATCAAATTTGAATTAACCATTTGACATTTTTTTTTATTAAATATAAAAATAAAAAACTATTTAAAGCCTTAATAAAAAAAAATAAAAAAAAGGTTTCCATCAACAAAATAAAAAATTAAATAGATTTGACTATAAAAAAATTTGTAATTAAGTATTAAATTCTTTAATTCTTTCCTTTAAAAAAATAGATTGATTATTCCCTTATAAAAAATTGATTCTTTTCTTATAAAAATAATAAAATAATATGCTAACACAAGCCATGGGTAACCCATTAGGCCAAATCCAATAGCCTAGCTTGCTAAAGACAAAATGGGCATTGCCCATGGACAGGGTCATGAGCTAAGGTTTTCTCTTTTGGCCCAGCCCGACCCGGCCCATTAACTAGTTAATAGCCCATTATGTCCAGCCCATTGTGCCCATGGGCCAAGTAAAAATGGGCCGGGCTGACCCGACCCAACCCATTGACGACCCTTACATGGGGAAAAAAAAGGCAGTGGCTCATGAAACCAAATGTATAGTGCAAAAGCAGTGTACGCGCATTCGCACTTTTATACATAAGACAAGTGTTACAACATTTTCACAAAATATTTATTTTCAGTTGTAATTAGTCACGGTTTCATATTTTATTATTTTATTTTGACTTATAAGAAATTGACACCTCAATAATTATGAAAATATTATGAAATTTATTATGTTAGTATAAAAATATATATGCGGGTTCTTATAAATATTTAAAAGAAAAAAAAAGTACAAACAGAAGACTAAAAAAAAAAAAAAATGCTGTAGCAACTGTAGCTACAATGCCACTTGAACAAACCAAAGTGGCACTGTAGCAATTGTTCAAAACATAGGGGAAAAAAATGGCCCACCACACCAAAAGGGACATTGTAGAGGCATTGCCTCTTCTTATATAGTTAGTAAAAAAAAGACCACAAATTGATGATTGAAAAAAATATATATACATATTGAACAAACCAAAAGTATTGTAGTTTTTACACATTCACCTAACAAGTGTCACAACATTTTCACAAAATATTTATTTTTAGTTGTGGTTAGTCACAATTTTATATTTTATTATTTTATTTTGACTTATAAGAAATTGACACTTCAATAATTGTGAAAATATTGTGAAATTTGTTGTGTCAGTATAACAATATATATAAAAGAAAGCAAAAAAATACAAACGGAAGACCGAAAAAAAAACTACTGTAGCTACAATGCTGCCTAGTGCTGTAACTACTGTTCCAAAAAAAAGCGCCTCACCAAACTTGCACTGTAGATGAAAAGTGCAATACGTTAAAAGTGCCTAAGAACTGTAGCGGCATAGCCGCTTTTTATATAGTTAATAGATAAGAACTAGTGGCTACTTTGAAATATCTTTCTTTTAGTGTTTTATATCAAATTACTTTTCAAATTACTATTTGTATCAAAATGGAAAAAAAAGTTAAACCTTTGATACCTTTTGCTTTTATTTTGGCAACTACCCACCATATCTTAAAGCGAATGCATCAATATCATTCCTCACACGAGGTGGTATTACATGCATCCAATACATATATCCTCTCTCTCACATGAAAGTGGACCTGTATGGTAAACCAAGAAAATCTGTAACACAATTGTCTCTTCCTTTTTTATAATTTTAAATTCGATAGTTAAGAGAGGGAAGATTTAAACCTTAAATATCTTTGTTATAAAGAGTAAAAAGTGTCAATTGGGTCGTGAAACTCTTGGCAAAGCAGACCACACTTTGAAAAGTGTCCAACCAATGTTTTTACTTTATTAGTAATTTGGGAATTTAGAAATCTTAAACTCATAACCTCACATTTCACCTTTCCCCTTTTCCTCCTGATCTCACGGGGAAATGGAGATACCCTTACAATCTGATAGCACAGAATCGTTGAACGGATTTGACACCATGTGAAAGCAGATTAAGTGGCATATACCCGATTCTCCATTTTTTTTTTTTAAAGGCATATACCAGCTTCTGGTATAAAATTTGTAATTAAACATATAGGAACAATAATTTTATATAACTATTAAATAAACCTTTCAGCCATGTAATAATTGCACCACAACCTTCTGGGAAATTATTAAGTGATGAAACCCAAACAAGGTTCAGAGATCAGTTCTGAGCGCCTGCAAGAACACTGATTTTCCTTTTTGCTTGGTAAATTTGTTCAAGCATCAAACCCAACCTGACACGCCACCTCAACCTTTTGCTTCTTTCTCTAGCTCAGGGCAAACCAACCCAGTTTAACATTTCAGCTTTAATTTCAGACATCATAATTCTCTTAAGTAAGCATCAGCAATTCCAGGTGCATCAACTTTAATTGATTCAACTGGAAACAATGAAACAAGCCTACACAAATAATGGGAGTTCAAAAACAGAAAAAACAACTTTCAGGTTTATGAATTGTACTATTCCCCACTTGCTCAAAATATCTAGCAGTTCAAAAATCATGTACACTTCAAAAGCTGAAGAATTTTGCTACAAACAACTAATGTATCTTCACTTGGAGAAAAATTTAGTAATTTTACTTCAGAACATTACACGTTCAATTAGCAGTCTTGTAACATAGAGCAGATAATCACAACCTAAATGGCCCTCAGCATTTATATCTGCAAAGTGCAACGATTGGTGGTGGATCCTCCATGCAAAATCATAAAATCAAAAACAAATGAAGGCCACCACACACCTGCATCCAGAACCAGCCCTTTTACTAACAACAACCATTGAAAATATCCCATCAAGGGGAAAGGAAAGCGCCATAGAAAATATTAAAAAATGAATGTAGCATTTGACAATTCTGAATATTTTTGCATGGAACATCATGTTCTACCTATTATGTAAATCCCGCATTAAAAGGATAAATAGCAAGTCCACAAGACCAGAGAATTTACTTGGTTTGATGATTGCCCACGTCAGGAGGAGAGGGAGAAAAATCCATTATCAACCATAAGGAGTACAAACTTATAATCTCTCCACTCTCACAAACTAGAAAGCTAATAAACTTTCCTACCACTTCCAACAACAAATTATGGATGGATAATTTATAAAAATAAACTAAAGATTAAAAAATGGCAGTGTGTCCATAATTGCATGTTTGACACAACCAAACACATAAAGGTGGGGCAGTGTGTTAGACATGGATAATAACGAAGCCTTCACAAAAATTCATACAAAAATAAAAATTACAAGAAAGCATTTTTACATTATGTAAAACATAAATCGATACCAACACTAATAGCAAATTTACTAAATTCATAGCTTTTATCTCAAAGAACCTAAAATAGAAAGGAGAGGAGGGGGGCGGAGGGGTAGTCTAAAATTGCTGTCTCCTAAAGGATTATAGTCTAAGATCTAAGGGATCCATGAAATCAACTAAAGAACTACAAGATATCCCCCAATCATACTACAATATTCAAACAAAGAATTCAAAAATATAGATTTCAAATTAACAACCAATCTCTCCATCCCTTCAAAAGGCTGATTATTTCTCCCTCTCCAAACCTTCAATTAAAGAAAGCATAATTCCAACTTTTTAGACTAAAAACCAACATATTTTGCCAATTGGCTGTATCCAAGGTCATATTAAGAAGATAAGCCAACATAAAATTAAGAGGTAAGCATGGGTCAGTCATTCTCCAGTTGCACCAAACCCATCACTTGACCTGAAGTTGTCAAGTGGACTGTAGAGAGATTGCTAGGGAAGCTGACTGAAGTACACCTGATAGTTTGGTCATTTTCATCGGTTTTGACCATCAGATCTTTGATAAAGGCAGAGAATCAAAGAGATCAAAAGAATCAATAATGGCGGGAGACAAAGATGGAGAATGTGAGAGAAGCTTCAATGACAATCTGCGTTCCATGGTGCCAAAGGGTTCGCCAACATCCAAAGATGAGGGAGACAACTTGGTGGTGACAACGCTGAAACCAAGACAGGACGATGAAGCAAAGGAGTATGAAAGGAAGAGAGAAAAAGAGGGAAGATAAGGCCAGGGGACACATCACCAAGAAGAGGGCGAAACCCATATACAAAACAAATTGCACCATTTGTAAAGATATTGACAGTTAGGTTGGCTTCAACAGGTTATATGCAGAGGTCAGGATTTTCATTCCCTAAACCTGTTGTTGACCAATTGTTATGTCAAAACCATCCAGACCCTCTTGGGTTCAGCTGGGTAAGATGTGCTCATCCCTAACTCCTTACTACCTCAAACGCACGCTTTTTGGTACTTACTCATCTTTCAAGGACCTTCAACACGTGCCACTCGCCTCTATGGACGCAATTAAAATTATTGTGATGAATACTCCAATCTTGTCATCCCCCCTGATGCTACCTCTATGTTCTTGTGTAAGCGATCATAGAATCCCTTTCTGCCTCATCACTCATTAATCTTAACAATCCCATGTCAGGCAACATTGTTTTGGACACAGCTCAATTTAAATTTAAATTTAAATGATGATGATGATGATGATGATGAAAAATAAATAAATGAAACAAACCTGCTATGTTTCATTTCCTAATTTTTAGAAATTCTGGCAGCCATTTTTAATGATTAAAAATAAAAATAAAACTACATCATTTTATTGGTCTTAACGGCTGATTATCAAACAACAATGGATGAAAGTCACATTGACAATGATTACAAACAAGAAGCATCAAATTGACAAAATTAGAACTATCGGGCTCAAAATGACAATTGCCCCAAACTTAAAGGATTCAAAATGAACTTTAGCTAAAATATAATTAACATCCCATTGATGAATTAACTGTGAAAAAAAACAAGAAGTGTTACCAGTATCACAAATGCAAATGGCACATAGAGTTGCCTAACTTACATTAATGAATAAACAATAACAAAGTATTCACTTCATCTAAATCATTTGTTCTATTATTCATAAAGAGAGATTTCTGAGACATGTTTAAGAAGATAACACTGTGCATGTAATAGCTAGCAAATGACAAGGCATATATCCTTTGGAAAATTAACAGTCTAATAGCTAGTAAACAGTCTAATACTGTCAAATTTTTTTTTTCCTTTTTATTTTGAGTCAGACTGAATGAACAGCACAAATCAAGAGAAAGTTGGAGTAGATTTCAACTAAAAATATTTGGAAAAGTAATGAAGGGAGGTTATCTGGTATGGTTAAAAAGTTCACATGCACACATTTGCATAGATATATGGGTAAAAGTCAGCCTTCAGTTCTTCACAGTTAATTACAAGTTCCTCATCCCAATTCCCATCCAAATATACAAGTCAAAAACAAACTTAGTTTTTGACCTTCAGGGGCATCAAAGATACAATTCAATGAGAAAAGGAAAGGATGAAAGAGGAATGAAAAGCATTCATTGTCTCAAGGGGAAAGCTCAGTGGAAAATATAAGAAAATGGTGTAAGTACTTATTGCCAATGTAACCTAAGCAATATTACTCATTATCTCTTTTTTTTCTTTTATATAAGTAATGCAATTTTTATGGCTATAAAAAAAAGAATAGCCTAAGTATACAGCTGGGGGACCATAAAATCAAGAATCGCCCAAGATATAACATTGCTTGTTCAACCTTGAAGTGAGATTGAAAATGTATGCTTTTCGAATAGTTCATTAAAAATGCATGTTTCTTGTTAAGTTCATAGAAGTTTAAGTATACTCACAGAACAGCAATATTAGAACTCGGGAAATTTCCAATCTTCAAGATCCTCAACTGCAGTAATATCAAGTTTGAATGGCACATATTAAGCAACATCTAACAGACTGATTCTGGAAATGATTAAATAACAGAAGAAACTAACAACAAGCATTTGTTATAACATATTTTCTAAGTACTCTGCTAATGAATATATGGAAATCTCATCAACAATACTACCTGAATGAAGAGATCAACTGGACTCAGTCTCGCTCATTACAAATGCTTGAATGAGACTCTGTGCAGCATGGGTTTGTTCAGGAGTTCCAGATATTACAATTACAGTTTCCACTGCTCCAGGCTTTGGCTCCGTAATTGTAATTTTTGCATCAGAGATCTGAAATAATATAGACCATATTGAAATTACTATAGCCATTAATTGAAAACTGTTTTGATGGACCATTTTTACACATCAATGGACCCATTCATAATAGAGTGAATAAATTTTTCGCTGGCCGTCAACCTACTGCAATCCAAGCCTGGCTGTGAACAAATATATGACACTAAGCACAGACATAGCTGGAGTTAACATTTTTACATATCAACAATAGTCAATAATGATCTGAAACTCACGTCTCTGGTAAACTGAGTTCTTACAAGTTATGTGTGTGAGAGATGTTTATATACAAGCAAAGCTAATGCAGTGTTCCAGATAGGACACAACATTGAAGCCGTGAAGTTTGATGCGGAGATAGCCAAGCTCTTTATTCGTCATCTACTTAACATATACCATAATTAATATGATATGGCAAATGAAACTGAGTTCATCCCAGACACAATAATGGAATTCCTACATATCTACCCAGGGAACTCTATACAATTAATGCCTTTATCATCAAGAAGCATAAAGTGCGATTGTGTAAATCTAATCTACAAATGAATTATCAGATCATTGATTGTACCTTACGAATTTGTTTCAAACATTCACCATCTTCTCCATAAATTACTGGAACAAGAGAACTAGGAACAACAACTTCAAGAGTGGTGCTTGTTATAACTGCAGGCTGGCTTCCTCTAAATGGATAATGGATAATAGAAAACTCAAAATATAATATAGTAATTAAAAAAGAACTTAAAAAAAGAAAAGAAAAATGATACAATGTACATACCCGCCAAATCCTGCAAATCTTCTTTGGGGGGCTCCACCAAAATCTGGCAAGCCTATAGGGCCACCACCTTCAATTAGTCCCTACAAGCCAGTTTAGGAAACACAAAGAGAAATATCAACTTACATGATGCTTTTTCTTTTTCATTTTTATTTGATTGGTTGGTACACATAGGTGCTAAACTACTTCAGTAGCTATTGCTATTTAATTTTTACCAGGCACAACTACATTTTTACCAACTTTCAGCCAAAAAAAAACTCATCCAAACACAAACTAAAGCACAATCTACTTCTCTTATGTCAAATTTTGGTACAAGTTCCAACATTTTATTCATAAGAAGGGTAAGAGCTTATGCCACTAAATTTAAGGCACAGCACCAGAAACACATGATAGGAATTCAAATTGACTACCAAAAACTACTTGTAAGCAGTGGGGAAACAAATCACAATAGTTCAATACCTGAGGACCCCATGGTTTTCTTTCAGATAATAAATGAGGGGCAGCACCAAGTCTATGAATATTGTGCATAAAAGGAGAACGATCATCATGGGGATGAAAACCACCATGGGGAGGTGGGCCACCAACAGCGTCAAACTTGTGGAATGATGGACCTAGATTAGAATACATTCCTGGGGGTGAGAGTTCTCTCCTTCCCATATATGAAGGGAATGGAGGTACTTGATCCAGAAATGCAGGATTTGAAGGATAATTAATAGAAGGAAATGCATCACGAAAAAAATGATGCCGCAACCTAGTTGTTATCTGCAAAAGAGCCTCTTGAACTGCTTCAAATTCTCCGTTTATCTGTCAAAGTAGAAACAGCATCAGCAAAAAGCATAGAAATAACACAATAATCAGAAAAACATGATAAGAACTAGGTTCAATATCAACTGATATCTTCGTTATACGTTGTCGATGTCAGAATATAATTGATCACACATCAACCAAAAAAAAAAAAATAATGAGCAATTTCAATAATAACAGAACTTGATAGGTTGTCAAAGGTTCAACCTGATCAAGCTCAATGGAATTCATGCAAACACACCTGGACTACTTCTTCATCTTCTGAAGCACACTTTGGAATCTGATCCTTCCCCAATACGCGAATATGTGCCCGAGATAACTTCCTCATTTCTGCTATGATGGAACCACCTTTGCCAAGGAGACAGCCAATTTGATTGGAAGAAACAAGAAGCCTTGCTAATACAGACTGCTCCTTGTTATCAGGTATAGCTCTGACTATCCTAGTCTGAACACGGAGAACTGCATCTTGCACAGCTGATATCCTATCATCAGGGTGCTGCAATAGTTGATTTGTTGTCAGCACACCACAAACCAATAACAGACTTGATCTAGCAATACAAGATTAAAATATCAAATCTTATGATATATATGTAGTTTAACAATACCGCTGGCCCAGAAATGATAATAATGCGATCCTCTGAATCAGAGACAGCTTCCATAACTTTGATCTCACAGCCAGTCTCTTGCTTAAGGGTCTTAATTATTGATCCTCCCTTTCCAATCACACCTCCTACTCTTTCATCATGGCACAACAATCGGAAAGTTAACATTTCCTGTGAATGCTTCATTCGACCAGGAAAACCACTTTCATGATACTTAGAAATCATAGGAGGAACAGCAGAATGATAATCAGCAACATCACGAGGTCCAGTAGCATAAGGTGCTCCATGAGCAGCAAAAGAACGGTTATGTGGTGGATATGCATCTGGCCTGGGATGAGGATGACCAAATGATTGAGAGGATGGCCCTGAAGGTTTGACAGGGGAAGGGTCATGATCCCGAGGTGGATTCTCCAAAAGCTGTTGAGAAACGGATTGAAGAGCTTTCCTTACTGCATCAATTTCCCCGGTGATCTGCAGTGTAATTATATAATATATGGGACAAATAAGATTTGTGCATCAAGAAAAAGAATTAAATAAAACTTCAAATATGGACCTATTTCCAGGAACCAAGACATTAATCATGGCCATTTGTGTTAAATTCATATTTCTAGATGTCCTCCAAAAGTTGCCAAAATTGTTTTGGAATTAATCTTAGATGCTAGAGTCATGAGGAAGCAATGTGCTCAGCAATGGTTTGCAGGTCAAACAAAGCGACTGACTACTAAAATAGCACAGAATCTACCCAGGTGACCACTTGTTCACATAGAATGTGATTTTCAACTTTTATTTCAAGTTGACACTACTTTTGGAGTAATATATGCATCTAGTATGAACAATGCATGATATGTGAGTTGGAAAGGTCTTTTTTTTTTTTTTTGATAGGTAATCAGAGAACTATTATTAATGAAAAAAATAGGAAATAGTACAAGTTGTTCATGAAAATGAACAACAAGAAAAAGATAAAACAAACAGCGAAAAAGATGGAAATCAAGAAACTAATCTAAGAGAACATAAACTCAAAGAGAGAAGAATAATCAGTAAATCCCCAACAACGAGACCACTCAAAAAGACTACGTTGGCATAAAACCTTTAACTCATCCAACGTCTTCTCAGTGTCCTCAAAGGAATGACGATTTAGTTCCAACCAAATAGTCCACATTAAGCAGTCTGGAATCAAATTCCAGATGCTAGAATTATGCTTCCCAAGCCACTGATGCCAGCAAAATAACAATCCTGCCACTGATCCTGGCATAACCCAATTTATACCAAAAGCCTAAAGCATAAGAGTTGGAAAGATCTTTCATGGAGGAGGAAGTATTAGATGCAGTAGAGAACATGAATGGTGACAAAGCTCTAGGCCCAAATGGCTTCACCATGGCATTCTTCCAAGTTGCAAGTGTGTTGGAATGTAGTGAAAGATGACACTATGCGAGTCTTTCAGCACTTCCATGTTCACAGTATGTTTGGAAAAAATTTAAATGCTACCTTTGTTGCCCACATTCTGAAGAAGGTTGCAGCATGTGATGGGAAAGATTTTAGGCCTATTAGTCTGGTTGGTAGCATTAATAAAATTTTGGCCAAGGAGTTAGCCATGTGTTGGGGGAGACTTTGTCTCAATCACAAAAATGATTTTATTTAAGGGAGACATATATTGGATTCAATTTTGTTGGCAAGTGAATGTGTTGATAGTAGATTGAGGGTTACGAACTTACATCAAGGTGACCCACTGTGGCCACTATTATTTGTATCAATGATGGAGGCATTGAGATTGAGTAAAGTTATAGAGGGACAGTATATCCAGGGGTTTACAGTGGGAGAAGGGCAGCTGAGCCATTGATGATTTCCCACCTATTGTTTGCAGTTGACACTTTGATTTTGTGTGGGGAAGATCCATAACAATTTTCGTTTTTTTGATAAGTAGATGATCCATAGCAAATTGACTATCCAAAATGTGTGTTATGGTGTTTTGAAGTTGTATATGGATTGAAGATTAATTTGAGCAAGTCCAATTTCCAAAAGGCTCCCAATTGGAGAGGTTTCAGCCTGCACTTTGGCTGAGATTCTTGGTCACAAGATTGGTTCATTGCCTATGATATATTTGGGGTTAACCTTGGGGCTAGATATAAGTCCAAAGCCATATGGGATCCAATTATAGAGATGATGGAATGGAGGTTAGCAGGCTGGAAGAAGTTATATTTCTCACAAGGCGGCAGAATCACTTTGAGTAAGAGCATAATCTCTAGTCTCCCCACATATTTCCTTTCCTTGTTTCCCATACTGCTTACATTGCTCATCATGTTGAGAAGTTGAAACGGGATTTTTTGCGGAGAGTTTTAGGGGAGAGAGTAAGATTCATTTAGTCAACCAGAACATCATTTGTGAGCTGATTTGATTTAGTGGTTTGGGTATCCAAGGTTTAGTCCAATTTGATCATTCATTGCTAGGGAAGTGGTTATGGCGTTATGCAAATGAGAGAGATACTTAATAGAGGAACATAGTTGCCACAACATATGGAGAATCAGGCAGGAGGTTGGGTTTCAGTGGTGCTTTAAGAACCCTATGGTGTGCCTCTTTGTAAGCATATTCGAAATGGGCGGGAGTTTCTTTAGGTTTATAAAGTTTGAGGTGGCGGTGGTAATCATGTCGTTTTTGGATGGATTTATGGTGTGGGGAGGTGGCACTATTTGAGGCATTTTCGGCTTTGATGCATTGTTCATACTAGATGCATATTATTCCAAAAGGAGTGACAACCTTGAAATAAAAATTGAAAATCACATTCTATTTGAACTAGTGGTCACCTGGGTAGATTTTGTGAGCAGAACACCACTAGAGAATGAACTCTGAAGCATAACCAAAAACTTAACTGCATAGATAAGTCCTTTTTATTTTTTAACAAGATTGCCAGCTCTTCACTAAGTATTTGATTTTGTCGAAATATAAGAACTATAATTCATGAACAGATATATAGCAGTAAATCACTAATGCAGTTTCTAGTCCTAATATGCATATTCTTTCAAGTAAATCTAAACACTAATGGGAAACAGAACAGACAATTTGCCCCAAAGATCCATGCTAAATAGTTCAATCACTCATGTTTACTATTAATATAGACATTGCCTTTGCATTAGATGTTAACCCAATAAAATTAGAACTTCGCACAAGTAACTGACAATCTGCAGTATTCATGATTACTAATTATAGTATAGTACTACATAACAAATAATGTCATCAAAATTACCTGAACTAATTCATCAGCAGCGGATGCACATGGAGGAAGTTTGTCCCTTGGAAGAATCCGTATTTGTGCCCCGCTTTCAGCTGACATTTGCTTGATTACACTGCCACCCTTTCCCAAAAGGCAGCCTACTTGATTGGAAAGCACAAGTAACCTAAAAACAATTGAAGAAGACTTATTATCATCTTCATCCCCTCCATCTGTCTCTGGTTCTCCTTCAGTTATTCTCTCAAAAACAAGAAAAAGGGCCTTCTGCACAGCTGAAGTTCCCTTCTCCGATTTGGCATCTCCCACAGCATCAGATTCTTTATCTTCATTGTTTTCATTCTGTTCCTTTTCATCGTCATTCTTTTCATCCATGTTTGCCTCTTCACCACCATCCTCACGGCTTGCTTCAGTCGTCACCTCAATCTCTTTATCAGAACCTGAGATAACAACTACCCTCTCATCACAACCAGGAACAGTTTCCTCAACTCTGACCTTTGCGCCAGTTTCTTGACGGATTTCAGATATGATGGTGCCCCCTTTTCCAATGACACCACCAGTTTTGGAAGCAGGACAGAGTAAGCGTAAGACAACACCCCCAGGAGAGAATTTCACAGATTGTTTGTGTATCTTTTGCCACTTTCCTTTCCCATTTGACTCTGTAAGGTTCCGATCATGTGGTCTCTTAGAAGGCGTCAATGGAACAGACATATCTACTAAATTTATAGCAGACCTGTTCACTGAAATTTGAAAGTTATAATGTCAAAGACAAATAAAATTTAAAAATAATCATGAAAAATAATCCGCATTTAAGAAACACTGATTTTCCAAAGCCTCTATTTGAATCAAAGCCCATGATTAATTGGCCATTCAATATTCTGAAGAACAATACATTATAACTTTGAAGACATTTTCCCCATTTTCATAACAGGAATAGTGATGTAGTAAGACACTGCTAGTAATGCTGGAACTAAAAAGAACCATGCTTGTAGGTCAAGAGTCAGTCAAGACTCAAGACAAAAAATTACAAAAGATCAGTGTATGCTTTCTAAGTAATTAATGACTGAAACAATCAAAAAGTCAAAGCCCTAAGAAATCCTATTTGTCTTTCTTGAATCTTGATAACACCAAATCAAAAAGTGTGATATTTTCTGGGTACCTAGGAAAGAGGATTCTGATTTGCAGAGTTGTTCTCAAGTTTATTTAAAGGTCTCAAGGGGCTGCTCCTAGAGTATTAAGTCTGATTTTGAGTTTCCTTTGTAACAAGCTGAGGCCTTAGTTCATTATTGAGTGTCTAAGGATATAACTTGGATGTATACTCGGATAGCAAGACATTCCATCAAGAGCTAGAACCTCTTTTTACTGTTCTTTCAATTTTCTGCAAATTATTATCCTCCTTCTGTACTGCTGCTAAGATCATTAAGTTGTTCTTATAAGACATCAACTCAATATCATGTTGGAGAGTTGGCTATGGGATTGGCCTGGATGTGTGGAATTCCCCTTGGGTTCCATATCTGCCATAATTTAAACCAAGAAACCCTTCTTCTGTTTCTCTAGAGGTTAATTGGTCTCAGAATTAATTCTAGAGAATCCAAGACAGCGGAACCAACAAAGAATATATCAGACATTTGACTCAGTATTCTCAAAATTCAGCTATCCCAATCGCACCAGGAAGACAAAATCACCTAAGTCCAAATCAAAATGGAAGCTTCTCAACAAAATCAGCATAGAGCATACTGAACTGGTCAACAAAACAAGAAATTATTTGGTGTTCCTAGCAGAACACATCAACCTTGTCTAGTGGTCCACACAACCAATAATCAAATGCCATGTGTTATAATTAGCCAAGTCAGATCTTAGTTAGAATCCACATAATTAATCCTAGTCTTTCTTTAAAACTGATCTGACATTAGGGTTTAAACTATGTGTGTGTGTGTGTGTGTGTGTGTGAATTGCTTGAGTCAGCATACCTTGATTAATTGCCGTGGGGTTTGTGAGTTCCTCGGTGAAAACTAGTGTGACTATGTCAGCTAAGCAAGGAAGTTTTTTATTTTATTTTACCCTAACGTTTGATTGGCGTAAAAAAAAAAAAAAATGTTCATTTTGTGCATGCTGACTAAGATTTGACTTGGCTAATTATGACACATGGCATTTAATTATTGGGTGGGTGGACCACTAGGCAAGGCTGACTTAGTCCGACAGGAACACTAAATAATTTCTCCAAAGAAACCCCGCTTCTTTGAGAGTGATCCCTTATATAAAGAAAAATGGAAGGCACCTAGGAGTTTCAAAATGCGTTAGACTTAAACTTCTCCTAAGGAGAATGGCATGGAAAATCATTCTGACTAAGGTGGTCCTAAATTCAAGATGTTTGATAGAAAACCTTAAGTTAACTGCAGTATGTGTAATGCAGCCCTTGAATCAATTGAACAGTTTCTCTTAGCGTGTCATGTTACAAGAATTGTGTAACTGACTTCACCTTGGCCGATCAGATTAGATGCATTAAATCTATCCTCCATTGTGGGCTGGATCAAAGTGATTTGGAATCCAAGAAGGACTCTCAATGTGCCTTATGAGAAAACAAGGAACTTGTCAACGTATGCAACAGTTTGTTGTGTTCTAGTTTGGATGCAAAGGAACAAACAAGTTTTTTTTTTTTGATAGGTAAAATAGAAATTCTACTCTAGCCTAATCTAAGTGTATATGTGTGTGAAGCTCCTTTCTAGAGACTTGAACCCCAGCCGTTGCCCCCCAACACCCCACAAGCACTTATACTTGTGGAATGACCATCGCGCTCAAAGGAAAAAATAAATGGCTGATAAGCCCCAGATTGGTCCAATGCAACTAGCCCTACAAATTAATTCCAAAGAATTTGTTCTCTGCCTGGTCTCCTCCTTCCCCTGGTTTCTCAAAGTGAATTTTCATGCTGCATTAATAGACAACCAAGCAAGTATTGCAACTTTTTTTTTCATGACCACAGGCTGAGATTCTTTTTTTGTATACAGACTTGGAATATATTGCCTTGATGAAAAAAGCCAAAGCAGCCCTTCAACAACTTCAAATGCTACTGAGTGCAGCTTCAACAAATTAATCCTAGAAGGAGATGCAAGCAATGTCATTCAATTGTCCACTTGCAGCCCTCAATGGTCTATCGATCTCCAAATAGTAGACATTAAATATTTTTTGTTGTTGTGATCTGGTTGGAAAGCTATTCATGTCCTCAGATGGTCAAATGAGCTAAGCCCATTCGTGGGTATGGGCTTCTGTCATGTAATGTGTGCGGAACTAGCCCCATCTCTTCTATCTCTTGAGTTGTTTTAAGCCCCAGGAAGAATTATGGAAAATTAATAGATACTCCCAGAGTATAGCTGATGTAGGTAAACCATTTAATACAAACAGAAAAATAAATGAAATAATAACTTTATTAATTGGTATCAAGTACCACGTAGCTGTACTCGAGGATTACTCATAGCATTACCAAGGAATCAATGAACAATCACACAGAAATGCGCCTACTAAGGATGTTTAAACATTTGCCTCCATATCATTATTTTAGAATTTAACAGTTTAGTAGCTCTATAACCTAAGGCATGACTGTGAAAATATTATGTGTGGATTATATATCAGAGTCGCAAATCCAATTATTTGAAGGGAAACAGGTAACAAAAATAGAGAATGCAATGCTACAAACTGTTAAAGATTACACAAACACTAAATTGCTAGGATTGCAGGAAAAGAAAAGCAATTGAGATTTCATAATTAACTTAATCTATTCTCTCAGAAACAGAACCTAAGTGAACTTCAACTTTGAGAGAGAAAGAGAGAGAGGATGGACACGTGAGAAGAAGAAAAACTAGAAAGCTAAGTTACTCACAGAATTATTTGATTCCAAAAAAATCAAGCCGAATCAGTTTCTTTGAATTTTTTATGGAACTTCTGAGCTGCTTCTTGGTCGAAAAACAGTGCTCGGAAATTATAGGTAAGCTTCGTGTGAAACCAAAGAAGGGATTTGTGAGAGTTCATAAATCAGAATCCCTAAGAAAACTGCTGGGAATTGTGATGGGCCATTTGTGTAAAAGACCTCTGACAAAATGGATCAGATTATTTCAACCTGAATTGGAAGGCTTTCAACAGAGGCCACAATAACAAGTGAGCCCACTCCGTATAGTGGGCTCATAAGATATTTGCTGGCAAAGTACTTGTGGTTTGTCAATACTCAATAGTAAATATTCCAAACTAGTAAGAGAAATTTAAATACCTTATTTACATCTTTCAATGAAAAAAAATCTTATCAAAATTCTTTAAACTAAATAATAAGCACTATGATAAATAATCATAATCCTAAATACTTGATAACCATCACACGTATCTAATTCCATTTAAGTAGTCAATGGACAAGGGGATAAAAAAAAAAGGCAGAATAGGCAATCATTGAAGAAGAGTCTGCTAAGCTTGATGACAGAAGGCCATTAAAGCCCTTAGGCTCTCTCTGCGATCTTCCCTTAACTCCAACTTTTGTAATAGTCATCATAATCCAACGAATTAAGAAAGATAAGATCATATTGGGTAAGACTTTTGTCCAATACTCTTGTGCACCAAACGATATATGAACCAAAACATGATCATTTTAGAACACGTGTCACATCTGTGTAATGTCCAATGCACATAAGCATTGGACACAAGCGAGACACGATACACCCTTGCTATCATTTAATACTCAAATCTCTATTTTTTTAAATTTTGTTATGTTTTGACATAAATGCTAACTACTTATTTGGATTGTGAATTTGATTTCTTTTCCTTTTTAATTATTGGGTGAACTATTGTTGATCTTCTATAATAGGGAATAAGATGTTTTGTTTTTAATTGCCCATGAATGGACTAACGGATAACTTTTATACATGTAAATAAAATCGGAAAGAATGGGAAAAATGAATAATGCAAGGGACACATCCCATTCCCACACTCTAATTAAGTGTTAACTCGTGATTGGTGCATAAGTTGACACAACATGGTTAGGTTCCCGAGGTGGACTCATGTGAAAAGTGTTGAACCAATCACAATTTGACACATAAGTAGGGTGTAATTTCTGCCTGGTCTCCTCCTTCCCCTGGTTTCTCAAGGTGAATTTTCATGCTGCATTAATAAGCAACCAAGCAAGTATTGCAGCTTTTTTTCATGACCACGGGCTGAGATTCTTTTTGCGTATACAGACTTGGTATATATTGACAATCCCTTGATGGCAAAAGCCAAAGCAGCCCTTCCAACAACTTCAAAAGCTACTGAGTGCAGCTTCACCAAATTAATCCTAGAAGGAGATGCAAGCAATGCCGTTCAATCGCCCACTTGCAGCCCCCAATTGTCTATCAATTTCCTAATAGTAGACATCAAATCTTTCTTGTCATTGTGATCTAGTTGGAAAGCTATTCATGTTCTCAGATAGTCAAATGAGCTAAGCTCATTCGTGGGTGTGGGCTCTGTCACGTAATGTGAAGGGAATTAGACCCATCTCTTCTATCTCTTGAGTTGTTTTAAGCCCCCCGGGAGAAGATAGAGAGAGTTCCCCTGGTTTTTGGTTCAATAAGATTTGGTAAAATCAGTAGCCTTATGGATAATTAATAGATACTCCCCGAAGTATAGCTAATGTAGGTAAACCATTTAATATAACAAAAAATTAAAAATTACATGAGCTTAAAAAGCAATGTGGAAAAAGTAACTTTGTTTATTTGTATCGTGTACAACGTGGCTGCACTCGAGGAATACCTAATAATTACTCGTAGCATTACCAAGAAATCAAAGAAACAATCACACTGAAATGCGCCTACTAATGATGTTTAAACACTTGCCTCCATGTGATAATTTTAGAATTTAATAGTTGAGTAGAACTCTATAACCCAAGGCATGGCTGTGAAAATATTATGTAGTGGATTATATATCAGAGTTGCAAATCCAAACATTCCAAGGGAAACAGGTAACAGAAATAGAGAAATGCGGTGCTACAAACAGTCAAAGGTTACACAAACACACTAAATTGCTAAGATTGCAGGAAAAGAAAAGCAATTGAGATTTCATAAATATCTTAATCTACTCTCTCAGAAACAGAACCTAAGTGAACTTCAACTTCGAGAGAGAAGGAGAGAAAGGATGGACACGTAATACGAAGCAAAACTAGAAAAGCTTAAGTTACTCACAGAATTATTTGATTCCCAAGAATCAAGCCGAATCAGTTTTCTTTGTATTTTCGATGGAACTTCTGAGCTTCTTCTTGGTCGAAAAACAGTGCGATTTTGTGAGTTCAGAATCCCTAAGAAAACTGCTGGGAATTGTGATGGGCCATTTTGTGAAAAAAATGTCTGACAAAACGGGTCGGGTTATTTCGACCCGGATTGGAAGTCTTTCAAAATAGGCCTAGTACGAACTGTTATCTAGTGAGCCCACTCCAGCTCATAATCATTAGATATTTGTTGGTATTTGTTTTACTACTTATCCGTTTGAATTAAGAGGAGTAGAGTAGAGTATAATATATAAAAATTTGTCCAAAATTAGCCAATTTTCAATCAATTTTACTCTATTATCCTCCACTCATCATCTTTCCTCCTCAGTCCAAACAACCCTACTTGTCGTTAGTCTGAGTTTTTTTTTTTTTTTTTTCACTAATTAAATAAATAATTGCTTGGAAATAAAAGGAAAAACAATTGTTGTGATTCGTCAATAGTAATGACTACTTAGAAATTTAAAAACATTTTTTACATCTTTCAATGAAATCAAATCTTATCAAAACTGTTTAAATTAAATAATATATGCATTGTGATATATAATCATAGTCCCAATAAACGCTCAATGATTGTCACACATGTCTAATTCCATTTAATTTTTTCTCAAAAAAAAAAAAAATCCATTGAATTTTTTTTTATTTTATTTTTTAAGTAGTCGATGAACAAGGGGATAAAAAATGGTAGAATAGCAATCATTGAAGAAGAGTTGGCTATGCTTGATGAAAATAGGCCATCAATGCCCTTATGTTATCTGCATGATCCTCTCTCGACTCCAACTCTTGTGATCGTCATCATAATTCCACAAATTAATAAAGGTAATGCTATATTGGATAAGACTTTTATCCGATACTCTTGTGCACAAGACGAGATATGAACCAACATGTGATCATTTTAGAACACGTGTTGCATCTGTGTAACATTCAGTGCACATAATCATTAGATACAAGTGAGACAATACACCATTGCTATCATTTAATACCATATTTCTATTTTTTGAAAGTTCGTTAAGTTTTGACATAAATGCTAACTACCTATTTGGATTATGAATTTGATTTTTTTCCTTTTTAATTATTGGGTAAAATATTGTGATCTTATCTAATAGGGAATAAGATATTTTGCTTTTAATTGCCCATGGTTGGATTAATAGACAACTTTACACGTGTAAGTAAAATCGGAAAGAATGGGAAAAGTGAAAAATGCGAGGGACACGTCCCTTCCCACGCCCTAATTAAATGTTAACTCGTGATTGGTGTATAAGTTGACACAGAATGCTTAGATATTAGAGGTGGACTCATGTGAAAAATATTGAAATCCAATCACAATTCGACACAAAAAGTAGGGTGTGGATTTGGGTGTAGGAAGGGGTGTGTCCATAAGAGGACTTTGGAGAAATATGTGTTTTGAATGTCAGCAATAGATGTTGATGTTCTAAAATATTGCATTTTGAGAAAAATTGTTCCATTCATGGTACTTTTGTGGCGTGCAAGTGATTAAAGAACATTACGTGACCCTCGTAAGGTACTTCAAAGATGTATTGTGCCAATAGTCTAGTAAGTCATTGATAATGTTTAGTTTTCTTTATAAGAAGAACCATTGTTTAAATCCCTTGTCCCTATCAGTTGAAAAAATTGAATTACAACAAAAAAAAAACCAAAGATGTCTTATCTTGTACCAATTAGTTTCACTACAACATTTTATTTATTCATTATGGTTAATGATATAAAAAATATATTTTAAATTATAGTTCAATGATAACAGTATCTTTTATAATGTGTTGTCACCCACTCTACCTTGAAAAATAATGGTATCAAGTGGAGCCATTTTTTAATGTTTGGACTTAGGATTCTAAAAAAAAAAAAAAGAAAAAAAAAGCGGGCTCCCCTTCCCCCACCCCCCCCCCCCCCCTTGTACTGTTTCCACGGGAAGGAAAAAGAAGAGATTTCGCATGGTAGCTCACACTGACGTGTACTTTATATCTCTTTCACAAAAAACGACACCAATATTTAATTGAGTTGTTGCAAATTACATGCAAGCACCGAGCCATCCATTAAAAAAAAAAGTCAAAAGGTGGACTTGTAAACTCAAAATATGAAATGCATCGTATTCTCCATTTAAATATATTATTTCCGTTACAACTACACTTTCTTTGGGCCGAAGTAAAACAGTGAGATTAGGTAGCCCACACTGACGTGGCATTAATTATTTTAGCTTGGCAAAACTTAACGGGCAAGAAATTGTAAGCCATCGCTATCACCGCCAAGACAGGAACACGAAACGAAACCTTGGACTTCACACAAAAAAAAAAAAATCTATAATTGCAAACTACCAAAAATGCCCTTCAAAGATAACCGTTCAAGGGGCAAAACTTTAACTTGCGCAAGAAGTAGAGGGGCCCTTTTTGGCATTTCACTATAAAAGGAGTCGCTTTCACAGGCTCACAAATGAACGCCTATAAGAGAGGGTTTCCGAGCACACAGAGATCGATTCTACAACTTTCACTCAACATAATATTCTACACTATTTGATTGAGGCCGTAGAATCCAATGGCTTCGCAATCGATGGCCCAAAACGACGGCGTAGCAAGCAAAATTGTGGAAACGATTAGGGTTAGAGTTCCTCAGGGCCAGAGCTCTTGTGCCATGTCGAGCTCTTGCTCGACCCGGTTCATGATCCAGAACCACTCCAACTTCAAGCGGAGCGGTGCTCCGGCCCGGTTCATGTTCTACCAGGCCGGTTCGTGGATTGATTTCCCGAGCGAAGTGTTCGGAGGTCTTCGATTAGGGTTCTCCGAAGGCAAGCCTGTAATCGACTTGTCGATTGGAGGAGCCAAGTACCTCTTCGATTTTCTGCGCATGTTGCAGATCGATTTCGTGACCGAGAATCAGAGGTCCATTGCTTGGATCGATGAGAATGGTAAGTGCTTTTTCCCCAAAGTTTTCGTCGACGAAGAGTTCGAGGAGGAGGAGGAGAATCATGCAATTCCGAAGGTCGAGATTGAGATTCGAGTTGACATGGACGGGAATTCGAATTCGAATTCGAATAATTCGAATTCGGGTAAGCGGAAGAGAGTGGAATTTGAATCGAATTCGAACGAGGACGAGGCCGAGGTCACTTCGTCAAAGAAGAAGCTGCGAGACGACGAAGATGGTGCAACAAAACGGCTGTGTTTAACGCCTAGTTGGCCGAATGCGAAGCCTTTGAGCCAAGGAGATAGAGAGTACTCTGTATATAGCAATTTGTTGATTAAAGGGCTTAGGAAGATTGATCTTGAAAACTATGCTACTATTACTGCAATTCACCAATGTACGCGTACAGGACCGTTGGAGAGAGCTCGCTCACAAGTTTTTGAGAAGCAGATTGAGATGATCAGAGCAGCTCGAGGAGCGTCCAATACTGTGTTTGCGTGGTATGGGGCTTCGGCGAAAGGCGTGGAGGGGATTTTGAAACATGGATTTGCAGTGCCAAACAATGGGACTGGTATATATTTGTCCCACGTGGACTTACCTCATATAAGGTAGATTAGCTGTATGTGATTATATTCTGTTTTTGAATTTTTGAATTTATATATGTTTGGTGCTTTATCGAGTATGACTTCAGATAGAATAGAATGGAGTAAAAAGATTCCATGTTACCAAATTTAATTAATTTGCCGCGGAGTCATAGCTGACCCGAACTTTTGGGACTAAGGCTTTGTTGTTGTTGTATTTAATGAGAATTATTGGGGCTAATGAATTGATGGGTTGGGTTTTGTTTCAGTGCTCTGCGATTGGAGGCAGATGATAATGGCGAAAAACATTTAATACTTTGTAGGGTAATTTTGGGAAATGTGGAAAGGGTTGGGCCTCAGCAATGCCATCCTTCTAGTGAGGTTTTTGATACTGGTGTGGATGATATTAAGAATCCGAAATGGTATGTGGTATGGTGCACCAATATGAACAGCCATATTCTTCCCCAGTGTGTTGTGAGCTTCAAATCTTCAGGTATATATGAATGAAGGCTTCATCTTCTTGGTTTTTCTTTGATTTTTGTACTACCTGTTTTTCATTTTTGGAAACTGATTTTACTGTTATTGTTAATTTTTCAGGCTACTTGAGAGGACATGGTAAGTATCCATTTTCCCAATTATTTTCAAAGATGAAGAGTTCCCTTCCTGCTTCGAAAGTTCAACAGTTGATGGCTTTGTATGACATATTTAAGGTAAGTAAGTGGCTTTCCAATTTTGGGAAGACTATAGTAGTACTTATTGTTTTTTTTATGCGAAGTGATATGCAAGAACTAGAAAGTTAATTTGTAAAATTATTATGGCTTACAACAGGCTGGGAAGGTGGCTAAAGATGTTTTTATAAAACAGTTAAGATCTGTTGTGGGAGATGAGATGCTGCGGTCAACCATTCAGGAGATTCATACTTCAGAATGGGGTTCTTCCTAGATTTTGTTTCATTTGGAGGATTTAGAAATGCTTTTGGCATTTATATCTTTCACCTCAAAAAAAGAAAAGAAAGGGCAAAAAAAAAAAAAAAACTTTTGTCATGGTCTATTGAATAGTAGATTACATGCTAGGATTAGCAAGCAAAGACTCAACCAAATGAAAGAACAAAAAACTAGTTTGTAGTTTTTTTTGGTATTGAAGCACCTCACCATACAATGGGCCAACTATAAATTCATAAAAAAAGTTTTAATTTTCATAGTTTGGAGCTAATGTTGTTTGGGTGTTTCTACTACTATTTAAATCAATAGAATAGAATGGTCGGCATTGTGGTTCGGATGTGCAGTGTAATTTTTTTTTATTTAAATTTTTGTAGTTTCTGTTGTTGTTTTGTATTTTTTTGGTTCTGTAATTCTGCATTGGTGGCTATCCCTAGGGCCTAGGGGTGAGAGTTTGGTAAGAAGTAGAGGTGGTTAGTTCATGAGTTTGTTGTGAAGAACTAACGAATGCAAACATTTACTTAGGTCCACTATGTAGGATGTGGATTTTAACCTAGATATGAAAATAAAAAACAAGAAGTGATTTTTTTTGGGAAATCCTAAAAAGTATCCTAGGTTGTGAATGATTTTGAATACGTTTTTGAAGTTGAACTTGAGCTTGGTGAGGAAGGCACCATAGTGAAGTGCACATGAGCTTCCTAGTGTGGAGGAGATGAGGATGGAGGGCTTGGTCATCCATTGAGAATGTTGAGAAAACCTTTGCAACTCTCAAGGTCTTGAAGCATATTGGTGCCTTTCCTACTACCAAAAAAGTCAAGGATAGCTACTCGATTTGTGCCAATAAGGGTAAGATGTGCAACCACCCTTGCATCAATCGCAAGGGCCTACTAAATGTTTATGAAAAGTTGGAAACTAAGGAGGCTAAGCTTGTGAAGGCCTTTCGGAGCATTCTCGGAATTGATATTGTCAACGTGGGAGGCTGAATTTATTGAACCGTGCTTTAGGAAAACACCTTGGGGGGGTTGTCATGTGGATCAAGTTGGTTGTGGAGAACCTAGACTTGATCAGTTGATCTATAGGTCATTTGAGAAGAGCACTAAGGTTGAAGATGATGATGGTGCGGACACCAAATTGGACCTATCAATGCTAATTTATTTATTTATTTTTTAATAAGTTATTATTTGATTTTGTTGGATTTGATTGATTCCTAGCTAACCCCGTCCTTGTCCCATCCCCTTACTAGGGTGAGCTACGGTGGATCTGTGTAGGTCTCATGAGCTACGTAGATATTGAACATCAACTTTAAACATTGGAAATATCTCTATGGTCTGTTTGGATCCCATAGATTTGGATTTGGATTTGAGGGAGCCCAAATCCAAATCCTTTGTTTGGGTAAGTTAAAAGAAATGAATTTGGATTTGGTCCCAAATCCCATCAGAATTTGATAAGCTTAAATCCATGGATTTCAAATACCTACAGACACGGTGGAATTTGAAATCTCTCATGCACTGTGCTCTATTTCTCTCTCAGAGCAAAGCCCTCCTCTGACTGCATCTCCGACGACGGAGACAAGATCGGGCCGTCCGATCCGCCAAAACCTCCATCAAAGTCCTTTCCGTTCTACTCCGGCGAGAAATCAGAGAATCCTTTGCTATAGATCGGACGGCTGTGGCTCACCTTGAGCTCGCCCTCTTCCTCACTCGGTTCCTCTATCTCAAAATCTCATCTCCTCTCCAAATCCTAAACTTATTTTCTTTTATTTTTCTGCTCAAAGATCCCTCATTTTTTTCTTTTCCATGGGTTTGGTATTTGGTTTGAGATTTGAGAAGTGGGTATGATTATGGTGGCGTGGGTTTGAGATTTGAGAAGTTGGTTTGGCCATGGGTTTGGGGTTTGGTGCGTTGGGTTGATTCGGTGGTTATTGGGTTGGGCGGCGGCAATGGAGTTGAATCGATTGTGCTGGTGTGGGTATGTTATTGTTTTTCCGGTATGGGTATGTGATTGTTTCTGATATGGGTATATGATTGTTTTTCCGATGGGTTTGTGGTGGGTTGTTCAGGGCTGGGCGGCGGCGGCTCTAGGATGTGGGTTTTTTTTTTTTTGGGTAATTTTGGTGGTGACAGAAGAGTGTGGCTGAGTTTTGGTGGATGGTGTTGTGTGGGTTTGCCGGAGAGAGACATTAAGACAGAGAGGAAATGGAGATGAAAGAGAAGAGAGAGAAACCAAAATTTTAATATTATTTTATTAAGAAAAATAATAATTAAAAAATATATTTTATTGATCTTAAATCCAAATCCAAATCTAAATTCAAATTTAGTTATCCAAACAATGGAATTTTAAATGATGAATTTCAAATCCTTCATTGTTTAAAAAGACCCAAACAAGAAATTTTAAAATCAATGGATTTCAAATCAAGGCATTTCAAATCAATGGATTTCAAATCCAAATCTAAATCTAAATGTTGTCATCCAAACACAACCCTAGTTCTTATTTAGAAACTGGAGTTTTTTTTTTTAAATATATATAAGTCCGGTTAATGTATGCCCCCAAGGGCATATTAATCATCAATTTTAAGAAATTTTTTATGGAAAATTGAAAAAGCTGTAAAAAAAAGTTTTTAAGTCATTTTTTCTTTTTTTTTGATAAGTAAGAAGAAAATATTATTAATGAAAAGAAAAGCAAGAGAAACACAAAGAGTTCACGATAGTGAACAAAGGAAAAAAAGGAACAAAAAGACAGAAGCAGCCCCTAATCTATTCTAATAGATGAAATAAAATTCATAAGGGTAGAACAATTCGAGAAACCCTAACAACGAGACCAATCAAAGAGGGTCCTCTGGCAAATCTCTAATAACTGAACCACAGTTTTCCCCTCATTCTTAAAAGACCGTCGATTCCGTTTAGTCCAAATTGTTCACATTAAACAGCCTGGAACTAAATCCCAAATATTAGAACTATGCTTCCCAAGCCAATGATACCAACAAAATAATGAGTCCACAACTGAACCTGACATGACCCAATCGATCCCAAACAACCGAAGCATATACATTCACAAAGAATGAGTAATCAGACAAAAAAGTAACAGGTGATCCACAGATTTTGCATTACAACAACCCAAACAACAACAATTCGCCAAAGGGCGACCACGAAGCATAAGATTATCCAACGTTAGAATTTGACCATGAGTTGCTTTCCACATAAAAAAAGCCACCCTTTTAGGAACCCTAACTTTCCAAATACCATTCCAAGGGAAAGTGGAAAGAGCTGCATTACGAATCTTATGATAAAAAGACCGAGTACCAAACTTCCCACTGCCATTAAGATCCCAACAAAGCCTGTCACACCCCCTACCCCTAGGAATTCGGGTTTGGATGAAATGAAGAAGGGAGTAGGAAGCCGCCAACTCCCAATCATTGAATCCCCTCTGAAATCTTAAACTCCGCACTCTGTCATTACCACCCACTGGAGGGCTTAACACATTAGAAATATAAGCCTTCTTATTAGCTGAACACAAAAATAACTGAGGATAAAGAATTTTAAGAGGAACATTCCCAGTCCACTTATCATGCCAAAAAAGAATACGAGAATCATCCCTCACCACAAAAGAGAAATGCTTAGCGAAAGTTTCCCACTCTTCACTATTACTCCACCATAACCCACAACCATGAGCCCTACTACAAGCTCTAGTGCACCAACCCCCTTTTCCCTTCCCATATTTCATGGCAATGACCCTTCGCCACAAATGAGAGGTTTCATGGCCATACCTCCAAAGCCATTTCCCTAATAGGGCCTGATTAAAAGGCGCCAACTTCCGAATTCCTAAACGACCCAACTCACGCAGTAAGCAAACCTTTTCCCAAGCTACCAATGGATATTTGAAACACTCAACTGATGAGCCCCACAAGAAGTTCCTTTGAATACATTCCAATCTAGTCGCCACAGCTTTAGGGATAGTAAAAAGGGAAAGGTAATAAATCGGAAGGCTTGAAAGAGTACTCTTCAGCAAGGTGAGTCTACCCCCCTTTGACAAATAAAGCCGCTTCCAGCCTAAAAGCTTCTTTTCCATCCTCTCAAGGATCGAATTCCAAATAGAGGCTGTTTTGTACAAAGTTCCCTAAGGCATCCCCAAGTAAATCATAGGCAAACACCTTGCACTGAAAGATATTAGCCAAAGACTGAATGATATTAGCCAAAGACTGAATGTTACGCACCTCCCCAATTTCACTTTTCTCCACATTCACCTTCAAACCAGTAAAAGCTTGAAAACAAGTCAAGACCATCCTAATGGACAGAATTTGCTCTCTAGAGGCATCACATAAAAGAAAGGTATCATCAGCAAATAAAAGGTGAGAAACACAGATACCAGTAGAATTAATAGAACCCACATGAAAACCTTGAATGAAACCACCTTCCTCAGTTTTCTTCAGGATACGACTTAAAACCACCATGATCAAAAGAAATAGAAGGGGAGACAAAGGATCGCCTTGTCTGAGGCCTCTAGAGCTACCAAAGAAACCAGCAGCAAATCCATTAACCAGAATTGAGAAGCGAACGGTAGATACACAAGTCTTTAGCCATCTCCTCCATCTATCCCCAAAGCCCATCCTCTCCAACTGATAAAACAAAGTGTCTCAATTCACATGATCATAAGTTTTTTCAATGTCTAACTTACACACCACCCCTGGAGTACGACACTTCAGTCTACTGTCTAAACATACGTTGGCAATAAGCACTGAATCCAAAATTTGTTTGCCAGCAACAACAGAATTCTGACTCCGAAATAAGATTATCTAGTACCCGCCTCAATTTGTTAGCTAAAACCTTAGACAAAAGCTTATACATTGCCCACTAAAGCTGATAGACCTAAAATCTTTGATATTCAATGCATTATTTTTTTTGGGAATCAGAGAAAGAAAAGAAGCATTCAGAGACCGTTCAAACTTTGAGCTCCTATGGAAATTATCAAAGAAGGCCATGACATCTATTTCCACTACACTCCAGCATTTTTGAAAAAAAAGCCATAGTGAAATTGTCAGGACCTGGGGCTTTATCACCCTCCATCTCTTGAAGAATCTTTACCACTTCCTTATTAGAAAAATCCCTTTCTAATTCAAGCCGTTCATCCTCCTCAATGCTAGCAAACGCTAAACCATCCATAAAAGGGCGCCAAGTATCTAACTCAATGTACGAACTCTGATAAAAATGGACCACCTTAGACCGCACCTCTTCCTCATCCTCATAGAGGACACCATCCACCTCAATACCTCGAATATGATTAGTTCTTCTATGGGAGTTTGCAACCCGATGAAAAAAGCAAGTATAGTCCCCCTCCTTCACAAATAAAATCCGGGACTTTTGTCTCCAAGAATTCTCCTCCAAAGAGGCAAGATGTGCAATCTCTTCTTTAATCTGAATACGACGAGTTTAATCCTCCTGAGAAAAACTTGATAAGTCCTCCCTGGCATCCAAACCCAACAATTCAGATAAAAGACATTTCTTCCTAAAGGCCAGATCCCCAAATTCCTCCTTATTCCACTTTTTCAAGTCCTCTTTAAGAGCTTTTAATTTACAAGCTAGAATAAAGTTAGGAGAACCCGAAAAGCAATACCCATTCCACCATTGCCGAACCCTCTCTACGAAACCCTCTTCTTTCAACCATGTATTCTCAAACTTAAAGGCACTCCGACCTTTATTAACACTACCTGCCACCACCAAAAGAGGGCAATGATCAGAAACTACACGAGGGAGTACCCTTTGAGACACCTTTCCAAAGTGATCTACCCAATCCACCGATGCCAAAGTTCTATCAATTCTTGACATACAATCTGTCCACGAATCTCTAAACCAAGTAAACGAAGCCCCTTCAAGGGGTAACTCCACAAGGTAATTAGCCTCAATGAAATCTGAAAAAGCAAACATAGCCAGACTAAAAGCCTCACAACCAAATCTCTCACTCGAATAACGAATGGTATTGAAATCCCCATAAACACACCATGCCGTATTCCATCTGGAGTGCATCCTTGAAAGTTCTTCCCACAGATCACCCCGCTGATTATCCTCATTAGTCCCATACACTCTTGAACAAGCCCATACAAAATCATCTACAACCCCCTTCAATACACATTAACAGAAAACAGACCAACAACACAATCATGCAGTATTGACTACATCTAGAACAACCCAATCTAGGAACGGACTACCCCAAAGGCTTCAAACAACAAAAGAGTTTAAAGAAGACAATTTCTTGAAAGCAAACTATATCACACTTCCACTCCTTGAGAAGATTTTTACATACCTCTCGCTTCTGAGGATTATTTAATCCCCTAGCATTCCAAGATAGCAGCTGTAAATTCATTTAAAACTGGTAATCTCCCCCGTACCTACTGAGAAGTCTCTGTTCCTCCCCTTAGATGCTACCCCATCATAATTAATAGAAGAAAACAAACCTTTGAGTTCCCTAAGCCCTTTCTGCTTGGAGTTCTTAATACCTTTATAAGACCCAACACTAACAACATCAACACAATCTTGTTCGAGAAGAAGAAACAAAGCCAGGCATTGATCTTCGTGCTTAACAATAGGAAAACCCACAATTCTACAGAAATTTTTCATCAGGCTATAAACCCATTTCGAATTTTTCACCGCTGACCCCCGAACCTCTCCCTCATCACCTTCCTGGATCACCTCCAACTCCTTTTGTTCATTGGGATGCCATTTAGATAGAGGTGAGCACTCCAAAAATCCATTCTCATCCTCTCCATGAAAAAAACCACTAGGATTAACTTCATTGTGCTTCCACTGAATCCAGAGGTGCTCAGGCCCTTCCTATAATAGGTCAACCCCATCCAAGTGGCTTGGCGACACTGTCTCAGCATTAGGACTACTCCATTTTTCTCCCTTCTCACCAAAAACCACCATAGAGTCATCTCTCTTTCCAAAACAGAGACCCTCCTCACAACCCAGACCTGATAGAGGAGAAAAAGAGTTATGGGCAACACCCAGATACCGATGATCAGAAAAAACCTCAAACCCAGGTCCCTACGGCCTCGCCGTCTTCCCTACCCTCAAAACACCTGCTATCAGAGTATGGGTCTCGTCCCCCATCCTCTGATTGGTCACCTCCACGCCGGAAAGCCCAAGAATGGACCTCTCTGACGCACTCGCCGGTATCGATGCAGTCGAGAAACCTCCGTCGAACTCGCCGGCACCCCAGCTGTCATCGGCGACCCAAGAACCTGCCTCAAGCTTCCACTCGAGCTCTCCCCTTCAACCCACGAAGACTGACCCTCAGATGAAACAATTAAGGACACAGGTTTGACCAAAGTACCCTTAAGTGAAGAAACAGTATCCACGGGCTGGGCTTTGACAAGTCCACCAGCTTATGTTATAAGTGCTGGCCCTCCACTTACATCCTTGGGCCAACTGAAATCCATTGCACCCAGACATGTCACAGAACGTTTCCCGCCCTCAGGCTTGCACACTCTCAAAGCCAAAAAGGCAGGGGTCAACTTAAAGGTACAAGCCCGTGTGGGTCTGCCATTAATGACTAAAATTTTGCCATTTAAAACTGAACCATTCTCTGCATGGACTCCAGGAATCTCGTTCTGCCCCCAAATTACTCCAAATTTTTCAAAATTCCTGAACTTATGCTGATGACCATGAGCAGACAAAAGTTTACCACTCTGGTCACCACCAGCAGACTGACCTCCTCCACCACCACTATTTTTGGAGGATACTTCAGCCATAGAAACCGATTTAGCACCAGTGAAAAAATTCCTCATCTCTCTCTGAAACAAAGACCAACCTGTACGATTGGAGCTTGTTGGTATCATAACACACCCTCGGCGAGCCCCACCATAGTATTCAGCTATTACCACAAAAACACCAGCCTTATTCAACCTCTCACAGTATTCCAACAACTTATTATTTTTCCGGAAACATTTGTAAATGGAAACTTTCCCCGGAACCCAATCACGAATATAAGTAAAACAAGAAAGGATCCACTCCAATCCTTTACGACCTACCCAAATAGTGTGCTTGACATGCCAGCTGCTCTCATGTATAGCATACGAATCATGTCGCCCACCATTGAAAGAAAAAGAGAAAAACTTTGCATCAATATGGAAAGGAATCTTTCTCCCCCCTAAACCGATAAAGATGGAGAGGTATTAAGGTTTGAAGCTTGGTATCAGTTTTAGGTAGTGAGATAACAGGTAACAGTGGAAGTGTAGGCACAGAAGGTTTAAAAGGCAATGAGGATGGTTGTAAGGGGGGTGCCGATGGGCAAAAACTAGAAGGGATAGAGGGATGACAAAAGGTGTATGAAGGCAAACCAAAAGGTGGGAGTTGAGGTGGAAATAAAAAAGGATAGGGAGGGAGGGAAGGAATATGTGGGAAGTCGGTGGTAGGAAGGGGAAGAGAGAGGGAGTTGGGGGGGGGGGGGGTTGATGGTGATGGTGAGGGTGGGGGAGGGAGAGACATGGTTACATCAATGTGTTTCAGTCTCTTCAAAAGAATAAGTTTTCCTAAAATGGTTTATTAATGGATGCTCGAAGGGCATACATCAGTAAAACCCTATATATGCGTGTGTGTGTATAAAGTAATAATGATTCATTGAAAATAAATTGAACAATGAACAATGAAACCCTAGTATATAGGTAGTGTACTAAGTACACAACAAAATTTTAACCAAAATGACATAGATCTAGAAATTCCTTTTGAGGAAGAAAAAGAATGGCCGCTTAAGGTAACCAACCAATCAAAAATGGTACGTAAAAGATGTATTTTTATCTCCACAGACAAATTCTTAACTCCATCAAAAGTATGGAGGTTTCTCTCACCCCAAATGGTCTACATCACCCAGTGAGGCAGCACAACAAGAAAACCTTAGTTCCAAAATTTGGAGTATGGGTTTATGGCCCCTTACCAACAACATATGTCTTCCAAAGCTCCCCTTTCTAGCATGCCAATAACTCCACCACCCTCCTGGGCAGGAGTTGCACTCCAAAAAGACAAAAAGCTCATGACCATAAATTGTACGCATAGTTACAACAATATAATAAATGTTCAGTGGTCCCCATTATGTTTGCACATGCAACATCAATCAATAATGCAAATATTCCGCTCTCAAAGATTCTCCATAGTGATGATATGTCCCTAAGCTATTGTCCATGATAAAAATGCTACATTTGAAGGAATCTTAACCTTTCAAATGCTTTTATATGAAAAGTAAGGGGAAAGCCCTACACTCAAGATCTGATAATACAACTTGACCTAAAAAATACCGCTCTTAGCCGAGTCCAAAACTTCCAGTCCTCCTCATCCCTATAAAGAATACCATGAAACAATTGCAAACTCTTCACCTCCTAATCATTAACAAATCTAGTAAACAAAACATCCCAGTTAATAACTCCATGCCAATTCATATTAGCCACCACAAGATCCTCTTTATCTCTAGCTATACGGTACAATATCGAATTGGCATCCTTCAAAATTTTATCCCCACACCATAGATCAAGCCAAAACTGAACTCAGAGACCAAAACCACCTCGAATTCGACTTACTATGAGAACCTCCCCCAACCTTTTTGGATATGTTTCCAATAGGGATACTCCATAAGGTTCCTTAATCACATTAGAAGTCCAATCCCCCACACTACACCCGTACTTCAAAGCCGCTACATTTCTCTATAGAGAGTTAGGTTCATTGGCATATTGTCGAGCCACATCCCTAACAAAACATTGTGGAAATGCATAAGGCTTCTAATTCCTAATCACCACACTGGACTGGATCACAAACTGTCTTCTAGTTTACCAAATGAAATTTAACCTCATCAATTAACCCTACCCACAGAAAATCACTTTGTAATTTCTCAAGGCAATGACAACACTGAAATAGGTTGGTAAACTAGATAGGGTGCTCTTTATTAAAATGGGTTATGATTATATAGAATTTTTTTTGCATTTAGCTTCATTTTTATAATATTTTAGTTAGTTGTCTAGTTTGCAAAACTATTCAGCAAACTAGCATTTCAAGTGGCTAAAACTCGAGTGCCAAGATAGAAATCGAGTTTTTGAAATTTGAGTTGCAAGTAGTGGCAGCTGAGGTGGAAAAAAATCCACGTGGAGCTCGAGTTTTTAAGACTCGAGTTCTACTGTTTACTTTCCCAACACTTGTGTTGCTTCTTCTTCCCCTGTTCTTCTTTCCTTCAGCCCACGATTCTTCTTCATCGGATCTGCATTCTCCAGCCCATGATTCTTCTTCATCGGGTCTGCGTTCTCCAGAGAGGTTTTCGGATATGGTACTTCTACTTCTTCTTCCCCTGTTTTGCTTCTTCTTCCCCTTCATTTCTGGTTCTTCATCTTCATTGTCATCTTCGTTCATGTTCTTCTCTAGAACTCGAGTCTTTAAGACTTAAGTTCCATGTGGCAAAAACATCTCCATTTCAGCAATTAGAACTCAAGTCTTTGAGGCTCGAATTTTCAGCGGAAATCAAGCCTCACAGGCTTGAGATGTTATTCTCCTCATTTCTTTCCAATTCTTGCTAACTAATATATAGTGTGACAAACTCATGCTATTCTGCAAATTACCTCTGATTATATAAGAACTCATTGGTTGTCAAATCATTTCTCAAGTCAGGACTTGGTACATTGTGTAACTAGACAATGAATTTTGGAAGTAAAAATGTTTCAAATATATGTATATTTCTAATAGCAGTTATGCTTTATTGCTCTGGTGGAGAACGTTTTCTGCATTCATGGTGTTCGATATGGTAGAAAACCCGTCAACCAAAAATGGGTTTTTTTTTTTTTGGGGTGGAGAGAGTAAAACAATCCTAATTTGGTTAGAAATGTTCTCCACTCTTTAAATGTGTTCTACACATTTCTAGAATGTTACATTTTTTTTATTGTTAGACATTTGTAGAATGTTACATACACGATAGATCACCACAAATAAACCATACACAACAAAAGACTTTCCCTATGATAATTTCTCTATCTCCACAAATCGATTGTTGATCATTTGTTACTTTTTCCATATAGCCTTCTACTCTCAAACGCACCCATTTCGTACTTGATTTATCTTGTAAATTCTGGATTTGGGGTCTATTTTCCTATTTGAGGCTCCTGAATGGTGCTATCATCTGTTTAGGAAAACAGATGAACACCTTTTATCATTCATTACGTGCTACAATCAAAGATAGTATTTTGAACTATGCTTCTGAGTGTGATATAGAGAAATCCTAAAAACAGAATATGTCGGTACTAATGATATAGATCAAAGAGAGCAATAGAGTTTAAAACTACTATCAAAGGGCTGGACTTCATGGATAGATTTACAGGGAAAAGAGAGAATAAAATTTTTGTTGAAATTTATGAATTCTGAATATAATTTGAGTACAACACCTAGCACACTTGTAGACCATATTATCTTGTTAGAAAATTTTTAAACAAAGTAGAAGATTTTCTAACTGTAGGGATAAGGACCTAAAAATTGTATATTGGGCCATGGGCCTTAATGGGGGAATGTCTAAAGGGGTGCGGATAATTATGAGGGGTTCCAATTTTGAAGTCTCATAAGTAATGAACGAATGGAGGGTGGTCCAAGGAGGAATTCCTCCTCGGATATGATGAGTGCAGTTCAAATCTGTGTTCCAATGTTCAAGGTGACCTCCCAAGAAGATCCAGCGATAAGGACGTGCATCGTACACGTATAAGGATGATGGGAACTCAGCAATGACAAATGGAGGGTCAAGATCATCGGGAAGGAGATATATAATGAAAGAGACCCCAGATGGAAGGGGGATCAGAAAAAATAGGAAAAGAACACTATAGCAATCATAGTTGCACTAGTAATCGGTTCTATCAATTTATACCAAGATTTGTCTCCTCGGACAGAGAATTTATTCAGTCTTAAGTGCTTTGCTCTTACTTGATCGCCTTTTGCACCCATACTAGCTGTTGTTAAATTCACTAGAGCCTAGTTCTTTGACCCACTCTCTACAAATTCATTGTACTGAGCTTATTGGGCCAAGATTCATACCTCTTGGACTTGGGCTGCAAATCGAGTCCCTACACTAACCACTGTAAAATGCCCTCCCCTTCCTAACATTCTGTTAAGTTAAATGGACTAAACCTCCTTCAAGATGTTTCAAACTTAATATAGACGAAGAATAGGAGATGGAAGGATAGCTTATCAAAAAAATTTAGATGCAAAGATAGTTTAGATGCAAAGAGAGTGTAAGGCATACAGATTTTGTAGTGCTTATGGTTATGGGTGTCTTGTTGGCAGTATAGTTCAGTGTTTGGGTGCAAAATTCCATATGAGCAAGGAAATGAATAATATATCACTTATGGATATTTCTCCTTGAGTATATCTTTTCCAAGTAGGTGTTTGCTATGGCATATATGTGTTTTGCCATGGGTACAGCATTCTTTGTGGATGGGAAACTTTGTTACTTGTACGTTGACTTTGTGGGGAAAAACATGAATCTCTAACTAGTTTAGGATTAACATTATTAATTACGAATATCACGTCCTTTTTTGCTCCTCTCCTTTACTTTTTTACTTCAGTTCACAAGCTACAAAAATCTTTTTGATGCATGTGCTAGATTTAAGTGTCTATTTGAGAACAACTTATTTAGCTTTTTGCTGAAAATGTTTTGCTGAAAGTGTGCTAAAGTATACTTGTACCTTGAAAAAAATCTGAAAAGGTGAGAAAAGGCGGGAAAAAGTGAGGTTTTAAAAAGCTGTACATATAAACTAAAAGTTGAAGCTTATGCCAAATAGGCTCTTACAAGAATGGTTTTCCTGTGTTGTTGTTTATTTCTTATCTCTTTTCTAGAAGTCATCTTCTCTCTTATACATGTGGCTCCCTTTCCCTTAAAACATACATTTTTTGTTACTCAGGGGGGTTGAATGCCTAATTGTAGTTCAAGTACTTTTTTTTGGTGTGTTTCAAAAAGGAAGCTCAAACGCACCAAATTTCCCGATGAGTCTATGTTTGACACATATAGGACATAGATACTCCAAGCATGTCCAAGATGTGATGGGCAAATAACGGAAATAATTTTGAGTTTGAATTCGGGATGGACACACTAGGGTATGGTTCCAAAATGGGAGGCTTAAAATTAGGGAAAACAAATGTGAGGGCTTTTTTTGTGTGTGTAGCTGTCCGATGGTATGCAACTTTTTTAAGATTTGGGTGTAATTTTGGCCACCAATGATGGATTCCTTTAAGAAGAGATTTCTTGTTGGTGTCAACCTCCACAAAGCAGACAAAATATGAGGCATGGGAATTCAGGCACTAGCTGAGTTTTGAGCCCCCTGAATGGAACTCTCTTTCTGTGTGTGTGAGATTGAGAGGATGGACATGGAGGGGCTATCTACCTATGGCAAACATTTGAGCATGTCCTCATATGGTCCTTTTTTTTTGGGTCAAGTAGATTAGGAGGCAACATGGAATTTAATTGATGCTATTGGGCCAGTGGATTGGGTTGGGCAAGCCATTCCAAGGGGCTCTTCAAAAATCATTTGGCCACAAAACACTGAAGTTATGTTGCAAGGTCGGCCAGTGAGACGATGGGGGATAAGATTCTCCTTGTCAAGACGGAAATATCCTCACCAACGAAGGCCAGAAGTATTGAAGGAATGGGCACGTCATGACATCATTAGACATCTTTTCCAAAGTTTTAGTAGAACATTTTAAAAAAAAATTGCATTTAAACATGTAGAACATGTAAAAAAAAGATTGGAGTAAATATTTAAAATCTTTTAAGTTTCTTACCTAATTTTTAAACCTAAATATAACATAAAATATATTTAGTTATTTAATTATTTATTTTATACCCACGTATTATACTTTAGTTTTTCAAAGATGTCATATCTATCACAGATCACACCCGTGTCCCATATCATATTGTATCTTACCCTTGTCCCGTGTCTATATCGATGCTTCCTAATTGGAATGTAATAGCTTATCGAATTTCATCAAAATTCATGTGTTTATGATTTAATGAGTACTTAGTGGAACATTTTTATTTATTCTATCAATTGCTTATTGAATTGATGAGAGTAGAACTAGTGTAGATGATGATCAATGAGATGTTAAAACTGTAAGACCTTGTTACCTCTGATTTGGAATCATCTACAATGTTGAGTGCATATATTTATAGGAACAAGTGCTTTTGGGTGTGTTGATATATACTTTACCTTTTCTTTTGGGGATATATTTCCGTCTTTTCTTTTTTTTTTTTTTTCTTTTTTTTTTTTTTGCTTTGGTTGGTTCTGTTGGTGCTTTAGTTGTGTTTCATTGTTATGCTATTGGATACATACGAAAACCCATGAATAAGGATGGTGTATTTTAATGAGTCATGCTGGGCAATGATGATAACATAGTAGAAAGTTCCAAGCAAGTTCATCTTATTTTAGAGCTCTTTGAACTTATCATTTAACATAGTAGTTTGAATTTTGATTCTGGTTTTTCTTTATTGAGTTTCCAATGTGTTGGTTTTTTTGTTTTGTTTTGTTTCTGATAAGTTCCAATATGTTGAAATTATCTCTCTTGTTGGAGACTTTTTTCCTTGGAAGTTCTGGAGTTGGAGCCTTTTCTTTTGGATTTACAAATTAACAGGTTGCTTTCCCTCTTTGATGTTTATATTTTAATATGTTTGTGATATATCTATATAAAACTTAAAAATATAGTTGGCTCCTTTAATTTGGTCATTTGACTGGCATGCATCTTTTGAGATTTGAGGGCTGCGAGAATTGGGCAACATACACCTGCAATGAAGAAGGTAATATTGAGATCGATGTGTATAAACCTTGTGCTGGGAAAATCTGAGTGATACAAAGGTATGCCATTTTGTGTGCTTAGTTGTCATGCACCTCCTGATTGATCTGGTGTCATCTTTCACAGGAACAGCTGTTATCTTAAGAATATTGGCAAAGAAAAAGGCACAAGAAGGAATAATTTGTTTTGCTGAGTTGCTGAGAGGAGCTGACATTGGCAAAGTTGAGCAAACAGCTCTTCAATGCCAAGGTTTGCATTGACCTTTATTTCAGGTCTTTAATTTCATTGCATCTAGTTCTTCATGCCAAATGCATTCAATGGTTGAGCCTGTTTTGGCTTTAGCTTGAATCCAAATGTGCCTGCATGTGTTTTTCATTGGAGCCTGACATGAATTCATAGAGCTAGTTTTGACTCTATCAAGTTTGATCATGCTTTCATGTCCCAAATTATACTCTGTTTTTAGGAGATGTCTGAACTTCTGTAGATGAGCAAACAGGTCTTCAATACCAAAGGGTTGCATTGACCTTTGTTTCAGGTCTTTATTTTCATTGCATCTAGTTTTTCATGCCAAATGCATTCAGCGGTTCAGCTTGTTTTGGCTTTAGCTTGAATCCAAATGTGCCTGCATGTGTTTTTCATTGGAGCCTGACATGAATTCATAGAGCTAGTTCTGACGCTATCAAGTTTGATCATGCTTTCATGTCCCAAATTATGCTCTGTTTTTAGGAGATGTCTGAACTTCTGTAGCACAAGACACCCTTTTATTTTTTGTCATTGCATTTATTTCTCCATGCCAAACACATTCAGTGGTTGAGCCCGTTTTACGTTTAGCCTAATCCAAAGTTGTCTTTGTTTTCTCAATTGTCTGTGACATGAATTCATAGAGCTGGTTTTGAATTCTATCAAGTTTGATTATGCTTTGAATGTCATAATTGATGCTCTGTTTCTAGGATTTTTTTTTTTTTTTGGGGGGGGGGGGGGGGGGGGGGGTTTGGTTAACCAGATGTGCTGGAATTTGCCTGTGTTCTTTCAATCTTGCCAAGAACTTGGTATATTGGTTATAAAAACTGAGAACTGTACTTCGAAATATATGTGAAAAATCATCTCGGCTGAGAGATTAAATATCTGTTAGATTCTGGTGAGAGTATATGAAATTTCAGACTAGAATATCTGTATCTTTTGCAAATCTCAGCTTGTTTTGGCAAAAAAGTAACCTGTGAATCAGTTAGTGTTTGGGAGATTTTAATACTTTTCATAGTAATTCAGGAAAAAAAGAGAGAGAGAAAAAGCGCCTTCTCTTTGGGAGTTCTTTTGGAGGTTCTAGAGGCCTAATAATGATTACTCTTATTGATCTTGGGTTCTCTGGTAACCCATTCAAATGGTCAAATAAAAGACATGCTTTTGCAAATGTTATAGAGCAGTTAGATGGATCGGGTGGTTGCCCATGATGACTGGTGTTCTTTGATTTCAAAAGGCATCAATAGGCATCTTTTGATACCACTTTAGACCATGTCCCTATTATCTGTAATTCTGGTGAAGATATTGCTTGAGTCCATAGACCTTTTAGATTTGAAGCTATATGGATGATGACTGTTGATGAGGGTAGCTCTAGGCTGGTTAAAGATACTTGGCCCTCATGCTCACAAGAAATTAAAGGTCACAAAAGTATCTTCCTTGATAAAAATTCAGCAAGAAGATACCTCAGCAGAAAACCTTGATAAAGAAAAGTTTCTTGCTCCGGACTATCATGAACAACTCAAGCATGAAGAAGTCCTGTGGAAGCATAAGTCTCATGTGGATTGATTAGCTTGCCTGGATCCAAACACCAGGTGTTTTGATTTATCTACTAATATCTGTAGAAGAAAAGGATCCAAAGGGGCCTTGGTGAGGTTCCATGTCATAAAAAAGTA
Organism: Quercus ilex subsp. ballota; assembly: GCA_032727855.1. Classification (NCBI taxonomy): domain Eukaryota; kingdom Viridiplantae; phylum Streptophyta; class Magnoliopsida; order Fagales; family Fagaceae; genus Quercus; species Quercus ilex. Next base: position 40,532,591 of record CM064919.1, read on the forward strand.
TCTGTAGAAGAAAAATCTATAACACTTTTTTAAAGACAACCAAGATGTAAGGATTTTGGGTAGAAAGAAAGGATGTGGGAAGCAAGGTTTATTCCAAAAGGAGATAAATGCTTCCCTTTTCTTGCCCTGGTAGAAGAAATTAGACAAGCTATGTTCAATATGGGAACAACAAAATCTCCTGGTCCGGCAAACATTATTGGAATATCATTCACCATGAGAATACAGAAGTTGGAAGGTTTTTTCTTGGTTCCTTTTTAAGGAAAATTTCTTTCCTTCTTCCTCATCTTCCCTCTCTTGGGAAGGGGGATTTGAACCTAAGCTCTTCACATGGGAAGAACTAGGTAATACCACTGAGACATGATTATTGGCCCCCATTAAAGATGCTTAGTCATACATTTATTTCTCGTATTCCTGAAATTGTGGGAGCTCCTACTGTAAACCATTTATGACCTATTAGCTTCTGAAATGTTGACCATGAGTTTATTTCTAAAATCTTGGTTGGTCGTTTAAAGTCCATCTTGCTTTCTCTTATGTGCCCTTGGCAAACAACTTTCGTGTTGTGGGAGGCAAATCTGAGACAACATTACTTTTTCCTGTGAATTGATGCACAAAATAAACAAAGAAATTAGGGAAAGGGGGTTATATGGCTTTAAAGGTGGATATGGATAAGGTTTTTAACAAGATGGAGTGGAGTGCATTTGGAGTGCATTTGGTTTTAATCAGTTGTAGCCCTATGGGTTTCTTTTATCCAACAAAGTAATACGTTAGGAGGATCCTTCATACACCTTACTTATATTGAGCTCATAAGTCTTGTGTAGGCTCTTTCATAAGAAAGCAAATGTCTTGTTCATGGTGTAATTCTCTCTCTTTTGAAGGAATTTATGGTGTGAATCTAGCTCCCAACTGCCAACCCTTTTCTCATTGTCAGTTTGCAGATGACCTTTTGGTGCTGGGGAAGACCTGGCTTCAAATTGTGTAGCCATTTATAATAAATGGTCCGTTCAGTCTATAAACAATCAGAAATTTGCTATTGTCTTTGGCAAGAATGTCCATACAAGGTTGCTAGTTGATCTTAAGAAACCAAAGTTGCAATGGCATTCCCATTAGTTAAATACCTTAGCCTTTTGTTGTTCCTGAACGGTTGAAAGTCATAGTCGTCCCTTGATGTTATTGAGAAAATCCGAAGTAGAATGCAAAGTTGGAAGGTAAAATTCCTCCCTCAAGTTCCAAGATTAACGTTAATTAAATATGTTGTTGCGTTTATTCCTTCTTAGTTCATATGGCTTCCATCATCTGCCCAATTTCACAATATTGGAAGTTGGGAGGCTTCATTTAGAATATTTTGGGGTGGTTCCTGCTCTAGTTGTTGGAGAAATCTTCTTACGAATAGATATTTACTCAAAAAATAGGTGATGGGAGAGACATGGAGGATGCTTTAATAATTGGGTTCTGAGTCTTCTGACAATACTCTTTTTCACGGGCAAAATTTCCAAAAGAATATCTTCTTGATATTTATTATTTAAGTTGACATTGTTATTTTGAAGTTACTTGAGGGTCTAGTATTTTATTTATTTTTAAAATGGTATTTTATAAACACAACTTCATCATGTCGTTTTCAGCTTTACTTCTTTGAATTTCAAGTGAAAAACCTGATTTCAACCCTTCAAATTGTGTTTTGGAAATGCAATGTCATTTAAAAGGCTAAATTTCCAAATGATTTCAAAATAGTACCAATTTAAATAAGTATGATTAATAGTATTTTGCAAGGCGAATTACTGAAAACACATAAAAATGCACCACGTGGCGAGTTGTGATTAGTGGAGGTGTGTCCTCACATGGTCTACAATCACACCTCTATCATTCACAACTCGTCATGTGGCTAGTTGTAGCACAAAATTGTGCATTTTTATATGTTCTTAGTATTACTCTTTGCAAGTCACGCCTAGATCTAAGAGAGGAAAAGAGAAGAAAGTAAAGCAAGAAAAAATAAAATAAAATGAGAAAAATGTTTCATATATAAATATGAATCAATAAAAATAAATTTGCTGGTGTGGCTTTAATAGGGGAAAATTTTGCAAATATATATTTTTCAATTAACAATGTTTTTGAATGATCTAACTAATTTTTTAGGATTGTGTTTTTAAAACACAATTTCAGCTGATTTGGTTTAATTTGTTGTGAAAACAAGGTTTCAAAAATTAAAATCATGTTTTGAAAATAGAATATTATCAAAATAATGAGTCTAAATCTTCTATATTACTCTTCTTGCTCCACTCTATATTTCACAAATAAAAATTTGACATGTTCACTTAGTTAATTATAGGGTAAACTATATATTTAGTCTTTAACATTTACTCTGTATCTCAATTTAGTCATTGACCTTTTAAATATGTTAATTTAGTCTCTAACTTTTTGGTAATGTGTCAAAATGGTCCCTACTGTTAAGTAATGAATGGAAAATGTTGACGTGACTAACAGCTCAAATAAAATATTATTTTTATGCTATCTAAGATGCCATAGACTACCAACTCAACAACTAAAATCCCAACTCATTTAATATTTGATCAGCCACCCAGTTAGGTGAGATTTAAGTCTCTTTCCAATCGTCACCGGTGCTGTCTTCTGCTCTCATGGCATCTCTCACTTCGTCGGCGAATGAAACAAGTTTCTCTTAGAATGTTCTTCTTTCTTAGACTATTGAGAAACTCAACCCTAATTAAGCCACAAAATTAAATAAATTTGAGCTCAGTAATTTTTTTTCTTTTTCTCAATACCCAAACAACGAAACAATCTAACATTCTATAACCATTAATGTTGCTTCAACAATAAACAACTCATTTCCCAGATCCCAAAAATTATAATCAACCCATTTAAGAAAATTTTCATAACAAATTGACCCAAAAATTGACCCAAAAAAGAATTTCGAATATTTAAACGTGGATTCTACACAAAGCATACCCACATATTTGAATTGGAACCATTGGAATGTCACTAAAATCCCAAGGCGGAGCCAATATGCATAGCAAATCATGGGTGTGAGATCATACACATTAAGATAAACTTAAATTGTTCCCTTCTTTTCCTTCTTTGATAGCACTACCAATCTGCACAACATTCTTCAACAACCCACCATGCCCCAATATGCTACTTTCACAAAATTTTCTAGGGGCGAATCGGGAAGAGACAGAATGTGAAAGAAAAGGACAACACCAGTGATGATTGGGAGAGGGGCTTGACTGGGTTGCTCGTCAAATATTAGATTAGTTAGGTTTTTAGTTGCTGAGTTAGCAGTCCATGTGGCATCTCAGGCAGCATAAAAATAATATTTTATTTGAGTTGTTAGCCATGTCAGTATTTTTCATCCATCACTCAACGGTAGGGATCATTTTAACACATTATCAAAAAGTTAGAGACTAAATTGACATATTTAAAAGCTTAAGGACCAAATTGACATATAATGAATAAGTTAGGGACCAAATATGTAGTTTACCGTTAATTATATGCTAATTTTTGTCTTTTTATATTCCAAACATTCAATTCTCTAAAAAAAAAAAAAACCATCCATCAAAAATTTACCAGATACTTAACCCTAAAATGTTCATTAAATGTAGCCTTGATAGCCTTAGTTGAAGCTCTATGAGCCACCGGTATCACTCATCAAAATGAAAACTTTTTTGGGGATCTTAGTGGCCATACCATTTGAAGCTAGCTCATTATCTACCAATTCATCACTCTCATCTTCTCTAATCCGTTATTGTCTCCTGAACTGAGGCATACCAATTGAGCTTTTCTTGCAATGGAACTTTGTGAGAGTGCTTTTTTTTTTTTTTCCTAGCACACAGGCCCAAGTAGAAAACAAGGATCCTGAGCCCTTTACTTGTTGTTTGGTGAACTGGGCTTAGTTCACCGCAGCTAAATGGAGGCTGATTACGAACCAAGTTATGCGCAAGTCACATAAATCTCCTCAAGGCAAAAATGTGATTCCTCCTAAGCAATGAAATACCATTACAAGTGTTTTAGTGTCGTAAAATGACCATTTACTCTAACGAAATGAGTAAAATAAGTATTCATAATATTCACAATGAGAAAGATATTGAAATAAAATATTTAAAGCTTATCTTTTATTGTATAAATATTTAAAAGAGTTCCTTCACTCGGTACCTTGGGCATACTGTCATGGGATCCTGGGCGTACTGTCGTGGGATCTCAGGGCGTACTAGGTCTGTAAGAACCCAAAATGCTGTTTCTCTGAACTATATGATCTCTCTCCATCCTTATTATGCAATAGAGTTTTGTCATTTCCCTTTACCTCTATAAGTCTTGCATAAAAACACACTATACAATACACATATCTTCAAATAATTGTTAGTTTTTTAGATTAGGATATACATTTTAATACATATACATATATAAAAATGAATTTCATGAGAATGATTCAATCATGAGGATTCTGGCCCTAATTCTCACAGACTTAGTGCCTTTGCACAAGACTTGTGGGATTTGGAACTCAAGTCCAAGTGGCTTTACTTAGGCATTGCCTTCTAAGATAGTTAGGTGAGGAGGATTTTTGTGGGAGAGAGTGATATCTGATGTGTGCATGTTTTGGCATGTGTTTCTTTAAAGGCTAAGTGATATTTTGAATGATCTCAAGGATATGGGACAAATTCCTCCACATTGGCTCTCTTATTTTCTTGCTTTCTTTCTCTTTCTTACTGGGCTTTAAAGCTCTAAGAATATATGTTTTTGAACCTCTGAACTCTTCTCCTGAATCTCCATTTTTCTCCCTTTCCAATCCCCCATTTTTTACTATGCCTTAACGTTCTTTTTATAGCAGACCTGGTCTGGTACCCTGGGAGAGGACGCCTTAGGTTTGCTAGGTAAAACCACGTCCTCTGGCACCTGAAAAGGTGCATTGGGCAGGAGTTTAGCTTATTTAGGCAATTATAACTCAAAATGGGCATTTGACTTTAGTTACAAACAGAATATTCCTTCTTGGAAAGTCAAAATAGTGGGTGGGTTGCCCGATGTACTATGAAAGCTTTGTTGAAAATGACAATTTAGAGAAAATTGTGGGGAGGCGTTATGCACATGGGGGGAACTAAGTTTTCCATTGGTTCATGCATTCCAAGCAAATATATGAACCAAGGGAAACCCTCGGGATCCTCATTTCACCAGAAATCACTCCCTTACCGACTAAACCATTTTTCTCTTACTATTCACTCGGGATCCCACGGGCTTGGACCATGGGTTACAAAGATAATACCTGGTTTTTTACTGGATTTTTAATGGCTTTTGTTGCAAATATGAACATATAATCTTGTTACATATCCTCTGGTCTGACTGGTATCCTTTTTCTTGCTGCATATCCTCTGGTCCGCCCAAGATCCTTCCTTTGACCCGCCCGGGATCCTTCCTCTGGCCTAACCAAGATCCTCTTCTTTTTTCTTTATTATTATTATTATTTCTTTCTTTTTTCCTTCTTTTTGGGATTTTGAGCCTTCATGGTCCTTCTGAGCTTCATGAATTGGGTCTTCTTTTGTTAAAGCCCATGGTCTTTCCTTACTTTTCATGGAATGAGTTTTCTTGTGAAATTTTGGCCCTTAACAAACTTTATAGATCTGTTAAAGTCATTGGCTTTTCAATCTAATACTTTCTGTGTGGTTGTTTGGTGATAGACCAGTGGTGGTGGGTTTAAGTTGCTTATTTATTTTTGGAAACTAAAACAAGAAAATGCAAAAAAATTAGCATCTAATTAAATAGGTGGACATATGTCAAATTATTATTTGTGGAGCATAGAGTGGAGCAGGGTGAGTGGGATAAAAGATTTGGACTCCAAAATAATAATTATTTTACAAAATTCCCCCATTTTCATGTCGCGTTCTTGTGCTCTAGCCTCGCAGATTACCTTTTGTTTGGTACAAGCCCCGCCAATGCAATAAAGATAATTTCTTTTTCTTTTCTTTTTTTAATTCATGAATCAGGCTCTCACATTTTGCAAAATCAATACTTCTTCCACACTTTAGAATTTGGATTTCATCGAAGGAAAACAACTTCTCATTTAATCAATTTATCTAGCTGACCAAGGTCACAGATTTGTCGATGTTCCTATTTGATAATTTAGATCAAGTATCTTGTATATGTAAGTAGGGGGACATGGCCAAGAAGCAGTCAGCTAATTGCCCCCTTCTGCTTGGCCTTTTAGCTATCTCTCCTCTTCCTCTAAAATAAAAGATTGAAGTTTATTTTTTGGAAAATAGCTTGAAACATTCTTCCTAGAAGAGAAGTCTTTAGCCCAAGATTGGACTAAATTATTGGCGAAAAACCACTTCTAGTCCCTACATTTTCAGGCAATTCTCATTTTAGTCCCTACATTTTATTTTTACCGTTTTTAGTTCCTATCCTGAAAAATGCTTCCCGTTTTGGTCCATGTCGTTACATCAGAAATGGAGAAAGCTGACGTGGCAAACGGCAGGAATAAATAATACTAAATTAATGTCCGCGTGGCCTAAATTAATAATAAAAAATATTTTTTGGCATTAAAAAATGCCACGTCAGCATCTAAATTAAAAAAAATTTTAATTTATTAATTTTAACTAAATAAAAAAATAAAAAACTAAAAATCATATGAATTAAAATCTAAGTGTGTCTTGAACAAGAACAACAAGAACACAAACTCAGATTTAAGATCACAAACCCAAAAATTAAAAAAAAAAAATACCACCACAGATTGGCCATAGATCCTCAACAAATCCCAGCTTGAGCCAGATCCAACACAAACACCAACCAGGTCTCAGCAATAACCCTCACCGTTTCGTGGAGGCAGCCCCACCACGAATGCTCCTCAGAGCTCGTTCGGGTCACGGATCTGGGCATGGAAGACCAGCGTTACTTCCGCAACGTCGTTTGTCAGACGCGTATGATCTACAATTCTCTTTGAATCTTGTCCTTGATGGAAGACGAGAAGTGCCGACAGAGCCTGAGCCACAGCTTAAGCCAAAGCCAAAGTCAGAACTCGAACCCGAGCCCTACCCCAGGTGAAGAGCTCAGTCCAATTCCCACGCTACGGCGAGTCTGTGGCGATCTACGCGTCGCCTCCGTGATGCGCGACCACAGGCTCTGGCTCAATAGAGACAAGCGAATCGTAAGGTCAATCCCTAGGGTCTACATTGGTGATCTCTTCTTTTTTCGAATGGAGTTGTGTGTGGTCGTTTTTTTTTGGGGTTTGTTGAGGATATGTGGCCAATCTGTGGTGGTTTTTTTTATTTTTTATTTTTTATAATAATTTCGGGGTTTGTGTTCTTGGATTTGAGTTTGTGTTCTTGTTGTTCTTGTTCAAGACACACTTAGATTTTAATTCATATGATTTTCAGTTTTTAATTATGTTTTTAATTTTTTTTATTTAGTTAAAATTAATAAATTAATTTTTTTTTTAATTTAGGTGTTGACGTGGTATTTTTTAATGTCAAAAAATATTTTTTATTATTAATTTAGGCCACGTGGACATTAATTTAGTATTATTTATTCCTGCCGTTTGCTACGTTAGCTTTCTCCGTTTCTGATGTAACGGTAGAGACTAAAACGAAAAGCGTTTTTCAGGATAGGGATTAAAATCGGTAAAAATAAAATGTAGTGACTAAAATGAGAATTGCCTGAAAATGTAGGGACTAAAAGTGGCTTTTCGCCTAAATTATTCTAAAAAAATTAATATTGTTGAAGTTAACCTCATATCCTATTTCACACACACATTAATTTTTAAAGTTATTTTGCATTAAAACATTATTTTTACGACCATCTTTTAGAGAGATAACTATGCTCGAAAAATTACTATTCCTAAGATATTATTATTTTTTGTAATGAAAAAATAAACAACCAATGATTGAATAATTTGGGGTTCAATCACTGCTTACACTAAAAACTAATTGGTGTCTTGATCTGATGATAAAAAGTTATCATCAGGAGCGGATGTCATAGGTTAAAACTCTCTAAAAAAAAATCGAATAACTATTTTACATGGATAATCACTTTAGTAAAAGATTTATTCTTACATGCCAAACGTGCTCTAAATATGCATGTGGGAGCCACTCAGGCACTCAGCCACAGTTATGCAGTATGGAATTATTGTGAAAGGTGTGTCCTCCTCGATGATATCTCAACCTCCCACTACCCAACAAGAACATATATATAAGCACATGTAACACACTTCAAAATAAAATGTATGAGCCAAGCACTTGGCCTAACTATCGTCAGCCTGAGATTATAATTTCAAGAAGACTTTGAGATGGGAATGTTTTTGGATGGATCAAAATAGATTTATAGATTTGTCCGTCAATTTATTTATTTATTTTCCATCCTGTTTAGTAGAAAAGATGAGAAACTGAGACGAAAAAAATTAGGAATGATGAAAAAGGGTAAAAAGAGAGAGAGAGAGAGAGAGAGAGAGAGAGATCGTTGTTTCATAGGATTAATAAAAGAGTTAAAAGATTGATTGAAATTTTCAATTAATTAAAGAGGAAATTTTTTAAGATGGAAAAATATTTTCCCTCAACTCCTTTTTCCTTCCATTTTTCTGAAAGAATTTTTATGCGTGGATGAAAAATTTCCATGTTGCTTATCTTCTTCCTATCATATTTCTACCAAGTAAAGTAAGGAAAATAGCAATTCACATTTCATTTTCTATCCACTGTTTTTCAAATTTCCTTTTTTCTCTCAACCAAACTCACTTCTGTGACCCCCCGCGCCCCCCCACCTTAGAGAAATTGACATTACGCTGTAAAAGTTGACTGCGTCCTCAAAGCCTAAAAGACAAGAAGAAACAACAAAGATCAAACTGAACACTATGCATTATTTTGTCCAAAAATATCTATATGAGTGCTCCTCTATTTATGAGTTTTATGCATTTCATGTCAGATAATATTATCAACCAAAAAAAAAGCATAGCATATGGACTGAAACTTTATTGTCAATCCATTAATGAATTCAACTAGGGTCAGAAAAGTGGGTTTGATAAGTTACCAACCAGGTGGGTTAGATTAAAATGAAGGGATTCTCATATAGCATTGAATCAGATGCCCTTGTTATTTGGATACAGTTTAAATTATGTTCTTCCAACCCCATTGTAAAGTGCGCATCTTTTTCTTAACCTTAAATACTAAAAATATGGAATCAAACATAGTGGAATTCCACTAATCTAGCTCTCTCCTACTTGGTTGGTTCTCCAAAAAAATACATGAGGGATGTTTGAAAAAAGCAAAAAGACAGAACCACGTTACCGTTTGGCTATTGATCCTCCATTTTAGTGAGTTTTGACTCATGGAGTGTTTTTGGTTTATTATGTTTCCATGTTTCTTGAAAAATAAGAATCATATCATTAAGCCTTATGACTTGAGAGCAGTCATGTGCACTAAGATCAATTCATAGTCACAATACTATGATTGCATATTTTCATTACCATTAGGTACCCCCAAAAAAGTTGGAAATTTGTCCAAGTCCTTTACCTATGGCCTATGGCTAAGACTTTTTGGCCCCCTTAACTGTTTGCCATTGTGGAGAGTGAGTTTTGACTAGAGGGATACTCATTAGAACATGACCCTACAAGAGGAAATGCCTTGAAAAAAGGAAAGAAGAGAGATTTTTTCTTTCTTTCTCCACCGTTCACCTTCATGACAATGGTGCTTACATCACTTTTTATTTTACCTACAAATGACCCTTATGATCTTGTTGATTTTATAAACCAATAACACTGCAATTTGTTGAGACAGTAGACTGTAAATAATATACATTATTTTTCACATAAAATTATCATTGATTCCACTTTTCTTATACGCCAATTATAGTCTACCACCTCAACAATTAAGAAATTTGTTATGTTATTAGGCTTATTGTTTATAAACACGTACTGCATGAGTTGAATATCAGTTAACAAATTGGAGTGAGAGTGATATTATTCAAATTTTTGATAAGTTGGAATTTCATTAATTGGATTATCAATTTATGAAAAATGGGTTGGATTAAAGCTTATAACTAGTTGATAGACTTTGAGGGCCTTCTTGTAATTTTATGATCATGCATATTTGTGAGTTGGGTGCACTTTGATTGTTTTTTATTTGGATCTTATCCTGATTATGGGTGGAGCGATTATGGGTGGAGTGTAAGCCTTGTTTTATGATTCATGTTGGGTTGATATTTTTTGTATGTTGATGCCCACTTTTGACAAAAGGGTCTAATGGCAGAAGAAGCCCAACAATTTAAAAAAGATGGAGAAAGAAAATAGTAAAATAAAGACCATTAGGCCAAAATGGCAAAAATAGTGGTCAAAAGGCCCACAAAATAATAAGTGACCAAAAAAAAAAAAAAAGGATCGAGGAAGCCCAAGGAATGAAGTAGTAAGCCCATGAGAATTGTAAGAGATGGAGAGAAGGTAAAAATGGGCCGGGGAAGCCCAAGAAAGGAATTAGTAAATTCATGGGGTTGGCACAAAGGCCAATAAGCCCAAAAGTTAAAGATGTGGTAATTGGGCCGGAGAAGCCCAAAGGATTTAGCAAAAAACCCATGGGCGTGAAAGAGGTAAGGAAGAATGAAATGGGCCAAGGATGCCCAAAGAATAAAATGGGCCGAGGATGCTCAAAGAATGAAATGGGCCGAGGATGCCGAAAGAATGAAATAGGTTGAGGAAGCCCAAGACACAGAATGAGCTTGCCCAGCAGGAATGTTGGGCAGAAAAGTCCAAAAGAAGGAATAATATAAGAAATTGACACAGCAGGCGCTTCAGTCCGTAAGCCCAGAGGTAACAACAGGTAAAAGGATAAGTGATATCATAGCAGGACTAGTGTAGTGGCATGGTAGGAGCACCAGCAGCCCACGGATGCAGGACAAAAGGGAACATGGGCCAAGTAAAAGGGAGAGAGCCCACACCCAAGCAATGCCCAGTCCGAAGAGGAGATGGAATGTAAAGAACAAAAGCCTAAAGACCCATGTATCATTAACGCCGCAAGAATTAAACAGATATCAGAACGTACAGTAGAATCAAACAAACCTGGAGGCAATGACAAACGTGTGAGAGCCAGAAAAGCAATAGACTTAGACGGAAGTGGAGCATGCACACAAATTACCTGTACCCAGCCAATACAGGGGAGGTGAACCACGGATCAGAGGTATGAGAAGGTGTGGTTTGGCAATGGGGAGAAGGGGGAGCCTATTTTGGGGTTTCCACTCAAGCTCTTTTGAGAAAGATGTCCTGTTGATATGACATCTCACCCAAAAGAAGTAAATATGAGCTGTAATCACTAGATGCATGCTATAAAGGTTGGTAAGGGAGAGGCTTAAACCTTATCCAGATGAGAGTATTAAGAGAGGTAAGAGACAAAACAAAACCACTTTTGTCTAGAAATGAGGCGCGGCGTAGCCAACACAGTGTAGTGGTGGTGACTGGGCAGCCAATAGACTAGTGAACAGTCTTGGAAGAATACCCACAACAAGCCAAAAGCGGTTAAGAAGTAAAAATGGCAAATCCTATCATGGCAGGCGATATAAAAAGGCCATAGACGTGCACAGTGAAAGGGGGGAGACGACAAATAGAAAAAATAGAGAGATAGAAAGAAAAGAAGAAAAAACAGAGTAAACAAAGAAGGAAGAAAGAAAGAACATAGGAAACCAAAAGAAATGAAAAAGCATGAGTGATAGGAGTAAAAGCATGCATCAATAGGCTACCCATTTCTCTCCTTTTCAATAGCCCACTCTCTAATGAACTAAGAATTCGAGATTAAGCCATTTAGGTCCTTTTTTCCAAAGTGTGTAACTTCTATGGCAGGAGTCCCCTCTGAGGTTACCCACATCGAAGATTGATTCCCTTTTTTGGACTTGTATCTGCTAAAGAGCTAAGCCCATTCCTTTGGCAGACAAATCTTCTTTTCTCTTGTTTTAGTTGATTAATGACAAACTTGTTATCTTACTGTTAATTTCTCTTTGCCGTGACCTTGTCACTCGTAATCATATTGTTATATCTTCCTTCATAGAGTTATTCATATATTATTGTTATTAGTAAAAAATGTTTAAGTTATCTTGCCGCATTGTGCTTCCTGCTATAACATTTGCAACAGTCTTTCCTGCCATGAATATGTGGTACATTCAAGGCTCTTCCCAGGACGCGTCTACACAGGGATGTCCCAACTTCCGCACAAGCTGGCCTAAGGTATGTTTCAGTTAGGCCAGTCCCGACTCTCCTACCCCAGAATCATGGGTCGTGGTACAGCAGGAGCAATCCAGTACAAAACACAAAAAAGGCCTACCACACTGTATAAATGTTAAAAGTTAATTAGTTCTCTTCTGTTCCTAAAAAACAAAAATTATTTCTCTTCTATACTTTTAACGTTACTAATCTATCGAGGATAATAATCTTGGGAGTAGGAATTAAAAGAGGTAGGTTGATATGTGTACACTACAAGTGCATAAGAGTGATTTATTTCTTGATTAATTAACAAAGGTTTTCTCAATGACAATGACAATTATAGTACTACATGCTTAAAACCTTAATTGATATTACTTATTTGTATTCTAGCATCTAACATGTATAGTGCGTGTATATATATATTGTTGGTGCAAACACAATGATAATGGAAATAACACAAAGAGAAACTGAATAATACTTTTAAATTTTATTGATTTAAAGAGAGAAATTACACAACACTATTTGGACTGAGGTGCGACACTCGCTTTCTTTAAGGAGATTCAAGCCTTTGGTTGGCTAAACTTTGTAATCGATGCAGACCGTTTCTGACTTGTCTCCCCCATGATACAATAGGAAACAAGTATTGTATGGCTAGAACAATCTCTACATAAAGTGTCCAAGCCCAAAACTCCACCAGAAAGAACACACTTCCTTGCCAAAAACCGCTCTATGGGTTGTCAAGTAGGAGGATTTAAGAGACTGATTTATTTCCATTTTTGATATCTCTACCCTTCACCTCTTCCTTGTGCATGTATCTAGCCCAATATCTGAGACAATTCATGTTAGTCCATTAATCACCACAATTAAAAAGAATAAAATAGTCTCTCTCATTTTCAATGTGAGATTAAACATTTTCAATAACTTCTCATCTTCCATATTCACTCTTATATCTTTACATTTATATTGTAACATTTATTCATTTTAATTATTTAATATTAAAATGCTCCAACATATATATACATATATTAATAGATAAAGTTGAGAGAAAATTCAATTAAATTCTAAATTGAAGTCTAATTTTGCGCCACATGTTTCATCTAATTTTTAAATTTGTGTGTCAAGTGAATTATTAGGTGCAAAAGTCAAAAAGACTAAATTCAATTAGATTCTAAATTGAATTTTAATTGAAGTTCAATTTTACGCCGTGTGTCCTATCTAATTTGTAACAAATAAATTATTGGGTGCAAAAACTGAAAGGTCTAAATCTAATTAGATTCTAAATCGTATATATATATAGCTAAATCTAATTAAATTCTAAATTGAAGTCTAATTTTGCGTCATTTATCTTAACTTATTTTTAAATTTGTGTGTCAAGTGAATTATTAGGTGTAAAAGTGAAAAAGTCGAAATTGAATTTTAATTGGAGTTCAATTTTGTGCCATGTGTCCCATCTAATTTTTTAATTTTTGTGGCAAATAAATTATTGTTTGCAAAAACAGAAAATTCTAGATCTAATTAGATTCTTAATTATATATATATATATATATATATATATATATATATATATATAAAATTATGATTGTTTTTAAATGTACCAATGCATATGCATGGGGTTACACACTAGTCTATATATATAATAATAGGTAAAACTAAGAGAAACTCAAATCAGAATTCCAAATTAGAGTTCTAATTTTGCGCCATGTGTCTTAAATTATTTATTCTTAAAGAGTTTTATTTCTTAATTTTAGAATCAAACGTGGAACCACATTATAAATATTTATCCAAGGGGGGCAATTTGGGTCTAGTGCTTCCAGTGCATTGGACCCGTTGGAATGGTGACAGGTGTCCAAAAATGGACATGTGTCACAATCCCAACGGGTCCAATGTCACTGGACACTGGACCTAATTCAAACCCTTATCTAAGTGAGTTATTAAGTACAAAAATCAAAGAATCTAGAATAAATGAATCGTAAAATATATATATATATATATTGGACAATTTACATTTTATACCTAATAATATCCTTACAAATTTTTTTAAAAAGTTTATAAAATATAAAAATAACTATCAATAGTATTTAAATTATATATATGGGAACTATATTATGCATTTTATTGTACATTTTTAAGTGTTTCTATGCATATGCATAAGATTACAAGCTAGTCTATATATCTATATATATAATAATAAGTGAAACTGAGAGAAATTCAAATTAGAATTGCAAATTAGAGTTCCCAATTTTGTGCCATGTGTAGATTTATGTGAGGACCATACTATAATTAATTTTCCACTCAAGTTTGTGCCACATGTCCACTTAAGTTTTTTAATCTTTATGCCAAGTGAGTTAATGAGTACAAAATACTAAGAATTTAATATTAATGAACTATAAAATTTAAAATAAAAAAACTAATCACATATACTCAATAAAAATCATTACACATTCTATCTTATTAAAAATTAGAAAAAAATTATCATAAGTAGTAGTATTAAATTTGGGTAAAAATTATAATATGTGACTAATTACGTTTACTTTTTAAAAAAATATATAATTTGACTAATTATTTATATTTTTTATGATAAAAATTGTGTTCAATTTAAATGTATCCATACATATGCATGTTACATGTTATTTTTTAAAAATAATTTGACTAACTATTTATATTTTTATAATAAAAATTGTGTCTAAATTTATGTGGGGACCACACTATAATTATCCACTTAAGTTTGTATCATGTGTCCACCTAAGTTTTTTAATCTTTGTGCCAAGTGAGTTAATAAGTGCAAAATATTAAGAATCTAATATTAATGAGCTATGAAATAAAATAAAATATATAAAAAAAAATCACATATACTCAATAAAAATCACCACACAACAAAAATTACCACATATTCTATCTTATTAAAAATTAGAAAAAAAAATGATCATAAGTATTATTAAATTTAGGTAAGAATTTTAATATGTGACTAACTACGTTTACTTTTTTAAAAAATAATTTGACTAATTATCTATATATTTATGATAAAAATTATGTTTAATTTTAAATTTAACTATATGTATGCATTAATGCATGTGTTACATGCTATTTTTTAAAATAATAATTTGACTAATTATTTATATTTTTATAATAAAAATTGTGTTTAATTTTAAATACATCCATGCGTTTGCATGGGTTACATGCTATTATATATTAATAACTAAAGTTTAGAGAAAATCTAATTGGAATTCAATTAGATTATCAATTTTGCGCCACGTGTCTTATTGAATTTTTTATTTTTATGCTAAGTGAATTATTGAGTGTAAAAATCGAAAAGTCCAAATCCAATTAGATTCTAAATTAGATTTTAATTGGAGTCCAATTATGCGTCATGTGTCCATTTAATTTTTTAATTTTTGTGGCAAGTGAATTATTGTGTGCAAAAATCGAAGAGTCTAAATCTAATTAAATTCTATAATTGTGTGTATATATATACATATATACTATTACATAATTTAGAAATGTATGATTTAAAAAATGTGTTAGCTAATACTATGTATAATTTGAATCGTATAATTGTGATTTTTTTTAAATTGTATCTGTGCATATGCACAAAGTTACACACTAGTATATATTAATGTTTAAAACAATGATGTTTAAGGTTCTTTTAAGCTCCTGATTATTTCTTTAGGTATGTAGTACAATTCCCCTGTCCCAGATATATTAGGTATTATTGTCAAGTTGTTGATTAGAGATTTTGATTCCAGGATCTCATAGATCTCTTGACGCCATAGGAATCAGTAGACAACTTCTTAGAATTTTTTAATAATGTTAATCTCACATATATTTTATAAATGCAACAAAATCCAAAGCATAAGTACTATAACAGAGATTATGTTTATTTAACTCCCCTTTTTTTTTTTTTTTTTTTTTTAAAATAATCATGTTTATTTTGACTATTTCCATAAGTTGCATATTGTTCTTGCTTTATTCAGACACACCTGAACTAGTCCATTAAAGAGCCTTATCCACTTAATTAATACAGTACACAAGCTTTAGTCATGCAAGAGTCTTTAACAATTCTCCACTTCTTGAATTGCAAATAGATTAAGTAATGGCACAGTTTTATCCACACACACAAAAAAAAAAGTAATGCACAGTGATGTCTGCAATTATAATATGCTCAAAAAGACTAATTTCTTCATCCACATCACGAGTTTTACCTAATCCTTTGTTAAAGAATACCTAACCTATCTAAAAAGTGTTTCCTAATTGATAAGATCTTCCATTTTTTTAATACATGCTCCAGTAGTGGACACAAACTTAAAGCAACAAGAAATATAAGAAGAAAAAGACACATCAGATGTGCCATGCAGATCCACGTTTTATGTTTTCAGGTATGTAGCAAAGTGGGCATGATTTTTGCCAATCAAAAGCTTTGCTTTCATCAACTCCTCCTCATTTTTCATTTTATTCCATTTCCTTTTGTTATTGATAAGTTATTCATGGTGCATGCCAGTTAAGCTAGACTTCATTGCCGGTTTTTTATTCTTTTTTCACCTTCTTTTCAGTCATATGATCTTTGTTTTTTGTTCACCACATTCATCCAAACGATCAAATTACCTTCTCTTTCAACAAAGTGTGACGTCCTGACTCGAAAGATAATAAGAACCTAGTGAATTTGACTTGGCTGAAGATATATATAGCTCCAGACAAAATAGCATCATGTGGTGCTCGTACATCAGGCACAAAAACCACGCGGATAGTACCACAAGGAAATTTTTAGCGAAGAAAATTCAATGCTTTTAGTGACAGCTTTGCAAAAGGTTCCAAAAATACAATTGAGAGTAAAGAAGAAAGGGAGAGAGAGATGAGAAAGAAACGAGAACAGTTAATAGTGAGCCATCAAAGAAAGCAAAGCACACTTAACTTTGTATATGAATAACTTTTATGTGGTTTCACCGGCCACTAATTGACGACATTTTATTATGCAGAGAATGCTATGCTATATACGTAGGATAGTGACAGAATGTGATTCTATTAGTTCCTCAAAAAGAAGGAATAATTGAGGCCACATTCGATTGCTTTCTCTGTGAAATGATGATACAATTGCCTAAGCACGATATGGAACACTGTAATTTTTCTTTTGCTGGAAATGGAACATTGTAATTATTGGCATGCAAGAGTGTGACTAAATCTGATTATATCATGACATATTACCACCCTGTTTTATCTCAAATATGGGTCATATTAAATTATGCAAATTCTTTCTTATTTTGTATTTGTTTAGTGTGTATTTGAAATAATCGGTTGGCCAATTTAGCAGAACTGAATTAGTGATAATTGGTGAATTAATCCTTAATTATTAAATATCTGAAGATTACCAACTGCCCAGAATTAAGGTTTAAATTAACACCGAGACCATGAGAGACTAAAATACTAACCGAAGTGTTGTTTTATCCATGTTAATTCTTTTGATTCGGACAAAACTAATACCACTAGTGAATATAAAAAACTATAAAGAAAAATCAGTGTGCAATTGGTTTGAGGATAAACCTACCCTAGATATAAGTACACTTATCTCATCGCAATAGGCCTACCCTAGATATAAGTACACTTATCTCATCGCAATAGGCTTCTTCGTCATGTATTAGAGCATTAGCATTGGAAAATTCCAATGCTACTCTATTTTACAATTCTAAAAAGTCACTTTATCATTATACTATACCATTTTACAATACTTCCACATCTCAAACTTCTATTTCCCTCTTTTACTCATTAAAATAATATATCTACATAATAAAATAATATATCTCAAAATTATATCTTCTCTCTCATCTCTCTCCTCTCTCTCATTTTCAGCTTTCTTTCAAATAAAATATTATTATTTTTTTACAATACTTGCTATAGTGCAATTCTATGTTTAGCATTCCCCAATACAGATGGTTTTGGGGCTTAAAATTTCAAATTTCCCTTAAATTTGGCATTACCATTTCCCAATGCTAATGCTCTTACTACGTTCTTATTCTTATCCCATGACCTCACCCTTACATGAACACTCCAACTCATGATGATCTCATTCAATGTCTATTAATTGGGGCATAATTTTAGAAAAGAATAATTAACTTTACAGTCAAGGTGTAGTCCAAAATTCTTATTTGGAGGACCATTATAAAATGGAAATATACTTGAATTATATATATGAACACACATAATATTTATATATACATGCATATATGTATATGATTCCTTGGAAAATATAAGTGAACGTGTTTGATTGAAATTTTCTTTTAAACCTTTTAACATTATAAGTTTTATTTGGATATTTTCTGTATTTGTAAGAACATACATATATAGAACTTATAAATAGCAAATTACAATTTCTAACTTTTACTAAAATTTAATTCAGTCATCTAATTTTTAAGTTTATTCATTTTCGGTCTTCCATTAGTTTTGGTATAAAAAATAATAAAAATAAAAAACTTTATTAGAGACTCTCTAGAGCATGGATTTGACGAAATAAAATGACAACATTTGAAAAAAAATAAATAAATAAATAGAGTAGTAAGTGAATAGACTGTAGAGTTTGAGAGGTAGGGTTTATTATTAAAGTGGTAATAAAAAATAGATAAAATAGTTTTTCTTTTTGGTGATGCAAAATGTCTTCTTTTATTATTATTATTTTTGTTGTTGTTGTTGTTGGTATTTCTGGATGCATGTGTCTAAATTAATTTAGTTGAGATTTTTTTTTTTTTTTTTGAAAACAATTTAGTTGAGAAATTTAAAAAGGTAGAAGGGCCATAGCTCCCTCTCTCTCTCTTTCTCTCCCTCCGCCACTGCATATAATACCTGCCTCTCCTGCCTGCCAAATTGGAATTTAAATTTAATAATCCTCTTTTTAGTTTTTACGACCAACCACGTCCAGATAAATAATAATATCCCTTCTACCATGGTTGTCAAAATCAGGATTCTACGTAAGAACATGGGAGGTAGGTGGGATCATGGATCGTAGGATCGGATCGTGAATCGTAAGATCTTACATTATTTGAGGAAAAAAAAAAAAGCAAATTTGTATATTAAATAATCACATAAATTATACATTCATAAAAAATAAAAAATTTGCATCAATTTGATGTAATTACCATGCATCATTACATCCATTTGTAAGCATCATTTAAGATGTCAAAAATCTCAAAACGTAACACTCTATTGTGGGATGTTATTTTTTGTTTGTTTTCAACTCTATCTTGCTACATTAGAATAGCAAAACTTAATCTATTGGAATATTATTTTTCATTTAGGTCAAATTGAACCTTCTGTTAAGTTAAAGAAGATTACAAGAAACTAAAATCGTTTAAAATCATCAGAATTGTACGATCTTGAACGATCACTAAAATCCTTGAAAAATTTAGATCGTTTTAAACAGGTGAGAACGTAAAATCGTAGGATCATAGGATCCAGATCAGGATTTTGACAACCATGCCTCCTACTAATGAAGTGGTGACTTCCCATGAAGTTACGTGGCTGGAGACTTGGAGTTGGCGACTTACCATAAACCATAATCTAATTTTTTATTAACATATACAAAGGATACAATTAAAGCCTTTAGTTTTATATAGTTTATTCCTTCTTTCTTTTTTTTTTTTTTTTGATAGATAGTTTATTCCAATCCGATTGGTTGAAGATACATCTAAGAAAAATAGTTGAAGATAATAAGACATTATAACGCAAATCCAAATTCTATCCCACGGCCTAACTCTTACAAGAACATGATCATCAATTTATTATTTATATTCGTTTTTTAATGTTTCCCAATAAACTTGGTAAATGTAGTATTATATAAGTATCCAAATAAATTAAAGAAAAAATTGATATTTACTACATACGAAGTATTTACTTTTTTTAATGGACACAAAGTATTTGATGTTAAGTCCCCGGCAAAATTTGCCAAACAGTGCAAATTTCGAAATTTTTAAGCCGGATAGCACGCGTTCAAAGTTATTTTGTTAGTTAGACTGTTTTTGGAAGTCGATTTTGGCAAAATCGACTTCCAGGCAAGATCCCGCACCCCCACAGCCAACATATAGTCTAACATGGTTTAAATAAAAAGGAAAAGCCACCTGGAAAAGCCACCTGGAAGTCGAGTTTAGTGAACTCGACTTTCAGGAAGTCGAGTTCACTAAACTTGACTTCCAGCTGAGTAAGGAGATCTCACAGCTGGCCTAGAAAGTCGAGTATAGTGTACTCGACTTCTATAAGTCGAGTACACTATACTCGACTTCCAAATGCCAACCTGCCCAACTAACTCAACTAACTCAGTAAATGTACACGGTAAAAATTTATTTAAATGGAACTCGAGTTTACCAGACTCGAGTTCCAATAACTATCACACCTACCGCAACTATCTCAGACTTATACTCAGCTCTCACTTTTCACTCAACTCTCACTTTTCACAGCTCTCTCCCACGCCAAAACTCTCCCTTTCAAAGAAAAAGCTTTTCTTCTTCTACACAAATCACATTCATCATTCTACAAATTAAAGTTTTTCTTCTTCTTCAATTTGCAGGTAAATATTCAAACCTTTTTAACTTTTTTTTTTTTTTGGTTACCTGGATATATACTTTACATTTGGTTATATATATATATATACACATACCACTTTTATATTTTTGATGAGTAATGTGTTGTTTATTATCATCATTATTATTATTGTTTTTTTGTATTTGTTATTTGTGCTTTGTAATGGGTTGTTATTTGATATGCAATGGGTTTTTCTTTGTAATGTGTTGTTATGTATAATGTGAATAAATGGATAACATATTATTTATTTGCAAGGTGTTGTAATGTCACTTTTATATTTTTGATGAGTAATGTGTTGTTATTATCATTATTATTATTATTGTTTTTTTGTATTTGTTATTTGTGCTTTGTAATGAGTTGTTATTTGATATGCAATGGGTTTTTCTTTGTAATGTGTTGTTATGTATAATGCGAATGAATGGATAACATATTATTTATTTGCTAGGTGTTGTAATGTGTAATGGTTTGTTAGTTGTAAGATGCAACTTCAACACTCAATTTTTTAAGGTTAGCAACCATGTAAAAATTTGTTTGAGTTTAAAAATTCGAATTTTTGCTTGGAGAGAATAAAATTTCAATTGATTATAATTGTTTGGTGGACTATGTTATCTTTATATTTGCCTTGAGGCAATATTTTGTAGTTCATATCGAATAAAGGTGTTATATTCGTCACTAACTTTTAGTAAACTTATTTGACTTATATAGGTTTGTAATGAGTTCGATTGATTTTTATCTATATTATGGTGGGGAGCCCTGCAGTGATGTGACTTACGGAGTGACATATGAAGGGCCTGGTAAAAAATTAGAGATTATGCAGCTAAAAAAACGGCGGGAGATCAATTTGAAGAAGTTGAAAAAGAAAATTATGAAAGAGCTGGATTTGGACCGTCGGTTGCATGACATAAAAATTATATATCGTGTTCCTCATGCAGTGTTCAATGACCGTATTTTCTTCATGCCTATTGAACTAAAAGGAGACAAGCATGTTAAGATTATGTTTGACAGGATAAACTCAACACCCCAGTTAAAAGCTGCCGAGTTGTATATAAGTGTGGAGTCTCGTATAGAAGTTGCCGGTGAAGATGTGCAACAAACAACTTTAGAGGTTGGTGGTGGGGAAAAATTACATCCATTACATATGGATAGTTATCCATTACATACAGATAATTGTCTGACTCTTACCCCGTGCACCACAGTTGGGGGTTATACACCACCATGCCAAGAGACACAAACTCCAATGGAGGTTTGCGGATCTAGTTATCAACAAGAATGTATTCAATCTCCAGGGAGGGAAGACGAAGACAAAAATGATGTTGATCATGGTAGAGATGAGTATGAAGAGATGATTGGGAGAGATGACTTTCACGAGAATACTATAAACTATGAAAATGTTGACAATGTCGTGGATGATCATGATGATAATGCTATAGAGTTTCAAGATGATATAGGCGATGGTATAGGTGTGCAGCCTGCAGTCCCTACATATGAAGCTCATGGCCCGTCATTCCATGCAAACACTTGGGATAATATAGTTGATCCTTCAAATGTTGAGATACCACTTTCATCAAGTTGGGTGCGGGGAATGAATTTTAGCAAAGGGTTGATTTTCCCTAATAAAGAGGCTGTGAGACAGGCATTAATAGTTTACTCTATGGACAACAACAAGAATTATATAACTGAGCAGTCCAACCAACAAAGATTGTGTGTGAAGTGCGTGAATGAGTCATGTGCATGGAAAGTCCGAGCATTCTCGCAATGGAAGCTTAACGGGTTATGGGCCGTCTCAGTATACGGCGGTCCTCACACTTGTCCATCAGTTGGGGTGAACAAAGATGGCAGAATGATGGATTCCAATTTTCTTGCCAAAGAACTTCATACATATATACTTGCAGATCACACCAGCAAAATAAAGGATCTCCAAAATCTGATGAAGGAAAGGTTTAACCACGATATATCGTACTACAAGATATGGGATGCGAAACAAAAGGCTATTGCAAACATACATGGGAATTGGGAAGAATCGTATCAAAAGTTGCAGAAGTTGTTGTTGGCATATAAGGATAGCGATCCGGGTACACATGTGTCTTTTCGGTCGATCAACGGGAACATACCGGATACTATTATATTCAAGTATGTGTTCTGGGCTTTCGCTCCTTCCATTGCTGGATTCGCATATTGTAGGCCAGTAATTAGTATTGATGGCACTCATCTTTATGGAAAATATAAAGGAAAGTTGTTGATTGCAATGGCTACCGATGCTAATAATGAGATTTTTCCGCTTGCCTTTGCGGTTGTGGATGATGAGACAGGGGCTAGTTGGGGATGGTTTTTATCTTGCCTACGGACCGCGATACAGGATGTGGTACCCGATTCCGGCATTTGCATAATATCAGACCGACATAGAGGTATAATATCATCCATTGCACAGTGGCCCAATGATTATGTTCCAGTATATCATAGATATTGTATTAGACATGTGGCCAGCAACTTCAACACTCAATTTAATGACAAATTCTTAAAGTCTTTGGCCTTGAAAGCAGGATATGAGCATCAAGATCGCAAACTTGGAAAAATATTGGATTGCCTTAAGGAAGCTGAACTTAAATTCAGTCAGGATCCCAATCCCAATATAGCAAAAAAGAAGCCATACTCCTATCTAGTGAAGGAGGGTCTGGAGATGTGGACACTATCACATGATGGTGGACGCCGTTATGGGGCAATGACTACCAACATGTCTGAGTGTTTCAATGGAGTTCTAAAAGGTGCACGTGGACTACCCATATCTGCATTGGTTGACTACCCAAATCTGCTGCACTAAAAAAATTCTGCTGCATCAAATTCTGCTGCATTAAAAAATTCTGCTGCATCAAATTCTGCTGCATTAAAAAATTCTGCTG
Organism: Quercus ilex subsp. ballota; assembly: GCA_032727855.1. Taxonomy (NCBI): domain Eukaryota; kingdom Viridiplantae; phylum Streptophyta; class Magnoliopsida; order Fagales; family Fagaceae; genus Quercus; species Quercus ilex. Next base: position 40,556,207 of record CM064919.1, read on the forward strand.
CATCAAAATTCTGCTGCACAAAAAAATTCTGCTGCATCAAATTCTGCTGCATTAAAAAATTCTGCTGCATCAAAATTCTGCTGCATTAAAAAATTCTGCTGCATCAAAATTCTGCTGCATCAAATCTGCTGCACTAAAAAAATTCTGCTGCATCAAAATTCTGCTGCATTAAAAAAATTCTGCTGCATTGAAAAAATTCTGCTGCATTAAAAAAATTCTGCTGCATTGAAAAAATTCTGCTGCATTAAATAAAACTCAGTGATACAAATAAAATTTGCTGCGTTGAACAAATGCTGCAACATCAATCACATTTCTGCTGCAAATTTCTTCAAATATAAATTCTACTGCATTGATTAAACATATATAATGTTATCATCTACCAAAAGTAAAGACAATCAATTTTTTCTTTAAGCCACATGCATAGAGGTTTACAACCAAAACCTAACTACTGGTCCACCACACATCAGAGATGCACATCTTCCAACCAAACAGTGGGAACCAATTACATAAACTGTGGCACTTGACCAATTTAAATACCAATTACATAAACTGTGGGAACCATACCAAAAACAAAAAAATAGATGATCTGCTTCATTAATCATATTAGTCTGCACCCTCCCCGCGTTTACTTCTTTTTTGGTTGCGTCTAATGTACTGCTTGGCGAGAACATGCTCTGTTACCTGCTCATAATGTTATATTTTTAAGCTTTTACAAACAAACAAATTCATGCACAAAGCAACCCAAAAAATATATGAAATTAAAATGAAAGTAAAGCACTTGAAATACCAGGTGGGAACCTGTGCCGCATCTCCTTGGTTGGATGGTGCGGGTCGATTTCCTCATGGGTGCAGCATGAGCGTTTGCATCCTGTGGCTGCTCAGCTTGGTCACGTTGCCCCTGTTCAACGTCACTGTCATGTGGATTTGTGGCTTGTGGAACATGTATCAAGGTAGAGGAGGTAGGAGGTGATTGTGTATGACTTGGGTTGGTAGACATGAGCTCAATGTGGGGTGTTTGAAGGCTAGGGGTGGGTATAACTGTCTGGGGAGAGCTATAGGATGGGGCCATGGGTGAGTTGTGGTCAACAGTGGTGGCGTGTGGGGAGAACTCGAATTCAGCATGGGTAAACCGTGAGGGAGATCCAGTGTAAATGGGAGGGATGGGTGGCATGGGAGGCCCGGTTGTGTCCTGAAGGGTGGACAAGGGTGAAACAGGGGTCTCAGTGGCCAGAGAAGGGGTAGGGGCAGGTTGATGACATGTCACTGGAGCAACTGAGCTCGTACTGGGCCCTACATCCGGTATTTCAGTCTGATTTGCTGCTTCGTCATTGGCTGGCACATTGATACGATCAACCTCATCCACATCCTCAAGAGCCTTCTTAATGAACTTGTATTCGTAAGATTCTTTATTGAACCAATTGAGGATAGCCAATTGGGTTGCAAGCTGTCATTAAATCAACGGCATTATTAAGTATGACACATACATAACATCAAACACACCATGCAAAACAAAATAAGTTTATGCACATTACCAAGATTTCCATCTTAGCGCTAGCGCGGTCGATATATAGTCGAGTGATCCTACGATACCACACCATATATGGATGATGACGTGACATCACCTCCTCCATCCTGAGTGCATGACAAACATACTCGTCACGATCATTCCACCTCTGAATATGGACTGCATGTTCCACCGACCAATTTTTTTCTACCTTGCCCCTCGCATCTATTTTGTGCAAATTGCGATCGGTATTAGCATCTCTAGGTTGTTCCTGCTTTAGCCCAAACTGTCGTAGGACACGATCGGGTAGGTGGAACTCTACAAGCCAAAAACAAATAAGTGGAACGGTCGACCTCCACACGTTACTTCCCTCGGCGCGAAAACTAGGAGGAAGGTGGCTCAAATCATTTCCATATGGCTCCCACTTAACCTACAAAAGCCACCAAGTAAAGCAACCACATTTAGAAATTTTCCCGGGAAATGAGTTCCATAACAAGTAGTACAATAGTCCGCCATGAAAAACTTTTTGAAGGACATGGGATGTTATGGACGTATAAATACAAGTATTATACCTGGTCGGGCCGTGTTGTGGCAATTTGATTGCGATATGCGGAAAGCACGTGTGTGGGAGTATTCTTTCTACACATCGCCCCTGCCCACCTACAAGTAGATAACATCACATGGTCATTAGTCGTTTACGTATAAAAATGTGGCATAATACATGATAGCACATTAATTACGCAATATATACTTACTTCATAGTAAGAGGAATTGGTGGTAATGGTGGACCATAAACACCCTCGGGTTGGGGCACCATCTATGGGGACATATGTGGGAACCTAACATATATCCACAATTGGACCAAAATCAATGGTCCGCCAATCTGCTTTGCCTTCTTCTCGCTTGCATTGCACAACTGTCTATACAACCATGATAAGGCTGCACTACCCCAACTATACTTGCGTGGATTACGAAGGTCTCGCATGAACTCTAACCACATGAGATGGACCCTATCTCCGGACTTGTCAAGAAATACCATATCCCCTAGTAGGGCTAGTATATAGCAGCGAGCATATTGATGAACTTGAATCTCATTGGCATTCAGAGGCAGTGGTTCTCTAATTCTTGCCACAAGTGCGGATACCATAATCCTTTGACCTTTCAGCACATTTTGATTGTCATTTGGAATTTGAATTCCAAGCATTTCATCACACACAGTTGTCCAAGTTCTTTTACTGGGCCCAACCATTGCCTCACCCTCGATGGGCAACCCCATGATAACTTCCACGTCTTGCAATGTGATCATCATCTCACCGTGTGGTAGGTGGAATGTATGGGTCTCTGGGCGCCATCGCTCTACAAATGCAGTGATCAACGCATGGTCAAGCTGTATGGATGGGACCAGGTACAGACCCTCTAGACCAAGCAACCTCACAATGGCAAGGACACGATCATCTACCATAGGAACTCGATGTCTCAACTCTTCATGGCGAGTTCGACAATCCAGTGTGCCAGGAGGATCCTGCAAATATTATAACAATAGATAAAAATCTTATGCAAATATTTAGTATTAATGGCTAATTAGAGTTGTGACATGAATTCATAGTACAAGAAAACTCATGCAATTACCTGTCCCCCAGGGTTCCACAGTAACTCAGATCGATGTTTAACTTGTTCCGTCAATACACTACGATCAATGGGTCCAGGATCTATCGTCATGCTGCAAAAAGCGAGTATCATATATAAACAATTAATTACTAGAATAGGGATCTAAGTAGCAATAAGCGGGTTTCCTCATGTGAAATGTATTTGTTTAGTATTTTGCTTTATTCTAGATAAAGTAGTTTTTGCTTAATCAACGCAACATAAGAATCAATTGATACCACTAAAGGAAGTAGCATATATAAGTATATACTTCCCACTCCAACAAAGTCATTGTATAGTTCAAAAATAATTTTCCAATGATCCTTGGACCAAATGGCATTATAAAGTCATTGCAATTCTAGCATTATAAAGTCATTGAATAGATAGTTTTAACATATATGCAATTCTAGCATTAAGAAAATAAAATAAACAAAATGGTCATTATAAAGTCATTGCAAATATTGAAGGGTTTCCCTTCTTACATTAAAAAAAATGGTGAATTTAAATGGAGGGAAGCACGAAACAAAAACAGCTCATCTGTACAGACTGCTGCAGGTTTTGTCCTCCATGTCTTCCTGCATTATCGAGGAGGTTGCTTCCAGCTGCAATGCCATTCGGTTTTTTCAATTATATGTATTTAATCCTTCTTTAGCTCTTATAATTTCATTAATGAAATGTATATTTCTTTAGCAGCAACACCTTCTTTTGGTTGCTTTCTTTGTCTTTGTATTGGTGATCCTGTTGTTAGCAGGTCACACTGTAATCTGATATTCGTCTGGGAATAGGTATATAAGAACCAAGATGTAGCAGCTCAGCTAGTTCAGAGAGCTGAAAGAAATGGATACAAGGCTATTGTGCTGACAGTTGATGCTCCCAAGCTTGGTCGAAGGGAGGCAGACATAAAGAACAAGTAGATATTTTCTCCTTTGTTTTTTCCAACACTAATCATTTTATTCCCTTCACATTTGGGTATGAAGTTCACCATGTAATGGTATTTATGTTCCTTTCACGCTAACTGAATAAGCTTTATCTTAAATCTGATTTGAAATATGACTGTAATAAGTTCTGCAGAATGATTTTACCGCCATTAAAGAATATTGATGGCCTTGTATCAACTGAAGTGGACAATGTGAGTGAAATTGTGTAACTCCCAATTGCCACATTGAAATGTGCCAGATGCATTGAATTTAAAAAAATGGACACATGTATGCTTATTAACTGAAGTTTTAATCTTATTTTTAAAATTTTAAAACTAAAGCTTTTATTGTTACTCACTGAATCAAATTTTCTGCAGGAAGAAGGTTCAATTTTAGAAGGTTTTGCCAAAGGGGCCTTTGATGCTTCTTTGTGTTGGAGGGTATAAACGAGTAACCTATTCTATCTAAATTCTTAGGCCAATAGTAATAGATTAAGCAAACTAAAATACCAAATCATTCAATCTGGAAAATATGGTAGAAAGGAGAGAATGCATCATTATTAGTATCTTAACCAATGAAATAGAGGCAGAAAACATTGACTCAAATCACTTACATTTGCAAGTATCATATACGTTAATAGCACAGTAAACAAAAACAAATAAAAACTAAACCCAAATCTCCAAATCACTAAACCTAAAAAGCAAATCAAAACCCATTTCAGCCAATAAATAAAGAAAAAGAAATCGCATGAGAGAGAGAGAGAACGAACCTGTTGGACGGACAAAACGGCGTAGGAAAAGAGACACCGGAGAGAGAGAGAAGAACGGCAGCTTTGGGTTGAGAGAGACACCGGAGAGAGAGAGAAGAACGGCGGCGTTGGGTTGAGACACCGGAGAGAGAGAGGAATGAAGACAATGGAGGCTGAGAGAGTTTACCCCATCAGGGAATTTGTTAACCCCCTTGAAGTCGAGTTCAGTGAACCCGACTTTCAAAGAAGTCGAGTTCACTAAACTCGACTTCTGTGTGTCTACGTGGCTTTTTTGCCTCTTTTTTTAATCCAGGTCAGATGTATATTCAGTGGGAAGTCGATTTTGGTAAAATCGACTTTCAAAAAGAGTCTAACTAACAAAATAACTTTGAACGCGTGCTATCCGGCTTAAAATTTTCGAAATTTGCACTGTTTGGCAAATTTTGCCTTAAGTCTCCTGTTTGCATCGACAATGACAAAGAACAATTGCCAATTAGTATATTGTTAGGAGCAATGCATGCATGTCTATTTACCTATGTTATTCTCTTCGGTGATAGGAACTAATATCATAAAGTTGTTTTCCCCATAATTCAATATTCATTAGTTGACGGAGACGTTTAAACCATGAATGTTTTTATTAATAATACCAGTTGAATGACTCAAGTTTCTAAAATCAAAAGATAATGGAAATCAAATCATCTAAGTTTAAATAATTGAAAAGAACTTTTATTTTTATTTTTAGGAAGAAGACATCATCTTTATTAAGACAGCAGACCGGCTTATAAATCAGCTTGAAAAATAGAAAAAATTTGTGAGGGAACATCCTCTATTTACACAGCATAATTTGAAAAATCAATAGCTAATTTAACTAAACTATGAGCAACTTTGTTGCCTTCTCTCTTGGTATGAGAGTAAGACAGTATAGAGAAAGAACTAGTACAGTCACAAGCATCCATAATCAACAAACCATGAAAAGCCAAATCCGCGTCTTCCTTGATCAGTGCCTTCACCACTAATTCAGAGTCCCCTTCCACGATTACATTCCCAACTCCCACTTTCAAACCAAATTGAAGAGCTCATAGAGCAGCCATAGCCTCTACTTCGACTACTTTGTAAGCTTGGGACAATTGTTGGATCAAAGAAGCTATCACTAGTTCCAGGTTATTCCGGATAATAACCCTAATACTTGACTTATTCTCTTCTTTGAAAACAGCTCCATCATAGTTGATTTTGAAGACATCCGGAGGGGTAGGTAACCATGGAATTCGAGGATGACGCTGTTGGGATTTCTGAGTAGGCATGATTGCATTGTACTCTTCGAGCCGGTTTCTGGAGGCTTTTGCAATCTTGTCTATAGTAACGCTAGGGAGCTCATGAAGATGAAGCTGGTTTCAATGAGCCAATATGGACCACACAGTCATGGCAAACAAGTCTAGAGCTTTATTGTGTTGAATAACCAAAGCAGTGAGTTCTTTAAAATCCTAGAGAACCATGTAATGCTGAAAATTCCACAGCTCAGAATTCTCCTAAAAGAGTTTTGTAGTTCAATTGACACTTCTTAGTATTTCCAATGAGTATGTCTAGGTTCAAATCTCCCATCCCTTAACTATCATATTCCAAAAAGAGAAATGTTGAAATAATTAAATGGGGTTCAAAGCTTCAAGTAATAGCATCATTTGTGGTATCTTATTCTTCACCATCTGGCCCCGAAAAAACAAAAAAGGTTAGAAAAGGTTTGATTTTTGGTTGGTTTCAAAATATTTTTCCATAAAAATCTTTTAAGATTTCACAATTTTAAACGTCATTGTTCTAATATATATTTTAATTATATTTTAATTTTATTTTATATTTAGACCCTTTATGAGAATCTTTGGCATATCATATCTTCTTTAAATGATAAAATATATAGTTCCAAATACGAAGACAATAATAGCAAGTGCCTAATCCTAGAATATATAGTTCCGTTACTTCTGTATACAAACACAATAATAATAAATAAATGCATATTAATAACTATCATGTAGGGATAAGGGCCCAAAAATTGTATATTTGGCATTAGACCTTGGCCGAGGACGTTGGTTGGTCCGAGGACGGATAAACAGTAGTGAGGGTGTTAAGCTTAGAATCCCATTAGTAAGATGCAAACAGAAAGGTTGGGAAAGGTGGTCCGAGGAGAAGTATCTCCTCGGATAAACAAAGAACAGATCAAATGTGTATCCTATCGTTCAAAGCGACCTTCCAGGAGATTCCACTGATAAAGATGTGTTTTGTAAATGTACAAGAGGGATGGAAACTCAGAAATATCTAAGGAAAAGCTGCTGCCACCACATTAAATGCTCTGCAACTAACTTTCTGGCCGCATTTATGTGGAGAAGACCCTTGAACAGTGCTGTCTTGGCTATCCCAACTCACGGAGGGTCAGAAATGGTGTCCAATGGGACAAGCACTCAAGTAGTGGCCTGGATGATCAACAAATGGAGTGTCAAGATCATTGAAAGGGAGATATATAATGCAATGGACCCCTGAGAAAAAGGGGATCGGAAAAAAGAGAAAAAAACATTGTAGTAATCTAGAACAAAATTTGTAATTCAATTTGAGGATCAATACAAAAGAATCAATCTCCTCGGACTTTGCCGAGGATGATTTTCTTAAGTTTAAACTTGTCTATCTTTATTTTCTTATCATCGAGATCTATCTTACTTGTTGACTAATTCACTAAAATTTAGTTCTTCAACCTATTCTCTACAAACTCATTGTTTTTGGCTTTTTGAGCCTAAGTCCACCTATCTTTTGGGCTTAGGAATTAAATCAGGTCCTTACGTATCACAATTATGAAATGCCATATTTAGAAAACTATAAAAGAGAAATAAAATCAATATTATATTAAATTTACTATTATGTAATAACATTAAAGAAACAAAAAGAGATAGATGAATAACTGTTCATTAAAAAATGGATGGATAATTTATCAAATAAGAAAGATATATGGATAAGGGGCATAAATTTGCCATAGAAAAACCCCAAGTCACCACAGACACTTGAATGTCACCAATTCACCATTAGTATAGAATTACTATATATGGACTAATTCATCATAAAAATAAATAATAATAATAAACTATATATGGTCTCAGGACATCCAAAGTTCACTAAACTGACTAATTTATATGAATCATTGAGATCATAGAGATCTAAATAAGAATAAAATCTATATATTAACCCTATCCAAATCCTTAAACTTACTGTTTTACGCTCAGGACTTCAACTATCAAACCCAATTGGAAAGTCTAAACTACAAGTTAAACATTTTTACCCTTCTTTTTCTATTATTATTATAAATGGCCCATTCTTTTTATATCTTCTTATCGCTACTATCCTATTTTATAAGATTTTTAATATTGGTAAGATTATTGTTGCATAATTAAATATAATAGATTTGAATTTTAAAAACAAAAAACTTATTTTTAAAAAAAAATACTTAAATTGTTAAAAATTTTATAACTTAGTAACATAATTAGAGACTTCTAGAGTTTAAATCATTCTCTTCTCTGTTATATAAAAAATCAAATTACACATGTCAATCTCTCTTACATCTAGAGTGGAGACACATAAGCTTTGAGAGGTAACAGTAACGTTATCGGCACCAGCACATTGATAAACACACAATGTATTTTTTGTTTTTTTTTTGTCTTGTTTTTGTTTGATGCTCTTTGTTTTCCCATAATGTATTTCATAAATGTGATTTTAACTATGCTATTAGAGCATTTGTTAATTGACTATTTTTAAAAAGTTTTAATATAATTTTTATGAAAATGTAAAAAATTGTCAAAAAATGTAAAGTCTTAAGCTACAATCTTACTCAATATCTTTCTATTGAAGGTGAATTTTGACAAATCCACCATTAATTACATCTTCTTATTATATTCTCCTTATTTGCAAAATTTTTAGAAAATTAAAAATCAATAGCTATGTTATCAATAAATTGTTTAAATTGTAAATTTTTGTAGTTTAAAATTATATATAAAATAAAAGTTTATAGATCATATAGTAAATTGTAGGGTCTGCTTTTGTTGCCCAAGCCCAAAGGATATGGGTCAAAGGCCCAACGAACCCAAAATAATGAATTTGTAGAGAGTGGATCGAAGGTCTAGGCGCTGGCCGGCGTTCACGAGACGTGAACTCCCTTCTCCTTTATTGAAGAAATACTTAGAGCGATTTACAACTAGGGGGATGCTCCTCGGACCATGGCCGAGAAGGCTCTTCTTCCCCTTTTCTGTTTTACCCCCTCCCGTCCCCCCTTCTCAGGAGGGATTCCCTTACATTATATACCCTTTATCCAACCAATCCTAGCCCTACACTTGTTGAGCGATCAGGACATTACTCAGGTGTTTATCCCATCAGCCGCCTTCTCACTCTCTTTGGGAGTCGTGGCAACCAAGGTAGCACTGGTGTGGAGTCATTTCCTCATTAATACGGCCAGGTCGGTAGTCAGGGGCATTTAATGTGGAGGTGACTGTTTGTCATGAGCTCGTCCCTCCATCAGATTTGTATTGCAAGCGCATGGTATTCCTCCTCGGCCCTTTGAATAGTCATGAAGGCTTCCTTGGAAGTGTCTGCTGGTTGCCTTAGGTTCTTGGATGTCCGATGATGGGATCGTCCTCGGCCTGGCCAGCTGTGTGCCTTAGCTTCTTCTTTTCCTCCTCGGATTTTGGGCACCTCCTCGGCTCGGGCATTCGGCCCAGGAACGAAGTGGGCTGGGCTATAGGATTTCTTGGCCCCATAATAGCCCCTCAAAATCTTGCTATCCGCACCCTCGGGCGGAGAGGAGGATTTTGATGTCCTCAGACTGCAACGTGTCCCATCGAGTTCGGCCCTCTGTTGGTGCTGGAGTCTTTTCAACTGCCCCAGAAGCGTTACTGGCGCCTTGAAGTGCGCGATGCACCTTTCATTAAATCAAAACGGCTCTGTGCTCCCCACGTTCAACGGGAGGATGATAATCCAACGGTGGGGATTCGCCTAACATTTATGGGCGGGAAAACCCGCGCGGCTCCTTGATTTGGGGTATAAATACCCGCTCGAAGGGCCAGTCCCTCTGTTTACTCGCGTCCAAGAGTCTACATCTCCAGCATTAAAAGCTTGTCCGAGGAGCTTCTACTCATTTCTGTAAGTCACTCTATCTCTCTTCGAACTTTCTTGCTCTCTATTCTTCCTTCTCTTTCTTTTGCTCTTTCTTAGCTTACTTAGGCATCATTTGGGATGGATTTAAGAAATACGTTTACACCGAGGAGGCGATGGAGAAATTCATCGCCGATTATAAGATACCCAGCAACGTGGGCTTGAGGTATTGTGAGGAAGGCGAGTGGCGCTTTCGGAGGCAGGAGGGTGAGGTGGTGATTCCCATCGTTGCCTTCGTTGAAGGTGGCATGAGAATACCCATGGGGCCGGTGATGAGGGGCTACCTGTCGTACTTCCGGCTAGCCCCCACTCAGTGTGCCACCAACGTCTTCAGGATTCTGGGCTGTGTGGACGCCCTGAACGAGAAGATGAGGTTGAGGTTGACCCACCACGACGTAAACTGGTGTTATAACCTCCAGTACCTGAAGGGCAAGTCGTACTACCTGAAGACCAGGGATGACAGGGTCCGGCTCATTCAGTGCCTCCCTGAGTCCAGCAAGGGGCTGAACAAGGACTTCCTCATCGTGTCTGGAGAGTGGCACGATGGCCTTCACTGCCCAACGACGGAGGGGACCCCAGGTGGGGCAGTGGGAGAATGGACCTTAATCAGTTCTACTCTTTAATTCGCCTGCTTCCTTTGCACCGCTTGGTTATTAATGTGAATGTGTCTTCTTTTGCAGATCCACACGCTTTCACGCGCCATTTCAGCCTGATCAACCGGGAAGACTTGCAGAAGGCGCTGAGGGCGGAGGTTTTCGTGAACGAAGCCGATAATCAAGTTAGGGCCGCTCACCAGATCTTGGGGTACGACCCGGCTCAAAAATCATTTGCGGCGCCGAAGTACGTGATTAGAGCAAAGGATCCTCGGCTTCGGAAGATAACCGTGACCGAGGACGGGTTCCGGTTTCCCGAGGTGCCCTCCACATCAGAAGGCGTAACACCTGCAGGTCCCCCCTCCTCCCTTAGACTCTCGGAGCCCGCCGAAGTAGGGCTAGAGAGGGAAGTGGAAGTTGCCGATTTTGGGCTTGCCGAGGACGAGTTTGCGGTTTTTGAACAAGTTCACCAGTCCGAGGACCCTTCAGGAGACTTGGGTGACCCCCGTCTGACTGAAGCAGGCTTCCCAGCGTCTAAGTCCTCTCCCCGGCACGAAATGGGTTACAAGAAGAGGCCCCAATCTAGCTTGCTAGACCTGATTGAAGGCCAACCGGGGAAGTCTGAGCCAAAGTTTCCTCCTCCTCCTCCCAAGGTTCACCCTGCCCAGGGCGGGTCGGCTCCCACACAGTCAAGACTTCCTCCTTCCCCGCCTCAGACGGGTCTGGCTTCTAGGCGCGAGCCCTCGGATCCCAAGCAGAAAAAGGATAAGGGCAAAAGGCCGGCTGAGGAAAAGTCTGCGTCCCCCCGGGAGGAGGGTGGTACTCAGCGGTCGTCCAAACAGTTGAAGATAGGCTCCCGAGGCCAGGATAAGCAGGTTGAGGCCCAGCCCGAGGCTGAGGCCTGGCTTCCTGCCCCAATGCTCCATGGGGAGCCTCTGAGGGAAGACTCCTCCCTCAGGGATTTCAAAGAGGGCGAAGGCGCGTACGTGGCCGACGCACTCGAGAGGTGCCTGCTACTACCAGCTGACATGGCGGAGCTGGGAACTATGAGGAGTAGGGAGGTCTTCCTCTGCCTCAAGCGGTATTTGGGAATGGTAAGTCCCCCAGTACTTATGATTCTCTCTAGTTTCAACTGTTTCATCCCCTTTTCTGAGTTCGGCTAACCGTGTACTCGTTTTGTTTGGCAGGCCGTTCAGGCCACTTATAGGTTAGAGGACGTGGCCCGTGATCAGGGGAAAGCCATGGATGCAGAGCGTGAGAAACGCTGGGATACCACTCGGACCTTAAAAACTCCGAGGCTGATCTTGCCAAGGCCCGGGAGGAGCTGAGGGCGATGACCAGTACCCGGGATAATGCCCTGTCAGGCCTCGCCGGCTTCCAGAAGCAGGCCGAAGACCAGTAAAAGCGCCTGGGTGAGGCGGAGCAGCAGCTGAAGATTGCAAATGAGCTCCTTGCTGATCTGCCCAAGAAGGTGGCTGCTGCCGAGGAAGCCAAAAGGGAGGCCGAGTGGGCCAGGGACGAGGCCGTGAGGGCCAAGTTTGAGGCTGATCATGGCAGGGAGGACGCCCTGGCCTCTAAGCAGGAAGCCGAGGAGGAGGCTTATGCCGCGGGGATGGCCGATACAGAAGCAGCCTTTAGGGCTCAAGTCCCCGGGCTGTGCAGGCGCTACTCTGCTGAGGTTTGGAGGGAGGCCCTCAGGCAGGCTGGGGTTGAGGCCTCGTCCGACTTGTGGAAGGAGGAAAGCGTGTACTACCCTCCTGCCATCCGCGAGGCAACTCCAGGTGGTGCTGAGGCCGGGGAGGCTGCGGCGGGAGCCGGTGCTGCCACGGGTGAGGACACCCCAATCGCTGAACCTACGGGCGAGCTTGTCCAAGGAAGTGACCCCCCCGAGGTAGCTGAGTCAAGTGAGGGCCCCGTTGAGGAGGCGCCTCAGGAGGTTACGAAGTCAACCTCTGAAGCTGAGGTTCTTACTGCTGAGGAGGCAGCCGTTCCTGCCGCACCTACGCAGGCTGTCCCTTCCGGCCAAAACTCAGAAGGCCCTAAAGCTGCTATGGTCCAGCCCCCTGCAGAGGGAGGAAAATAAGTGGGCAGGGGAGGCCCCTCGACGCCGTCGTTTCGCTGGTCTTTTGCATATTATTTTTCTTTTATTTATTATTTTTTTTGAATTGTAATGCAACGTTCATCATATAACCCTTATGGATTTAATGCAATGTGATCTCTATTTCTTCTTCCAATTGTTCTGGCTGTTTGTATATCTGCGTGTTATTCGTTTTCTCTTTTCCTTGTTGTCTCCTCTTTTTCTGTACTTGCATGATTTTATCACCAATTATGCTTCGGCCAATCATGGCAGCGATTGTAATAACGTGAAGGTACGTACGCATAGGCTGGTATTTCGCGTCTCCGGGACTAGGCAGGACTCTTGCTTTCCCAGCGTTCCAACACTTAGAGTCTTTTAGAGTAGTTAGCTTCCCCGTAGGCGTGAGTCCTGGGACCATGCAGTGCCCAGGTTCTGTCTAACACTTAGGATCATCTGAAGTAGTTAGTTTCCCCATAAGCCTGAGTCTGAGGACCATGCAGTGCCTTGGTTCTGTCTAACACTAAGAGTCCTCTGAAGTGGTTAGTTTCCCCACAGGCCTGAGTCTGTGGACCATGCAGTGCCTTGGTTCTGTCTAACACTTAGAATCCTCTGAAGTGGTTAGTTTCCCCATAGGCCTGAGTCTGAGGACCATGCAGTGCTTTGGTTCTGTCTAACACTTAGAATCCTCTGAAGTGGTTAGTTTCCCCATTGGCCTGAGTCCAAGGACCATGCAGAGCCTTGGTTCTGTCTAACATTCGGTCTTCTAAAGTGGTTAGTTTCCCCATAGGCCTGAGTCCGAGGACCATGCAGAGCCTTGGTTCTGTCTAACACTTGGTCTTGGAAGTGGTTAGTTTCCCCATAGGCCTGAGTCCGAGGACCATGCAGAGCCTTGGTTCTGTCTAACACTTGGTCTTCTGAAGTGGTTAGTTTCCCCATAGGCCTGAGTCCGAGGACCATGCAGAGCCTTGGTTCTGTCTAACACTTGGTCTTTGAAGTGGTCAGTTTCCCCATAGGCCTGAGTCCGAGGACCATGCAGAGCCTTGGTTCTGTCTAACACTTGGTCTTGAAAGTGGTTAGTTTCCCCATAGGCCTGAGTTCGAGGACCATGCAGAGCCTTGGTTCTGCCTAACACTTGTCCTTCTGAAGTGGTTAGTTTCCCCATAGGCCTGAGTCCGAGGACCATGCAGAGCCTTGGTTCTGTCTAACACTTGTTCTTGAAGTGGTTAGTTTCCCCATAGGCCTGAGTCCGAGGACCATGCAGAGCTTTGGTTCTGTCTAACACTTGGTCTTGTGAAGTAGTTAGTTTCCCCATAGGCCTGAGTCCGAGGACCATGCAGAGTCTTGGTTCTGTCTAACACTTTCATTTCTCTGTAAGTAGGGGTTGTCCTCGGACCGTTTTACTGGAGACGATTCCTCTATCTTTTTTATTTGCGAAGCGTCCCTTGGCCCTTCGTGTTTCGCGCTTGATGCTTCGATGCGCGAGACGCGCCTTCATTAATGGCCTCGTGAATTAACACAAGTCCAACGGTCTACGGCACCCTTGGAATTTGGTAGCTTCATTATTAGCCCTGCTGGCAACTCTCTTTTCGAATTCTGCGTGTATTAATTCTCACCAACCCTCATCCTCTATATAAGGCTTTCCGGGGGATGGTTTCTCCATACTCCATGAACCTCCCAACACAAACAGAAAGAACACACCCTTTCAGCTCCCCGAGCCCCTTTAATAACCCCGTTGGAATTGTGACCGGAGTCAGTAGATATGGGGCGACTTTGGGCGAGTGTGAGGACATCCGTGCCAAGAGCCGTTGTGGCCGTAGCCCCCACTGGGCTTCCGATGCGGCAGAGTCTAGGCGTAACCCCGATGGCGCCATGCACGGTGGCCCGGAGGGATGTCGTTGAAGTACCTAACGTCTCCCCTCGGAGCGCACCCCCGACGGAGGAGACATACGAACTCACATCATGGACGGCGCTTGAGTGTTGCCGTCACCAACGGCCAACGCTCGTGGGGGTTGGAGAGAATCAAGGAAACATCACGAGGGAGGGCGTCCCGGAGCCCCTGCATCTGCTCCTCGCTTTGTTCAAACTCCGCTGCTCCGAGAAAGGAGTTGTTGGTGGCCTTGAAACAAGCTAGCCCCAGCCCCCTTCTGCCCGCTTACTGTCAAGCTCTCCCATTCTCTTGATGCCAGTAAGGGTACGGGTTGACACTTCCCTCTAGCTAGTTTTAGGACGGGTCCGCCTGGGCCTCTGATTGTAGGACTAGCTGGTAGGAACAGTTTTAAAACACGCCTGCCTGAGCCTCTGATTGTAATTTGTAACTTTTCCTTTTATGAAATAATATCAAGCTTTCTTTCTTTGCTGTTGAATCTTCTGTCTTTAGCTTTTATCTTTCTGCAGTGTTTGTTTGGTAGTTTTTTTTTTTTTTTTTTTTTCTTTTTGCTTCACCACTGATCTTCTGTAGAATGGTTATTTAGAACAGTCGCCTGTTGCGCCGACCGGAGCACTAATCCTTCCCACAGACGGCGCCAATTGTAGGGTCTGCTTTTGTTGCCTAAGCCCAAAGGATATGGGTCAAAGGCCCAACGAACCCAAAACAATGAATTTGTAGAGAGTGGATCGAAGGTCTAGGCGCTGGCTGGCGTTCACGAGGCGTGAACTCCCTTCTCCTTTATTGAAGAAATACTTAGAGCGATTTACAACTGGGGGATGCTCCTCGGACCATGGCCGAGGAGGCTCTTCTTCCCCTTTTCTGTTTTACCTCCTCCCGTCCCCCCTTCTCAGGAGGGATTCCCTTACATTATATACCCTTTACCCAACCAATCCTAGCCCTACACTTATTGAGCGATCAGGACATTACTCAGGTGCTTGTCCCATCAGCCGCCTTCTCACTCTCTTTGGGAGTCGTGGCAACCAAGGTAGCACTGGTGTGGAGTCCTTTCCTCATTAATGCGGCCAGGGCGATAGTCAGGGGCATTTAATGTGGAGGTGACTGTTTGTCATGAGCTCGTCCATCCATCAGATTTGTATTGCAGGCGCATGGTATTTCTCCTCGGCCCTTTGAATAGTCATGAAGGCTTCCTTGGAAGTGTCTGCTGGTTGCCTTAGGTTCTCGGATGTCCGATGATGGGATCGTCCTCGGCCTGGTTAGCTGTGTGCCTTAGCTTCTTCTTTTCCTCCTCGGATTTTGGGCACCTCCTCGGCTCGGGCCTTCGGCCCAGGAATGAAGTGGGCTGGGCCATAGGATTTCTTGGCCCCACATATCAAATTTTATAACTAAATTTTAAAGCTACAAAATTGATTATAGCTTAAAGCTACAATCTTAGAATCTAAATCTTCTATCCCACTCTTCCTACTCCACTATATATTTCACAAATAAAAACATGCCCTGTGTCTATCTAATTTATTAAATGCTAAATTTATGTCTTCTATTATTTCAATTACCTAAATATGATGGGTTATTTATTTATTTATTTTATGTAATTGAAATAATAGAAGACATAAATTTAGCATTTAATAAATTAGATAGACAAGTGGCATGTTTTTATTTGTGGAATATATAGTGGAGCAGGAAGAGTGAGACAGAAGATTTGGACTCACAACGTTACTCAATATATTTTTATTAGAGGTGAATTTTAACAAATTCACCATTGAATTACATATTCTTTTTATATCTTACATGCTTGCAAAATTTCTAAAAAAATTAAAGATTAATAGCTATGTCATCAATAATTTGTTTATATTGTAAGTTTTTATAGTTTAAAATTATGCATAAAATATAAGCTTATAGATGATATAGTAAATGATATCTGATTGACACAAATTTTGACGTGTATTAAGAGCATAAAGAACATACAATTCAACGGTTAGATTTTCAAAATATGTAGTAATATTTATTTTAATAAGTAAGGTTGTAATCTAAGATTACAACCAATATTGTAGATAAACTTTGTCCTTTATTTTTTTACTTTCCCATAACAAAATTTCTAAAAATACTATTTTAGAAACTAATGCCCCTCATAAATTTTCTCTTTATGCATAACTTTTTTTTTTTTTGGGCTAATTACATCAATATACATGAATACATTAATAGTATTTCATAAATACTCACTCTGACACATGAAAAATCAAATTTTTTAAGGGAACATCATTTATTATCTTGTCTGCCTTATAAAAGTGTGAAAGTTTACAAAACTAGCCTTAAATAAATTTATTAGTTTTTTTAAAAAAAAATTATTCTTAATGAGACAACTAAAAATGTGCCCTAATTAAATTAATTTTTTAAATATTTGTTAGTTTTCTTTTTAAATAATTTTAAAAATATAATAAAAATATAATAAAATAATAATTTTTATTTTTAAAAATAAAATAATATTTTAAAACATTTTAAAATAAAATAAATGACAAATAAAGTAAGGATAGAGATAATACCTTTCTATCCAAATCTGTATAATACTATACATTATTAGTCTCGTCACACTCACTTTATTACCTATCCACACAACCCACCATTTTATTCCCCTATATATATAAAATACACCCGAAGTCCAACCTCTACAATAAAAAACCAACAAAACCCTGTTACCCGTGGTAGTAATAGCTATAGTGTACGAGTCTTCACTCTCTGTTTACTCTCAAATCTCTGTCATCTCTCTCTATCTGTGTTTCCGTTAACCATTTTTTGCATCAGCTTTTTTCAACCTCCGCTAAATATAGCAGATCTTTTTGCTAAATCTTAAGACTAGATTTCATCAAACTCAGTCTTCACGTTACAGATAATAAGCATAATCCACTCTAATTTTCCGCGCGCACACACTCTGCTCTCTCTCTCTCTCTCTCTCTCTCTCTGTTTTTTTCTTCAAAATCTGAGAGACCTTGTTGGTTTCTAAGTTTTAGGGTTTGGCTGAGTGTGATTGAAAAGAAAAAAAAAAAAAAAGGAAGAAGCAAAAGCTATGAGGTTGAAGGAGGAAATGAGTTGTAGAAACGAGGACGAGAGAGAGGAATTCTCGGAGCAAAATTTGAATCACCAGCCTCTATTTTTCACTACGCCAACGCTAGAGCCTGGGTTTCCTCTACAGGGAAAACAAGTGGTGGTTGGTTACGCTCTTACGTCTAAGAAGACTAAGAGCTTCTTGCAACCCAAGCTTAAAGATCAGGCTAGGTAATTACGCTAATTTAATTAAATACTGCCTTAACAACATTTAATCTATTAATTAATTTTTGTTTCGTTGATTTTGGCCTTTGGGGCGTGTTTGGCAGAGCCGATATATATATAAATTTTTTTTTTCTCAGATTTGAGAGAATATTCTGTTTTCAGAACCTGATATTTTTTTTTTGGACACGGGAGTTTGATTTGTGGTGAAGAGGACTTGATGGATACGTATCTATGACTTTTGACGATTCAGTCTCCAAATTGGAATATTCTTCTTTTATTTTTTTTAAATCTGTCCCTTTCGTTTCGTTGGAGAGAAAGTGATGTGGGAATTTCTATAACTTCACAAACTGTTCTAAGATTTTTTTTTATTTTTTTTTTGTGTTGAAATTTTGAGGCAATCAATTAATCTGGGCACCAATTATTTTTGTTAATTCTTCAGTGAACACAAAAATTAAGCTGTTGTGGGGACCATCTTAAATTCAATTCTTATGTAATTCTAACTTTAATTTTTTACATGCTCTCAGTATACAACATATTTGTAATCCATGTGATACTGTGCTGTGCTCCATATTTTCAATCAAGGCGGCCTCCTTTAGTTAATCGGAAACGGGGTTGCAAGCTCGTAGGCCTGGCTGTGGAGAAATTTAATTGTCTTTTTCTACATTTCTACAATTTGTGCCCATGTCATGTGGTTTTATACAAGTTAGTTGGTTTCTTTCTGTTTTTGTTTTATGATCAGGTCAATGCCTTTACTTTCGTCTTTCTTTGGAGCACCTTAAATTTTTATGATATTCACATGGGTTTCCGAGCAGATTAATCAATGGTTAGTTAATAACACTATATATTGTTGTGCAGGATTAAGGGGATATTCTTTGTTGCTATTGATCAAAGCAAGCCGCTTTCAGATCAAGGTCCTTTTGACGTTGTGATGCATAAGGTGTCTATTTTTTTTTTTTTTTTTTTTGGTGATATACTTTTTCATCGTTGTGTCATTATAAAACTATAAGTTGAAGGCTTTTGGAAATACTTGCTTTGTTAACTCATACGTAGGCTTGAGTAACTCATGCTGTCTGTATTTGCATAAGGCATGATTTGATAAATCAATGTTCTTCTCTTAATTGCAGCTATTAGGAAAAGAGTGGCGCCAGATTATCGAGGTTGGTTCATATAGATTTTATCTTTTTTATTTTGTCTGAAGAACTTGTTCATGTTCAAGATTGATTGATATTGAAATTGTGTGATTGATGTATCACTTATATTACTACATAAGAGACTACTTTTAAACAATGGGGTATCAAATAATCACTGTCAGTGGCTGATGAGCAACCGGATTTTTTATGCTTAAAGCTTAATCCTGTCTGACATAATTTGCAGAGTGCTCGCTCTTTTCTCCATCTTGAATCATTTCTCAATATTTGAGGTCGAGGCCTCAAGGTTCCAGCGAGGATGTTTCTTCTCCCTTGGCCATCTTGCTGATTTGTTCAGGTTTTCTGAAGCATTTTTTCCAAAAACAAAATTTTGATTTGTCTGAGTCATCAATTTTGAAGGTTAATAGTTACCCCGTTTTGTCAGCTGAATGGGAGATGGCTTAGACAATGCTATTTAATTTGAGATTCGCTATATATGCTTTTTATGTTTGCTACACTTCAAAATCAAGGATTCTGTAAATTGGCCTTCCTCCAACACCCTTTTGGATTGCTAGATGCAGGTGCTAGTCAAATCTTCGTACTTCTAGGCTGCAACAGCAAAACTTTCTGACTTTGGCTAGGTTCAGATTTTTATGTTCTAGCTTTTGGGTATATTAGGTAACAGTAGAACTACTTTAATTGTGTTTGGTTACTTCAGTGACAGTCTTAAAGTACTGAAAACTTAGGGTATGTTTGGTAACTGTTTTTTCCCCTTATTTATTGTTTCTAAAAATAATTTTCTATTTTTGAGACCAAAAAACTTGTTTAGCAACCCAAAATGGACTGAAAACAAAAATTGTTCTCAAAACTTAATTTCTGAAGGAAACTGAAAACATGCAAAATGCTGTTTTTAGTTTCTAATTTTCTAAAGTCAATAAACACACGTATTTAATTTAATGAATTTGTCTTATTTAATGAGTTAACATTAGAGTTTAAATCATAGTAACAACATATTTTAGTATTTTCTATTTTTTTCTTCAAAAAACTATCTTTTTAATTTCAATTAACCAAACATGTTTTTGATTTCAAAAATACAAGAAAATTGTTTTTTCTTTATATTCCCAAAAATAAGTTTTTGAAAATAGAAAACAAAAACTGTTACCAAACATAGCCTCATGTTGTACAATTGTTTTTTCACAATTATTTAATTGGAAAGTTACACAAATACACACCCAATAGGTCTTGAATCCACGACCTTTTCCTCCACCTAGAACTTATATGGGGAGGAGGTGCCAGTTGAGCTAGAGTTCATTGGCTTTTTGTCACTATTATTTCAAAGCTACTAGATAGAATGTAATTGTGGATCTTTTGTGGCGAAACTGTGAGTATTACTGTTTTATGATAAAAACCGATTGTTCATAAGCATAGAAAATTAACTATGCTACAATTATGTAAGTATTACTGTTTTATGATAAAAACCTATTGTTCATAAGCATAGAAAATTAACTATGCTATAATTATGTAAGCTAAGAAGCACCCATTCGGATATGAGATATGTATATGATGTGATATGGACACGATGATGGTCCAATTTTTGAAAAGTGAGGATATTACTTATTAGATGGTATGGATACTTTAATTAATTAATATATAAATCAATATTTTTAAGTTCATAATATGCTCATTTCTATTTTAAAAGATAAACAAAAAAATGCTAAAAGGTGTAAATATGTCTAATTAATAAAAATAATAATGAAGTTATTAGCTTCATACACAAATTTTTAAAAATAAATAAAGAAGTATCCTGCAGTATCTAGGAGTATCGCTTTCGAATACGTGGGAGATGCAGATATAACTGCTACTTTGAAGTTTTCGTGTTTCCTAGGAATAGAGAAATTTAAAATAATAATAATAATAATAATAATAAAGAACTATGCTGCTGTATTTTTTTCTTGATAATTCGATAGTTAAAACGGGGGAGGGGGATTATGACCCTGGATGTCTCCATTGGAAACATCAGAAGTACCAATCAGTTGAGCTACAAAGCTCTTGGCAACTATGTTATATCTGAGAGTATTGGTATCAAATAAGTGTCAGATATGGATACGGCTGCTAGTTTTAAGTATCCATGCTTCCTAGGGTTTAAGTGATGTTCTGAATGTCAATCTTTTAAGTCTTTTAATTGTTTCTGTGTGATTGCTTGTTGGTGTTTCTGCAGTCCAGTTTAATTTCTTTTTACTATCAATACTATGCAATTGGCCCATCTTTGGAGTCATTCTCAATAAAACATAAAAGGTATGTGTAGAACATGCATTGAAGATGCATTTTAACATATTGTGAGCAATGAAGTAAGTTGCTTTACCTGCAACAGTTAGCGAAAGGGTTTGGTTGTTTACCAATGTACGGTGGTTGTCACAATCAAATCCTAAGGTTCAAGTGCAATTTTGTATCTTTTGAGGATTAATAGTTACCCTATTTTGTTTAAATATTTTGTTCTAATGTCATCTTCAAGTTTTCTTTTAGAATGTAAGTTTCCTCTGGGGCTGTTGTGTTGTACAGTTGTAGAAAGTTGTAGACGTGTAGTTTTTTGTGATTAGCAATTTGGGAATATGTTGCTTGTGATAATCAGCCTTTTTCTTTGTGTCTCCCTTTGTCTGTGACTCTTTGCGTGTGTATAAAGGCAACTGGTCTTTATAACAATTGCGATCAACACTCTCAAACAAAAGAGAAGGAAAACATTTTGAAGCTTTTCTTTCTTTCTTTCTTTTGTTTCCCCCCTCATTTGGACAAGAATGGTGTGTTTTGGATGCTTTCTCAAACCACTTTGGTGTGTTGTTTTATATATGACCACTGTTTTGGTTTTTTGAACAAAATATCTTGCTGATTTGATAAATATGGTTATTTGAAATGTATGCATAATACTTCTGCCCTCCCTTCTTACCTTCTTTCCGTCAATATTTGTAGGACTACAGGCAAACACATCCAGAAGTAACAGTTCTTGATCCTCCAGATGCCATACAGCATTTACGCAATCGCCAATTCATGCTTCAGGCTGTTGCTGATCTGAACTTGTCTGACTCTTATGGTAATTTTTATGTTGATTTTCTTAGACGTCTCAATTACTAGAAATAGGTTTATGGCTTGGCCTTCAGCTAATAAGTAATCAATCTCATCAAAAAAGGCGCAACCCATGTACAGTGGGCGTAATGTAAGTTTAAATGATTTGTTGTAACTGAGCTAAAAAGTTCTGTGATGCTTGCTGACTGTGATTTTGATGATTAACTACTACGCAGGCAAAGTTGGTGTTCCCAGGCAATTGGTTATCAAGAAAGATGCATCATCCATCCCTGATGCAGTTACCAAATCTGGGCTGATATTACCACTTGGTATGTATGTGTTTGCATTTGCAGTTTCTTGTGTATGCTTGCAGTTTGTAGGTCCACTGTAAGCTATGCATCAACAATTGCTAGCAACTTTTCTTAGAAATATGGTTTAATTGACACTAATGGGATTGTATGTCGAAAGATTTATTTATTTTTTTTTTTTGCTGAGATACTCCTATCCTAATATGTCAATCTTGTTTCTTGACTGAACTTTTGGGATAAGTTGCTGCCTAAATGGCTTTTAGGAAATCATCAGTAGTGGATTTGTAATGGTCTGGTGATGATTTTACATTCTCATATTTGTTTCAGTTGCAAAGCCATTAATTGCTGATGGAAGTGCTAAGTCACATGAATTATCACTCGCTTTTGATCAAAACTCCCTTCAAAAACTTGAACCTCCACTTGTTCTTCAGGAGTTTGTTAACCATGGTATGCAGTTGTAAGACAGGTCTTATTACCTTCACAGTTGTCACAAAAATGTCGTTATTTCAAAATTGTCATTCCTGTCATGATTGTAGGAGGTGTTCTCTTTAAGGTATATATTGTTGGTGAAACTATAAAGGTGGTCAGACGTTTTTCTTTACCTGATGATGTCTGCAAAAGGGAGCTCTCCAAAAATGCAGGTGTCTATCATGTTCCAAGGGTTTCTTGTGCTGCAGCTTCAGCAGATGATGCAAATCTGGACCCTCGTGTTGCTGGTGAGCTATCCTGTCTGACAAAACCTTTCTTGAATTGTTCCTAATTTTCTTATTTGTTTTTCAAGAATCATGCGTTTCATCATGGGTTTGGTTTGCATTGTTCCCATGGGTTTTAAACTTATGGAAAAAGATGTTTCCTGTTAAGGGTTGGTGGGGATGATTGGATTGGTTGAGCCTTGGAGCCACTTCATAATAGTTTTTTCTTAGAGCAATCTTGGCTATGTAAAAGCCTAAAAGGGGTTGTGTTCAAGGCATCAAAAGTGACATTGAACTGTGTTCAGGTCATGAAATTTTAATTTTAGCCTATGGATCATAGAATCTCTCTAATTTTTTTTACCATTGTTTCCCCTGCAGAGCTTCCTCCACGACCTTTGCTCGAGAAACTTGCGAAGGAACTTCGCCATCGACTGGTAGTTTCATCATTCTCTCTTTTGATTTCATGGAAGCACACATGTCCATGCATTAATGATGCTTACTTTTGTCATTGCTAAATTTTTGTAGGGTCTACGACTCTTCAACCTGGATATTATCCGAGAGCATGGTAGCGGAGATCGTTTCTATGTCATTGACATTAATTATTTCCCTGGTAAGTGAACCTTTCTTCACATATGAATGTGATATCTCTTCCTAAGTCTTCTTGGTGATGATGTTCTCAACTGCCTTAAGCTTTTATTTCAAAGCATCATCCTCAGTTTAACTCTTCTGTGATGGATACAAGTATTTTTCATCTTTTTAAACAAAAAAATTAAAAATAAAATGATGAAATGTTGTTTTAAACATCAATGACATTAAAAATCATTAGGGGTCGCTTATGGAACTAGAAGTTGCATCTTATTTAGTTTATACTCTTAGTTCTTACTGATGACTATGTTAAGTATATTTCTATATGGACCTTAAAATTGGTATTTTTACATTGGTGCAGGGTATGGAAAGATGCCAGGGTATGAGCACATATTCACAGATTTCCTTCTGAACCTAGTTCAAGGCAAGTACAAAAAGAGGTCATGTTAGAAACTGTTGCTGGCTCAATAAGTATATCATTGCACCTCCATAAATCTGCAGAAGAAAGTGGCAATACTGCACAGAAGTGCCATATCACCTCAATAACTCGCTGGAGGACAGGATTTGGATCCTCCATTTCCAAGTGAAATTGAGTGTCCATTTAATGGCTATGATTTAAATTGGAGTAAATTTAGGGCCTAGATTGTGATAACTCATCTAAAAAGATATAACTCTAGTTTTGTTTAACCATAATTAAATTTAACCACACAATTTAGACCCTAGATTTACTCCACTTTAAATCATGACCCTTAAAATGGACACGGGGTTTTTTGACATTTAGCATCAATTTTCTAACAATTTCTTTAGTTGTCAAGTTTACAAAACTATTTAGCAAACTAGCATCTCAAAGCTTACAAACTCGATTTCAACTATGGAACTCAAGTCTTAGCCACTCGAGTTCTTTCTCTTCTATAGATCCACATTCAAGTTCTCTCTCTTCTTCCTGCTTCTTCAAGTCCACACTCTCTTTGTTCTTTAAGATCTTCTCTTCTTCTTCTCCACATTCCTGCTTCTCCGATTCTTCTTCTTCTTCTTCTTTTTCCTCCAAATCCACGTTCTCTCTTCTCTTCTTCGTCTTCTTCCTTCATATCCACGTTCTTCTCCAATTCTTCAAATCCTTCTTGGAACTCGAGTCTTGAAGGCTCGAGTTTTGTCATCAAACTTGAGTCTCAAAGACTCGGGATGGTAGTTTACAAAATTATTTCAAAAACTTGACAACTAATGAAATTGTTAGAAAATTGATACTAAATGCCAAAAATAAAAAATAAAAAACCCAAATGGACTCTCTTCATTTCACTTTAAAATGGAGAGGATCCTCGTCCCAGAGGGAGGGCAAGCTTTCCTGCTAAAGCCGCTACCATGTACGGTGTCATGTATGATTCTTGCTAGCAGCTCGAAAAGGGGACATGCAAGCTGCAAAATTTTCCATTATTATCTAGTGACCAACTGGATATGTTGTCATTTAAAACATCCAAATTGTACAGAAGTCAAAGAATCCACCTTCTTCTATACATCTCTCTTGTACAAAAGTCCAAATATCCACCTTCTATGGGGCTTTAGGCTCTGTTTTCTGATTCTTTTTTATGCCTACCAGATGTTTCATACTGTTAATTGTTGATAAGCAGTTAGTGAATATGCGCAACTTGAGATTTTCAATGACATTTATTTCGTATCAAGAAATTTTATCTTCAATTAACTTTTATGTGAATAAGAATCTTTGTGTTTCTTGACCATTCACCCTCTCTTGATGGAATTTTGGGCTTTTTAGGCGGGGAGTGTAAGATCTTTTCTTTTGCATTTTCATTTTTGTTCTTTCCTAATATTTATTCATGGTCATGAATGTTTGAGGCACACCATTTTCCACCTGTGCCATGCACCATACGATGCAGCGATGCACCCATATTAGCAATGCAAATTGTTAATTGGGAGTCAGGATGATACAGTGACTCAGCTGAAAGAGTCCTTTGGTTGTAATATTGACAAGTTACAAGGATTTAAAATAAACTGAATAATCAGCCACCACACATTGGCCGAGTTGGTAAAGCAATAAGGTGAACAATCAGGAACCACGACCTAGCCGAATCGGTAAAGCAATAAGGTGAGATTCGGACCTTCAAAAACTAAGGTATAAGTGCCAGCAAATTGTGCCGTGGATAAGTGCTTCACCACTCACTAGTAGACTCGTTTGAGTATCAAGCAGATCCCTTTGTGCTTGGGCAAACATAGCCCCCATAAACAATAGGATTTTGAAACAATAACTTGTAACTATTTTGAAACCACTACTGACTACTCATAAATTAAAAGCCCAAACATTTTCATCCAAACACCCTCTATCTAAAGAATCGGCAACACCTAGTATGTTACTTGAAGATCAAAATCAAACAAATACCGTTCACTAATCATTCTTTATCTCATTAATGATACAAAACCAGATAAAAATGTAGAAGCATTAACATTAAAAGTTTAGAACTCACAACACAAACCTTCAAGCAAAAGAACAAAACCAGAAACGCCATTATTAAAAAAAAAAAAGGTTACTAGTCAGTTGTGGGTGGTGCTTGTGAAGAGATAGGAGGTGGAGGAGACGAGTCAACAGCAACAGCAACAGCAACTTCAACTTCTTCAAGTTGAGAAGCATCATCTAAGCCAGAAGAAACGAGAGTCCAGTCAGGAGGTAAGTCAGGCAGAGAAGGATACACAGTGGGTTTACGCTTTATGTCCCATGGCTGTGTCTTTCGTGGCCTCGTCTTCCTATGGTGCGCCGTAGCCTTCTTCTGTGGCCTCGACGAGCACTCTATCACCAACCCCACACCACCATCGCCTCCGCCACAGCCACAGCCACTGCCACCCCATGGGGCCACCTTGGTCCCACCAGTCTTAAACGCACACGAATTCGGCACCACCAACACGCTCGTCCCAAATATAGCCGAAATAGACATGCTTTTTTTCTTATCTCAATTCTCTACTTTGGTCTGAGAAACTGTGAGAGATAAAATGGGTTTCCTTGGACCTTTCGATTGGGATGACATATTGACATTCATTATCTTTGCTTTGGTCGTATGTGTTTTTCCCAAAGTAGCCTCAGTTCTAGTTGGGCCTGCCACATAGTTCACTCCATTCAATCCTTTTCATTTGGGCCCTCTCTGCAATTTTTTTTTTTTTGGAGGTTCTTACGGTCCAGTGCTCATAAAACATCCTTTTTTTTTCTTTTCTTTTCTTTTTGAGAAACATAAAACATCCTTTGGACAATGCAATTTTTTTAATAAAAAAATTCATATTTTTTTCCTCAATTACACTCCTTGGATTTAGATATCCTCTTGTATATCCGATTCATTAAATGATGTAAGAGTGTGACTCTTGGTGAAGGTTTAGAAAATTTGACTAGTAAATCTAATGCCATAAATTTTTCCACAATTTTGAGACAACTTTGCTATATGGTGACTCGTGAGTGGTGAGATCATGGACTCGCTATTTTATTTTTATCACTCACAAATCGCCATATAGCGAAGTTGTGACAAAATTTTAGAAAAGTTTGTGGTACTAAACTTACTCAAATTTGACAAATGCGGCAATTATCAGGAGGGCGTACAGTACACAACTCTTCGCAAGGTTGTGTGACCTTTCATGATAGAGATGATATTGTGTCTATAAATAGGACACCGTACATTGATGTTAGATAATTAATTGAACTGTGTTGTAGAAAAAAAACACACACAAGGAAATCTCTCTCTCTCAATTAGTTTCTACTCTATGTTTTGTTTTTTTTTTTTTTTTTAATAAGCACTCTATGTTTTGTTATGTAAAATACCACCATGGGAGTCTCATCAATGTTCTATTGTTGAAAGGCAATACAACAAAAATGTATAACATTTATAGAAATCCTATTAATTTGTGAGTTTGATTACAAAAAATTTGTGCGAATAAATCATTTTTGTTTTCTATGTTTAACGTTTCCCACATCTAATGATTATCATTTGTAATGGGAGCTAACTTTCTGTAGTTCATGTAAATGAACATTGTTAGAAATACTGAATAAGTGTATTGTATTTCTCAGTTAAAGAATGTACATGAGAGCCTTTGTGTAGGAGGCATATGTGTGCAGTACAAGTAAGTGTGTAGTACAAGCATGTGTGCTATACAAGTAATCTAGGTGGGCCTAAAGCCCACGACACTATACACGTTAACAGCCCCCCTCAAACTCAAGGTGGATGTAAGACCAACTTAAGGTTGTCAACCAAATCACAAAGCATCCCTTAAGATGTGACTTGGTGAAGATATCTGCAAGTTGATATTTGGAGGAGACTGAGAAGAGCTTAAGAGCACCATGGATAAGATGATAACGGATAAAATGACAATCGATCTCGATGTGTTTAGTCTGTTCATAGAAGACATTATTGTGAGTAATATGAATGGAACTTTGGTTGTCACAATAAAGAGGAGTAGCAGAGGATGTGGACACATTTTTGAAAAACCATCATAGCCAAAGAAGCTCAAATGTGGTATTAGCAAGGGCACGATATTCTGCTTCAGTACTGGAGCGGGCCAAATGAGTTTGTTTCTTACTACGCCAAGAAATCAGAGAAGAACCAAGAAGAAAGCAATAACCAGTGGTGAACCTGCAATCAGTGGGATCTCCTGCCCAATCAGTATCAAAAAATGCACGAAGAACAAGAGGAGACTGAGCAGAGTAGAAAAGACCATGGAAGAGAGTGCCCTTTAGGTATTGAAGAATGCGCAGAACAGCAGCATAACGAGTCGATCTTGGAGCAGACAGATATTGGCTCACCTGGTGAATAGCATAGGAAATGTCTGGACGAGTGACAGTGAGATAAACTAGGCTGCCAACCAAGCGTCTGTAAAGAGAGGGATTAGACAATGGTTTCCCTCCTAAGGGAGTCAGATGCGCATTAACCTCAATTGGAATGTCAACAGTCTTGCTATTAGTAAGTCCAGCTCGAGACAAGAGTTCAAAGGCATACTTGGCTTGAGTAACACAAAGTCCATCTGTAGAATAAGTGATTTCAAGACGCAAGAAGTAGCTGAGATGTTCAAGATATTTCATCTCAAATTGCTGACTAAGAAAATTCTTGAGTTCTTGAATGCCACTGAGGTCATCACTAGTTATGATCATATCATCCACATACATAAGAAGTAAAATAGTGTCTTAGTCAGTACAACGAAGAAATAAGGCAAAATCATAATGACTAGCCATATAACCCAAGCGAGAGATGGTAGAGCTGAATTTGGCAAACCAAGCTCATGGAGCTTGTTTAAGGTCATAAACTGCACGTCGAATGTGACAAACCTTATTTGATTCAACAAAGAGACCAAGAGGAGGTTGCATATAAACTTCTTCACTTAAATCTCCATTAAGGAACGCATTTTTGACATCAATCTGAAAAAAAAAAGTCTCATTTACTGGCAGCAGCAACAGCTAAGAGGGTACGAATAGATGAGATACGAGCAACCAGAGTAAAGGTCTCTTCATAATCAATCTCATACTCTTGTGTAAAACTTTTTGTAATAAGATGAGTTTTGTAGCACTCAATGGACCCATCAAAGCAAGTCTTAATCTTGTAGATCGACTTACAACCAACCACAGATTTCCTAGGGGAGAGAATCACCAAATCTCAAGTATGGTTTTTAGATAATGCATCAAGTTCCTCTTTCATTACAATCTACCATAAAAGGTCAGTGGAAGCCTCACGATAGGTGTGAGGCTCGTGCAATGAGTAAGGGCAGTGTAACAATGATAGTCAAGTAAATGTGTAGGAATGGATCTTACCCGAGTTGAGTGACGAGGTGAAATGTCTTGTGTAAGATCTTCAGGCGGAGCAGAAGCAGGAGACCCAAGTTAAAGGTTGGGTAGCTCGTCTTCGACCTGTTCATTTTCCACCTGTTCATTAAAGGGTGAACTTGGGAAGGGATCAAGGATATTTGGTGGTTGGAGAGAGAAGTCGACAGGAGAATTAGGAGCAGCTACAAGAGGATCAAGAGTAACTACAGAAGGAATATGTACCTCATCTAGAAAAAGATTTAAGACAGAGGAGGAAGATAGGGAGGCACGGAAGTAAGAGAGCTCGACAAAGGAGCGATGTTCCTAAAAGACAACATTGCGGGAGATATGAAAACGATGAGAGATAGGATCATAACACCGATACCCCTTTTGAGTATCGCCATAACCAAGAAAACAACAAAGCCTTGACCGAGTCTCAAGTTAGTTATGCTCATGTGGCTGAAGAAGAACAAAATAAGCAGAACTGAAGGAGCAAAGGTGGTGATAGTCTGGAGGTGACCCAAAAATGCGCTCATATGGAGTTTGATTTTGGATAACAGGACTTAGAGTGCGATTAATGGCATGAACTGGATGAAGAGCAACTTCGCCCCCAAAAATGAGCAAGAAATTTGGTAGAGAGAAGGAGAGCACGAACGGTGTCAAGAATATGACGAAGTTTTCGTTCAGCTCTACCATTTTCCTAAGAAGTACTTGGAAAAGTTAGTTGATGAACAGTGCCATAGAAATGCAAAACAGCTTGGAAAGCATATTGAGTGTACTCAAAAGTATTATCAAATCAAAAAATTTTTATATGTTTGGAAAATTGAGTTTCAATCATTTTTGCAAAATTAGAATATACTTGCAATAATTCAGAACGATATTTCATATGAAAAATCCAGCTATAGCGAGAGTAATCATCAACAAAGACAACAAAATATTGAGATCCACTAATATTAGAGACAGAGGAAGGCCCCCAAATATCAGAATGAATAAGGTCAAAGATATCAGTGAATATTAATTCACTAGTATTAAAAGGCAAAACTGGTTATTTTTCTAACTGATATGAAATACAATCAAAATTTTTTGTAGACACTGAACCTAACAAATCTCTAGAAGCCAACTGTTGTACTCGAGAGGAAGATGCGTGACCAAGTCAAGCATGCCAAAGTGCAAAGGAAGGAATAGAAGAAATTACAGCAATAGAAACAAAAGCAACAAGTGGAAGACGAAGGTTGTCTACAGAAAACATATGCCTAATTTTAGGACCAGTCCTAAACTCCTGTCCCGTCCTCAGATTTTGCACAATACACCCAGAATAGTCAAAGATAATGTGATAACCCAACTCAGTTAATTATTCCATAGAAAATAAATTGTAAGAAAGGTTAGGAACATTAAAGACCCCAGGAACCAAGAGGTTGGAGGTCAAAATGGAACTTATATTATGACCAGACATTATGTAACCATTTGTTATGCAAATATTAAGAGAGTGTGGTGCAGGTTTAAGTTCAGAAAATAAGCACGAGTGAGGTGTTATGTGATTGCAATAAGCAAAATCCATAAGTCAAGAGGAAGGAGATATACCAGATAAAACTGAGAGAGAAGAGGAATAAGATGCATTACCAATCATACAAATGACATTAGCGATGATGTTTTTAAGGTCATCTGTGGATATGGTGAAAGTGCGTCCTGAAGACTTAGACTGTGTAGAGACGGGAGCCATTGGTTGGACACTCTCAGTGTTAGCAACAGTAGGAGCAGAAATTTAAACAGCTGATTTGTTGCGATGATAGCAAGTCTCAATATTGTGGCCAAAACGTTTACAAAAATTGCAAAAACATTTGCTGGATAATCTGCGACGATTATTGCATCAAGAAGAAGACATGTCCTTATGATTCATTTGGAAGCAAAATATGCAAAAATGGACTGCAAAAATGAAATCTACGCGAAAAACTAGGTAAGGAGAATTTGGACTATAAAAGTCAACAATGGAGAAAAGTCAACAGTAAAAGTCAACCTTCAATCAAAGTCAACGATCTAGTCAACGCGTGTCAACGGTCTGGTCAACGATGACGTCAACTGATGTGGTGGGTGACGTCAACAGATGAATAGACGATGACATCAGCGATGGCTGAAATGATAGTGATAACGTCACTGATGACATCAGCAGGAACAAAGGTCGGCGCGTAAGGCGCGTGACTGAGGCGTAGCTTCTTTGGGCAGCGTGTGAGGGTGCGTGCAAGTTTCGATGACTGCGAGACTTCCACGATTGAGTAGATCGGGGCGACATGATCACTGTGGTACCTGCAAAATACTTATCGGAGTAAAATGTACGGCCGAGATGGTAAGTACAGTGGTCTGTGTGGAGTGGGACTCCTCGACAACGACGGTTGCAGGTTTGGAACCCAAGGACGACGGCTGGAAGACATTGGAGGTTCTACAACAAAAGGCTACGGCAGCTACTGTGACGGCGGAAGCGATGAGAATGGAGTAGCACCAATAAAGACAAGACTGCTGCGAAAAAGTCAGAGCAGTGGCTCTGATACCATGTTAGAAATACTGAATAAGTGCATTATATTTCTCAGTTAAAGAATGTATATGAGAGCCTTTATATAAGAGACATATGTGTACAGTACAAGTAAGAGTGTAGTATAAGCATGTGTGCTATACAAGTAATCTAGGTGGGCCTAAAGCCCACAACACTATACACGTTAACAAACATTAACCAGATTTTTATTTAATTTTTAAATGGTAGTAGGGATGGCAGTGGGGTGGGTGGGATGGGGTGGGGCTGAAGGATTGGGTCTTCACCCCCACCCTGCATGGTTTTATCTTAACTTGTCTCTGGCTTCCATCCTCACCCTACACAACTTTACTTCATATTAATTTGTCACATTTAGCTCCACACTTATTGCAATTTTTTATCTATTTATAAAACTTTTTTCGTTAATATAAATATATTTGAAATTACAATTAAATTTATTATTTTAATAAAAAATTGTTATTTTAATCAAATTAATTTTTAGTACGAATTTAACAATATTATCCAAAGTGGTTAGTAAGACAATATCACAATAAAACAAAAATTTTAATATTCGTGCATTTAAAATACTTAGTAATACAAACTAAGTCTTTAGCGCTAATAAAGCGGGGCAGGGAGGGGCTAAAAAGCCTAAATCCATCCCTGCCCCACCTAGGAGTGCGGGTGAAATATCTTGCTTCATATCTGTCCCACCACCTTTGTAGGGTAAAAAAACTCATAGTGAGCGAAGTGGGGTGGGGTGGGGAAAAATTATCATCCTAGTAGCTAATTTTTAAAAATTTTTCCTATTTGTAATGATAGATTGATTTTTATGCATAATGTATCATTTTGCGTTCTAGCTAGTAGAATTATTTGATAAGTGAAAGGTTAGTTTTTTTTAACTAATTCACAGATTTAAATGTTGAGAATTGGTTATCAATGTCATCATCAAGTACGAACTTTACAGTGGAAGTAGGAGCTTCTTTCAACCAGGGGCGGCTTGATACATTTAGGGGTCTAAGTCAAAAACTGAATTGAGATCTTTTATATAATTAAATATGACTTTAAAAAAAATTAAAAATATTACTTATACTTTGTTCTTCTGTTTTAGATGCAAATTTACTTTTTAACACGAATCACTTACAATTAAAAAAAAAAAAATTTATAGACACAAAAAAAAGTTGACAACTAAACTCATGTGAAATTTTTTTGTCTATTGCTCTTTTTTTTTTTTTTAAGTACTACATTCACAACATTTTTACAACAATTCTTAAGTATTAAGTTGTTACTATTTCTAATTTGAGCTCATCACTCAAATTACTTTTTTTTATACTACCAATAACAGCAGATTATAACAACCTGGCATTTAGGATTTGTTACAAAAGTTTTCTGAAAATGTTGTGGACATAGTATTTCTCTCTTTTTTTTTATAAAAAATTATTTTATTTATTGGCTATAATTTGAACTTAATTAATACTATTACAACGAAATAAATAACTATATTAGTTAAAATTAGGAGGTCTTTTTCTACTTAGAGGCCTTAGGCAAAAGCCTCATGCCCATACTGTAAGCTGGCCTTGCTTCCTACCATATATTTATCTGAACACAATCTTGAACCCTGCTGCTACCTGCTAAGGCATGGTTACAATGAAAACTTCAAGTCTTGTGTCCGAAAAACCCAGTTTTCTCTTGAAAATCCATGTCCTACTCTAGAACAACACCCTTCCATAGAGCTTAAAGCCGAAAAAAGTGACAAAGAATCACCTTCCCACTGCCTCAGTCCTCATATGACAATATATCCCTCGCAAATTCAAGAGCTGAGCACGTAAAGGTTTGAAGTCTCAATAATTAAAATTTCTATTTTTTTTTCCTTTTCTTTTTAATACACACATATATGCACCTTTGACCATATTCGTAACAAGTGAAAAAAGCTAGTCAAAACAAGTTAAATAAGTAAATAAATAACCTCATATTTCCAATATATTATTATACCAAATAAGAGTATTGTAGGGATGTTAGGCCCAAAACTCCTAATGTAAACTTATTATAATGGGCCCATAGCCCAAGCCACGGATAAGGATTATTATGAATAAGAGTCATTTCTAGCAAAGAAGACCATGTTAGTAAGAAAAAGATTAGGTTTTGGTTTCAGAGGCTCAAGGAAGTAGTGGCCGAGGATAATATATCCTCGACAGGTTGGAGTCGAGGTCAGAGGAAATAGCTCGCTAGTGCAGGAAAACCTTCCAGAAGGCTCTGTTGGTATGAATAGCCATCAAAGGGATATTAGACTGAAGGAAGGCCTAAGATATCTTAGGAACAAAGCTATCACCACCGCATTTAATGTTCTACAGCTACTTTCCTAACCGCATTAATGTGGAGAAGACCCCTGAATAGGGTAAAATTGGTTACCCCAAGACATATAAGACTAGAGAGAGTGTCTGATGGGACAGACACTCAAATGATGGCTCAGATGCTTAACAAGTGTAAAATCAAGATGCTTTAGAAGAAGATATATAAGGGAGAAGACCCTTCAGGAAGAGAGGATCGGAAAAATCTAAGGAAAACTCTATAATATTCAGGAACAAAGCTTGTAACCGAATTGGGAAATAATATAATAGAACAATGCACCTCGGAATTTGCTGAGGATCATTTTTCCTCAGTATAATCCTATTTTGTTTCATTCTCTTATCGTCTGATCGATTCCAACGTTTGTTTGATCAACTACAGCCAAGTTCTTCAACCCATTATCTATAAGTTTATTATTTTTGGGCTTTTTGGGCTTCAGCCATTCCATATAGTGGGCTTTTAAGCTCAAAAAGGGTCCTTACAAGTATCATTATATTTCCAAACATTTCAGATTCTCAAGTAGTATATTCTTTTCTTTTTTTCTTTAATAATCTCAAGTAGTATATTCTTAGAATTCTAGATGCTCGGCTCTATATTATCCTCCAAATCAAATGTCACATATATGTTATAGTCATCGCACGTAAATTAATTGAAATTCTCAGCTACTTCGAATAAGCATTTAGTTATTAATTGAAGGAAATTAAAATGTCTCCAAAAATTTTCCTGGGCGCGCTGCATCTCTTGTTGAGAATTTTTGGGGAAATCAATAATAAAAGTATCAAACAGGCTTAGAGATTTCCCATAAAAAAATAAAAGGCAAAGAGATACAATAATCGTTTTTCTTTAAGATGACATTTTGCCACTACTCAAATGTGTTTGTTAATTTGTTGCATGCAAATCATCTCCAAAATACAACTAAACCAAGATTCTACAAGTATAAAACTTGAAGAATCGTGTGACTTTCTTTATATGGTGTGCAAAGTCTATCAAACAAATGAACAGTGGCGGCTCCACTTGTAGGTGTCCTGATATGCCAAAAAAAATTTATATACTTGCAACCCCAGCCCACTTTATATTAAGCCCAAGGCCCAAGCCGAGGATGAATAAACGTCCGAAGATGAATGAAAAAAGCTCAAGTTGCCAAGAAACATCACCGAGGACAAGATCGTCATCGGCTTACCGAGATCATAGAAAGGAAGAGCAGCACGCTACCAAAGGCGACCTCCTTAAGCATCTTAAGGAAAAGACAAGTACAATGGGTCAGTCATGCAAGCATGGGGGAGGGGCAATTCAAGAAGGAACTGTCACCTCCACATTAAATGCCCACAACTAACATTCTGGCTGCATTAATGAGGAAATAACCCCTGAACAGAGTTGTCTAGGTTGCTGCAACTCACAGAAAATTGAGGAAGGTGGTTGATGGGACAAGCACTCAAGTAGTAACTTGTAGAGTGAGGGAGGAGAAAGGGAGATGGTAGCAATTCATATCACCTTGGAAACATTTGTAACCAAGCACTTGAGAAAATAATAAGAACTATAAGCTCCTCAGGAGATTGCCGAGGACGGAATTTTACACTTTGAATCTATTTCCTTGTTATTTAACCCACTCGTAGCCATGTTTAGTTGTTATAATCCTTATTAAGGCCTAGTT
The DNA here is from genome assembly GCA_032727855.1 of Quercus ilex subsp. ballota. NCBI lineage: Eukaryota > Viridiplantae > Streptophyta > Magnoliopsida > Fagales > Fagaceae > Quercus > Quercus ilex. Next base: position 40,592,074 of record CM064919.1, read on the forward strand.
CTTGAACTCATTCTCTACAAATTCATTGTATTGGGCTAGTTGAGTCTGAATCCACTCATCCAAAAGCAGGAGTACTCAAACCCAGTCCCTACATATATATATATATATATATACATATATTTTTTAAAATATATTATATACTAAATTAACATATTTTGACCACTCTAATAAAAATGTCAAACTACTTGACTTGAGAATCACAAAAATTTGAGTTTAATAAAAATAAAAGTAATATTATATCCACAACATTTTCATAATAATCACAACAAATTTTATGTGGTAAGTTGTTACTGATTCTAATTTGGTTTGAGCTTAATACTAAAATCTTTTACCCACCAATAACAGTTTGTCGCATAAGATTTGCTGTGAAAATAATTCTGGCCTCCGAACACGATTCTTAACACTTAAAAAAAAAAGCTTTAATAAGAACAATGAAAAATAACCCAAATAACAATAAAAATAACCCAAACAAAAATAAGACTAGACCAAATAACAACAAGTGAACAGATTATTCAACAAAAAGTCTATTCAAATACAAAAATAAAAATAAAAATTTATAATCATTCAAATTTGCAACACATTTAACTCATTACATAAAAATAATTTTTAATTTCGTTTTTTAAAAATATATTATATACTAAATTAACATATTTTGACCACTCTAATAAAAATGTTGAACTACTTGACTTGAGAATCACAAAAATTTGAGTTTAATAAAAATAAAAGTAATATTATATCCACAACATTTTCATAATAATCACAACAAATTTTATGTGGTAAGTTGTTACTGATTCTAATTTGGTTTGAGCTTAATACTAAAATCTTTTACCCACCAATAACAGTTTGTCGCATAAGATTTGCTGTGAAAATAATTCTGGCCTCCAAACACGATTCTTAACACTTAAAAAAAAAAGCTTTAATAAGAACAATGAAAAATAACCCAAATAACAATAAAAATAACCCAAACAAAAATAAGACTAGACCAAATAACAACAAGTGAATAGATCATTCAACAAAAAGTATATTCAAATACAAAAATAAAAATAAAAATTTATAATTATTCAAATTTGCAACACATTTAACTCATTACATAAAAATAATTTTTAATTTCTTTTTTTCCTTAAAAAATGGTACTAAGAGAAATACCGTGGTCATAAGTTTTCTCTAGTTATGCCAGTCGTTATGTTTTCTTTGGTTTTACAATTGCAACAATTTTTCTTTCCTTAGCAGTTTGGCTCGTAATTATAGCAAATATCATTTTATTCTCTCTCTTTCTCTTCATTTATTTTTCTCTTCTTTATTATCATTTTAGACTCTCTCTCACTTTATTATTCTCATATTAGCATTATCACTTTCCACTTCATCTCTTATTATTATTATTATTATTATTATTTCTTTGCTAGTACAAAGAAATTGTAATATTTCATATATTTGTGTGTGTGTGTGTGTGTGTGTTTTTTTTTTTTTGGCGATGTTGATATATTAAGTTGTTTCTTTATTAAATTTTGTATAATTTAAGTTTTTAAGTGACCAACTGAAACAAAATTCTTAGAGCTACCACGAATATGGTTATTTATTTATAAAAATGAAATGTCAACTTTATATTGCAACAAGCACTCAAAAATTGTTTACAAGGTTATTATTACTTGCCATTAATAGCATAAAAATGCTTATTTCCCTTAATATGCTGCATAACTCTACCCAAAAAAAAAAAATTCTACAACTGCTTGGCTTTGGCGACGATGCACCTCTTGAGTGAGCCTTTCTTGCTTGATTGAGCTATTTAGTAATTGTTTTAAAACTAAAATAGATAGTTCCACATATCCCTCAATTGTATCTTGCTCAACCAAGGACCAGAGAAAAAGATTCAAAAAAAAAAAAAAAAAAAGGACCAGAGAAAAACTTCGTATATTTAGAAACTAAATATAGAACAACAAACATGGTTTTAATTTAATTTATTTAAAAATATCTCAAATCTTGTACTGTTTAAGTAGGATTACATATGAGCACCTTATAGTAGAAGCAAAATTGTTTACAAATCTCTTTTATTCTCTTAATTTTTCTCATATTTATATACAAAGAATTTCTGTAACTCATAGTCTTGCTAAACATATTAGAGATTTCACCGTGTGAATGAAATATGTGTTTTCACACATTAACAAAGTTCTCTGAATTACCGATATGGGCTAAGTTTTGTTTTCAATAATAATGCTTGGTATTTCTTCTACCAAAAAAAAAAAAAAAGAGTAGGATTGTATTCTTGAGCCCCCACTTTAATAATGTACCACAGCTAAAAAAGAACCATAAATACAAGAATGCTTAAGCTAACAGCAAAGTAGTAGTACAGGGTGTATACATGACTACTAGTCTACTACGCCCCGAAGTTAACACTTAACAGCAAAAAAGAGTCCCATTTTTTTACATAAATTCAATGCGCATTATCTTCTGGCACAGTTCTTGTCCTGATTTGGCCAACTTGTATCCAGCCTTCAAGTTCAAACTTCAAATTAATGGCCAGTATAGAAAATGTGTCACCAGAGACAGAACCATTATTGATGTGGCCTTCTTAAAGACATTCGTCACCTATTTATTGGGTTGAAACTTGAAACATCAAATAACGATGCTGAATTGGTATTTCTAAATAGCCTATAGTTTCTTCGGGCTTCCGTATCCAGCTCCCTCTCTTTGTTTTAAAAAAGAAATAAATAAATAAAAAAGTTAATTATAAAGTTAATTATTATTCTTTACATTATATTTTAATATAGTTCTTAATATTTTAGTTATGTTAATTTAATTTAATTTTTTTATACAAAATAAAATTATTATTTTAACTTAATTTAAGTATATATATATATATATATGTGTGTGTGAAATTCCCTTTTAAAAACTTAAACTCTAAACTTTGCTCCTCACGCTACACAATCGTTTAATTTTTAACTTTTTATGTATAATACCAATTTAGTCAAGTCCATTATCTCATTTAATGAAAAAAAAAAAAGGACGTGCACGGAATAATAAAAAGTTTTTTTTTCATGCAACGTCATTTTATTTTTAGATTTGTCATGCAACGTCATTTGTTAACTGTACCATCACGTCAAAATTTTTTTTTTTTAATCCCAAATTAATTCTGACCCACATGAGATCAGTATCATATCACCAAAATCCCCATCACTCTCCTCCATTAAAATCAAGATCAGGTCAGAGACGCCAGAGCTGTACAAAGACACGGATTCACATCAGGTGCAATACCTAAGGTATTGCACCTGATACAATACCAAATGAATGGTTGGGATTGAAAGTTAGAAAAGAAACTTTCAATCTCAACCATTGAATAAAATATATTTAAAATAAAGTAAAAAAATTAAAGTAAAAAAATAAAAAAAATAAAAAAAATTGTGAAGAAAATGGGTGAATTGCACACCGTGCAATACCCTAACAACTGCACTGGATGTGAAACACCTAATCCCAATCAGAGACGCCAGAGCTGTACGCCAGAGTCTCTCGTTGATTTTGAAAACATGAAAGCTTTGTCTGAAATTTTGTATGGATTTTGCTAATGCGCGGTTAAAGTACATAATAATTAATTATTTTTAGAAATATTTTTTTAAAATTAAAAAAGTATTAATAATTTTTTCAATTCGAAAAAATATTTCAAAAAATAGGCTTCGAAGGTTCTGATGTGCGGAAGAATCAGAAGGCGGAGAGGAAACAAAGAAAAGGGAAGAAAATGAGTGTATTGTTCTCAGTAGAGGAGTGCTTTTGAGAAATCCAAAACGTACAAGTGATAATAATACAAAGTCGTCGCTATGGCCAAGAAAATCCAAACACGTTGCTGTGGCTAAGAAGGTTTTAGAAAGATAAATACAAGTAGTGATAAAGAGACTGAAATTATCAACCAAAAGGTTCATGAACAAAGGCCAAATAACATCTCTTGAAGTACTTAACTCTGATATCAATTTCTTGCCCTTAGGAGATTCATTTTAGGGATTTTAGACTTTTAGTGAGATGATACTGATCTCACCGTGTCTCAGTTTAATTTGGGTCTTTTTTCTTTCTTTTTTTAATTTTAGATCTGACATGGCGGTATAGTTGGCCAATGATGTCGCATGAAAAATAATTTTTTATTAATCTGTTTGATGCATCAACTTTTTCTATCTAGGAATAATGACAATTACTAAATTGACACAACACTAAAAATATTATGAATCAAATTGACACAATTAAATGACTAGGAATTAAATTGAAATATGCTATAAATGATAGAAACCAACTTTGTAATTTACCCTAAATAAAATATTGGCGTAAATGCACTTTTAGTCCTTACATTTTGGCCTTATTTCTATTTTGGTTCCTACTTTTTTATTTTATCACTTTTAGTCCTCAAAATGAAAAATACGTTCTATTTTAGTCTCTACTGTAATCTCACTTACGAAAATATCATATACGGTAAACGAAGTATACAGCTGGCACACTAAATGCTTACATGCCCAATAAAATAATATTAAAAAAATTTATTTAGCATTTAAAAATGTCACCCCAGCATTTTAATTAAAAAGTTAAAAACAAATAAATCTTAATTTCGCAATTCTAATTTAAATTTAAAAAAAAAAACAACTTTTTTTTCTTTTCAGTTTTAAAGATTAAGAGAAAAAACTTGTAGAAACTTTCATAATTTTTCTTAAATTTTCTTGTCAACCAAACACAACATCATCAATAAACACAAAACTCGAACACGGTGCCACTCATTTTTCATCTTCCTATCTCTCTCTCCCTCTTAGCTTTCTCTTATTTATTTTTCTCTTTAAGTTTAGGTTGTAGTTTTTGGGATATGACTTTGATCTTGGTTTAGAGAAAGAGAGGTTAAGATGTGGTGGTTTGGATTTGGATAGAGAGATAGGGGCTGAGGTCGGCGCTGGTTTGGATTTGGATTTAGAGAGAGAGAGAGAGGGGTGATTTGGAGTATATCGGCAGTGAACCCGGCCGTTTTGCTCTTCAACCTTCGCACTGTTCTCCTTTGACGCCGTCACCGATGATTCTTTCTAATGCATTGTCTTTGCCAAAGACATTCTCTCTCTCTCTCTCTCTCTCTCTCTCTCTCTCTCTGTGTTTTTTTATATTTGGACAACTGAAAGTATTAGATCGAGATTTGGAGGAAGAGCAAGGCAACGCGACTCGACTCAGTTTCTCTCTCAAATCGGTGTTTCTCTCTCAAATTGGCGGGTCTCTCTTAATGAGATCATGATTACTAGGTTTTGGTCTCAATGGGTTTTTGGTGTTTTGGATTTGAGATGTTTTGGTCTTAATGGGTTTTGATGTTTGATCTGCCGAAGGTTTCGAGATTGTGTGTGTACTTGTGTTGTGGAGGTTATTGTATTTGTGATCTTGTGTTCTAAGTTTGTGTTCTTAAGATTAAATTTTATGGGTTGTGTTAATGTTTAAGATGAAATTAGATATGAATTCATTTTTATTTTGGGTTTCAATTTTTTTTTCATTTTTATTTTATTAAAATTGATATTTTTTAATTATATTAAATGTTGAGATGACATTTTTTTAATAACATATAAATATTTTAATATTATTTTATTGACCACATCAACGTTAAGCGTGCCAGCATTGCATTCCGTTTACTACGTAAGATATTTTTATTAAATGAGTAACGATAAGAATCAAAATGTAATGCATTTTATATTTAAGAATTAAAAGCAGTAAAATAAAAATGTAAGAACTAAAATAGAAAAAAAAATCCAAAATATAGACGAAAAATACACCTAAAATATTCTAAGTATTGCATGACATCAGGATGACATGCTTCAAACTACGAAGCCCCACATCACGGTTGTACTCCATCTCACGGGTGCAAAAAACAACTCGACAATGCCACGTGTCAAAAGCAGGGTTTCCAACAAGCTTGTCCATCCTCGTTAACTCAAAGATTCTCAAACCCCTAATTATATGCAGCCAAATATACAGATCACACGGCCACTTTAAAATCACCTTCATCAGTATTAATAAATTCTATTAAAAATAAAGAAAAGTATAGGATTACAAAATTGTCACAACTTTTTATTATAATTATGAAATGACAAAGTGTGATTGGGGAAGAAAAATAGTGGTTCATGTGTAAATAATAGTTACTCACTCACCATTTGCAAATCAGAATTGTGGTAATAAAGTTGTAGAATAATTTGTAATCCTGAAATTACTTTATAAATAATGCTACCATACACAACATTTTTATAACAATTCCAAACAAAATTTAGATGATAATTTGTTATTGACTTGTAAACAAGCGATAATAGTGGTGGCTTATAATATAACTCTGACTTATAAACAAGCCATGGTTTTCGATGGCTCAGAATATAACTGGTATTAGTTAGCTACTCATACTTTGAAACATTAGAGTTGTAGTAAAAAAGTTATAGAATAATTTGTGGTCTTAGAACTATTCTAAAAAAAATGCCTTCTACCAAACATTTTTATAACCATTTCAAACAAAATTTAGGTTATAATTTGTTATTGACTTATAAACAAATGATGTTAGTGGTGGCTTAAAATATAACTCTAACTTATAAATAAGCAGCGACTCCTAATGTAATTGGTATTAGTCTGTTATTTATGATTTGTTGTTAAAATATCGTAGCATTACGAAATAGGACTCACTAATTCCAGTATATCTTCCAATATAAATGTTCCACATGTCAAAAATATATTGCATCAACATTCATTTAGCCCATAGATTCCTTTAAGGAGGCGTTTAGTTCGTTGCGATATTGCATTACGCCATAATATTACATTTTTATAATCTTACATTAATGCAATCTCGATACAAAAATACAATATTATATTTTTTAGGAAGGTGATGAAATTAAAATGATGTAATATAATTTCTAATTTTAAATTATGATAATGTTAGAAAAAAATAATAAAAAACTAAAAATTTTAATTTCATATATCCGATAAATACTTCACATTAAGGATCGTCACGATCAAATAACGCCCTAAGAGCATTCTCATTAAACATGCTATATGCTAAAAGATGCTATTTTTTAGCATTTCTGACCCAAAAACGTGCTCCATCAAAGATTGTATATGCCAAAAGTTTTGCAATACTGCTACAGTGCGGTCTCAAAAATAAGACCGCACTGTAGCACTATGTTATAATTTTTTATTAATTTCTTTCTCTCTTTCTTCCGTGTTGTCTCAAGTCTCTTCTCTCTCCTCTGTCACTTCTCCTCTGTCACTCTCTCTCGTGCTCTCCATCCCTCTCTCCTTCTGGTGTCTCTCTCTCAGGCAAGCCCTCTATAGCTCGCCAAACCGCCGTTATTCTCCAAACCCACATGCTCTCTCCTCATCATCATCATCGCCGTTATCTCCATCCTCGTTGTCCGATCCGATTACCCTCCGATCTCTGCGCTAACTCCATACCCACATGCCGCCGCCGATCTCGTGCTCTCCATCCACTTCTTTCCTTTTCACTGTCTCTCTCGTGCTCTTCGTCCACTCCTTCTTGATCTTTCTTTCATTTTCACTTTGCATCTCGAGTTCGTGGGTCTTGGGTGTGGCTGGGTGTGGTTGGACTGCAGTGGTTTTTCGTGGATCGTGGGTCTCTACGGTGATTCATGGTGGGTCTCTGCGGTGGTTCGGTGAATGGATTTTGCAATTTGATATTGGTGAGTTTTAATTTCAGTAGTTTTGATTAATTTTGGTGGGTTCTTGATTTCGGTGACTGGGTTTGTGGGTTGATCGGGGTGGTTTTGGGTCTTTGTTGTGATGTTGTGATTCTTTGATTTGGATGATTTTTTGATTTTGTGGCTTTAGATGTGGAGGTTTTTTTTTTTTTTTTTGCTGCTGTTGTTTGTGGTTGCAGCGATGGTAGGTAGATATGGTGGTTGTGAAATGGGTGGGTGGATATGGTGGCCGGCGGCGCTGAGTGTGAAAGAGAGACAGAGGAGAGAGTCTCAGAGAAAGAGACTGGAAAAATAAAAAAGAATAAAAAATTGATAAATAAAGAATATTTAAATGAAATGCTAAAAAAATAAAAGTTTTGATGGAAGGGATGTTGTAAAGTGGAGTATTATATGTTATAAAATTGAGATTTGAGAGGGTAAATACTTATTTTTTGTAATTCTTGACGAGGATGCTCTAATAGATAGTATTGTAACCAATTAAAAAACAAGGACAAATTGGTCATAAGGACGAGAAAAGATTTTATTAAACAAAAAGAAGAAAAAAAAAAAAATCAGGGATTTGATGAAGAGGCGGTGGAGCCTACAAGTAAAACAGGGGGGTATAGTTGGTCAGGGTCAGGTGCAGTGCTCGGTGTGATACCGTCAACTTCAGGTCCGGACTGCCACTAAGCGCCAGCCTGTACCCAGCTGTCTTCCAACCCCTTCCCTCAAATTTCAAAAAATTAATATTTAAAAAAAACAAAAAAACAGGCTGTTCGCAACTAACTCTATTTTCTAAACCCCTTAAGCTTCTTCAACCCCCCCTCATGTCCCCATTCTCACCTCCGTACTCTTTTACTCTTTTTTAGAGAGAGAGAGGGAGAGAAAGAGAGCAAGAGTTTCGGTTTTTTAACCTTACTCTCTCTTCAGATAACATAGAGAGAGAAATTAATAATATGAAGGTTTGTGTTTGGAGTTGGAGGTTGTAGCAGCTGTGGTGGCAGTACGCATTGTACTCAGTCTTGGAAGAGTTAACAGTGTTTTCTCAAAATAGAAAAAAAATATATCGGAGAAGCGAGGGCGAGGAAACTATGGATCCGTGCCCTTTTGTGCGCTTGACCGTAGGCAATCTGGCCCTCAAGATTCCTGTTGCCTCAAAGCCCGCTCGCTCCGTTGTTCATCCTTCTTCTTCTCCGTGTTTCTGCAAAATCAAGCTCAAGAACTTTCCTCTCCAGACCGCCGTCGTGCCGTTCATTCCGCCGGAGAATCAGTTTCCCGACGGCCACGTCCATAACGTGGCGGCCACGTTTCACTTGAGCAAGTCCGATCTCGAAAAGTTCGCCGGAAAATCGATTTTCGCCGGGAAACTCTGCTTGAGAATCTCGATCTACACCGGCCGGAGAGGCACTACCTGCGGCGTGAACTCCGGGAAGTTGTTGGCGAAAGTGTCCGTGCCGTTGGATCTGGCGGGAACGGAGTCTAGGCCTTCTACTGTTTTTCACAACGGTTGGATTTCGGTGGGGAAGGAAGCCAAAGGCTCCTCCGCGCGATTCCACTTGAATGTGAAGGCGGAGCCTGATCCAAGGTTCGTGTTTCAGTTCGATGGCGAGCCTGAGTGTAGTCCCCAAGTTTTTCAGATCCAAGGCAACATTAGGCAACCGGTTTTTACTTGCAAATTCAGTTTCAGAAGCACCGGTGACCGGAATCAAAGATCAAGGTTAGTTAGGATTTCCATTTCCCTTTTGTTTTTCCTTTTCAGTTTCTTCTCGCTTTTCCTTAGGGTTTTACATTTATATTATTCCTCGTGTTTCTCCTTTTGTTTCACTGCGAATTTTTTAAAATGCCTTGGTGTAATAAATAATCTGTTCCTAATTTATGGGTTTTTAGGGCTTTGGTAAAGTTTCGTTGGTATAATTTTGAATGTTTGAAGAAGTTAAACTAACTTAACTAAAGCTAATTCAAAGTGTACGGTAAAGCTATCACGAAATCGAATTCTGCACTTTTTGCTGTTCTTTTAATCCTCAGGTGTTTTGGCTTTTTACTATTTTTGAAAAAATCCCAAAGCTAAAGTTAGAAGATTGTGTTCCAAATTTATACAGTTAGTTAATGACCTTTCTTCAATGCATGTATTCTTTGCTTGTTAATTAATTTGTTCCCATATTTTTGTTTCACTGTTCATTTCAGATCATTACAATCCGACCTAGGCAGCTCGAGAAGCTGGCTAAGCTCATTTGGGAGCGAGCGAGAGCGACCAGGAAAGGAACGAAAGGGATGGTCCATAACGGTCCACGATCTTTCCGGCTCACCAGTAGCCGCAGCATCAATGGTCACGCCTTTCGTTGCCTCACCCGGGTCGGACCGAGTCAGTCGGTCCAACCCGGGATCCTGGCTCATTCTCCGCCCAGGAGACGGGACCTGGAAACCCTGGGGCCGCCTCGAGGCGTGGCGCGAGCGAGGCGGCTCGGACGGGTTGGGCTATCGATTCGAGCTCATCCCGGACATGGGCGCGGCCGGCATTGTGTTGGCGGAATCGACATTGAGCTCGCACAAAGGAGGGAAATTCTTGATCGACTTGGGGTCGAGCTCGAACGGTCGAGTCACGCCGGTTAACTCGAACTCGCCAGCGTGCAGTCCGAGAAGTAGCGGGGACTACGGGTTTGGGCTGTGGCCGTATTGCGTGTACAGAGGGTTTGTAATGTCGGCTAGCGTGGAAGGAGAGAGTAAGTGCAGCAAACCCAGCGTGGAAGTGAGTGTGCAACACGTGAATTGTACGGAGGATGCTGCTGCTTTCGTGGCTTTAGCCGCAGCTCTCGATCTTAGCATGGATGCCTGTAGGCTTTTCTCTCATCGACTCAGGAAAGAGCTTTGCCAGCCACATGATTTGCTCAGCTAATGGATCATGATGATTCATCATGATTATTCAATCCGTTTTTTTTTTTCTTTTATTCAAATCTTTTTTTGGTTAATTGTGATTGGGGTTTTCGATGGATTTTGGATTCCATCGGCTGTGAGTGAGAGATTTACTACTAACAAACAATCTACAGACTGTACAGTGAGAGAGAGAGAGAGAGAGAGAGGTGTAGACAGGGCACGCTTTGTTTTTTACTTGTGTGGCTTGTATTGATTATGTTCTTTTTTTTTTTTTTTTCCTAATTGGTGAAAAACTTGTGGGGTTGTTTTCGAGAAATTTTTAGTCGCTGACTTGACTCCATAATCTTCATTTTTACATAATTCCTAATTTTATACTTGCAGTATATAAATAATGAAGAACAGGTACACGTTATTATTATGCGTGCACGTTATATGTGTCAATACAGGTATTAATTATGACTTCATTTGTTTACAGCAAAGTGGATGATAGCTGTAAGTTCGTTAATATGAATGAATGTGGCTTAGATACCCGTGCACAGTTTGGCAAGCTATTAATGACTTTGCGCAGAATTAAGGAGTAGTTTGCTAATGACTTTGTGACTTCGGTGGCTAGTGCCATTATTTAATTAATTAATGGGTACGTTTTTGCTGCTGGCTTGCAGATTAAGAACATTGTTTGTTAATATACCTTTGAGAAATCGGATCCACTTCTCTTTCACACGAGCGAAATTTGAACAAAACTACATTAAAAATAAATACTGAATAATTAATTTCTTCTGTTTTTTGGTAGTGGTAGGACATGAGTTTGGTAGAGCGTGCGTGTGGTTGGGTCCAGTTTTTATTTTTATTTTTATTTTTTGCGCTTTACAACTGGGTAGGAGGGTACCAAATAGGCAAATACCATCAAGTTCCAACCCTAAAAATTGAATTAAAAAATTACATAGCAAACTGGCGGAAAGGAAACGAGGTGGTCAAATTAGTCAGTGGGGTCGTTGGGTGCAGCGTGGTTATGGTATGGTGTACTGTGGTTTTGGCTAAGAATAGGTGTAAAATACTATAATAGTGGGCTAGACACAAACTACAAACAAAGGCGAAGACACAGACTTGCCTTCGGTGCTTCGTTTGCACTCGAGAATCATGAGTCACGGTCATGACTTGCTCTCACTTCACTAGGAAGGACCGTTCGCAGCTTTTATGGGAAAGCGAAGCGTAAAGGTTCATGTCACATGTGCTACGATGCGGTACAAAAAAAGTGAAGATTTGAGGAAAAAACTCAATTAGGGACTAAGAGCATTAGTATCAAGAAATGCTACTCTATTCTATTTTATCATGTCAAAAAGTTACTTTATCAATTATACTATCTCATTATACAATACTTCCAGCATCTCAAACTTTTATTTTCCTATTCTACTCATTAAAATAATATATCTACACAATAAAATAATATTTTTTCCAATCACCATCATTTATTCTTTTTTTTCCTAATCACCATCACAATAAAATATTAGTTTTTTTTTTTTTTAGAATTGTGTTACAGTGCAGTTCTATCTTTAGAATTGCACTGTAGTACTATTGCAAAATTTTTTGCAATAGTTGGTGTTTACAATTCCGGATGTGGGAGGTTTTTGAGGAAAAAAAATGCTAAATGAAGCTTAGATATGGCATTTGCAATTCCGGATGTTGATGCTCTAAAGCTTCAAGAGTTGTGCCTAGTGTCGTGGTCAATGCCAACGTAAGAGAACTTCAAACATTTAATAAAGAAATATTCAATAAAACCAATTTTTTTCACAAAATTTTCAAATCTTGGGGGTGGTGAGTTGTAATTTGCAAATAATTGACAATAAGAATATCAATGACAACTTCACCACTCAATAATTATGAATTTTATTGTGAAAAAGCTTATGCATTTAGGCTGCATTTGTTTTGGCTTCAAACCATTTTCGAAAATGCTTTTACACCAACGTGTGTTTGGTAGGTACAAAAAATTGGGTCAGATGGAATTGGTTTTCTGCATTGACTGTAAAATAAGGCTTGAAGGGTGTAAAACCATTTCAGGTTTTATTTTACCTTTAAACGAATTTCAGGCCTCAGAGACGAAGAGAGAGAGAGAGGGAGAGAGCAAGAAGAGAGAGCACTGGAAATTTGCCCAGCCAAGCTCCGGTACGAACACCCATCACCGATCCCTCATCTCAGCCCACCCCTCCCTCATCATCGATCCACAAACACCCAAGACCTACCTCTTCGATCGTCAACCATGCAACAAGGAGTATAGGTTGAGCTTCGATCTTGACAACCGACCCCCCCAAGACCGATCTCGTCGTCGCCGCTGAAGATCATTGCCGTCGTTGAAGACCGATCTCTCTTTCCCTCACTCTCTCAATCTTTCTCTCTTTGATCTTTGATTTTTTTGTTGTTGTTGTGGTGGTGTGGGTGGTGGTGTTTTGGTGGTTTTTGTGTTGTGTGGTAGTAGGTTTTGTGTGGTGGTAGGTTTTGTGTGGATAGTGGTGGATTTTTTGTAGGTGCTGGTGTATGGGTGCTGGTGGATTTTCTGTGAGTGCTGGTGGATTTTCTGATATAAAATTTGTTTAGAAGCTGAGAAAATGGTTGAGAAAATGTGAAAAATTTGTAGGAAAATAGCATTTTCAAAATATAACCAAATATTAGAAATCGTTTTTCGAACTATTTTCCATTGCACACCCAAACGCCTGGATTTTAATTTCCTTACGGAAAATCATTTTCACTTGCATTCATTTTACGCTCGGAATTTGATTTACATAGAACCAAATGCAACCTTAGCATTGCTAAAACAATTTTGGATGGCAATATACCTTTCTATGCAGGGGCGTAACCAAAAATTTTTGTTTGAAGAAGCCAACTTATGATACTAATTTATTAGCTTATACAAACTTTCATAAACATGCACAAACACATAAATCTATACACACATATAACTTAGTATCCTTCATAGTAAATTCTTAAAGTTTTCTTTTTTAATATAAGTTACCAAATCGTCTACCAAAGTAGGTAAAAAAATTTCAATTGAACTAATGAAGTATTCAAAGACAAGAATGATTCAAAACTTTAACAGACACAAGAACACATTTTACAATAAAAAATGAATGTGAGAAAAAAAAAAATTCTTTGTAACTACTAGATAAATTGGATAATTTTTTTAAGAGTATCATTGGACTAGCTCAAATATTTCAGGGGCGGTGAGTCCCATTTTTGTAGGCTAATAATAAAAATGTTAAATATTTATACATGTAGCTTTGCCCCTGTATCTATGTGTGTTCCTGTTTCAATTCTGGGATGTTGGTCCTAAGGGTTTGCATTTGTATCTCTGTGACAGTCATGTGTGGTGGTGGATTGAATGAACTGATGATGTTGATATTGGCTTTCATGGCTCTGGTTTAGACCATGTCGCACTTTGTCATGAGAGCGGTGATATGGTTATACACATGTTCCAGTAAAACGACGCCAACTAATGATGCAAAAAAATCTTTGAGGACCATTTGTACAAAAGGGACTTTTGGAAGACATGCACAAGAAGATCACTTAATTAGAGAGTATCATTGTGGTGTCAACTAAAACTTTTCTGACGTTGAAGTCATAACTCACTAAAACCAAATTTACACAAAGTAAAAGAGTTTTGCTAGGATTTTTTTTTCCATACCTTGGAGTGGATGTGGTTTGATGTTTATATAAGGTCCAATTTTGGCCACATTCTCCTTAATTCTTTCCATTTATTGGAGTCATGGCAAAATGGATTCAACAAGACTAATAGATGGTGAGAATCTCAGGAGTTGTTCTTATCACGAGAGATCATGGATTGATGGAGCAAAAATCACACAACTCAACTCAATAAATTGCGTCTTTCAATATTCCCTCGCCCTGCTATTCTGTTCCACTTCAGGTTGGACGAGTGAATATTGAATGGGTCAAAACATCTTCGGACAAGTATAGTTGGATGGTTAATGCCTGTTAATATGTAAAACATATGCGATCTCAAAAGCTTAACCGGAAAAATATTATAAATTTAACTAAAGTCATCATAGATAACAGTTGTGTATAAATAAAATAAATTTCATATATAGGTAATTTAGATATGTATCTATATTAAATAAAAACATATATATACACATTCAAAACAAAGCAAGATAGGATCAAGCGAGCAAAACCTGTCCCTAGCCCATCATGTCCTTGGGGGGTGGGGGTAGAGTGGATTATGATGGGACAAACTGGATGAATAATTTTTTCCGTATCTAATATTGATTTTAAATATAAAATAAAGAAAAAACTTAATTAATTATTTTTTATGAATTGACATTTTTTATTTATTATATATCATTGGTATCAATTACTTTAATCCTTACATTATGTGTGTGGAGTCATAAAGCCCAAAGATATGCATTCACCTTCTATACTGGGCCTGAAGTGCATGACAAGGCCCATAGTCGCACATGAGGAAGGGAATGGTAATCATGGCTGCCCAGGAAATCGTGCCAAGGACAATCCTGTCTTCGGCTAGCGAAGACCGAGGTTGATATAAAAAGACTTACCGATAAAAATAGTCTTCCAAAGTACCCCAGAGAAGAATATAAGTACAACAAGCAAGCACTATGGAGCATGGTGGCAGAGCAATTCCAGGAAAAGCTACAGCCTCCATATTAAATGCTCTACAACTAACACTCTGGCCGCATTAAATATGGAAGTGATACCTGAGCAGTAGCTTTTCAGACTCACAGCTACTACCTAAGAGCTTTGGGAGGAAGGTTGATGTGACAAAGATCAACAACAGCAGATCTAGCATGCACGTGTATGGTGGAGATGAATGAGGAGAATAGTATATAATGAAGAAGGAGCTCTGAGAAAGGGATCAAAATTTTGACCAGAGAAATGTTGTAGCAACCTGAGCTAGGTTTGTAACCATCGCCACTATCAATCAAGAAATAAGAAGTGGAAGCTCCTCGGACTAGTGCCGAGGATTGAATTATTTGTCTAAACCCATACCTGTTTTACTTATCCATTTTTTTAAATTATCTTCAGCTGTTTTTACACTCTTTAAAGCCCAATTCTTCTACTCACTCTCTATAAATTTATTGTATTAGGCTTGTTGGGCTTGAGTCCACTTATCCCCAGGGCAAAGTGCTCAAATCCGGCCTCTACAATGTGAGTTTGTAATAATTTTTATAATAAAAACTGTTGTATTTTTAATCAATAACAGATAAAACAAAAATGTTGTCACTTGACAACGAATTCTTCCCTCCCCTCACCTTAGTAAGGTTGCAAAATCATTTGAATTACACATTGTTAGCTTGAATATGTGGGTTGGCAATATACGCGGTGCTTACACATCATTGGCTTGGGTCCTGGGGTTGACAATTTTACATTTTTAAATATGTTGAATGCTCTCATTACTTGTTTGATTTTTTCTTTACGTTTAGTTTAGTATTGACTTTACTCCCTTGTCATCAATAACCTTTTGATGGTGGATGACAACTAAGTATGAGCATTTGTAGTGTAGATCACATCTTTATATCAATCTATTTGGTATTTTTCTTTAAAATTGAGAGTAACTAATAGGAATAATTATTTGTTTCCCTATATGATTTTTGAGTAGTTATTTAGTGTTGCGAGTCTGTGAGAGCACAATAAATGCATATTCATTCTCTTAAAATAGTAGTAGATTTTACTAATTAAATTTATGATGAGATGCATTATTCATGTAAACTATTAACCGTGTAATATGACATTTGTGCTTATAGAGCAAATCATATATTTTTTTTGAAGTCTTTGTGGTACCTGGTATTAGCTTAAATCTTAAGGTTAGTTTTACTCGTAATAAAAAATAATATGGCATGTTCAATGGAATAGATTTTGAATAGTAAGGAGAGAGTCAACCACAGATTCTCTCTCACCCACAATTCTAACGTCTCACTAATAATTCTCATTAAAATTTCTCTAAGAAATCCAAAATAATAAAAAAAAACTCGTTTCTAACTCTCTTAGTAAAAAGAAATCTCTGATTCTAAAGAGTGGTTTGAAGATTTTCCTGAATTGTTGTGCATACAAGCTCTTCCTTTCAACATATGTTGTCAAAATAAGGAATTTAGTGATTTCTCCCCATTTTTCTTTTTTGTTTTTTCTTTCATTCAAATCCATTTATCTTTGTGAGTTTTTTTCTCAAATAAAAAATTTCTTCACAATTTTGTTCTTTCTTTCCCATCCATTTTTATTTGTGGTTTTATTTTTGTTTTTCTTTTAAATGTGTTTTTCTTTCCAAAGTGCAATGATACTACTAAGTTTGTCTTATTTATGCAATACGATCATGCCAAACAACCTTGTATGATCACTGTATTGATGATATTCGATTACTTTTGATAAACAATCATTTATGAGAGTTTTCTTTTGTGTATAGAAATGAGAATTGAGTAGGTTCAAATCCTCACTCTAACTTAATGTTAGAGTTTGACTTTATAATATCATGCCACGTAAGTTTTTGAGGCTTTACAATTTTAGACGCTATTATTATAATATATAATTAAATTTAAATTATAATACATTTAAACCATCAATTAGAATCTTAGCTTGTCTTGTTTTCTTTAAATGTTAAAATATATAGTTTCATATATAAACCCAAGTGTAGGGGTAAAAAACTCTTAGACCCAACTTGGAAGTTAATCTTGAGGTTCTAATCATCAGAACTAATTTGTAAAACAAGAGGATAATTCACAATGGGAGGATTGAATAAGTAAAATCAAAGTCTGAATAAAAACTTGTGCGATTTAAAGACACAAATACACATGTGCCAAGGTTATAGGCAAGGATTGATAAATACAAACACTCTCTAGAAACATATAAACACTTTTTCTCCTCAATTTTTCCAATCCCCTATCAGTGTAGGAGAATGCCCTATTTATGCATTCAGTTCACTCCCCCTCCCTCCCCCCACACCCCCCCCCCCCCCCCAAAATAGTGGATTATCAATTTATCATGTTGCATATTAGAAGATACTTGTCCCATAAGGTGTCTTCTCTCTCTTTTTGATAATAAAAGAGGACTTTTGGGATGTAAAACATTGTTCAAATTAGTCATTCATCATTTAATACAGCTTGTATTAGATAGGAACACCTAATTAATGCAAATGTGAATATTGTTAGTGTTGCGTGCCATCTTTCATGCAGCTTGTTTTCTAGGCAACGCCTTCCTCATCTACTGCTTTATTGGTCATCAGTCCTCAGGTGAGGCTTTAACACAGCACTGCAAATCTCGTCAGTTCTTCTCGGCAAGAGGATCCTATCTTGTTGGGCCTTTACCCTCATTTCTGCTTTGGGACTTTTCCATGGGATTTGGCCCAAGCTTGGTTTCTCGGATTGTCGTTCTAGCCCAACTCCTCTGGCCTGTGAAACCTTTTAGGACATCACCCCTTACAACAATCACAATAAATACTTATTAATATCTATCATTACTTTTGAGTTTTTGGACATTGCACAGATTATCAACTATTTATATGTAAAAGGTCAAAAGTTTTCTTAGGTGTTGACATTGAGAAATGAGAACAAAGTATCTCCTCCTCACATGAAAATAAAATAAAAATAGTAAAAATTAACGAATGACGTAAGATATCAGTTTAGGAAATATTTTTAAAAACTTTTCATAAGAAAATACAAAAGTAATTAATTTTTTTGACAACATTTTATATTTTCTATAAAAGTTGTATCAAAAGTTTTCTTAGATGGTCTATTAATAAATGCTCTAAGGCATCCATTAACTAGAACAAAAAAAAAAAAAAAAAAAATTATCAAGATAATACATTTATTTTATTTTTTATTTTTTGTTTATATAAAATAGAATTCTACTCTAGCCTAAGTTATATGTATACGTGTGAAGCTCCTCTTTGGAAATTTGAATCTCCTCTTTGGAAATTTGAATCACGGCTCTTACCCCCCACTTCACAAGAACTTTGTGATGTGTAGAGTTATTTTTGAATGTTTTTAAGATACAATTAGATGTGTACACAATAAAAAGAAGTGAAAAGCAACAGTCACTTACCGTCTAACATAACATAGCGTAGATTTTTTTCTTCTACAAAAAATAATAATAATATATATATATATATATATATATATTGTAGGGACTGGGTTTGAGCACTTCTACTGTGAAGTGAGTGGACTTAAGCCCAATTAACCCGATACAATAAATTTGTAGAGAGCGGGTTCAAGAACTAGGTCTTAGCACGCGGACAACTCCCAATGTGATATTCGCCACCATCGAACGTAGATGAACCGAAATCATCTTAGAAAGTCTGTCCTCGGCTCAGTCCGAGGAGCTTGGTGGTACTCTTTATCCCATAAGAATGTTCTTCCTCCCTCCTTTTTTCTGATCTGTTTCTCCCCATTATATAGTCCTCCCCTAACGATCCCTTTCCTCCACTTGTTGATCATCCATGCCTCTCTCTGACAACCCGTCCCATCAACCACCTTACCAAACCCCGCGTGAGTTGCTGTAATCGAGACAGCACTGCTCAGGGGTCATTTCTCCATTAATGTTGTCGGAACACTAGTCGTGCGCATTTAATGTGGAGGTGACAGTTCATCCTGGTCTTGATCCTCTACTATGCTTCCATGGCTGACATGTTGTACTTGTTCTTTCTTCTTAGATGCCCCGGGAAGCTGCCTTTGGTGGCCCGTTACTTCCTCCTCCTATGGTCTGGGTTGGCCGAGGACATGGTCGTCATCGGCAAGGTTCCTGTGCAATTTGGACTTTCACACTTCGTCCTCGGGCGTTTTTTCTTCCTCGGCATGGGCCTTGGGCTTGGTACAAAGTGGGTTGGGATTACCAAATTCTCTGACCCCACAATAGCCCCTCAAAATCCTGCTGCCCGGGTCCTCGGGCGGGGAGGAGGATTTGGACATCCTCGGGCCGTCGTAATGGCTTGTCACGTCTGGTCCTTAGTCAGCGCTTAGAGTCTTTTCACCTGTCTAATGCATGTTTTTGGCGCTTCAATATGCGATACGCACCCATTTTAAATTTTGGCGACTCCATACTCCCTACGTACAACGGTGTGATGGTAATCCAACGGTGGGGATCTTTCGCTATTATAGGCGGGAAGCCTTGCATAGTTGTCTTTGGTGAGGGGGTAAATACCCATTTAAACCAATTTTCCTCTTTACTTTTGCATTCAAGAGTTCTTATGCACACACCCCGAATCCGGTCAAGTCTCCAACCTAACTCGCGTCTCTTCGCAGCCTAAAAAGCCTGTTCTGAGCGCCTTCCCTCATTTCTGTAAGTTTTCTTCTTACTCTATCTTATACTTTTCCCTTTTTGATTGTCCTCTCCCTTTACTCCTCTTTTCTTTTCGCTATTCCCTGAGTCTTTTAGCCGTTCTTCAGGATGGGTAGGTTTAAGAAGTTGGTTGAGTCTGAGGAGGCGATGGAGGAATTAATCGCCACTCATAGGGTACCCAGTAACGTGGGTCTGAGGCACTGCGAGGAGGGGGACTGGTATATTAGGAGGGAGATTAGTGAGGTAGTGGTTCCCATAATTGCCTTCTTTGAAGGTGGTATGAGGATCGCTATAGGGTCAGTGATGAGGGGCTACCTTAGGCACTTCCGATTAGCCCCTACCCAGTGCGCCACTAACGTGTTTAGGATCCTGGGTTGCGTGGATGCCTTGA
Source organism: Quercus ilex subsp. ballota (assembly GCA_032727855.1). Lineage (NCBI taxonomy): Eukaryota > Viridiplantae > Streptophyta > Magnoliopsida > Fagales > Fagaceae > Quercus > Quercus ilex. Next base: position 40,612,288 of record CM064919.1, read on the forward strand.
CTGAGAAGATGAGGTTGAGGTTAACCCATCATGACGTGAATTGGTGCTACAACCTCCAGCACCTAATGGGTAAGTCTTACTACATGAGGACGAGGGATGATAGGGTTAGACTCATCCAGTGTCTCCTCGAGTCTAGTAAGAGGTTGAATAAGGATTTTCTCATCGTGTCGGGGGAGTGGCACGACGACCTTCACTGCCCGACAGTAGAGGGGGAGCCAGGTAGGGTACTTAGAATATGGGCAAGTTGATCTGCTATGTTTTCACAGCTTGCATTGCTTGGTTGTTAACAAGAACTAGCTTTTTCTTTTGCAGACCCACACACCTTTGAACGACACTTCCATTTGGTCAACAAGGAAGACCTGGAAACTGTACTCAAGGCAGAGGTATTTGTGAACGAGGTTGACAACCAGGTTAGAGCCGCTCACAAGATTCTTGGGTACAAACCGATCTAGAAGTCTTTCTCGGCTCCTAGATACGTGATCAGAGCTAAGGAGCCTAGGCTTAGCCAAATCACTGTGGTGGAGCACGAGTTCTCATTTTCTGAAGGATCTTCCATCCCCAAGGGCATCTCGTCAGCAGGCTCTTCCTCGTCCCACCAAGCTGCGGAGGCCGAGGGAGGAAGTTTGGAAAAAGAGGGAGAAGTAGTTGATCTAGGTTCGTCCGAGGACGAATTTGGTGCCTTCGACCAAGTTCATCTATTCGAGGATCCCTCTGGTGACTTGGGTGATCCCTATTTATCTAAAGCAGACCTTCTGTCACCAAGGACTGGTACTCAGGTCGAGATGGGTTTCAAAAGACAACCTTAAACCAGCCTGTTCGACCTGCTTGAGGGCCAGCCGGGGAAGGACACGCCGGAAAGTCACAATCCAAGCTTCCTTCTCCTCCACCCAAGCTTCCTCCTCCCCCACCTAAGTCTTTGCCTGCGCAGACTAAGTCGTCTTCCACTCTGTCGACCTCGGACCCTCGGCTCGAGTCTACCGATCCAAAGAGGAAGAGGCCTTCCAAGAGCAAAGACCCAGTGGATGGGGGGAGATCTCGTTCCTCCCAAGAGGAAGATGAAGCCCGCCAACCTTCCAAGCAGCTGAGGATCGGTGGTCAGGACAAGGAAAAAGAGGTCATTCAGCAGTTCGAGCCCTAGGCCTGGCTGCCTGGCTGCCGCCATGCTTCATGGGAAGCCTTTGATGGACGACGCCACCCTTAAGGACTTCCGAGGGGGCGAGGGGGCTTGCGTAGCCGATGCCTTAGAGAGGTCCCTACTTCTCCCCACTGACATGGCCGAGCTGGGGGACATGAGGAGGCAGGAAGTTACCCTTAACCTCAAGAGGTATCTGGGTATGGTAAGACTTCTGATACTTATGCCTTTGTTGAATTTTAGTCCTTAGTTCCCAGCTTACGGTGTACATGTTTTGATTGGCAGGCTGTCCAGGCCACTTTTAGGCTGGAAGAGGAGGCCAATAACCAGGGTAGAGCCTTGGATCAAGAGCGCAACAAGTACTTGGATGCCACGAATACCCTTAAGAAATCCGAGGCTGATCTCAAGAAGGCAAGGGAGGACCTGAAAGAAATGACGAGGGCCAGAGACAGTGCGGCATCTGACCTAGTTGGCGCTAAAAAACAGGCCGAGGACTAGACAAGGCGCCTACGGGAGGTTGAGGGTCAGCTGCAGATTGCCAAAGAGCACATCGCCGACTTGAAGAAGAAACTGGTTGAGGCAGAGGGAGCTAGGAGCGTTGCCGAGTACGCTAGGGAAGAGGCCTTGAGGGCTAGAGTAAAGGCTGAGTTTGCGAAGACAGAGGCTGAGAGCTCCAAAGAGCAAGCGGAGGAGGAGGCCTTTACTGAGGGAGCTAGGAGCGTTGCCGAGTATGCAGACGTTACTGCTCCTAGACTTGGAATGAGGCCCTCAACCAAGCTGGGGTTAAGGCCTCGTCTGAGCTTAGGAAGGCTGAGAAGGTGTATTATTCCCCCGCCATTTGTGAGGCTGCCTCCGCTGACCCCGAAGCTGGCACCGCCTCTAAAGCGACGGATGAAGGCCAGACTAGTGCTACCAACGATCCAATGTCAACTGATAAGCCTGCTGAGGAGACTGGGTACCAAGGGACGTTGGGAAAAGAGGAAATCAGTAACCAGCAGCGCCCCAGGACATGGTGAAGCCTCTTGCTGACTCCCAAGCCACCTCTGCTGACTCCTAGGCTCCCCCTGCCGAGAAGGAGTCCTCTGAAGTTGCACCTCCGAGCCAGGATCTCGAGGCATCAAATGAAGCTTCTCGGCAAACCCCCAAGGACAAGCTGCCTATCAAGTTGAAGAAATAAGCCATCTCATCAGGCTATCTTATTTCGTCGACCGGGTCCATTATGGTATCTTTTTCTTTTCGTTCCATTTTTTTTTTTTGTCTTGGTGATACTATAATGAAACTGTTTTTTGGTGTAATATATCCAATCGTCTGTGTTTATTTCTTTGAACAACGCGTCCCTCTATTTATCTTGCTTTAATGCTTTGCTCAATAATCGGTTGATCTTAATGGTGTGCCAGTACTGCTTGAATAATTGAGAACGATGGACCCGCGATATAAATTTTGCCTCAGGCTTTAATCGAAAACCAAACTGTCTCAGCAATGCAACTTGTTTCCCCTTTGGATGAGTCACAAAGGATTCTGGTCCACGATGTATACGTTATACAATCACACGTCCTTCGTAAGCTTGCCGAGCCTGAGAGGGCGTTTCAGCACTTAAGGTGCTTTAAGCGATGCTCATGGGCTCGCTTTCGTTTTGCAGCTTTATCGAAGTAGGCAGGGGAAAGTGATCCGAGACACTAGACTCCCTTCTGGCTGCGTTCGCAACTTAGTTGAATGCTTTCGCTTCGTTTAGTTGAAAGTAGCTGGTTTAGCATTTAGTCTTGTGAAGTAACTAGTTTCCTTATAGGTTTGAGTCCGAGGACCATGCAAAACCTTGGTTCAGTCTAGTACCCAGGCTCTTCTGTAAGTGACTAGTTTCCCTATAGGTTTGGGTCCGAGGACCATGCAAGACCTTGGTTCAGTCCAGTACCTAGGTTCTTCTGTAAGTGACTAGTTTCCCCATAGGTTTGGGTCCGAGGACCATGCAAGACCTTGGTTCAGTCTAGTACTTAGGTTCTTCTGTAAGTAACTAATTTTCCCATAGGTTTGAGTCTGAGGATCATGCAAGACCTTGGTTTAATCTAGTATCCAGGTTCTTCTGTAAGTGACTAGTTTCCCCATAGGTTTGGGTCTGAGGATCATGCAAGACCTTGGTTCAGTCTAGTATCCAGGTTCTTCTGTAAGTGACTAGTTTCTCCATAGGTTTGGGTCCGAGGACCATGCAAGACCTTGGTTCAGTCTAGTACCCAGGTTCTTCTGTAAGTAACTAGTTTTCCCATAGGTTTGAGTCCGAGGACCATCCAAGACCTTGGTTCAGTCTGGTATCCAGGTTCTTCTGTAAGTAACTAGTTTCCCCATAAGTTTGGTTCCCAGGACCATGCAAGACCTTGGTTCAGTCTAGTACTTTATTGTCACCGTTTAGAGTGAAGGAACTTGTCCTTAATGTGTAACAGCCTTGGCCCTGCTGAGGAGAGGCTCTTTCTTCTTTACGTGTAATTAGCCCAGCATGGACCTGGACGATTTTGGCTTGCCCCTCCGCCCTTACGTGCGATAGTAGCCTCATTGCGCCAGCCTTTCGCTGCTTCTTATTACGAGGCGTCTTTCGGCTATTCAAGTTGTGTGCCTAACGTTTCGGTGTGCGAGGCGCACCCTCATTAATGTCTTCATGGGTTAACGCAGATCCAGCGGTTGGTGGCCTCCTTAGAAATTGGTCAGGATTAATGTCGCTGGTAATTCTTCCTTTGAATTCTGTATGGGTTAATTCCCACCAACCTTCGCCTTCTATATAAGGCCCTCTGGGGGGAATCGCCCTTCTACATTTCACGAGTCTTTGAGTTTAACAGGAGCCCTGAGCCCCCAATCCTCTAAGTATTAAGATCGCGATCAAGGCTCAGGGGAATGGGATGGCCCTGGATGAGGGCAAGGCTGAGGGAGCCAAGCCCCTTTCAGGAACCAGAGATACCGCCTAGACCCTGGACGACACAGTTGAGGCAAAAGGGGCGAGGGCCAAAGGTGTCCCTACCTTTCAACCGAGCAAGAAGGGAGGTCCTCCTTCTTCAATTGAGAGCCGTAGCAGTTGTAGATCGCATCAGATTTTCAACGTGGCAAGGCTTGGGTGTCATCCTGATGGTAGTGCGTCTGGCAGTTAGGAGGGAGGTCTATGAGGAATATAATTTTTTTCTCCGGTACGTGTCCATGCCTGCCCTTCAAGCTGGTAGTGATTCGCGCAAAGCTTACTCGCTGATGGAGGTTCGCAAGATTATGTTACGATCGGTGCTCGGTTGTTGCCGCCTCCAATGCTTAATTATCATGAGGCTGGGGTGGCATCAAGGGAACGTCCTGGGATGGGGCTGTCAAGTGTTTCCACTCCTTCTCCTCTCTCGTTGCCGGTACCATCCATACGGGCTCGGGAGTTGTTGGTAGCCTTAAAATAAGCCTGCCTCAACCTCCCTTTCCTGCGGTTAGCTTTAGAATAAGCCTGTCTAAGCTCCCGTTTGTGCATTTAGCTTTAGAACAAGCCTGTCTAAGCCATTGTTTGTATTTTTAGCTTTAGAATAAGTTTGTCTAAGCCTTCGGGCGTATGATGTACTTTTTTCTTCATTTAATAAAAAGGCTATACTGTTTACTTGCTTCATTCTCTGAATCTTTCATTTTTCTGCAACAACTGTTTCTTAGGTGGGTGTGTTGTTTTCCCATTTTTTATTTAACGGGACTCGGAATCAGTGTTAGCGACGGCGACAAAAAATTTACTTAACTTTGCGCAAGCTAGCAACGTAGGAATAATTGACCATTGCGCTTGCCAACGCACTAGTTCTCCCCACAGACGGCGCCAATTGTATGGACTGGGTTTGAACACTTCTACTGTGGAGTGAGTGGACTCAAGCCCAGCTAGCCCGATACAATGAATTTGTAGAAAGCGAGTTCAAGAACTAGGTCTTAGCACGCGGACAACTCCCAATGTGATATTCGCCACCATCGAACGTAGATGAATCGAAATCATCTTAGAAAGTCTGTTCTCGGCTCGGTCCGAGGAGCTTGGTGGTACTCTTTATCCCATGAGAATGTTCTTCCTCCCTCCTCTTTTCTGATCTATTTCTCCTTATTATATAGTCCTCCCCTAACGATCCTTTTCCTCCACTTATTGATCATCCATGTCTCTCTCTAACAACCCGTCCCATCAGCCACCTTACCAAACCCTACGTGAGTTGCTGTAACCGAGGCAGCATTGCTTAGGGGTCATTTCTCTATTACTGTTGCCGGAACACTAGTCGTGCTGATTTAATGTGGAGGTGACAGTTCATCCTGGTCTTCATCCTCCATTATGCTTTCATGGCTGACATGTTGTACTTGTTCTTTCTCCTTAGATGCCTCGGGAAGCTGCCTTTGGTGGCCCGTTACTTCCTCCTCCCATGGTCTGGGTTGGCTGAGGACATGGTCGTCCTCGGTAAGGTTCTTGGGCAATTTGGACTTTCACACTTCGTACTCGGGCGTTTCTTCTTCCTCGACATGAACCTTGGGCTTGGTTCAAAGTAGACCAGGGTTACCAAATTCTCTGACCCCACATATATATATATATATATATATATATAAATAAATAAATAAATATAATAACAACGTAGATGATGAAAGTCTTATAAAAAAAATGTTTAAATTAAAAATCAATTTACAGCCTCTTAATTTTAAAACGGCGTAGTGCAACCCTAGTTTGCCTACCGGCCCGTTGCTGGTTTTGAAACAAACGCCGAAAAAAAAAAGACAAAAAAAAAAAAAAAAAAAAACACAAATAGCCGAAGACTCTTGTTTCTTATACAGAACGAAAGGAGAGGGAATTTTAGGAAAGGAAAGGAAAACCAAAAAAAGCAAAAAAAATGAAGGCCTTAGGATGGTGGCTGATGCTAGTGGGTTCGCTTCGATTAGCCTCTGTTTGGTTCGGCTTCGTCGACATTTGGGCTCTACGACTCGCCGTTTTCTCCAATACCACCAGTTAGCTCTCTTTCTCTCTAAATTTTATTTCATTTTTGTTTTTGTTTTTGTTTCTCGTTTTTAGATTAGAAATCACATACCAATGTTTTTATGTTTTGTTTGACTTTTGAGTTTTGACCCCCGTTAATATTATGAGAGTAAGAATTAGATTTTATTACACTTTCTTAGCTAAATCCTGAACACACATTTCAATAACAACACTCACCCACTCACTTACTCTCATAGAAAAGATTGGTTGTCCATCAAAATCAAGAATAATGGGGTTCTTCGTTTAGTTAAGCAATTGGTTGATCAATGCGCTTCTTGTCAACGCTGGGGACAAGTTGCTGATTTTCTGCGTGCTTGTTGGATTGTGTATCTCAAGCAAGAGATCTGTGTTTAACTAAAACAAAGAAAGGAAATTTAAAACTCAAGGGGCAGATCCCAAAGTTTTGGATCTTCCATATACTTATTACACTCTGACAGATATAGATTGGTGTTGACGGGTATGCATTTTGGAAGTGCCTTTGTGGTCACTTTCCATGTAGATAGCTTTGTAAAGACTGAATGTTTGAGCACCAATGAGCTTTAGCTCAACGAACACTTTGTCCCCAAGAAAATGGGTGCGTGTGTAATTTACCAATAAAAAAAATAAACAAAGAAACAAGAAGTGGTTTTTTTTTTAGCCAATTATATCTTTGTTTGGAGGGATTTTGACAAGTGCATTATCAAATTGTGTCAAAATTTTTTTGGCTTTACGCGCTTTCTTGATGTTAGTAATTAGTGTGGGGAACGCTTATGTATGATGTGAAATTTGCACCAGAATCACCTGGCATGTCAACTGAGGTTGATGGTGGAACTTTGGTGGCTAAGAGTTACTAGTGCACGATCAAAAAGTTGAGTCAAAATGTCCATCAGTCTGCATTGTGTTTCGGTTCCATGTTACTCAAATTTTCGTACTTCTATCTAAACAGCGTTCTTTCTATAATAATTGAAAATGTTTCTCTTTGTTGTCTTCATAATATATATGTCTATATTCATTTAAGGTCCAGATGATGAGTGATGATTATATACCTGCCAATTATAGAATCGGGATATATTTGTTTGTCGAGGGAGAAACATTGAAATATGGTTTAACAAACTTTGCAATGGACTTGGACAATTTTTAGTTCGTTAGGTTTGGAGTTGGATGCAATTGCCTTTTGATATTGTCTTGGTAGGAGAAAAGTCAGGGTGGGTGAGAGTTCAATCTACACTCGAGTCAAATTGTCAAAACAAAGAAAGATACAAAATGATTGATTGCAATTCCAATACTTAATCAATAATGAAACTGTGATTTTTGAAGTCATGAAAATTCAATGAACTTTGGAATGGTACTTTAAGAACAATAATGAGAGGAATGAATTTGTTAAGCAGCTATTAGATTTAGAGTCCAGTGACCAAGAAAGATATAGAATGTTAGATTCTGACTATAATGACAACAAAGCATCTTAGGATGTGGATTTGCTCCCAGTGCCTTGCAACGTGTTTCTTTTGGATGCATGTATTAGCGATTGTGTATTTAAAGTGGAAGATTATGTTACAGGTAAAAGGAAGCATGGAGGATTCCCACACATTAAGATATTATTATGTATTCTTTAGCCAGTACTTAAGTCTTTAAGTGTTTTATTTTCTGGCCACGTATGTCCATCACACATAACCTGCTTTGGAGACACTAGATTTGAGCAGACATGTTCTCACATCGAGGGATCTTGACATTGCATTATGAAGATTTGCTGGAATCCCCCTTTCCTTTTTCTGTGGTCAAAGAAAAAAAAGATTTTCTAAAAGTTGGTTCTCTCATGCCCTTTTGTTTCCTAAGGACTAGTATCTTAAAGTTTATTTTTTGTTTCAATAAAATAAGGAGAAAGCAATGAGATCCCTTTTTTAAATACTGAAAACGTGTAATGTACTTATATGACTGTTAGTCAGACGCTGCAATTACTTATCAAAAAAGAAGAAGAAGAAGCTGCAATTGCTTCTCTCTATATGTTTGAGAACTGTAGGAACCTAAAGGAGACGAGTCTGTTAAAAAAAAATGCTTAAGCCATCATGTTCTAAAGTTTCCTCTGTTTATTAATTCCTTTATAACTTTATCTCTTACATACCATTAGTGATAAAATGTAGTCTTCCATGAACAGGGACCTCTTGTAGCCTCACATATGTCCCTTAAATTCTCTAATTTTTTTGGGTGAAACCCTGGAATGCATAATTCACAAATGAAAAAGAATGTCAAGTACAAAATAGTTTAGATAACCAACACCCATGCATCAGCCTCTTGCTGGCCTACCACCTTCAACAAAAGAAGGGGAGCAGCATACAGAGCAAAAGCATTTAAATTCTCATAAATTTACACCACTAAAGTGGGATAACCTGCCCACAATATAACTGTAACATTTGTCTACCTATGAAAATACTAGTACTAAGTACTAACGAGATATCAAGCAGATGATGCCTACTAAGTTGTCTGTGCTTATTTTTATTTGTCTGGTGTTTGTGAATACTTTGAAGAGGAGTTAGTAAGCTGTCTTAATTACCATTTGATTGCCTGCTGAAGGATATCTAGTGAGTGTGATAGTCCCAGGCCAGCGATGGTAAAGTTGCGCTTATAACGCTTTTCAAATAGCGTGCCTAAAGCATTCTCTTTTGAGATGCTCAAAATGTGCCTTTTCTTTTTTGTTTAAAGAGATAATAATGAATAAATTTGCCCTTTAAATCTTAAGATTGTTGAAATGGGCACTTGATTTGTTATACAAACACCATTCTTATGATGTGATACACTACACAGAAGCCAACATTTCTCTCTCTCTTCGGCTTAAACCAATGGCTACTTCTTCCTCCATCCTCATTATTTAACTAATTCTGTTCTGTTTAAAGCCATTTGTCTTCTGTAAAAATTTGTTGTTTTTAATATTTTTTAATTGGTTGAAGATGTGATTAACCTTTAACATCTATGTTTAAATTTTATAGGTGATCATAAAAAATACTATTGTTTAAGTTTTATATGATTAGTTGATCACTTGATTGTCATTCCATATTGTTCATTTGTAATGTTTTAAATTTTAGTATATTACTTTTTAGATAATGTGTTCACTTCAATCAGGCATGCACTTGTGTCCTAGGTTCCATGAGCCCTTTGCACTTAAGTGCCCCTCATGCTTTGACCAACAGTGTCTAGTACTCTTGACATTGTGAACGTCTCTCTTGATGCAATGTGTTACACACACGAGTTATTGGCGTGCAACAGTACATCTAAGATAGATTAGCAGAAGATTTAAGGCCTAGCTCTTCCTGTTTTGATTATTTTGTTCTTGCTAGTAACAAATGAGTTTTCCTTGCTTTGATATTTCAACAGTCTCTCTCGCCTCTCTTATTTTCCTCTTTTACTCTTCATGTCATGGTTTATTATGTTCTACGAGGTCCTGATGGTTTTTCCTTTTCCTTTTCCCCCTCTTTGTAGTGACTGAAGTTCATGGAAGGACGTTTGGAGTTTGGACACTTCTAACTTGTACCCTCTGCTTTCTTTGTGCATTTAACCTTGAGAATAAGCCACTTTATTTGGCTACCTTCTTGTCATTCATCTATGCCTTTGGTCATTTCTTGACTGAATACCTGATATATCATACGATGGCAATTGCGAATCTGACAACTGTCGGCATCTTTGCAGGTATGAATGTTAATGGTCTAATTTGCTGTCGTATTTCTTTAATGTTGTTACTCCCTTTTGCTTTGTATGTGGGTTGAAGTTGCCTGGTTATTTTCCTGGACTCGTGACATAATTTTCATGTTTACTTTCCTTTTTTCTGGGGTGGGGGGCTAGGAATGTGATCAATATTTCCCTTATGGTGGAAAAAAAAGTGATCAAGAACGCATGAGCCCAATGGGTGTCAGAAAGGCCCGTAGCCCTCTTCCATCTCTTAAAGCCTTTGTCCCTATGCAATGATCACTTCATGTTCTTTATTTTATACAGCTGTTGGACCAGTAATACAAGTGGCCAGCCCTAGACCTGTGAGTTGTAACATTAACAAGCTTGAACAATGCCAGGTGAACCTTGGGCTTTTGTTCAACCAGCTTGCAGGCCCTGATTTGTTTTTTTTTTTTTTTAATGATTTGCTGGTCACATCACCCCCCTCCACCATCCCCAAAAAAAAAAAAAGTTACTGATTTTTAAGTTTTCATTGGTGATGAGTTGATTTCTGTCTTACCCTTAGGTTTGGAGCATTTTACATGCAAGTATAACCTCGATCTTCAATTAATACAACTGCTGTTTCTAATCAGGCACATCAATAATATGGATGCTGTTGCAGTGGAATGCACATCAACCTATCCACCCAAAGCATTCTTGAATGTAGAATGATGTGCTTCTTATTTCTCCCTTCTTTTTGGGCTGATAAAGATGGATTTTTTTTACCAGGCATTTTTCATGTTGCTTGTTTTGTTCTTTTTATGCATAGGTTTATCAATTGCTCAAGGCAAGGGTTCACGTACACTGTCGGTTTATAAAGTTATGCAAATTTAGCTTTCCAACGTTTATTGTTTCACTAGATTAAATTTAGACATGACTCTGAACTTTTACTGCCCCCCTATATTTGTTGTTACTTTGGAAGCCTTTTCAATTTCCTTGTGAAGAAGTAAGGTGCTACCTGGTGGTTTCCATAAGACATGGTAAAGAATTGCGTATGAGTTACAGACGCTGACTACAATGTTATTGTAGAATCCCATCTATGTTCCTTAATGGTTTTTTTTTTGGTACCCTTTTTTAGGTCTAACAAGGTTTAGGTAGCAATTAGCATCCATTGCCTAACTTAACTAACAATGCGCTAAACTACCTACTTATTTTTCGGGTTTCAAATGGGGCTGACGCTACACTGAATTTTTTAAGTTTTAATTCTTGCCATTTGCCTCCACCCAAATTCTGCTTTTGTTATTACATTTATTCTTTTACTGGTGGCGGCAATGTTCATACTGTAACTTCAAATGTATTTGCATTGCTCGCTTCCTTTTAGTACACTTGGTACCTCTCTTGTTTTTATGCCCCTTATTTAGTTTTCCTTTTTCCTCAACCCAATTCGCTGTCTTGAAAGAAGATGGGCAGCAATTGTGTCCAAGTGGCTCTTTAAGTTTTTAATTTTATTTTAATTTATCTATTTTAAAGAGAGTTTCAATATATGACTTTTACGTTCAATGATAGATGACCAAAATATCAATTGATTTTTGGTGTAGGTAGGAATTGAACATCAAATCTCGTATTTAACAACAAATAGATTTTATTTGTTAAACTACCCAGAACCCACTAAGTAACTTGTTAAAGTAGATTTCAAATAAATTAGTAACCAAAAAATGGCTAAAGATAAATCGAGGAACCAATTAGGCATTGTTTTAAATAATAATAATAATAAAATCCTTCATCGAAAAAATAGCCTACATATGTAAGTTTTACACTAGTTAAAGATGATTTTTTGGAGAAATTTATACTTTACCACCCTAAATTATACCCCTATTACACTTTGTTCCATAAACTTTTCGAATGCACATTTTTTATCCTGAATTATGACCATTGTTACACTTTGCACCCTAATGTCAAGTTTGTTAACTTAAATAGAAAAAATGACATTACGTGAAAAGATGTAATTGTCCATCTTCTTAATCCCTTAAAAAACAAAGGAGAAATTACACTTTACTATTCTAAACTATATTCTTGATTACATTTTACATCATAAACTTTAAATTTCCATCCAAATTAAGAACAAACTTGATGACATAGTGCAAAGTGTAACAAGAGTCATAATTTAGAGAATAAAGTATAAATATGGGGTATAATTTAGAGTGATAAAATATAATTTCTCTTGATTTTCCTGAAGTATTTTATTCTCTTATTATATAGAGAAAATCTAGGAAACGTTTCCTAAATTCCATAACCACAGCCAAGACGAGTAGTTCTAGTACCACTTAAATTACCATAATTTTTGTCATAATTATCTTATGTATTAGACTGAGACTAGCTGGCTGTCACTTTCACATGGACCCACCACTTTTTCTCCACCACTCACAATTTACCACAAGAATAGTTGTGGTATTAATTGTACTATTTTATGTGGTCTCACAATTTTTCTAGCGAAACTGGCAAATTGGTGCGTGCTGACAACATGTTGGATGACGTAATGTCATTATTATCTTACATGTTAGACTGAGGTTGATTGGCTGTCACTTTCATATAGACTCACAATTTTCTCCACCACTCATTTTACCACGTGGACAATTGAACCACAAGTTGGAGAATTTATAATATTCTCATGGTGGACCACGTCATTTATCCACCATTCTACTAAAAAACTTTTACTTGTTTATAATTGCTAAATTAGTAGTTAATTTTTGTTAATTTTTTTTTAACTTAATAATTTTAAATATGTGAAAATCTTTTAGTAAAATAGTAAAATAATCTGTTTGGACACAGCTTATTTTACTGAAAACTGAAAACATTGTAGCAAAATAATTTTTAAATTTGTGAATAGTGTTATGGGACCTATTTTTAATTTTTTTTAATAAAGTGGTTGTAGGTCCCGTGAACCGTGCATAAACCGTGAGTAAACAGTACATAAACAGTGAACTTTGTCTCTAAAAGCTGAAACGCGTGGATCCAAAAAAAAAAAAAAAACGCAATACGTGAAATGCGCAAAACGTGAATCCAAATATTTAATGTAAAATTGTGTTTTATAATTGAAAACATGCGTTTAACTCATATTTTCCGTTTATATATAAAAAGACATTGTGTGAAGAAACACAGCCTATTATGTATAATGTTCTTCTTAGATGTTATGTGATAGGTCTCCCATTTGTAAGGTTTACTCACATATGAAAGAGTGTTTTATATAGACGTTATTACGAGAGAGGAGGATATGAACTTTGGAATACATCTTTGTTACAGACATTAAGAGATAATAATTGAGGTACAAGACTCTTGTCAAAATATTAAATCATTTAAAGCATCATAAGGCCCGCTCTCACACAAAGATCTCTCAGCATGTGTTATTGCTACATTTTTTAGTATATGTGTGTGAAACTTTGCGTGAGAGACTTTTCTTGCCCCCAGTTTAAATATGTGGTGCTATGTGTAACATTTGTATGTATCCTTCCTTTCATATGAGTGGGCGCCACACTTTTTTATGAAAGGATGTTACATTTATATGTGTGTGATGAAAGCAAGTGAGAGAGACAATATTCGTCCCAATACAAACTATAAATACTTTGTTTGTCCCAATACAGTATTATGCATAATGGTGGCATATAACACATTTTCTTAAGGTGTAGTAGGTTTCCAGTAGCGGCTCCAAGAATTTTTCTCAAGATGTTCTTTAAGACGCATAAATTATACAATCTAATAAAAAGAGAAATTCATATATTGACAACAACAATAAAAAAAAACATGCAAATACATAAAGTTTACAATTGCTTTCTACGAGTTTTCATACTTTGAAATTGGTGCATGATAGTCTCATTATCAATTTTATAAGTTACATCTCTTTCAATGTACACAACCAAGCAATCATTCATCTACTGAATGTATAACAAATTAAGGAGCAAAATTTAATTTTATTGACATAAAAAAAACTGAGGGTGTTCCCAAATTTTTTTTAAAGGGTAAACAACAAATTTTTTTAAATTATTATTTAAAAAAAAATCCAAGTCAGGGTGGTCCTGGGACCACCCTGGCCTTAAGGTGGCGCCGCCCATGGGTTTCACGCTGGTAAGGTTTACTATTATATGATACAAAATAATAAAATCAATCAAAGTAATGTCAGTTTGGATTAGTGTGTGTTTTTTTAGTTGGATTTTCACAATGAGTGCATTAAGGGTATAAGGTCATAGACATCAGGTTATGCAAAAATTGTTTAGCGTAAAAACTTACTTTTTCCATTTTATCTAATCACTTTTTAAAGCACCCATGTTAGATCATTTATTTTTAACTCTATTTCATTAAAATATAATTTTTAAAATCATTTCTGTCTCTTCACACCATAACTACCATATACTTTTTTTCTTCATTAACGGAAAGCCCCAAGAAATATTAAAAAACTGAAATACACAATTATGGTGCTTGTGTATATTTGCACAACTATTGTAACAAAAATGCATTTTGCATTATGAATTTATTAGCTGATGTAAGTGATTTTTGGGCTTAGTTGGGCAAATTTTGGCTGTTATGCCATTTTACTATGGCCAATGCAAGAAAAGTTATGAATTCTATTTCAGTGATTGTTTCAATTTGTCTATTGAAATAAAATATTTCAGTACTAGTGTTTCCGATAGGGAAATTCTTAGGTACTTCTAGAGTACGAAGAAATTGTGCTCCCTTCTCTCATATTCATGGTGGACTCCATCATGAATTTAACGAGTGGACCCTATCATGAATGTAAGAGGAGGGAACATAATTCTCCGTGCTTCGAGAGTACCTAAGAATTACTTTTTCCAACATCTCATTATAGAGTTACCAACACGTGTGTGTTTATATTATATCAATTTAAAAGCAAATAATAAACATTTTTAGTACCATTATTTCATAAGAAATAGGTTTATAAAATACTGTTAAATATAATTAATTAAACCTTATGGAATTTTTATTTGGAATTTGCAAATATACTAAAATTTAAGTTGGATCATGAAATATTTTCCAAATTCTGACAACTATACAATCTCATTTTTTGTTTTTGTTTAAAGATTTGAAAATTCTAGTTTATAAATTAAGCCACAATTATTTCACATGATAAACTGTGATTAACAAATTAAGTGTCTGTTAATTTCATAAAAATTTACCACTTTTTCTTCATGACACACAATAAAACACATGAATAATTGCATCAAAATTTGTAGCTTAGTTGTTGCAGTAAAGTTTTTGCTCCAATAATTGTGTTTTTATTTCAGTATTTGAGCAGAGAGAGAGAGACCTCATCAGCAAGGGCCAAGGATTGATACTTGATAGATCATAGATGACAGTGACACCAAGTTGAGAGGAACTGAGGTACAGAGTGGAAGGAAAAAAAAGGACAAAAGAGATGATGTGAAGTAACAGGACACAAAGAACGAGTCAAACATTATATACCACAACTTAAATTACAATCATCTAGCCAAAATTGCAACGTCTTATGTGTGATACTATAAAATTGCTCTACTTATCCAGAAAAATTTGCTGTAAATGTGGTGTGTTTTGTTCCGGACCACACCGAAGTAGGCCAGAATAAGTCAGGAATGCACCGAAATTTACTGAAATTCGAGCAATAAAGTTAAATTATGCACAAATATTAAGAGTTTGATACAAACCATATGTCCACAACTACTAAGAATGAATACAAATCAAATGATTTTCGCGAGTTGTTTCTTTTAACGTGTTTTACAGCTTATAATTGAAAACTTATTATTTCTTTAAGAGCTTTTAAATTATTTGTTTATATACAACTTTTTGTTTTATTTTTTTGTTTTTTAAATTATAAAATTGCACTTTTTGACAATTTTTAGTAAATAATTAATTAACCTTTGCAAAAACTAATGAAATACAAGGATGGAATCAAAATGTCATCATTGGGGGGCCAAGGTATGGAACAAAAAATATTACCCCTTTTAAGAATAAGATGTATTCTAAATTCAAAATTAAATAAATATATAAAAATCTAAACTAGCATTTATTTAATATTAACAAATATAAATAACATAAAATAACTGATTCATAGTGAATTTCAACTCAAACCGTATTAAAAGGGAATTTGATTTTATTTTGAATCCAAAAAAATTATCTATGATCAATTTTGAGGAGTCCAGAAAAACCATTAAGGTCGTCCATTAATATAAACGACTTTACATCATTAGCAAACTGAAAGATGTAACCGCTCAAGCACGTTCAACACATTAATGGTGACTGTTACTCATTAGTCTTAAACGCCCATCAATATGATAACCGTTACACATGAGAAATAATCACCTCCAATTATGTACAACAGCTATCCAAATCATTGTTGACACCCCTTTTTGCAAACCGCATTTAACCTCACATGGAGGATAAAATGGTAATTTCGCCTTGAAAATATGCATCTTGATTCTGGTCATTAGATCCTTAATCTCACTTCACCAAAATGATCTTGGTGTTGTAACGATCAAATCGACTGGTCATAAGCCCTAATTGGACCATCAGATTGAAAGTTATCACCAAATCAAGTTTTAATAGTCGAGATGCACTATCACAAATTGAGTCCGACTATATGTGATTATGAACAGTTAATTCCAATTGGTTATAATTATAATCAATTTGAGATTAATGATATGTCATAATTTGATTGGTTAGGACTACATTTTATGGTAAGGTTGTATATACCTAATTAATTAGATAGTTAAACATTAATTATTCAATTAGTAATTTGTGCAATTATATTTTAATTAGGGTAAATTTGGAACTAATTAAGTCTGAAATGGGAATGATTGGAGCATATTAATGTTAATTGGGAGCTAATTTGGGACCTATTAATGTTAATTGTGCTGAATTTTTTTTTTTAACAAATGACCTCTGCTCACCATTTCATTGATATCTCTCAGAATATTTTGAATCTGTGAATGAGGTTAATTTTTTCAGAAACTAGACATCCGGAGTGTCAATTTGAGCACAAGAACGAGACAATTCCGATCAGAATTGAGTAAGTTATGATTTTTTAAAATTGACTCTATAGGCTGTTACAGTAGCTACAAGAAAACCAAATTTTGCTTGCTCCTCACTCCCACCAATCTCTACATTTAATGCACCAAATTTCATCCAATGCTAAAATGAGGTCTAGGCTCATAATTCTTTGTCAACTCTCATTAAATGGCCTTCTATTCATATTTCCTTCACCACTACTATATAAACTCCCCTCTCCTTCATTCCAAAGCACACAAAAAATCTCATCTCTTCTCCTCTCTTGAGTATTAGGAAGTTGAGTGGTCTTGTCATATCTTGGTCTTCTGAAGACTCAAGGTATTGAGTGAGACTCACTCTTCCTCTTTTAACTCTTCTTTTCCTCCACCCTTAGGACCTCCCTCAAGAGTAGGGGTGGTAAAATTTGACACGACTCGCGAATCCGACACGACACGACACGAAATTAGCAGGTTATGGGTTGAGGTTTAATTGGTTCGTGTTATATTCGGGTTGATACAGCTGACCCTTTTAATAAATGTGTTAGGTTAGTGTTGAATACATAGAACCTGTTTGACCCGTCTGACCTGTTTAATTAAATGACATTTTACCAATATACCCTTCAAACTCTAAGTATATAAACATATTAATTGTTGTGATTTATTTTCTTTGACATATTGTGATTGATTATTTGTGATATTGGGATATGCTTTAGTTTTGAATGATTATTTGTGATACAATTACTCGTTAGTTCTTAATTTTATATTAAAAATATTTATTTGTTTGTTTTTTCATAATTTTTTTTTTCATTTTGATAAAATCTGATAAACAGGTCGACACGACTAACCCGTTTAATAAATGGGTTGTGTTAGGGTTGAGGAATCTTGACCCGTTTAATAAACATTTCGGGTTAGTGTTGACCTATGTAGTCGAATACTCATGACTTGACACGATACGAACCCGACACATGAACACGAATTGCCGCCCCTACTCAAGAGTCTCCTCCTCCACCATATGGATTTTGCATGAAAGTATAATCTCTTTCCCTAATTGTTTTTTGTGTTGCCATGGTGAGAGTTTAAGATTAAAACATGATAATAATTATTTAAATTCCTTTGTATATATTTGAATATTCTTAATTGTTTTTATATGTTCTTCACATGTTCTTGGTTGTTCCATATGTTTATGCATAAAATTAGTTTTGATCTTAAATCTACATCAAAAACATGAAAAATATGTTTGTTTAATAATTCTTTTAAATTCTTGAATCTAGGATATCACCATCCACACACATTTACTAGAATTTATTTTTCAATCCAAATGAAATACTTAATAAATTGAATTAGGGTTTATCACATGCACACACTTTAAATTCAACATGCAAATTGATTGATAACATATTGGATGATGTGATATAAATGTTGGCCACTATAATCTAGAAGATCGGTTTCACCGGGTAAGGTGGGTGCCTAACACCTTCCCACCTTGTAACATAGCCTCCGAACTTAGATCAAGGGTTGATAAACCAATGTTTATCCTTATAATTTTCAATTTCTAGATTGTAACTAGAAAACAAAACTATGTACTTTATCTTAAATTGTATCTAAGACCAAAGCCGTGTAATTTTCCTATGATCAATGTAAATTTCATTGAAAATTAATAAAATGAGGAATTTTTCAATTTTGGTTTTCTTATTTATCCTAATAATTAAATAAGTGGCGACTCCATTGTAAAACCCTTAATCTAAAGGGGAAAATATAACTAGTCGAACCTCCATTTTGAGATGCAATAACACAACTCCACCAATTCATGTGGGTTTGGCCCAACATCATAAAAATGGGCCAGGGGCGCAGTCTCTCACAATCACCTATAAAAGGGACAATCCGTCTCACTTGCGAAGGTACAAAATACTATCTATATAAAAAATATATGGGCAGGTACTGACTTAAGCATTGGAGGCTCCCTCACCGGGATTCACCCCGGTAGTTTCTTTAACCAATTTTATTTCTCTTGCAGATCTTTGATGCCCGTCAAAAGCTCTAGATTGGACGAGTGACCTAACTGATGATTTTTGGTTTCATCAGTTTGGCGCCGTCTGTGGGGAGTCGATTTGCTATTAAGCTCTTCCTACAACAAATGGTCAATCAATTCAAACTCATAGACGATGATGCAAGAACCCAAATCCAAGAGAAACAGAGCATACAATTGGATTTGTTATGAAGAGGAGATCAAAAGGCTAAGCCTTCTTTATTTCAAGATCCAATAAAGCAAATCCATTTAGCAATTTCGTCATCAGTTTACAAAACCTCAAAGATTTCGTTAAATCACCCAAAGGCAGCTTGCTGTAAGGCTCAGGCTGAACATGAGACAGAAAAAAACTTTGGATGACCACGACAATCCTCAACGACATGGCCTAACTCTTGGGTCTTGAGGTAAGATGAGTCGTTTCTCATCATGTTAAATGGTTTTATCAAATGTTGTTAAATGGCCTAGAAGTCTAAAAACACAATAACCTCGTCTAATGTTATATAAACATAAAAAGGAGTTTACTTTGATAAAATACCCTTTTGTTGAAAATATAGAGATGATTGTAGGTGGTCATGTAATTTTCGGCCACCCAAGTCAAATATGATGATATTACCATAAGAGGACTTTCCGTTCTTAGTTTCACCGGCTCCCCATTGTTTTAGTTTGCATGAAATGTGGAACCAAACTTCAATAGGACATAATTACCTTACCAAAATTATGATCTTAAATATAGGCATTAAAGAAGAACAGGCAATGAATACCTTGATTGTTATAAGCTACACACTTGAATGAAGATCAGTGACTAAGAAGTCAAACCGGTCACTTTAAGGCCATTAAAGCCAAATATAATTATATATTATGGCCTAATTGATGTCCTGATTATAATCATAAAAAGGGTTTTAAACCTTCACTACATTTCGTATTATAACACAAGGAGATCATTTATATCTCTTTATAGCATTAAATAATTGGTATATTGATAGCATACTTGGATGATATTCATGCATTATGCCATTAATTATGACTTTTTATTTCACTAATTTCTCCTAATGCATCTTGCTACGATAAAAAAAAAAAAAAGGAAGTTAAATATTATTGCCCTATCAAAGATTATAAATCTTATTTTTCGGCATTAGAGAAAGTTGAAGCCAAAATGTTTTGTCTTACCGAAATTATGTCTTAATTTTAGAGTTTAGACACTAAAGAGGCTAAAGTCAAATTTCATTGTCTTACCAAATTTAGAAACACTAAATTTGGATATAGAAGAAAGTCCAATAAGCCCGGCTAAGCCTAATCAGAATTAGGTAGCTGGAAGTAGGGGTGGTAATTCATGTTCGCGTGTCGGGTTCGTGTCGTGTCAAGTCATGAGTATTCGACTATATAGGTCAACACTAACCCGACATATTTATTAAACGGGTCAAGATTCCTCAACCCTAACACGACCCATTTATTAAACGGGTCAGTCGTGTCGACCTGTTTATCAGATTTTATCAAAATGAAAAAAAAAAATTATGAAAAAACAAACAAATAAATATTTTTAATATAAAATTAAGAACTAATGAGTAATTGTATCACAAATAATCATTCAAAACTAAAGCATATCCCAATATCACAAATAATCCATCACAATATGTCAAAGAAAATAAATCACAACAATTAATATGTTTATATACCTAGAGTTTGAAGGGTATATTAGTAAAATGTCATTTAATTAAACAGGTCAGACGGGTTCTATGTATTCAACACTAACCCAACTCATTTATTAAACGGGTCAGCCGTGTCAACCCGAATATGACACGAACCCGTTAAGCCACAAAGCGACGAGTTTAAATCATAATATTTGTGATAAAAACTCCGTCCACAAAGCGACGAGTTTAAATCATAAAATTCGTGATAAAAACCCCGTCCACAAAGTGACGAGTTTAAATCATGATCCTCATGATAAAAATTCCGTCCACCGAATCAACGAGTTTAAATCATGTCATTCATGCCAAAAATTCTTTCTACAAGTGGCAAGTCTAGAACACGATAAAGACGTTACTTAGACATGCAAGCAAAGATATACGTGTATATGCATAAAACGTCATGCATTCATAAATGCAAGTTCCTGCCCTACCAGCAAAAAGTTACTTCTAAGGATATAGACTCTATAGGCGAGTCTAAAATCACGAAGAATAAAACCACGAATTAGCCAAGAGAGTAAAATCGTCCAACGGTAAATTCTTTGTACAAGAATTAAATCGTCCAAAATGATAAAATTCTTCATATAAGAATCAAATCGTTTAATGATAAACTCTTCATGCAAGAGTAAAATCATTCAACGATAGATTCTTCATGCAAGAGTAAAAGTGTTCAATGGTAAATTCTCTATGCAAGAATTAAATTGTCCAAAGTAATAAGGATAAAATCCTTTATACAAGAATAAATTTTGATGGCAAGGGATTGTCCAAAGAAATAATCGATCCAGATGATCGTCATCTTCAATAAAGGGCATCCAAAGTGGTCGTCCAAATAAATCACCTTGCTCTTCAGCAGTGATAAAAAAATGGTCTTCCAAAGAAGTCACCTTGCTCTTCAGCAATGATAAAAAATGGTCATCCAAAGAAATCAACTTGCTCTTCAGTAGTGATAAAAAATGGTCATCCAAAGAAATTAGTTTACTCACAAGATCAACCAATGATCCTTCGAACATCAAAAGGACCTTCAAAAGGCAGACACTAAGAAGTCGTCATAAATAGACAACCATCCTTGAAGAAGAAATTGATTGAAAGACAAAGAAGTCTAAATCTAAACAAGTCAAGGAAATTCCCTAAGCCTGACCAACACAAAATCAAACTTGGGAATGGGGGGCAACTGAAGAGTCCAGAAAAACCATTAAGGTTGTCCATTAATATGGACGACTTTGCATCATTAGCAAACCAAAAGATGTAACCGATCAAGCACGCTCAACACATTAATGGCGACCGTTACTCATCGATCTTAAATGGCCATCAATACGATAACCGTTACACATGGGAAATAATCACCTCCAATTATGTACAACAACTATCCAAATCACCTATAAAAGAGACAATCCGTCTCACTTGTGAAGGTACGTAAAAAAGACTACAAAATACTATCTATATACAAAATATATTGGCGGATATTGACTTAAGCATCGGAGGCTCCTCCACCGGGGCTCACCCTGGTGGTTTCTTCGACTAGCTTTATTTCTCTTGCAGATCTTAGAAGCCCGTCAAAAACTCTAGATTGGACGAGTGATTCAACTGACGATTTTTGGTTTCATCAAATTCTATTATAAATTTTGCTTCATTTCCCTTTTAAAATAAAATAAAAGATTTGTTAAAAAATCATATTGTGAAGCTTAATTAATTTTGACAAAATTCATGGTAGTCAAATTAGAATCTACAAAAAATCAAATAAAATCTATATTTATTATCTCGTTATATATCTATTATTCTTCCAACCATTAGTGTTGCCAAGTTATACATACATACATACATACATACATATATATATATATATATATATATTAAAATCTCAAACATAAACAAAAGTTTGAAACTACTCAACCAAAATCGTTTATTATTATGTTCAACAATATGTGTAGCGTCTTCTAATGTATTGTCAAGTTAAAAAATAAAAAATAAAAAAATAAAAAATGATAATAATAATAATTGTGGGAGGACAAGAATCCAAGAACAAGGACAAGTGAGAGAAGGCCAATGTTAGAAGAACAGACATCGGAAAGCATTGACAGCAAGTCCTTGGGAAAATATAAATAGTTCATCACAAGCACAAGGAGACTATAATACCCGAGGATCTCAAGGATACTGACGTGTCATTGGGAGAGCCGAGAACTAGTTTTGAAGACTATCGGACACAAAATGAGGAAGAGGAGGAAGATTTGTCGTCAAGCAAGAAATGAAAGACTGCAGGTAAAGCACCCATTACCTCTGCATTTAATGCTCTGAACCTACTTAGCTAGCCACATTAATGAGAAAATGACCCCTGAATAGTGTCATCACAGCTCATAGCCTGGTGCAGAAACCTTCTAATGAAGCCCTGATGGGACAAGTATCAAGAGAAATGAACTCTAACCCTCCAAGTGGAATGCCAAGGTACAACCTAGGAGACTATATAAGGCAAAGAGGCCTCTATAAAAGAGGGAGGAGACATCTGAGGAAAGAAAGAAAATAGAAAATCATCATTGTAACATAAGAACTTGTGAACTCTGTACCTCGGATCAATTCTGAGGAGCATCATATAAGCAATTCCCTTGTCTCATATTTATTCTTAGCACTTGTCCTTTCATTTTAAACTCGATTCATTTAAACAAGGGTTACATATGGTAGATTAGCATCTCATCTCTATAAATTAATTGGGTGAGGAAAAAAGTAAATTTGTCTTATCTTCCCCGCTACAATAATAATAATAATCAAATGAATTGTTTAGGTTTAGTCATATAGCAACGTGGCAACATCAAAACCAGACTTTATTTTATTTTATTGAATATTAAACACATTCAAATAAGTTGACAAACAAGTTAATACTTGATAGTAGTATCACTTTCGGAATTTGTCAGGTAAAATTGTTTTTTGTTTTTTGTTTTGGAAGGGACCATCATCTAAAGGAATGGGTTAGATGACCATTTATTTTTAAAGTTTTAGGGAAAATATTCAACATGGGACCGTGCATATATTTTTTTTCCCCAATTTTTTTTTTTAAAAACTAGTATTATTCCGTGTGACACGGTTTGAGGAAAATTCATATGTGAACTCAAAAATTTTAAACTAATTAAAACTAAATTATTAAATAAATAGTAATAATAAATTATAAAATAAGTGAATAATTTTAATAAAAAAATTACTTTAAATTTTGATTGTTTAGACTTTAGACTTTATCAATGTTTATCTATTTTTATATTTTAAAATTCTCTTTGTGTTTTGTGTTAATTTCTTGATATGAGATATGGAATGAGTTTGATCATTTCTATTCAGATTATGTTTAATATATGCTCTAGCTTGCACAAACAATAATAAACAAAATATATAGTTCCTCAATATCGATTTTTTCCTAGTGATAGTCAAATTGAAAAAATCAATATACTCACAAATTAAATACAATAACCAAAATTGAAAATTAAAACATACACAAAGGAGTTCAAAAATTGAGAATATAAAAATAAAAATAAAAACCTACATAAGAGAACCAAGAACTTAAATGGATGTCTATTGTTTTGCTTCTTTACACTTCTTTTGGCATAATATTCTGCACTCAAGTTTAGAAGTTTTTTTTTTTTTTTTTTTTTTTTTTTGAGAGAGAGAGAGTTTCAACTTATGGCATCTACTCCTGATGATAGCTCTTTTATCATCAGACCAAGACATCAGTCAGTTTTTGGTGTAGGCAGTGATTGAACCCTAGATCTCTTATACAATCATCAGAGACTTTACCAGTTAAACTGACTAGAACCTAGTACAAGTTCAGAAGTTAAGAACAATAAATAAGATAAATTTATTAGATTAAAACATAAGCATAAGTAGCATTTTGAAAAAAAAAAAAAAATACAACAACGTGGGGTGTATTGTGTGAGATTTAATTATAGGGATGACTTATTGGTTAAGAGAGATTATATCGAAAAGTCATGGTTGAATATATATATATATATATATGTGGGGCCAAGGAATCCTACGGCCCAGCCCACTTCGTTCCTGGGCAGAAGGCCCGAGCCGAGGAGGCGCCCAAAATCCGAGGAGGAAAAGAAGAAGCCCAGGCGCACAGCTAGCTAGGCCGAGGACGACCCCATCGTCGGACATCCGAGAACTTAAGGCAACCAGCAAACACTTCCAAGGAAGCCTTCATGGCTACTCAAAGGGCCGAGGGGGAATACCACGCGCTTGCAATATAAATCTGATGGAAGGACAAGCTCATGACAGACTGTCACCTCCGCATTTAATGCACCTGACTACCGCCCTGGCCGCATTAATGAGGAA
This sequence comes from Quercus ilex subsp. ballota, assembly GCA_032727855.1. Classification (NCBI taxonomy): domain Eukaryota; kingdom Viridiplantae; phylum Streptophyta; class Magnoliopsida; order Fagales; family Fagaceae; genus Quercus; species Quercus ilex. The sequence goes on from CM064919.1 coordinate 40,637,072, forward strand.
AGGACTCTGCACTAGTGCCACCTTGGCTGCCGCGACTCCCAAAGAGAATGGGAAGGCGGCTGATGGGACAAGCACCTGAGTAATGTCCTGATCGCTCAACAAGTGTAGGGATAGGATTGGTTGGGTAAAGGGTATATAATGTAAGGGAATCCCTCTTGAGCAAAGAGGAAGGGGAGGTGAAAGGGAAGAAAAGCCTCCTCGGCCCATGGCCGAGGAGCATCCCCCAATTGTAAACTGTTCTAAGTATTTTCTCAATAAAAGAGAAAGGAGTTCATGCCTCGTGAACGTCGGCCAGCGCCTAAACCTTCGATCCACTCTCTACAAATTCATTGTTCTGAGTTCGTTGTGCCTTTGACCCATATCCTTTGGGCTTGGGCAACAAAAACAGACCCTACAGATTTTTAGTTGCAGTAGAATTTAAATTTCTAAAACTTATACGATAAAGTTTTATCTAAATTAAATTATTGTTAAATTTAGTAAGATGCAACTTGAGGTAAAAACAAAAACAAAATGTGGGTTGTGTGTGATTTAAGTTTAGAAAATTTGTATAATATACTTTTAGTTTGAATAGAATATAAATTTGTTTTAGGGGAAATTATACTTTGCCCACCTGTGGTTTGTCCAAAAAACACTTTACCTACACGTGGTTTAAAAATTGACACTTTACTCACCTAAGGTTAGTTCCATTTGTCTCCTGTTACTTACCTCTGTTAAAAATATGAGTAAATTTGTATTTTTGTTACCTTTTTATGTCTCTCTCCTCTCAAAATATAAAAAACTAAAAAATCTAAGGAAAAGAATATCTAAAAGCTAGGTTTTGTAAAAATTAAAACCTAACTTTCACATCTTCTTTTCATGTATCAACTTTTAAATCTTCTATTTTAATGCATTAAAAAAAATATGTTAGCCAACAAATATATTATTAGCAGAAAAACAATTGGTAACAATAAAAAAAATAATTAATTAGACTATATATTTACTTTCGTCCTTCAAAATGCACCAAAAATACATCAAGGGGCCCCTCTTTTAATAAACTTGTTGCTTCATATCACTGCTTTTAACCAGCTCCTAGAAATATAGTTAAGTACCATTAATTGATCTCTACAACTAGGGATTCCATTCTTCACACTCTTACAATTCTGAAAATAGGGATGCTTGGTAGACTTAAGGCATTGAGTGGGAAATCTGTTGAGTGGAGGGTTAGGAAAGGATTGCAGGATAGTTTTACCTATTTAAAATAAATAAATAAAATCTTTATAGAAAGGCCCATTCTTCATAATACCTATTGCAGGATAGGTCCCAAGCACCACCATGAAGGTCTTCCCAACAGACAGCTAGTTTCAAAATCAATCTCCAAGTAGATCATTGTGGACCTTTCGGTCTCTTATCGCCCATTCCATTGACGCGCCTCCCTCCTATTCAAAGTTGTTTTTTTTTTTTTTTTCGCAAATTATCACAAAGACATAAATTGTTGCTGAACGCATAGTCTAAATTGTTGCTAAAATTAAAGCATAGTCTAATTAACTATTTTCTTATTGTTATCAATTGTCTTTCTGCTATTAAATATTTGTTTGCTAACGCTTTTTTTTTTTTTTTTTTAATGTGTTAAAATAGAAGATCTAAAAGTTGATACATGAAAAGAAGATGTAAAAGTTAGGTTTTAATTTTTACAAAACCTAGTTTTTAGATCTTCTTTTCCCTTGATTTTTTAGTTTTTTAGTTTTTTTTTTTTTTTAATTTTTTATGTTTTGAGGGGAGAGAGACATAAAAGGGTAACAAAAATACAAATTTACCCCTGTTTTTAACAGAAGTGGGTAACGAGAGACAAACGGAGCTAACCTTCGGTGCTAAAGTAACAATTTTTAAACCACAAGTAGGGAAAGTGTTTTTTGGGCAAATCACAGGTGGACAAAGTGTAATTTTTCGTTTGTTTTAAATTATTCTTAAATCATGCAACTTGAGGAAAAAAACAAAAACAGAAACGTGAGTTGTCTGAGATTTAAGTTTAGAAATATTTTATAATAGACTTTTAATTTGAATAGAATTTAAATTTGTTCTAAGTTATTGTTAAATCTTATCAATTATTAGTCAAAACGTGGGGTTTTTATTTTATTTTATTTTTTTTTAAGAAAGAAAACGTGGGTTGTTGTGTGGAATTTAAGTTTAGAAATTTTTTATAACAAACTTTTAGTTTGAATAGAATTTAAATTTGTTGAAATTTAAATGATAAAGTTTTACCTAAATTAAATAGTTGTTAAATATTATCTGTAAGGACCAGGTTTGAGATCCCAGCCCACTACATGGGTAGACTTAGGCCCAAAAAGCCCAAAATAATGAATTTGTAGAGAATGGATTGGAAAACTAGGCTTTAGTTGATTAAACAGACGTTGGAATAGATTCAGATGATAAGAAGATAAAAAGAAATAGGGTTGTATTGAAGAAAAATCATCATCGGCAAGATCTGAGGTGATCTGTTCTTGTATATTATTCTCAAATCAGATTACAAGTTTGGTTCTTGAATGCTACAGTATTTTTTCCTTCAAACTCCCAGTCCCCCATTCTTGTTGCCCCCATCTTCTTTTATACTCTCCTTCCTTTTCTTTCCCACTTTACACGTGCATGCTAGAAGGTTGATGTTGATACTTGTCCTATCAGCCCACCCTCTAAGTCACGATGCAGTAGTTGTAAGACTGAAACACACTGTTCAAGTATCACCTCCACATTAATGCAGCCAGAGAGTTAGCTGTAGTGCATTTAATGTAGAGGTAGCAGCTTTCCTTGGAGATACTACATGATCATGTTCTATCCTGTTCACTTGTAGTACTTATCTTCTCATATGGAATGGTATGGAAGGTTGCCTTTGTCGATAAAACACTCCTTCGTACCTCGGCCTTGGTTAATCAAGGAAGGGTTCGTCCTTGACGTAATTTTATGAATTGTTGCGATCAACACTGTCTTTTTCTCCTACAACCGTGGGCCTCTATGACACCACGTGTTTGTCCTTGGAAATGTCCTCGTCCTCGGTTTGGGCCTTGGGCCCAATACATATGCGAATGAGTATCTTTGGACCATCCGACCTCACATTATCCCTTAATTGAGGAAATATATCCTAACAAAAAAAAATATAATTAATTTACTAATTAGTGAGAGTAGACACTTAGTGCAACCATGAATTTTAAGCTCAATTTTTATTATACAGTATGTATAATATGATATGATATGATATGATATAAACTTATTATTAATAGTGAAATAAAAAATTAGGAGGCTTGGTCTACGTACAGTTTCATCTCTGATCCAAACACACTATAGACTCTAAAGTTTTTTTTTTTTTTTTTTACTTTGTTTTATTCTTTAAATCTAATAAAGAAATATAAAAGAAAATTTTCAGGCTCATAAAAAATAAACAATAAAAGTGAAAAGTAACATTGGATGCGAAGTGTGCTTGGATGCCGCCTGCATGGGCATTTAAAAATTAAAAAAAAAAAAAAAAAAAATTTCTCTGCTGTTATGATGAAAAGTAGTAAGCGCGCATATGCTCCGTCACTCGAGCCAGCAAGGGCTCACGGATGCGTTTAGGTTCGGAGTACAAGTACAGTGAATGTACCGATATCTTACAACATGGATGGACCCAGCACTGTCTCTGAGATTTATTTTTTTTGTTTTTGCTTTCATCTTTTGTGATTTTGCCTGCGTTTGGATAGCCAGTTTTCCTACTCAAAAGAAAGTTGCGTTTTCTGTTTTTTTTTTTTTGCCGCACTTGTTGAGTTTGGAGGACAAAATTTACTGTACATGAACAGTGTATGCACTGTTTATATATTAAAAAATATTAAACATGGGTCTCACGATACTATTTACACATTTAAAAATTATTTTGCTACAGTATTTTTAGCAACAATCAATTTTCAGCAACTTTCAATAATAATAAGTTGTATCTAAACAAACACAAATTGTCATGTATCCAGCTCACTCATTTCATGTCACTACGACATCCAACATGTCGTCAGCCAATGAGTGCAAGCTCCTCAACCACGAATGCAGTTAATGGTGCCATTGCCAACTTGGTTGAAAAAATTGTACGACCACGTAAATACCGCCTTCATAAAGTGTAAAAAAGTTTTTCACTGTACATATATCACATGCCTCTCATAAAGCGGACCTATAAACAACTAGGAGTATAGGGAGAAATGCTACATGCAAGTCTTTACTTAATAACACGTCTTTAATTTTGGGGTAAACAAAGTCTCTCTCACTCATAATTTCACGTATATATACTCGAATACACAAATTATACATAATATTATTATGAGAAATGTTACGTACACAATATTTTTACGACAAATTATAAGTGGTTAGTTGTTATTAATTTAAATTTGAACTTATTATTGAAATTACTTTTTTGCCCTGATAATAATAACTAGTAACAACTTGTCACGTATAATTTGTTATAAAAATGTTGTAAAAATGTGATGGACATAGTATTTCTCTATTATTATATACAATACCCTTTTTTAAAAAAAAAAATTGGAACAAATAAAGTCTCTCACACTAGGTCTTATCACCTGGGCAGAGCTAGAAATTTTGATTTGGAAGACTGAATTACATATTTGTGTATACATACATTTATACAACTACATATTGATACGTTCACACACACACACACACACACACACATATGTGAGTATGTGTGTCCAAGAGAAAAATTTCTCTTTTAAGTATTGTCACCCCCTAATATTACATATCCTGGGTGTGATTTTTTTCATTTAACATTTTATAGCTGACGGGACTGACAAATTCATCACTCATAGACGATCTCAACAACTAAGGACAAGAACATCCTCTGACGAACTGAATAAATACCCGCGTCATTGACGAAGACAACTAGGTCATTAATACGGCCCATTACACCCAAAGCAGTTACAAAACCAGCTGTACGAGCCGTTGGAATGCATCGAAGCCACATTACAAAGCATAAAAACATTACCAAGAAGGGCATTAAGGCCACCATAACTGCCCCAACGGCTAGGAGCTGGATAAACATATAAAAGGTCTTCGCAGTGTCAACACGAGGTACACAACTGATACCCAGATAATTCCATTGCTATTGCTACAGTTCTATTTACTTTTACAAAGAGTTACCTTATACTGACTTTGACATCGGAGGCATTGTGGCAAGCACCACACCGGTGACCCCCTGGAGGATACGCCCATATAGGTTGGCGATTGGCTCTATCTGCCCTCTCTTACTGATGAACCTACGCTTCATCAGTTTGACGCCGTCTATGGGGATGAAATTTTCGTGTTCAGATTCGAAAGAGTAGTTTCCGACCAACTATTACGATCAGATGGAGTCCAATTAAGATTCTATAGCCTTGGCTCAACAGGTCCAAGCTTTTGCAGCTACCGTCGAAGAACTTACCAGGCAAAATCAGGAAATGAAGCTACGGCTTCAACAGGAGGATAATCGGTCTAAAGAGAACCAGGATGAGGAGGGAGACAGCCACAGAAGAAGTGACCATCGAAGGCCAAACACTCCCGCCAAGTAGAATTCAGACCTTCTTCGAGAGATGAGGAAGGAGATGGACGAATTAAGAAGCGCCATCAAAGAGAAAACAGAACGGAGTGTGGATCGACTGGTCAGGGCAACAGATTCGCCTTTCACCACGGCAGTCCTCGAATGTCCCATGCCGTCGAAATTTAGGTTGCCACAACTTGAACCGTTCGACGGGCTCAAGGATCCTCAAGATCATCTTAATACCTTCAAGATGACACTAGGGCTTCAGCAGCCCCCAGACGAGATATTGTGTCGTTCTTTCCCTACCACTCTCAAAGGAGCTGCAAGGGAATGGTTCACAAAGCTGCCAAAGTCGTCTATCGATAACTTTGAACAGTTGAGCAACTCCTTTTTACGTCATTTTATTGAAGGACAACGTCCAAAAAGGCCAGCAGACCACTTACTCACTATTAAACAAGGAGAAAATGAAACCCTGAGGTTGTACATAAAACGCTTCACTCGGGAGACCCTAGAGGTAGACGAAGTTAACGATAAGGTGCAGCTGACGACTTTCAAAGCAGGATTAAGGTCCAGAGATCTCGTGGCTTCACTCGCGAAGAATCCTCCAAAAACAATGGTAGAGATGCTCTTGAAAGTACAGAAGTACATGAATGCTGAAGACGCGTTAGCAGCCATAAAGGATGTAGAGAAGCCAGGGGACAAAGGAAGGAAGGATGGCAAGCGTAGGGGGCAGAAGCGAGAGCGCCCAGATCGTCGAATCACTGACGGGAACATGAGGAAAGACGATAAGAATCCTTGAACGGTACAGTTTACCCCTTTAGTTATGCATGTTGACAAAATTTTAACGCAGATTAAAGATGAGCACTACCTTAAGTGGCCAAGGCCATTACATTCATCCCCCCATGTCCGTGATAAGAATAAGTACTGCCGATTTCACGAGGATCACGGTCATTACACAGAAGACTGCCGGGACCTAAAGGAGCAAATAAAGGAATTAATTCGAAAAAGAAAGCTGCAGAAATATGTGAAAAAATGGGAATATAGTAAGTTCAGAGACGGCAATAAGAACCAACACGGGTCCTTGTCCAGGAATGATGACCGCTTGTTCCAGCCTCCACAAGATGTGATTGGGGAAATAAAGACGATTGCAGGGGGGCCATTCAAGGGAGGATCGTTCAAATCCCTTAAAAAAGCATGCTAGAGACAGGTAAACAGCGTCCACATGATACCTCCGTTCAAGCAAAGACGGACGGACCAAGACATATCTTTTAGTGAAGCAGATGCAAGGGGAGTGAAGCAGATGCAAGGGGAGTGAAGCAACCTCACGACGACCCTCTGGTCATAATGCTGACTATAGAGGGATTCAACACTAAAAGAATCCTCGTGGATAATGGTAGTTCGGCGGATATAATCTACTTTCCTGCTTTTCAGCAGATGAAGCTAGATCCAAGAAGACTATGCCCATTTGACTCTTCACTCGTCAGTTTCAGTGGAGACAGGAATAGTAACGTTGACAGTAACAGTGGGGACCTACCCGATGCAGTTGACTCGTTAGTCAGATTTCTTGGTGGTAAAATGCCCCTCGTCATACAATGTGATTATTGGAAGGCCCACACTTAACAACTGGAAGGCAGCCACGTCTACCTATTGCCTAAAGGTAAAGTTCCCAACCGATAATGGAGTAGGCGAAGCAAAAAGAGATCAAGTCTTGGCCAGGGAATGCTACCAGGCCATCCTGGCTGCAAAAGAAAACCATACATGGACGATTGAAGAGAAGATGGAAGACAAAGTGGAAACCTTGGAGACGGTGGAATTGGCTGAAGGGGACGCAACGAAGACAACGAGAATAGGGACGACATTAAGCCCTACGATGAAAACAAAGCTCGTCCGGTTCCTCAAAGAGAACATAGATGCCTTCGCCTGGAGCCACGAAGACATGCCAGGTATATCCCCAGGAATTATTCAACATGAGTTAAATGTAGATCCGAAAAGAAAACCCGTTCAGCAGAAACGACGAGTCTTCGCTCCAAAACGAGATCAAGCAGTCACGAACGAGGTTAAGAAGCTTTTGACAGCAGGCTTCATCCGAGAAGTATTCTACCCTGATTGGCTCGCAAACGTCGTCCTAGTGAAGAAGGCAAACGGAAAGTGGAGAATGTGTGTAGACTTCACCGACCTGAACAAGGCATGCCCAAAGGATAGTTTCCCTCTTCCAAGGATAGATTAACTTGTAGACTCTACAGCCGGGCATAAGCTGCTGACGTTTATGGACGCATTCTCAGGATACAACCAGATAAAAATGGTTGAGGAAGACCAGGAAAAAACGGCCTTTATCACAAGCCAAGGGCTCTATTGCTATAAAGTAATGCCTTTTGGATTAAAAAATGCAGGAGCTACATATCAGAGGTTAGTAAACAAGATGTTCAGCAAGTAGATTGGCAGGAATATGGAGGTTTAGTGGATGATATGCTCGTCAAGAGTAAGGAAGAACTCACCCACCTTGACGATCTAAAGGAGACATTCGCCACCCTCAAACAGTACCAGATGAAGCTAAACCCAAGTAAGTGCGTCTTTGGTGTAGCCTCAGGTAAATTTCTGGGATTCATGGTGTCCTAGAGGGGAATAGAAGCAAACCCAGAGAAAGTTCAAGCCATAATCAACACGACCTCACCCAAGACCGTCAAGGAAGTCCAAAAGCTCACATGAAGGATTGCAGCCATTAATAGATTCATCTCTAGAGCAACGGACAAATGCCTGCCTTTCTTTAAGACTTTGAGACAGGCTTTCACCTGGACAGACGAATGTGAAACAGCATTCCAGGAACTCAAGCGCTACTTAAGTAATCCACCCCTCCTAAGCCTGTCCAAGGAAGGAGAAAACCTATACTTATACTTGGTGGTGTCAGCTACAGCCGTAAGTGCAGCCCTGATCCGAGAAGAAGCCAAGAAACAGCTTCCATTGTACTACATCAGTCAAGCTTTCCAAGGGGCTGAATCAAAATACCCAAGAATTGAGAAGATTGTGTTCGCCCTGATAGTAGCTTCACGCAAACTAAGATAGTACTTTCAGGCAAATCCCATCCTAGTAATGATGGACCAACCCATCAAGAAGTCCATGAACAAACCCGAAGCAGCTGGAAGAATGGTCCAGTGGGCCATTGAACTCAGCCAATTCGACAGTGAGTATCATCCCAGGACAGCCATTAAAGCACAGGCTTTGGCGGATTTTATCGCCGAATTCACCTCCCCAGACGAGGATGGTTTCACCGACGAAGTTGAATTATGGACAATACAGACTGACGGTTCGTCAGCTCAAAAGAGGGGAGGAATAGGGGTCGTCATAATCACCCCAGACAAAGAGACACTAAAATATGGCGTTCAACTGAAATTTCCAGCTACCAACAACGAGGCTGAATACGAAGGAATATTGACGGGGCTGAGACTTGGAAAGGCGTTGGGGGCCAAGAAACTGTTAGTTCAAAATGATTCGAAGTTTGTGATTAGGTAGATCAAAGGAGAATACGAAGCAAAGAAAGAGAGAATGCAGAAGTACCTGAAGCTGATGAAACATCTGACCCAGGAGTTTGATAAAGTGAAATTTGTACAGATCCCAAGAAGCCAGAACATGATAGCAGACGAAGTCTCCAAGATAGCATCGTCAGAAGAATAAGCAACAGACATAACTCTTATGCTGGAAGTCCAGAAACACCCCAGCATTGAAGAGCTCCCAACATTTGCAATCTAGCGCACAAACAGTTGGATGACTCCCATCGTGTCTTTCCTCCAGGATGGGTACCTCCCACAGAATGCAGATGAGGCCAGAAAGGTCAAGAAGCGGGTGGCCAGGTTTACAATCCTTAACGATATTTTGTACAAAAGAGGCTTCTCAATACCTTATTTAAAGTGCATCAACGACGCTAAGTACATCCTGGCAGAAATCCACGAAGGAATTTGCAGGGATCATTCTGGCCCTAGATCTCTGATAAGTAAGGTTATTTGAACTGGTTATTTTTGGCCTACTATGCAGGTAGACGAAATGGAGCTCGTGAAGAAGTGTGACAAATGCCAACGATTTGAGAATGTCCAACGACTTCTAGCAGAGAAACTGATGGCGATATCATCCCCGTGGCTATTCACACAATGGGGGATCGACATCGTCGGTCCCCTACCCCTGGGTAAAGCTTCCAGCAAAGTTCTTTCTAGTTGTTATTGATTATTTTACAAAATGGGTCGAAACAGAGGCACTAGCAACCATCACAGAAGCAAGAGTCCGGAGCTTCGTATGGAAGAACATAATTTGCAGATTCGAGATCCCAAGGACGATCATATCAGATAACGTGCGATAGTTCGATAGCCAAGGCTTTAGGGATTTCTGTTCAAACCTGGGCATCAAGAATCAGTTCTCATCCCTGGGGCATCCATAGGCAAATGGGCAGACAGAGGTGACGAATCGAACATTGCTCAAGATCATTAAGACCAAGCTGGATGAAGCGAAGGGAGCCTGGCCAGAGGAACTACCTAACGTCTTGTGGGCCTACAGGACCACAGCAAGAACCCCGACGGGAGAAACCCCCTTCAGGCTCTCCTATGGCACTGAAACAGTGATCCCGGTCGAGGTAGGGGTAGCCAGCATTAGACGAAACGTATTCAACGAAGAAGACAATGACGATTATCTTCGAATCAACCTGGACTGTTTGGACGAAGTAAGAGAGAAAGCTTCCAGCAAAATAACGGAATACCAGAAGAAAATGGCCGACTACTACAATAAGAGGGTGAAGCTCAGACGACTAGAAATAGGTGAACTCGTCTTTCGCAAGGTCACCACAGCAACCAAAGACCCGGCCCAAGGGAAACTTGGCCCCACATGGGAAGGGCCTTACCGAGTCGCCCACTACTCAAGGAAGGGCAGCTACCACCTGGAAACTCTAGACGGATATAAGCTCCCGAGGCCATGGAACATTGAGCATTTGAAGAAGTACCACCAATAAGAGTAACAAGTAAATATATTCATTCAGAAAATCAATAAATGAGTTATTCAGCTAAATATTTCTTTGCAAGCAGGTCTATTTTAACTATGATTCATAAAAGCCATGAGCGCCTAAGTAACAAGATTCCGCATTGACGGATGTAAGTTACTGACGAAAAATTGACAAGATCCCTAAAATGGTGTAAGTCACAAAGGCCCAAAAAGTGGTTACGTAACAAGATTCCATCATGACGGATGTAAGTTATTGACGAAAATAGCTAAGTAACAAGATTCCGCATCAACGGATGTAAGTTACTGACGAAAGAATGACAAGATCCCTAAAAGGGTGTAAGTCACAAAGGCCCAAAAAGTGGTTAAGTAACAAGATTCTGCCATGACGGATGTAAGTTACTGACGAAAATAGCTAAGTAACAAGATTCCGCATTGACGGATATAAGTTACTGACGAAAGAATGACAAGATCCATAAAAGGGTGTAAGTCATAAAGGCCCAAAAAGTAGCTAAGTAACAAGATTCCGCCATGACGGATATAAGTTACTGACGAATAGAGGGATGCCTAAATTACATTAAATATGCAACATGGACGGTTGTCACTTACTCAAGCATATCATAAACCGAAGAATGTGAAATCACAAGTAAGTACATAACTACGTATTTAATTAAGGCCCAAAAACCACGGGCAATTACCATTGTTTTTACATCTAAATACCCATAGGCATTGGGTCAAAAATACTGGTCCCATGTCAAATTAAAAATAGTCTTGGAATGGGATTTACAAAAAGCCCAAAAAACGGGCAACAACCACAAAAAAAAAAAAAAAAAAAAAAAAAAAAAAAAAAAAAATCTTCCTAAGTAACAAATTCAGGCATCAGCAATTGTGGGGGCGTCACCAACAGGAGCGTCGTCAGCAGGAGCATTGTTAATGGGAGCGTTCTCAGGAACATCACCCTCAGGAGTTGAGGATTGGGCAGCCTTGTCAACAGCCATCTCTTTGTCCACCTCTTCCAGATCCAAGCTCTCCATGTCAACTCCAGTGGGGTGCTTGGCTAGGTACCTCCTGAGGAGCTCAAATCCTTTGAAATACCAACTGAAGAGCACTGTTTTGTACTCGTCAGTGGTCTGGAAAGCTTCAACAGATCTTGCTGCAATGGTTTTGAGCGATTCCTTGGCACTTAGAAGTTGTTCGTCCTTTTCCAGGTTCAGCTGACGTTCAACTTTAAGATCATCACTCAGTTTTTTGGCTTTCTCCTTCAAAGTGTTAGCCTCGTCCATAGAATCAATAAGGTTCTTCTTCAGATTAGAATTCTCTTTCTACAAGGCCTCCATTCGGGATGTGATAGACGCCACCTTGGCCTCTTGAGTGATATACTCAGAGGTAATATGGAGACTCTCTCCCAACACCTGAAAAGAAATTGAAAATCGTCAGTAGACCAAGAAAGGTTTAAAGACTAAAAGCTTCACAGATAGTTTACCTGAACCAGTTTGTGAACATGCCAAGCTGCAACATCAGTGAAAGGTATGCCTAAGAAGACCTTCAAATCCTCTGTAGTGACGAGCCAGTGAGCCCTGTCCACAGCTAGTCTCTCGTCTTTCCAAACAGTATACATCCCAGAACCAATCTTATCCTTTTCTTTATCAAACACGTGCGGCCTTTTTGAAGCGGGGGAAGGAAGCTCTTCAAGCGAAGTTGAAGGAGAAGTCGTCCTCGTCGTCCCAGTACTCGAGACAATGGGAGTAACGGAAGCAACTGGGGTGACGGAGGGACCCTTCCCGGTAACATGCACGGTCCTCTTCCCAATATTTGACAAAGGCCCATCTTTCTTCGCCCTCATCTTGGTATACATGTCTTTGTTGAACTTGGTCGTCATTTCTACAAAAAGAGAGTATAAAAAAAAAGGGAGAAGAAAAAAAAGGTGTACACGATAGAATTAGTACTGACGAATCTAGCACTTACTTTTTTTTCCTTCGATTTCAAGATTACGCAGGACGAAAGTAGAAGGCTCCGGTCCGAGACAATAAAAGGCGAGAGTTCGAAGGGCCACAAGATCGTCCCAACTTTCAATCGTCTGAGCGTATTCAATTGCCTTCTGCACTCGAGCTTTATACCTGCTCTTGAGTTTGGGTCGTCGTTTAACTATGCAACAAGTACAAAAAGATCAATAGCCACAATGATAGGAACAACCAAGCTCAAATGACGAAAGTAAATAATGACGCACCTAAGGTTGGGGTTCCCCACCGATGATGCAACCTCGGGAGATCACCCCAAACCTCGCCAAAGGCGGTCTCAAAATCGTCCCCAGACACAAAGAAAAACCTGGATTTCCAATACTTGAAAGACGACGGTAAACCTCTGACGATCCTAGTTCTCCTTTCCTAAGGCACCAATTCATAATACCCATGCTCCTTAGATGCTTTTAAACGATACAAATATACAAGCTCGTCAATCTTGAGCATATCACTGTCATTAGGGGCCAGCCATATTCCTATACAGCTAACCAATATCCTCCACGAATTGGGCATAAGCTGCCTAGAAGCAATACTGAAGCGATCCAGTAACTCCATGAAGAAGGGATGGACAGGAAACCTTAACCCGCAGAGGAAGGCAGATTCGTAAAAACATACCTCCCCAGGGAAGAAGTGACATGCCCGATCCGCCTCACCAGGTAGACGAACCCTAACTCGTTCCGGAAATTGGAACCTATCCTTAAACCTACTAAGCATGGCGGCGTCCAGCCCACACGCCTCCTCGAGGGCATAAAAAGCCCTAACCTCCCGAGAGGCAGAGACGGCAGTGTCTTGCTCCGTTGGGTTACCGCTGGACGATAAACCAGTCTTGAGTTCGCTGGACCGAATCTTAGACATTATTTCCCCCTCTCTCACTAGGCTCTTAAACCAATCAATCGACTAACGCAACAACGGCAGCAGATCGACCAATACAACGGCCAGACAATTGCCCTCGAAAACAAAGCTCTCAAGGTGTGGGAAAACACCCAAAGACCCCCCTAGCCGTGCAAACAGAAAAGAAATGGAGGGGCAAGCTATCCTAACCTCAGAGGCACAGACCATGGAAAAACTAGAAAATGGAGAAAAGAAAATCTAAAAAAACAACAAACCCCGAAAACCCAGAAAGCCAAAACACAAAAATAAGGAAAAATCAGAAATCTACCACAGTATGTATAGACAGTAATGAAGGAAGGAGTGAAAAGAAAAACATACCTCAAGGAAAAGAGCCACCACTCAACGCCTCGGTTCGGAGAAAAATTATAGAGCAAGGTTAGCGAAGGAGACCCCCAGAGCAATGATTGAAAATGTTTTGAAGAAAGTAAAAAGGAAAATGAGAAAGGAGGAAGTTTAAAACTAAGACTTTGGAAACTGAAAAACCAGCGAGAAGCCCAATAGTCCCAACAATTGGGGCATTAACTCCACTAGTCGGAATGTGCCACGTAGGCTACAGAACGCCACCACTACGCATTTAATACGGAACGAAACCCCAAGAGTCACTTACCATCTGAAACCCTTCATATTCTATAGTCGTCATGCCTAGACGACCACAGAATCAAGGGGCAGCTGACGGGACTGACGAATTCATCACTCATAGACGATCTCAACAACTACGGACGAGAACATCCTCTGACGAAATGAATAAATACCCGCGTCACTGATGAAGACAACCAGGTCATTAATATGGCCCATTACACCCAGAGCGGTTACAAAACCAGCTGTACGAGCCGTTGGAATGCATCGAAGCCACATTACAAAGCATAAAAACGTTACCAAGAAAGGCATTAAGGCCACCATAACTACCCCAACGGCTAGGAGCTGGATAAACATATAAAAGGTCTTCGCAGTGTCAACACGAGGTACACAACTGATACCCAGATAATTCCATTGCTATTGCTACAGTTCTATTTACTTTTACAAAGAGTTACCTTATACTGACTTTGGCATCGGAGGTATTGTGGCAGGCACCACACTGGTGAGCCCCTGGAGGATACGCCCATATAGGTTGGCGATTGGCTCCATCTGCCCTCTCTTACTGATGAACCTACGCTTCATCAATAACTAAATCAAGTATTGACAAACAACTCGAAACTTAACAACAACATCAAAAGACTTAATCCAAATAAAATAAAATAAAATAAAATAACTCTAAGTAGAAGTTTCTTTTATCAAAAACTTACTATTTGAACTTAACAACTAAAACTTACCAACTAAGAGCATTCACATCAGCTCAGTTAAACTCTTCTAAAATAGATCTACAGTGCAAATTTTACACATTTTGAGCAAAAAAACACCCATATCAGTGGGTGTAAAAATGTGTAAAATCATGTATATATTTCCATGAGCTACAGTACCCATGTAAATATACACGGGTACTGTAGCTCGTGTATTTATTATTTTAATGATTTCTGTTCGCACCAATTTTTCTCTCTCTTCTCCGATGCACAACTAACCCTCCATCGTCATTTTTTTCTTCCTCTGCTACACACACTACCACAGACTCAAAATCAAAAATCAACTACAAACATAAAAAATCAACCACAAAATCAACAACAAAATCAACCACTAGAACAAAATGTTGGATCGGTGATCAGTGCTTGTGGATTGTGGATTGTGGATTGGAGAGGCGATTTGGATCGGTGATGTGGATCGGTGTTGATCGAGATTGGAGATTGGTGTTGACGGAGATCGGTGTTGATGGAGATCGGTTTTAATGGAGATCGGTGACAGGTTGACGGAGATCGGTGATGGTGCTTCTGGGTTGACGGAGATCGGTGGATTGGAGAGGTGTTGTGGTGCTTGTGATGGCTGTGGTGTTGATGGAGTTCTTGCTCTGGTGCTTCTGGGTTTTGACCGTGAGAGAAAGAAGAAGAAAGAAGAGGAAGAAAAGAAAAAGGAAACGGCAGAGATAAATTCTGGGTTTTGACCATGAGAGAAAGAAGAAGAAAGAAGAGGAAGAAAAGAAAAAAGAAAGAGGAAATGGTAGAGATAAAATCTGGGTTTTAACCGTGAGAGAAAGAAGAAGAAAGAAGAGGAAGAAAAGAAAGAGGAAACGGCATAGATAAAGGGAAAAAGAAAGAAAGAAGAAAGAAAAGGAGGTATTGGAAAAAGAAACGGGTAGGTAAAATAATATTAAAAAAAGAATATAAAAATATTATTTATATAAAATATAGTGTATAATAGATGAACTGATGTGAATGTTTTGTAAAAATAAATGTGTAAAATAGAAAAAGTAGATTTTACTGTGTAAAATAGATGATATATTTACACGAACTGGTGTGGATGCTCTAAAAAAGAAAAAACTAAAAAGTAGTAGTTTATATACATGCAAACATCCTTTCAGCATAATACTGCGTACCCGTTTAAATTGTGCCAAAGAAAGTGCTTATCACTGACATTTATCACGTGCATTTAGATGTAACATGCTTCTGAAAGTGACGGACCTACTACAATTATGAGCATTTGCAATTTGCATAAGTTGGTACAAAATTATAGTTTATTTAAGTATAATAACCAACTTTTTTTTTTTTCGTACTCACATTTCAAAACATGTTAGAGAATTCACATTCAAGGGGTAAGAAAAAAAAACAATTTTACATCGTTAAACACTATTTTTTTTATTTTATCAACTTATTTAATAAATACATTCAACATCTTAGTTCTTATTTTTACCTACAATATAATAAAATTATATAAACTACACAATCAAATAATATAAAAGATTCTTGTCAAAAAAAATAATAATAATATAAAAGGTTTTGTTTATCTCTCTTCTCTTCCATCTTTTGATTCTTTTCCTCTGGCTCTCTCTCTTTCTCCAATATAATATATATATATATATATATATATTTATATGTTTACAACCCGTGAATAGTAATTATATATTTCAGAATTCACTATTCATGTTTGCTTGAAAAAAGGAAGAAGATATATATATATAACCGAATAAACTTGATTTTTGGGTGTTGATTGGTAAAATAGTAACTAAGTTTTTTTACACCCCGATTCAAATGCTCTCATATCAGATTATTTATTTTACACTATATTTCTTTAAAATATTAATTTTTAATTGTTTCTCTTTTTTCAGACAAATAAAATTCACTATCATTCTCCATCCTCAGAATATATATGTAAATAAATAATAAAAAATAAAAAATTAAATGCAAAATCAACTACTAGTAACAATCATGTATTCTTACGCAATTGAACTTTTGGATTTAGTGTCTATTTGAGATCCGTTTATTTTCCTGAAACTGAAAACTTTTTGCTAAAAGTATTGTAGATAAATATAAAAGTTAGCTGAGATAATATAGTGAGACCCATGAATAGTACCAAAAAGTGTAGTGAGACTCATGAATTTCAACAAAAATAAATTGAAAAATAAAATAAGTTAACAAAATTAATCATACCAAACTGACACTTAGTGTGCGTTTGGATTGAAATGAAAAATTAAAATTATTTCATTAATCAGCTTATTTTCGCTACTATTCATGAGCTCCACTATACTTTTTGACACTATTTATAAGTTTCACTATACTAACTTTTATATTTATTTACCATACTTTTAATAATAATTTTTTAATTTCAATAAAATATATGGTTTATAAACACTCCCATAATTATACGGCACCGATGCTGGTGCCTTAACAGGAATGTACATGCATGTCCTTGACGTCACGGAAAGTCTTTAAATTTGGGGTAAACAAAGTCTCCCTCACTCGTAGTTTCACACATACACACGAAGGTGTAGTAGCTTTGACACGAAGATCAGTGTGTGTGAGTAACAGAATGGATCAACTAAAACCAAGCCCAGCAAACTCCTCTCCTCTCACTCCCTTAGGCTTCTTAGAAAGAGCAGCCACCGTGTATGGCGATTGCCCATCTGTTGTGTACAACACCACCACCTACACGTGGTCACAGACCCACCGTCGATGTCTCCAACTAGCCTCATCAATCGTATCGCTCGGCATCAAGAGAGGCCACGTAGTGTCTGTCGCAGCCCCCAACATCCCCGCCATGTACGAGCTCCACTTCGCCACCCCTATGTCCGGTGCCATTTTCCACACCATCAACATTCGCCTCGACGCGCGTACAATCTCCGTCCTACTCCTCCACAGCGAGTCAAAGCTCGTCTTCGTCGATTGCCTCTCACGCGCTCTCATCCTCGAAGCCATCTCTTTCTTCCCGCCGCATATCAAGCCTCCACTTCTCATCCTCATCACCGATGATCAGGTCTCACCACCATCAGACACCGTTCGTTTCCACGATACTTACGAAAGTATGGTCGAGAAAGGTGATCCTAAGTTCGAGTGGGTTCGGCCTGAAAACGAGTGGGACCCAATGATCCTAAACTATACCTCAGGTACAACCTCGGCTCCTAAAGGAGTTGTTCACACACACAGGGGAACATTCTTTACAATTCTTGATGGGCTCTTAGACTGGTCGGTCCCAAAACAGCCAGTTTACCTGTGGACCCTAGCTATGTTCCACGTCAACGGTTGGGGTTTCTCATGGGGCATGGCAGCCGTGGGTGGGACCAACATTTGCCTCCGTAAATTCGACGCGCCCATTATCTACCGTCTGATTGAAAAACACAACGTGACTCACATGTGTGGTGCACCAGTGGTTCTGAACATGCTGACGAATTATTCTAACAACCTCAAACCGCTCAAAAGCCCGGTTCATGTACTCACGGCCGGTTCTCCACCACCGGCTACTATACTCCTAAAAGCCGAGTTATTGGGTTTTGTGGTGACTCATGGGTACGGGTTGACTGAAACCGGTGGTATCGTTGTTTCGTGCGCTTGGAAAAAACAGTGGAACAAGTTTCCTGCTACGGAGAAAGCGAGGCTCAAAGCGAGACAAGGAGTGAGGACTATTGGGATGACAAAAGTGGACGTGGTGGACAAAGAGACAGGAATGAGTGTGAAACGTGATGGGTTGTCAATTGGGGAAATAGTACTGAGAGGTCCGTGTTTAATGCTTGGTTATCTCAAAGACCCAGTTGGGACCTCGAAGTGTTTGACAAAAAATGGCTGGTTTTTCACTGGGGACATGGGTGTTATGCACCCAGATGGGTACATGGAGATTAAGGATCGTTCAAAGGATGTGATTATAAGCGGCGGTGAGAATTTGAGCAGTGTGGAGGTTGAGTCTGTGCTTTACACACATCCGGCGGTGAATGAGGCGGCCGTGGTGGCTCGGCCCGATGAGTATTGGGGTGAGACGCCATGTGCGTTTCTGAGCTTGAAGGAGTTGACTCAGAAGCCAAGTGAGAAAGAGATTATTGAATTCTGTAGGGCTAAGTTGCCACACTACATGGTGCCCAAAACGGTGGTGTTTAAGGATGAGCTGCCAAAGACTTCTACTGGGAAAATTCAGAAGTTTGAGCTGAGACAGATTGCCAAAGCCATGGGTGCGCCAACAATTAGTCGGATTTAGTCAATTTTAGTTGTCTGATCTTTTAAACTGTTGTGCATGTGATTATTGTCAATGTGGTTGTTGTTGTTGTTTGGGTCGACTCGCACGACTCACTATCCATTTCCTTAATTTCTAGTTTCTCCTCGTCATAATCAAATAAAATCAACGTTGTCCTGCAGCCGACATGCTTCACGTGGTTCTAATAATCCAGTTGTTCTTCATGCTGGCAATAAATCAATTGTGGTTCAAGTTTCATTGTATCTTACTTGCTGTGTAAATTATTAGCTACTCATATTTAATGTTGCAACGACCAAATTAGTTGCAACGACCAAAAGTTTGTTGCTAATAATGTTCCATTAGCGACGATGATTCATAACCGTCGCTTAAATTATAAAAAAAAACAACTTATTAGCGACGACTTGAGTACGCACTATATACGTAGTTCATATTCTTCTTACAAAAAAAAAGGTCAACAGCAGCAACTAGCTACTATTCTAAACCGCTCCAGTTAAAGACGAATATGAAAACATTAATACAAGTTACAACCTGGCTCTCATATCGTTGATCGTGTTTAAAAAAATTTAATTTTTTAAAAAACATTATATATTATCCTTTAAATTAATATATATATATATATATATATATATATATATATATGAGATGGGTTCAAGTTACACATTTTCTAAACCATTAGATTTAAGTAGATCCAATGGTCAAAAAATATACTCATTAATTGATGAAGTGTGAATTCGTCAGTCAGTGAATGCAGACAAGGACGGTCTTGAACTGATGAAGTGTGAATTCGTCAGTCAGTGAATGCAGACAAGGATGGTCTTGGGCTTCTAGCAAAGATGTTTACTCAAGGACGGTCACCGGTGTGGTGCCTGCCACAACGCCTTCGATGCTAAAGTCAGTGTCAAGAATCACTCAAGAATAAGCAATCAAATAGTATCAATCTCAATATGTTCATACCTTTGCTTTGGGGGAATGTGAGGGATTTATATATGTTGTTGTAGGCTCTAGCCGTTGGGTAATTATGGTGGTTTAATTTCCCTCTGGGTAACGTTTTCTGGCCTCATCATGTGGCTTTAATTTTGCTCCAACGGTCTGTCTGACTGGTTTTGTAATCGTCCCTGTCATTTACTGATGGTATTGAATGAAATGTTTTCTCCGTCAGTAAAGTGTCTTCTCGTCACTGAAGGATTTCCTCGTCGGTCCAATTACCTCTTCGTCAGTCCCATCAGTTGCCCCCGGATTCCGTGGTCGTCATGACATGTCGTGTTGACCAAGGAAGGTGAAAGGTTTCTAGGTAGTAGGCGGTTGGGTTTTTGAGCCGTACTTAATGAGCTGCGGCGGTTCCTTTTGGGTTGTGGCCCACGTGGCACCTTTTGATTGGGGGAGTTAATGTTTCACATGATGAGTCTCCTTGATTTTCCTGCTGGTTTTTCAGCTTCCCAATCTTTGGTTTTAAACTGATGGGATTGACGAAGAGGTAATTGGACCAACGAGAAAATCCTTCAGTGACGAGAAGACACTTTACTGACGGGGAAAACATTTCATTCAATACCATAAGTAAATGACAGGGACGGTTACAAAACCAGTCAGACAGACCGTTGGAGCAAAATTAAAGCCACATGATGAGGCCAGAAAACGTTACCAAGAGGGAAATTAAACCACCATAATTACCTAACGGCTAGAGCCTACAACAGCATATATAAATCCCTCACATTCCCCCAAAGCAAAGGTATGAACATATTGAGATTGATACTATTTGATTGCTTATTCTTGAGTGATTCTTGACACTGACTTTAGCATCGGAGATGTTGTGGCAGGCACCACATCGGTGACCGTCCTTGAGTAAACATCTTTACTAGAAGCCCGAGACCGTCCTTGTCTACATTCACTGACTGACGAATTCACACTTCATCAGTTCAAGACCGTCCTTGTCTGCATTCACTGACTGACGAATTCACACTTCATCATTAATGTTAATATTCTGATTAAGATCTCATTAATTATCCATTATTTATTGCACCAGGTTTAGAAAATGAGTTACACTAGGTGTAACAAAAAATATATATATATATATATATATTTTTTTTTTTGTTATCAACAAAACTATCGTTTTTGAGTTCAACTCTAGCGGATGGATCTCCTCCCCAAAAAAAATTGTTTTTTTTTCTTTTTTGGGAGAAACAGGTGTAAGTATATTTTCCAGTACTAAGGATATATTTATTCTGGTAGTATAAAATAAGTCTAAGGTGGAATAAATTATAATTTTTTATTAAAAAAATTTTAGTTGGAAATCATCATTAGAAAAAAAATTCTTGATCCTCAGTTTCCGTTTTCCTTATTAATCAGCTTAATGTTTTCAAGTAAATAAAAATTGAAAAATGCAAAGATACCTTCTTCTTTTTTTGGAGGGAAGTAAATAATTCAAAGAAATCTAGCTATCATATATTGTAAAATTTTGGTCTAATGATAAAGTCTGTAATAGTTGAGTAAAAAATTTAGGGTTAAATTTTCACTTACATAAAAAATCGATTGATATTTTGATCTAGTAATAAAAAATATAATTATTATAAGCGGATGCAATAAGTTAAAACTCTTTAAATAAATAAAAAAATCTATTACATATTAGAAAAAGATAAAAATAAAAATAAAAGTTTGAGCACTGGACCCTCTATATTCATAATTGAAAATCATAACATAAGGTTCGTACTCGGGCTAAGACAAAAAAGAAATCAACGGAAATTCTTTTCCTAAAATGCACGTGGTAATAATTAATTTTGTCTTTATCTTATTTGTTGGGAAGCATTTATAAATCGGAGTGGGCTACTTGGCTTAATTGATTCCTCTACACTTTCAAACAAAAACGTACTTCCCCTACTACCGAACGGTCCAAACCTCCTTCAAGTTTGTTTTGTACATTATATGTAGCATAATCAATACAACGAACGTTATAGAAATGAATATTATTTAATCTCGGTTTAGACTTTAGAGTATACTTTTTATTTTTGAAGGGGTTTAGTATACTTAGAAACATGAGGTAAAATTAATAATATACAAATTATAGAAATTGAACCTACATATAGGGGGCAGCATGAAGTATTTGGGGGCTTTAGCGAAAATTGAATTGTCTTTTATATATTTAAATATGACATTTTTTTTTTTAAAAGTAAATTTTACTTAAACAGTATCATCTTGTTTTAGACTTTTAGATGCAAAATTACTAATTAACCACATATAATTATTTTTTGAGAAAGTATATAAACATGAAAAAAAACAAAAATTTGACAAAACTTTTCACACTTATTGATAGGGTAAGTGGATAGTAACAAGTAAAAAGGTAATGTTAGTGGTGAACTTTAATGAGAAGTAGTAAAAAATTTTCCATCTCAACTGTAGTGAAAAATATTGTGAAATTTTTTGTGTATTGCATTTTTTTTTTATTTTTAGAAATGATAAATTCACAACATTTTTACAACAAATCCTAGGTGTTAAGTTGTTATTAGTTTTATCTGCAGACACTGATGTATGGGTAGAATCTCTAACTAAGAATGTGGAAGATGTATTCCACTCAAATTTGCCTTGAACTTGTGTTTGTTTTTTTGATTGTTGGGTTTTTCTTAATAATACTTCGCTTACTTTGTGTCAAAAAAAAAAAAAAATTGTTATTAGTTTTAATTTGAACCACCACTAAAATTATTTTTTTACCTACCAATAACAGGTAATTATAACATGTCACTTAGGATTTATGATTAAAATTGTTGTAGATGTAGCATTTATCTCTCTTGTTTTCTTTTCATTTTTTATTTGATAAAAAAATTATTTTATTTATTAGCTAATATTTGGGCTTAATTAATTCTATTACAATTAAAGAAATAACCCTATGGTTAAAATTTGGGGGCACTTTCCTACTTGGGGGTCTTAGACAATCGTCTCATTTGCCTATACTATAGAGTTGGCCCTGCCTACATAATAAGTTGTTCTATCCGGCAAATATTGTAACTCTCTCAGGAATGAACATTAATTGAGAATAATTTTTAGCAAATTTATTTTTCTAAGATGTAAATGAATGTTTTGCAAAAGTGACTTTCATTGATTTTCGTAAAAAGATTTAAATAATTTTTTGTTTCTTCTTATTTAATTGCATTTAGGGTTCCAATCTCAAAAATCCCTAACCTCAATATGAAACATTCAATTACTACATGAAAAATATTAATCAAAAAAAATTTTAAATAAAAATTAGGATTTAAGTCCTTATTATCCTCAATTATCTAATAGATGTTGTAATGTTATAACAATTTGTTTTTTCAAAAATTATTGTGAATTTTTTGCATGTCATACCTACATAGAAAGCATTAATGATGGAAGATACGTAGCATGCATGCTAGAGAGATATGAAGATTATTATTAGAAAGTTTCTTTAGAAGAAGTTTCTCTTATACTTTATAGTAGAAACCGAAGCCATAATTTTTGTTAAAAACGCATTGAAATGGCATAAAATTTCGTTTATCGCAAATAGGAGGTGGAAATAAAAAAAAAATTTAATGGAAAGAAATTAATTTATTTAAGGATATATGATATTTGTTTTAATGTACAAAGCATTTTTGTCAAAGAATGGTAAAAATGGCAGGAGTAAGTTCTGGAGCAATATTGCTCATTTATGGACATATTTGTATTCAAGGTTATTTTATTCTCGAAAAAAAAAAAAAAGGTTATTTGACATGAAAATGGTAAGAAAGTATATTGTTATTTAAGAATATTAGTTTTAAAAATATGTATTTATTATTAATACATAACAAATAAGTAGACATACGTGTGGCAGATTTTCACAACGTACCTTTGTGAATAGTAAATGGCAAAAAGATATAAAAATATATATATTATTAAATAATATATACTTGCACCATCAATGCATTAACTCTGAGAGTATTAGATATAATAATTAGTGGGTTTTAGTTAGCTCAATTAGTAAAGTCTCTGATGGTTGAACAAAAGATTTGAGGTCAATCTGCGCCTACACCAAAAATCGATTAGGGTCTTGGTCTGATGATAAAGAGCTATTATTATGAACGGATGCTATAATTTGAAACTATCTAAAATAAATAAATAAATAAATAAATAAATAAATAAGATACAAAAATTATACCATTAATTTAAGATCAATTCAAATAAATGAGTTTATTATGTATTGTTAAAAATATTCCTAATATAGATTTCCTTCTTAACTTAGGGCATGTTTGGTACACTGTAATGATTATTACATGGGAATAAGAATAAGTATTACAAGAAATACATTAAGTTGGAATGTAATAAGTATTACTATTCATTAGTTAGGTGACTATTTAGGAATAGAATTCTGAATATGTATTCACAATTTAGTAGAGTATAAAAAGAAGGTGTAATTAAATAATTTTTAAGTCAAATTTCCTAAAATACACTTATTTTAGGATGTTCAAAATAGAGTTAATAATTAACAAGAAGAAAAATTTATTTTCTTTCCTTTTGAAGATGTGGCAACTAATGGCTTTTTAGGAATTTTTTTTTTTTTAAAAGTTATTACATAAGGTGAGGGAATAGATATTCAGTACTTTTGATAAAGAATAGTTATTCCTCATTTTGAAGAATAACTATTCATAAAAAATAACTATTCATTGTAATAAAAATATAACCAAACAATCAAATAGTTATGTCATAGGAATATATATTACATTACAGTCTACCAAACGTGTCCTTACAATGTTTCATTAATTCTTTGTTATCCATAATCATTTCTTGAAAATCTTCTTATGCAAACTTTTTGATAATTAAAGTTTCCTTTGAGTTGTGTCTTCCTCCATTAAACCTTGATTCCCATTTTGAATCTCAATTTAAATTTGGTCATTCATGAAAAATTAGGAATTTGACTAAACTAGATTGCCAACGAGCAGGTTTACAATGATGGAAGAATGAAAGATCTTAATATATGGATTGTACTATGTTATTTAGTGAGTTGTAGTATTTTTTTTTTCTCTCAAAAAATAAAAGGGTTGTAGTATTTTATTTAGGTATGTATAGTCTGTAACTTCATGAACAACCATAAGTACTGGTATGCTTATTTAGGACCCACTTTAAGTGCTTGGTGAGCTGAATATTTAGACTATGAATGTTGAAAAATTATTAAATATTTACCCAATATTTATATCAATTGTAAAATATTAGTATTATTTAGTGTGGGGTCAGAGAATCTAGTAACCCCGGTCCACTTCGTACCAAGCCCAAGGCCCATGCCGAGGAGAAAGAAATGCCCGAGGACGAAGTGCGAAAGTCCAAATTGCCCAAGAGTCTTGCCGAAGACGACCCTGTCCTCGGCCAACCGAGACCATGGGAGGAGGAAGTAATGGCCCACCAAAAGCAGCCTTCCCGAGCATCTAAAGAGAAGGAACAAGTACAACGTGTCAGCCGTGGAGGCATGGTGGAGGAGCAAACCTAAGATGAACTGTCACCTCCACATTAAATGCCCACAACTGACGTTCTGACCGCGTTAATGAGGAAATGACCCCTGAACAGTGCAGCCTTGGCTGCTGCAGCCCACAGAAAGAATGGGAAGGCAGCTGATGGGACAAGCACTCAAGTAGTGACCTGCTTGATTGACAAATGTAGGGTTAAGATCAACTGAAATGGAGTATATAATGTAAGGAATCCCTCTTGAAAGAGGGACGGAAAAACAGAAGGGAATCATAAGTATAGAACATTGCAGCAACCTGTAACAACGAAAAACCTTTGTAACCAACCTCTGAAAAAATAATAAGAATCTCAAGCTCCCAAAAGGAGTGCCGAGGAGCATCATTATACATTTGAATCCACGTCCATGTTATTCAATCCATATGCAACCATGCCTAGCCGTTGTATCCCTCGCTAGGGCCTAGTTCTTGAACCCATTCTCTACAAATTCATTGTATTGGGCTAGCTGGGTTTGAGTCCACTCATTCAACAGTAGAAGTGCTCAAACCCAGTCCCTACATTTAGTTAACTTTTTATTATGGTATTCATGTATTCTAAGTTAAATAGAAAATAAAGCAATCTAAATATATTCTAATAATTTAAACATATCCTAATAGGGATGTAATTAGATATGTTAATTTTTTATAATCGAAATTAAAGTTTTAATTAGTTCAATTGCTATTTTTGGATAACTTTGACTCTTTGGCATTGAAGTAAACAAGGAATAAAATCCAAAGCCCAAACATTATTAATTTTCACGGTTAGTTTTATAAGGACATATGTAGAGAGGGAAAATTCCCGACCTATCACAAGCTGACACGTCACACTACCAAGACCACAAAATACAACCAATTACAAAGCGCCACATACTGCTGCTAGGTTTTACTATTGCCATTCAGAAGCCAATAGAAATTTGCCAAGTGTCATGCAAGAACCAATCATGCATCGGCTCGTGCAAGCGATGACACAAGCAGCCTCGCACGTGTAAGCGATGACCCAAGCAACCTCGCACGTGTAAGCGATGACCCAAGCAACCTCGCACGTGTAAGCGATGACATAAGCGGACCAATCAGACTGTGACATGTGTCACCAATCAGACTCCGCCACGTGTCGGTCATCCACCCCAAAACTCCTATAAATAGAAGCCTTCCTAAGACATTTAGGAGGGGACATCAAGCCATCTGAAGCAAAGCAGCATCAGAGAAGATTCAGAAGTCCAGAAGCTCTGCTGGAATCAAGCCCTGAAGCCTTCAGCAACTTCAAGAACTTCAACCCTCAAACACGAAGAACATTCGAAGCAGAATCATCCAAACTACCTGCCTAGATCTCAAAGTTCACAGGAATCAAGCTCAAAAGCCTCCAGAAACCTCAATAAACACAAATCAGTGAAGCTCTACGGATTTAAGCCTCTAAAGCACCGAAGAACTTCCAACACAAACCTTCAAATACGAAGAACATTCAAAGAGGAATCATCCAAATCATATTCCTAGATCTCAAAGTTCACTGGAATCAAGCTCAAAAGCCTCCAGAAACCTCACAAACCACAAATCAGTGAGACTCTACGGATTCAAGCCTCTAAAGCACCGAAGAACTTCCACCATAAACCTTCAAAGACGAAGAACACACGAAGAACATACGAAGAACGTGAAGAACAAAGGATTTCTAACAAGCTCATAGCCAGAGATTCATTGTAATTCCGTTTCAACAATCTTCGATCCATTCCTCAACCAAATTAAAGGATACTTTGTGTTCAAGTCAAAATCACATTACCACAAATCCAATCAACAAATCTTTCAAGGAGATCGAATCAGAGGATAACTCTTTTGTAATCATAGAGAATTGTACCACACATCATCATCAATACAAAATCGCACTTGTGACACTATTTTACTTGTTTGACTCATTTCGAACCGAGAAATTTAGTCGTCCACATATTCTGGCACGCCCGGTGGGACATCTCTGCCTCTCATCTCTTTCTTCTTCAAAAGAAAAGAAATTCGACATCATCTTGCTACTAGCTCAAATGGCCTCTAGCAAGAATATTCAAGCTTCAACAATAGCTACTTCAACTAAAATTGGTACGGCTACCACCAACAAATGCATTGGTGTAATCAATTGTAGCCAACCCAAAGCAAACAATCAACTTCAATCTCAATCAACCAAGGAAGCCAAGGTCCAGACAATCATCTCCTTAGACCCTCTTACAAGAAACAAGGTCATCAACAAGGACATCTCCACCTTGGAACACCTTAAGTATGGGGGCAAATTCCCTTCTTCCTTCACAAGAAGTTGGTCGCACAATTTCTCTCCCATCAAAGGGAACCTAAAAAATGAGATTTCACGTGCTCACTTCAATTCACTTCCTTCTCCATCATCTTGGGAAGTTGTGTCAGTCATGATGACTAACACCTCTACCATGGAAGAAAAGATGGCTGAAATGGAACAAAGGGTTGTCCTTCTCACAAAAACACTTGAAGATAAGGACCTCCAAATTGCAACTTTAATGAACAAGCTCGAAGTACAAGATCTTGGTGAATCAAGCCATGGTCATAAATTCACATCCGCAAAGGATGACGAAGGGAGAGAAATTGAAAACACTCCCCGACGAGAACAATCTACTTCGGTTGCTTCGTTGTCAGTCCAACAATTACAAGACATGATAACAAATACCATCCGAGGACAATATGGAGGTTCTTCTACAAGTTCTCTCACATATTCAAAACCTTACAAAAAGCGCATCGACAACATGAGGATGCCAAATGGGTATCAACCCCCCAAGTTCTTGCAATTTGATGGCAAAGGAAACCCTAAGCAACACATTGCTCACTTTGTAGAAACTTGTGAGAATGCAGGGACTCAAGGAGGCCTTTTTGTAAAGCAGTTTGCCCGTTCATTGAAGGGGAATGCTTTTGATTGGTATACAGACTTGGAACCCGAGTCAATCAATAGTTGGGAACAACTTGAAAGGGAGTTTCTCAACCGATTCTACAGCACACGGCGCACAGTAGGCATGATGGAGCTTACCAATACTAAACAATGGAAGGATGAGCCCGTCGTTGATTATATCAATCAGTGGCGTTCTTTGAGTCTAGATTGCAAGGATAGACTTTCAGAAATTTCCGCTGTAGAGATGTGCATCCAAGGCATGCATTGGGGACTTCTTTACATCCTTCAAGGGATAAAACCTCGAACATTTGAAGAGTTAGCAACTCGTGCGCACGACATGGAGCTGAGCATTGCTAGCCGTGGAAATACAAAACCTCCCATACCTGAGGAAAGCGTAAAGGAAGTAAGGAGGAATGATAGAAATACAAAAGTCAGCCTCAAAGACCCAATGGTTGTTAACACTGTCGAAGTCAAGCTTCCAAGAAGAGGAGCAAATGCAAATGAAAAACAACTTGAAGGATGGCAAAAGAGCGAGATGCGTCGTCTAACTTTTAAGGAACGTGAGCAAAAAGTATATCCGTTCCCCGATGAAGATGTGCCAAACATCTTAGAACAACTATTACAGTTGAAGCTAATCGAATTGCCAGAATGCAAGCGGCCAGAAGACATGGGGAAAGTTGATGATCCTAACTACTGCAAATATCATCGTATCATTGGCCACCCAATCCAAAAATGCTTCGTCTTCAAAGAACAAATCATGAAGCTTGCCAAAGAAAACAAGATTGATCTAGACTTCAATGAAGTTGTCGGGTCAAACCATGTAACCGTTGCTTGTGATGTACTTCCAACTCTCAGGCAGGGGGCAAACACCAACCAAGCTTACAAGTTGATCAACAATGATGATGCAAGGATCGGCCCCATCAATGGGAAGTTCCTTAAACACTTCTACGCTTGAACATCGAGGATTGCTCCTCGGCAAGAGCTTAAACTACCCACTGTAACGCTGCAAGAGTACATAATGTCTTCCCATTACCTCTGAAAGTGTACCAATAAGGAGAAATTAATCTCACTCTATGTCACCAATTGTTAGTGTGGCGTAGTGGTTGGATGCCCAAGTCGCCCTTGAGAGGTCTCGGGTTCGATTAGTGGTGATACCCACTATTACACACTGAGCCC
This sequence comes from Quercus ilex subsp. ballota, assembly GCA_032727855.1. Lineage (NCBI taxonomy): Eukaryota > Viridiplantae > Streptophyta > Magnoliopsida > Fagales > Fagaceae > Quercus > Quercus ilex. Next base: position 40,666,544 of record CM064919.1, read on the forward strand.
TCCTTTTTGCAAAAAACAAAAACAAACAAAACAAAAATCAAATCATCAAAAAAAAAAAAAAATCTTTTGAACTATGTGATGACTTGATCCCTCTCAAGGGTACGTAGGCAACTTAGTATTTTTTGCTAAGTTCAGTCACGCACTAAAAAAAAAAAAGTTATCAAATTAAAAAAAAAAAAAAAAAAAAACAAACAAACAAACAAAAAAACAAAAAAAAAACAAAAAACAAAAAAAAAACAAAAAAAAAACAAAGGAAAAAAAAAAAACAAAGAAATCATCCAAAAAGAAAATATCAAAAAAAATCATCATCAAAAAAAAAATTATCAAAAAAAAAAAAAAAAAAAAACAAAAAAAACAAAATTTCTGTTGAATTACGTGATGACTTGATCCCTCTCCGGGGTACGTAGGCAGCTTAGTACTTGTCACTAAGTTCAGTTACATGAAAAGAAGAATGATTGTCAGTCTGGCTTGAAGAGTTTTGCAACGGTTGTCAATATGCTTTTAAGGTCCCTTTGGTTGGCATGGCATTGCTCATTTTCTATGGACATTCTCCTACGTTTCTGAAGTATGCTTTGCATCTCCTGGGGGCATCTTCTTGTACTTTGCAAGTCTAAGCTACATCGTCTCTCTTCTAGGTTGTGCCACTTCATAGCTCTGAAATTTGAACCACATCATCTCCCTTCTGAGTGGTGTCGTTTTACATCATGTCTCTGAAATTTGGATGACGTCAACTTTCCTCCAGAATGATGATAGATTATATATCCGAAGTCGGTGTTGCATCATCTCTCCTCTATAGGCATGTTCATGCAGTGTCGGATTCTTGGTGACATGTTCTGACATCTTCAAAGTATTGGCATCATTCTTTCCCTCATCTTCAAGGTTTTGTTGGTCTTTCCTTGCATCTTCAACGTCTTGTTGGCATCTTTGAAATCCTGATGTCTAGCTACAGTGCTATGCACCTCGATGTCTGAGCTATGTTGCCTCTGAAAATTTGTGCTGTTGTAGCTTTATTATAAAGGTCAATATTGGTGCAACTTCAATGCGGGTGCAAGTGCTAATGTGGAGTGTTGTCGTGGCTTCATGACAAAGATGAGCGTTGGCACAACTTCGATGCAAATGAAGTGTTGACATGGTTTCATGGCAAGGACGAGTGTTGGCATGGCTTCAGTGTGAATGAAATGTTGACGTAGCTTCCTGGCAAAGATGAATGTTGGCACGACTCCAATGCAAGTAAAGTGTTGACGTGGCTTCATGCTAAAGATAAGCGTTGGCACGGCTTCGATGCGAATAAAGTGTCGACGTGGCTTCACGGCAAAGATGAACGTTGGCATGGCTTCAGTGTGAATGAAATGTTGACGTAGCTTCATGGCAAAGATGAATGTTGGCGTCTCTGAAATTTTGATGTTTGGCTACAGTGTTATGCACCCCCAATGTCTGAGTTATGTTGCCTCTGAATATTGGTGCAAATTCAATGCAAATGCAAGTGCTAATGTAGAGTGTTGTCATGGCTTCATGGCAAAGATAAATGTTGACACGACTTCAGTGCAAATGGTGGTGCGACTTCATGACATATGTAAGTGCAAATATTGCTTCATGGCAAAAACAAATGTTGGCATGGCTTCAGTACAAGGACAAATGTTGGCATATCTTCATGGTAAAGACTCTTGATGCGGCTACGTTGCAAAGACTCTTGAGATGGCTACGTTGCAAAGACTCTTGAGATGGCTGCGTTGAAAAGACAAGTGTTGATGCGGTTTAATTGCCAATGAAAGCATGCTGCATGACAAAAACAAGCAACAACAAAGAACTTGTCAGAAAAAAAATCTCATAGCACGTCTCAAAAAAAAAAAAAAAAAAAAAAAAAAAGATCGGTAAAGAGAAAGCTTCAATTTTAATCTCTAGCCTGTCGAAAAAAAAAAAAAAAAAAGGTTAGTGCAAACCAGGTTGTGTAATATATATATATATATATATATATATATATATATATATATATTATAATAATAAGAAATAATTAAATTAAAAAAAAAAAAAAAAAAAGAAGAAGAAGAAGAAGAAGAAAACGAAAATGCATGGATTCTTTACACAGAGAGTTGTGCTTGTACAATTAGTACATACTCCGCATGGCTTTATATAGGCATTCCTGGAAGCTAACAGACAAAAGGAAAGAAGTGTGAAAATAGTTAAAGAGATTGTCAAAGAATACTGCGAGCAAATTTCCATAAAATGACCGTGTTGTCAGAAAAAAATTTTCACACTAAATTTCAGGAAGAACCTATGGGTCTGCAAAAGGTAAGTGCCCATAAATGCATCATACTGTCAAAGAATACTGCACTAGATCTCAGAAAAATACCTATAGGCCTGCAAAAAAGAAGTACACATGTCAAGAAAATACTGCATTATATCTGGGATGAAGTTCTAGGCCGCATGATTGTTCAAAGCCCCTTGTGTAGCCGACCTTTGAAAGCAGAGAACAATGGCAGATTAACCAATGTCAAGCACTGTCAGGGCCGCCCAAGACCATAAATCCATCAAACCGACATCACAGGAGACTTCTACGGCCTTCGACTCACCAAACCTGAAAATGCCAAACCCAGATATCCGGCCACGCGCCACCACGCGCGGCCACAATTTCTCAAGGAACCGCGGCATAGTCCTTTAAATCTGTGCAAATCGGACCACCATTTCACAAAACAGACCATACGAGGTGATTCTACGGCCTCCGATCTACAAAACCCAAAAATTTTGTGATCAAAAGAGCTTCCACGCGCCGCCACGCGCCACCAGAAGATCCGGCGCTCATTGCCTCAGAATCACGCGCCGACACGCGCCACCATCAACAGGTCACGCGCTCACACGCGCCGGCTCTCTCTCACGCGCGTGCATGCGCCACACGTGCCACGCGCTCAGCCCTGTGACGTCATGGATGACGTCATCCTCCACTGACCTGACCCGTTTGACCAGACCGGATCGGTTTGACCCGAAAATCTGACCCGGTCCGAACCGCCTTAAAAAAAAAAAAAAAAAAAAAGAGAGAGAGAGATAAAAAATACCTTGACCAAATTTGACCTTCGACTTTGACCAAAAAGTCAAAATTTTCAAAAGGGGCCTGTCCCACTCAGTTTTTCGAGTACATTCTTATTTTGGGATCCGTTTCTTCATTCGAAACTCGGAAATTGTGCAAACGTCCAATTTCCAAAAAGTTGACTTTTGCGTAAATGTTGACCAAAAGTCAAAATTTTTAAGATGGACCTATCTTATTCAATTTTTCGTGTACATTCCAAATTTGGAGTCCGTTCCATCATTTGAAACTCGAAAATTGCACAAATAACCCAATTCCAAGATAATTGTCTTTTATGTTGAAATCAACCCAAAGTCAAGATTTTCGAACCAGACTTGTCTTGCATAGTTTTTCGTGGCTTGAAAATCATCAATCTAACTTACATCTCCGAAGTGCCGACAATATCCAAAACTAAAGTTCTCAATATCAAAATTTGAGATTCATCCATTTAGTTTGGATCCCCTCAGGGTTATTCCCCAGACTTCATCAAGGCTTTCCTTCTAAAGTACAAATGAACTCTCACAAGTGTGTCTTGAGCTTGAAATTACATCGAGTCACCCGTCCAACCCACAATTCCCCTTTCGGTGCCAAACATTCCCACCTACCATTCTTCATCTCTCTCACCTACCATTCTCGTTCCCTACCGGTCTCTCACCTACCATTCTCATCCACCGGTCTCACCAAAAATTCACATCCGCCATTCTCAACTATCCATCTACCATTCTTCATCTCTCCATTATAAATAGAAGGGCCGGATTCAACAAGAACTCATCAAGAAAAAAAAAAACACTGAGTCATGAAATGAAGATTTGCTTCTTTCAAATTTTCAAGTCCTCCTTCTCACAGCCATTTCTCACTATGACTTCATCATTCTCAACATTTAGCAACCAATATTGCTTCATAGTCAGTTTGAAATCAACCCTCTTATGGTTCGGTAGAAACCCTCTTCACAACATCATTGTAGTTTTGAGATCCAAACAAATTTTGTTTCTCCACTTAACGACCACCTTTGTTCATAAAATTACTCATAACAAGGCCTGTATCGACCTTCCATGCTTCCGTGGATTTGGTTGGCCAGGAAGTCTAAGTACAGCAGAGACTTCTGTTCCTAACCTCAGGTATCCTGTAGTCTCTCTCCAATTGCTTGGTCTTCCAGCAGAAGCAGTGGTTCGGAACAAACAGCAACTTGGCTGGTTTCTAAGACCAGAATCACAAGTTAGCTCCATCTTTCATTTTTCTGTGCTTTTCCAGCAAGTAGCAGTAAGTGAAGATGGTAAAAAGTGTTGGGGTATCCTACAAATTGTCTTCCATCCAACATTTGAGGCAACCTTCAAGGCACCAGCTCATCAGAGTTCAGCCTTTGGGACTGGTAAATGGTCACCAGAGCCTTATTCCATGTCCCCACCACTATGGGACTCAAAGGTCATCGTTGCTGGTACCTCAAAACACATTTTCTGAAATTACTCCAACTTAAATCTAGGTTGAAGTATTTTAGAAGGTACTCTTCTGAAATTACTTCAACATAATGTCTGTCGGTTTGGTCCCTTTACACACGCACATTCGATTACTCACTGTCAGACCCCATGCAACATACAGTGCTAGCACCGTAGTGGTGTGTGTTTCACCCATTCGCTTTGCTTCATCCCCGTCTTCTTCACCACCAACACCATCATCCCCAGAATCCATAAGCTTCTGAAATTACTTCAACTTAACCTGAGTGAAACGATGACACATGCGCACTCAACCACTTTCCCACATGGCCTAGCCTTAATCCGAAGTATACTCTTCCGATATAACTTCACCAGAAGTTCTCAAAAACACGAGGCTGGCCCCATGGCTCTGCATGTTATACCCAGCCACCATCCTCGCGTCTTCCCCATCTTCTACACCATGTGATCGCCGCCAACGATCCAAAGGTACTCTTCTGAAGTTACTTCAACTTAACCTCTCCTGAGAAGGCTCAGTCACGCAAGTACATTCAAATACTCGCAGACCTCTTTTCGGTCTCATCAAAGCCTTTCATATGGGTGGGTCTACTCTTCGGAAATTATTTCATCCTGCTGAAAGCTCCACCACCTTCAATTACTTCATTTGAAGAACCAAGTGTTAAAAAAAAAAAAAAAAAAAAAAAAAATCTATTTTCGAAACTCATTCTCACACCACACTCTGAAACCGTGTGCGTGAACGAGTCTCGAGGGGGCATTTGTAGAGAGGGAAAATTCCCGACCCATCACAAGCTGACACGTCACACTACCAAGACCACAAAATACAGCCAATTACAAAGCGCCACATACTGCTGCTAGGTTTTACTATTGCCATTCAGAAGCCAATAGAAATTTGCCAAGTGTCATGCAAGAACCAATCATGCATCGGCTCGTGCAAGCGATGACACAAGCAGCCTCGCACGTGTAAGTGATGACCCAAGCAACCTCGCACGTGTAAGCGATGACCCAAGCAACCTCGCACGTGTAAGCGATGACCCAAGCAACCTCGCACGTGTAAGCGATGACATAAGCGGACCAATCAGACTGTGACATGTGTCACCAATCAGACTCCGCCACGTGTCGGTCATCCACCCCAAAACTCCTATAAATAGAAGCCTTCCTAAGACATTTAGGAGGGGACATCAAGCCATCTGAAGCAAAGCAGCATCAGAGAAGATTCAGAAGTCCAGAAGCTCTGCTGGAATCAAGCCCTGAAGCCTTCAGCAACTTCAAGAACTTCAACCCTCAAACACGAAGAACATTCGAAGCAGAATCATCCAAACTACCTGCCTAGATCTCAAAGTTCACAGGAATCAAGCTCAAAAGCCTCCAGAAACCTCAATAAACACAAATCAGTGAAGCTCTACGGATTTAAGCCTCTAAAGCACCAAAGAACTTCCAACACAAACCTTCAAATACGAAGAACATTCAAAGAGGAATCATCCAAATCATATTCCTAGATCTCAAAGTTCACTGGAATCAAGCTCAAAAGCCTCCAGAAACCTCACAAACCACAAATCAGTGAGACTCTACGGATTCAAGCCTCTAAAGCACCGAAGAACTTCCACCATAAAGCTTCAAAGACGAAGAACACACGAAGAACATACGAAGAACGTGAAGAACAAAGGATTTCTAACAAGCTCATAGCCAGAGATTCATTGTAATTCCGTTTCAACAATCTTCGATCCATTCCTCAACCAAATTAAAGGATACTTTGTGTTCAAGTCAAAATCACATTACCACAAATCCAATCAACAAATCTTTCAAGGAGATCGAATTAGAGGATAACTCTTTTGTAATCATAGAGAATTGTACCACACATCATCATCAATACAAAATCGCACTTGTGACACTATTTTACTTGTTTGACTCATTTCGAACCGAGAAATTTAGTCGTCCACAACATAGTCCAAAGCCCAAAATAGCGCCCCCCACCCCCCCCCCCCCAAAAAAAAAAAAACCTAACTCGATACCCGATCACCCAATCCGATAATAGACTGTTCCTCCTTAGCGTACCTGACTTTTATAAGGTCGAGTTACGGGTGGCTGTGAACTCGACTCGACCCTATATAAGTCCTGATGTCACTAACCTTTTATCTGTAGCACTCGCATTCAAATAGTCATTAAAACGCTAGTCGAAGGCTTCCCCCAACATTTCCTCGTATGGGTCCTTCAACATTGCTAAACATTTCTAGGGTGATGTCATCTTCATTACTAACTATTTGACAAATAGGACTCCTTTCTCACACTAATTTTGATATTAAAGAAGACAAGTCTGAAAAACTTAATACTTTTTTTATTTGAAATAAAATGTATTAAATTATATTCACTTAAAAGATTTAGTATAAAACTAACAATATTTATCTTCAAAAAAACTAATAATATGTAACTGTAGGAGAATTTAATATGAACATTGTGGGAGGGTAGGATCTGAATGCGACAGAGCCTATGGGCCCAGCCCGAGGATGAAAAAAGGCCCATTGTCGCACCAGTCCATGTTGGACGCATGGATAAAAATCCGAGGAGGGAAGACGTAAAGACCCATCATTCAAGGAGCCCAAAGAGTGAGTACTCCTCTGGAATTCTTCAGCTGGGCACTTGCACCAAAGGACAAGATACTGAGGAAGACAATAGAGACATGCAAGTAAAGAAGAGATGAAATATTTAGGTACAGTAGCCATTACCTCACATTCAATGCATTGCACCAACTCAGCTGGCCGCATTAATGAAGGAATGACCCCTGAACAGTATTCTCACAGCTCACAACACACTCTACCACCTCTAGCAGAGTCCTGATGGGACAAGCATTTAAATTAATACCTTAAGTTGTACAAGTAAAGGGCTCAGATGCAATGGGAGGGACTATATAAAGGAAAAGAATCTTTCCAAGAAGAGGGGCGAATCATTGAGAAAATATTAGAAGTTATAGAATATCATCTTGTATCAACACATACTTAAGCACTTCTTTTATGAACATTGCCTCTTCAGCCAGATCTGAGGAAGTGTTTTATCCATATTTTGTACCTTTTTTTGTTACTCTCTAAGCCCTAATTCCACTGACTTCATATCTGGATCATAGAAGAGTATTAAAGTTGACATTGCAAGGTCATACTCTAACAAATTAATTGCACTGGGCCTGTAAAATCTAATTCCGTGGGCCTAGCATTTTTTGGGCTCTTACAAACATAAAATATATCTATTTTAAAGTTTAAATTTTTAATTTTTTAAAGACGAAAGATCAATAACACAAGTGGTAATTGGACTCTCATAAATTGTAATAGTGTTGATCCGAAGTTCAATCTCCTTTATTGTTTTAACTCGTAGAGTTAAATGACATAGTTTATTTTCCATTATTAGAAAGAATAGTGTATTCCAATCATTCCTCTTTTATTTTTGCAATTTTCAAACTATATTAAAAAGAAACATTTAAAAATTGGTACGGTTAACAGATGTTCTTAAGGCAATTGTTAACAATATAACCAGGGACATTCTGGCCTTTTACCCTTAATTTTTAAAATAATTGGCAATATGCCCCTGTTTGCAAACTATATAGGGGCGTGCCCCTATTTCAATACTCGATTACCTTAAAATCGAGTTTCAATTAAATACTCGATTCGTACAAAATCGAGTTATGCCCAATCCAACTTTTAAAAAAAAAAAAAATTTGCATGGAACTCGAGTTTCAGGAAATCGAGTTCCATGCAAAAATTTTTTATAACTATGATTGCCCCATATTCAGGGAGACCTATAGTGGCGTTTTTAAGCCCTATGTGACGTTTTTAATCCCTATAGCGGCATTTTCCTACAAAAAAATTTTTATAAGTCTGATTGCCCCCATACCGGGTTTAGGGAGCCCTATAGTGGTGTTTTTAAGCCCTATAGTGACATTTTTAAGCCCTATAGCGGCATTTTCCTGCAATTTTTTTTTTTATAAGTTTGATTACCTCATACCAGGTTTAGGGAGCCCTATAGTGGCATTTTTAAGCCCTATAGTGACATTTTAAAACTCGATTTCCATAAAATCGAGTTCCATGCAATTTTTTTTAAAGTTTGATCGGGCATAACTCGATTTTCTACAAATTGAGTATTTCATTGAAACTCGATTTTAAGGTAATCGAGTATCGAAACAGGAGCATATCCCTATGTAGTTTCAAAATATGGGCATATTGTCAAAATTTTTAAAAATTAAGGGCAAAAGGCCAGAATGTCCACAGAACCGGTTTATTTTATGTGAGTTGCTGTCGTGATTTCTTGAGAGTTCGTGCCATGATGCAGCCATAGATCGGTCAAAAGATTAATCATGTATTCTAATATTCGTGCCATGTGGCGAGTTATACGTTTGGAGGGTGAGATATATCTCCCCCTTAAATTGTTCAAGAGTTTTTTTTTCTTAGAAAATACTAAGTCACAATCAGGAGATAGTATATCATGTTTCAGGTGTATATATCATCTCTCTCACAATAGCTAGGTCCCACAACAGTTGGGTCCCAACTGTTGTGAGAGAGATGGCATATACACCCGAAACATAATATAATTTTTCCACAAACAGCTGGGTAGTTTATTTTACAAATGATTGATGTATTAAGTGATTATTAGTAAGTAAAAAATTAATGTTAGTGTTGGACTCAGATAGGAACCAATAATAATTTGCTAAACCAATAACTTATAAAAATGTTGTAAAATAATTTGTGACTAAATCATTACACATTTATCATAATTCTTATGTGGTTAATTGTAAGTGAGTGCTTATCACTTTCATATAAATTCATCATTTTTTTTTTCAAATAATACATCAAAATTGAGATAAAAATTATGACATAAGAGCTCATAAACTTTGTCAATATTTAATAGTTGAGACGCAATGATCTCACGATGAAAAAAAATGTGTATTTTATTTTTAATTTTTTTCTATTAAAGTGTTTTACGGTATATACATTAGAACATTGAGTTGGGTTCAACTTCATTCTAGAATATTTATATTGACACATGAAAAATAACTTTTTCAGGCCAAATATGCTTAATCCCACACCCCCCCCCCCCCCCCCCCCCCCAAAAAAAATCTACATAATTATATATTAACAATCAATTAGCCAAAAAGAAATCAACTCTAGTGTCTTTTATAAAAACAGAGAACAATTTACTTTTAATTAGAAATGCAAACAAGCCGAACTTTATTGAATAGTGCATATTTGAGCTTAGCTCATTAGTAAAAGTCAAAAGCTCAAGCTTGACTTGAGCTTGAGCTTGAGACGAGCCTAAAATAATGTTTAAGCTGGAGTTTTGCTTGCCTTGCCTTGATTAATTAGTCAAACCAAGTTCAAGCTTAATATCAACCTCAAACTCGAGCTCAGGTTAAGCTTTTAAACTTGAGATCCAACAAAATTACATTATCAAATGCTTAAATCTCCAAAATCAAGCAAACAAATTACAACTTTATCATGCTTATAGGCCCACCTACTATATTAATCATTGTTCAAATTACAACTTTATATAATTAAATCCATCCATTCATCCTTCATTGTCTATAACTTTATCAATTGTTCAAGATACAATTTTACATCCACCTTAGACGGTGAAAAACTAGAAAAAAAAACTTCTTGTAACTATTTTGAATGGGAAAGAACTAACATGTTTCATAACTTTGCATTAGATGGTAGATGGGGAAGGACTATATGTCTAAAGTGGTGCTTGGTCAATTTAGAGGGAATGAAAAAAATAAAGGTAATAGATAGTGATTCCTTGTGGGTAATTTTATTATTAAGATATAAATAACGAGTTTATTTACCAAACACATATCAAACTTATAAATGAGTTTATGCTCGACTTGTTTTGTATAGAGCATTATAACTCACAAACTTGTGCATGAACAAATTTTTTGCTTGGGCTCAACTTGTTTATTAAACAAGCTTAAACTAAAATAAACGAGTTTTTTATCAAGCCAAGACCGAGTTTTTTATGAATGGCATGGTTCATTTATAGCCCTTCTCTCTCTCTCTCTCTCTCTCTCTCTCTCTCTCTCTCTCTCTCTCTCTCTCTCTCTCTCTCTCTCTCTCTCTCTCTCTCCGCGCATCAACTATGAAGGTGGACAAAGAAGCAACTTGGTTCTCAACTATTGCACTGTAGTCATCCTTGTCCTTGACAGAAGCAGAGAAAGTGACAATGAAGAAATCCTCATCCTAGATGAAACAGCTCACCACTACCTCGTATGACAATGGGAGATCAAGGGTTTTCTCTTTTTTGAATATTTTCTCTATGATGTGAGTTGTTGTGTATAGAGATTTGGATGTAGGTTGTTATTGTTATTTCTTGAATGGTGAAGGAAGAGAGATTTGGATTTGGGTTGCTAATTCTGTGTGTGAAGAGAAAGAAACTGATAAAATTTAATTTTTTTTAAATAAAATTGATAAGGAAATAAAGAGTTTTTTTTTTTTTTTTTTACAAGATAGAATTATATTTTAACCTAATCTAAGTGTATATGTGTGTGAAGCTCCCTCTTGGAGACTTAAACCCCCGGCCCGGCCCTTGCCCCCCCCACACCTCACAAGCATTTATACTTGTGGAGTGACCATCGCACTAAGGATGTGCGGTGGTGGAAATAAAGAGTTAAATGTGAATGTTTTGAAAAGTGCTTACTCTTAAAATAGATAATAGAAAATATTATTTTATATTGAAAGGAATATATTTTTTATCATGGTTAGAAATATACTCTATCCTTACCCCTGCCCCCGAGGTGTTAACCTCAGAAACAAACAAACACAACCAACCCCCGCCACATCCACACACACACCACACACCCCCCCCCCCCCCCCCCCATCTCTTGCCATTACCCTAGAGATGTCTTGGCATATTGAAAATTGACAATACTAACGTAATCGCTCTTTTATTTTTAATTTTTCTTTCAGTCTATGCACGGAGATCATGCAGTCATGACGCTGTACATAGACATTACATTAAAAAAATAAATTCAAAAGATATCACATATCATGACTGTGTCCTTGCCTATTTTGGGAGGTTGTGGCTTGTTCTAAAAAAAAAAACAATTTAACACACACACATATGAATTCAAATTACGCTTAATATAACTTTAAGCATTATTACACCACTTAATAGCATTTTATTGAAAGCAAATTTTGATAAATCCACTGCTAGATTAGATCTTTTTCTTATACTCTACACGCATACAAAATTTCAAGATAATCTAAGGTCAATAACGATATCATTGATTAAGTATTTAAATGTCAAATTTGTATATTTAAATTGTGCATAAAAGATTGTTTCCAGGTTGAATAATAAAATATAGCATTCAATTAGTATGAAATTTGATATATGTGTTAATAATATAGAGAATATGTAATCCAACAGTTGGATATTATATATATAATATTATTTTGGTTCTTAAATTTTATCAAAAATTTGTTTTTAGTTCTTAAACTTTAAAAAAAATTTCCCTAAACCACTAAAAAAAAGTTATATTTTTATTCCTATTTTTTTCTTTAAACTATTAAAAAAATTCTTTACAAAATTTATGTATGAAAAAAAATAATTTTTTAAAGTTTAAGAACTAAAAACAAACTTTTTAATAATTTAGAGATGAAAAGTATTTTTTTTTTTTTTTGAAAAATTTAGGGATCAAAATTTATTTTACTTATTAAAAAAAATTTAAAAAGTTTGTGACTCTGTGTAAGGAAATTGCATCATGTGAGGGGAGGCTGAGCTTTCTCATGTGCAAGCAGTCAGCACACTGCAAATTGCAAAATTCGGGCAGCGAACAGGCTCTGGGTTCGTGCCTTAAACCCATGCGTTTCTGGGGCCCTTCTCAGTCCTGGTGGACGTTCTGTTTTACATTAGATTCTCAGTCCTCTTTCTGGTTGTACACTTGTACTTCATTTACAATTTACGTCGCCACTTTACCGACGTTAAGCTATGTTTAAATATCACTTATTTGTTAAAAATTAAAAATTTATTACTGAAAACACTATAGTAAAATAATTTTTAAAAATGTAAATAGTACTGTAGGACCCAAAAATATATTGGTATGTGCGTTTTTGTGTTTTTGGCTGGGTCGTGAATAGTGCCATGAAACCCAACAAAAAAGGCAAACGCTATAAACCCTAGGTTTAACGCTATCCAAACTCATGCTAAAGTTATGATTGAAGTTATTTACTTTTTCTTTGATCTGATTTGATTGTAAGTTCTTTACAAATCCACCGAATTGAATTTCGTTGCCTTTTTTTTTGAAAAAAAGAAGTCATATAAAAAAATTGCACGAAATTTGGGGTGCATTTGTTTCAACCTAAAATGTATTTTGAACAAAAATAAATTCTAAAAAAAGCAATTTATTAGTGTAATCATTTGGAATACTCATTTGGAATAATTTTTTTTTTATCTGTATAGTTGGTGATAAAAATATTTCAAAAACAAACTGAAAATAGCACTATTATAACCCAAACTCATTATACACAACCAGTAATTTCACATAACAACGAAGTTTCAAATTTTAAATAGATCAAACATATCAACACCTTGATATGCGACAATGTAGTGCGAGTGGAGGAGGGGAGGTTGGTTCGCTACAAGGGTGTGTAAAGCAATGATATTCGATATATGACAATGAGGACTGAGGAGCAGTGATAAAGATGCTTCATGACTGTTTATTAGGAGTGAGATTCAACAGTGACTTGGCTTGGTTGTGTCAGTGGAGAGCATCATGGTTAGGTTCTTTGGTCACAGTTGATCGCAACTGAGATCTATTTAGTGAGAAATTATTCAGTCCTCTTGGAGGACCACATCAGCAGTAGTCCGTGGTCCTCCACTCAGATGATAAAAACAATTTATTCCCTAGTGGCTTACATTTTGTGGTCATAGTAATATCTTTTCAATGCAATATTATTTAAATGACTAATGTGTTGTTGTTGTCATTTTTATTTATTTATTGTGGGGACGTAATTTGAGTCCCTAGCCCAAAAGATAAATGAATTTAGGCTCAAAAAGCCCAATACAATGAATTTGTAAAGACTGAGTTGGAAAACTGGGATTTAATGAATCAGACCACAAGTAAAGTGAATTCAGATGACAAGAAAATGAAGATAAACTGGTTTATCTTAAATAAAATCGTCATTGACACAGTCCGATGAGATCAGTTCTTATAAATTCCTCTCAAGTTTGATTATAAGTTCAATTCTTGATTGCTACAGTGTTATTCTCTTAATTTCTTGATCCCCCTCTCTCATTGCCTCCTTCCTATCTTATACTATGCCTTATCCTTCATCTTTGCCCTCCACGTGTAGATTAGATTGCTGGTGTTGATACCTGTCACATCAACAGCTTCCTGAAGTCTCTAGAGAGTAGCTATAAGGCTGAAAACTACTATTCAGGTATCACTTCCTCATTAATGCGGCCAGAGAATTAGCTGCAAAGCATTCAATGCGGTGGTAACAGATTTCCCTTAGATATTTCCCACCTCCTAGTTGTCCTATACGTTCATGACGTATAACGTTATCACTAGAATTTCCTGGATGGTCACCCTGGATGACGAGACACTCTTTATGACCCCTGTTTCGCTTAGCCGAGGAGATACTCCTCCTTGGCTTACATCTGTACATTATACATCTATACATTGGGCCTATGGCCCAAGTCGAGGATTAGGACTAGCCCAAGGAGAAAGAATCTCCATCGTTAGAGACCGTGTTAACTAATAAAAGAGTTGGTTTTGGCCATAAAAGCTCAGCGAGATAAGTCGAGGATAAATGTCTCCTCGGAAGATAACTTCCTAGAAAGTTCTGTCGGTACGAATAGACATTGTGGAGACATCACACCGAGAGAAGGCTTCAGATATCTTAGGAAGAAAACTGTCACCACCGCATTTAATGTTCAGCAACTACTTTCCTGGCTGCATTAATGTGGAGAAGACCCCTGAACAGTACAAAGTTGGCTACTTCAAAGCCTACACAACCAGAGAAGGTGTCTAATGGGACAAGCACTCAAGTGGTAATGCAGGTGATCAACAAGTGTAAGATCAAAATGCTTTAGAAGTAGATATATAAGGAGAGAGGTCCTTCATAGAAAGGGGATCAGAAATCAGAAGGAAAAACACTATAGCATTCAGGAATCAAACTTGTAACCAAATTTGAGGATAATAAACAAGAATAGTTCATCTCGGATCTTGCCGAGGACTGTTTTTTCTTCAATATAATCCTACTTCTGTTCATTCTCCTACTTGAATCTATTCCAATGTTTATTTGATAAACTATAGCCCAGTTTTTTAACCCATTCTCTATAAATTTATTGTTTTGGGCTTCTTGGGCTTAAGTCCTTTCACGTAGTGGATTCACCGCCCGAATCAGGTCCTCACACTATTTATTAATAATTTAAAATTTTCACCATTGATTATACAATCTTATTATTCTTAACATGTATGTCAAATTTCATTAATAATATATTATGTACGATTCAATTAATTTACTCATATTTTTAACCATACTTTTAAAATATAACAAACTTGAAATTTAAATTTTTTTGCATGCGTGGAGGTATAAGAAAAAATATATAATCCATCGGTAGATTTGTAAATTAAAAAAAAAATCAATTAAATTTTTTTTGTTAGTTTAAAATTACAAAAAAAAATTTACACCTAGTATAAAATTATTGAATGGTTTCATATTTCAAAAAACTACACCTGTTATAACTTAAACTCAACCCTATATATTTTTATGGATCATGTTAATGAGTGCCCTTAGGATAATTGTTAATAAACAATTAATATTCAAAAGAAAGCATGCATACTGCCCATACTAGTAGAAGCCAAGCTAAAGGTAAAAGCCATGTCTCTCAGGAAGAAAATGCCAGGAATATGCAGAAGGAGATTGATCACCTAAGGAGAAGCCTGCGCCATGAACGACGAAGGCGAGCCTCACCAGATCATGACTTCTCTTCTGATGTGAGAAGGATACTAACTACAAGCGCAGGTCGAGAACTCCCCCTAGCAAGACTTTCTCGTATGATGAGGCCTTTCATCATGAGCGTAGAAATAGAAAGTCGTCCTCAAACGGCCTAAAAAACGATGCTATGAGTAGAGCGCTGAACCAGATTGCAAAGTCTCCTTTTTCACGCTGGATTGAAAGAGGGAGACTCCCTCAGCGATTTTCTCAACCTACGTTCACCATGTATAATGGAAGAACAAACCCTGTAGAGCACATAAGCCACTTTAATCAAAGGATGGCTACACATTCCAAAAATGAGCATTTGATGTGCAAGGTATTCCTATCTAGTTTAGGCCCAGTGGCGATGAAATGGTTTGATAGCTTGAGGGTAAGTTCCATTGATTCTTTCAAAGAACTCACTCAAGCATTTGGATCCAGATTCATTACGTGTAGAAGGGCTCATCGGCCTTTAGCTTCTTTGTTGTCTTTGTCCATGAGAGAATGAAAGACCTTGAAGACGTATTCGAACAGATACTGGGAGATGTTCAATGAGATAGATGGTGATTTTGATGACTTGGCCATTAGCACTTTTAATCTCGGCCTACCTACCAAGCACGGTTTAAGGAAGTCTCTGACAGGGAAGCCTATTTCGAATATACGTCAACTCATGGATCAGATTGATAAGTACAAAAGGGTTAAGCAGGACCAGTAGTAAGAAAAGGGTAAGGTTATCCATTAAGGGAGGAGGGATTTCAGGTCGGATCACTACAACAGTAACAGGCCCCGGAAAGATTTTGTTGGGCAATCATCACCTTCAATTCCTCAAGTTGTAATTATCGTGTTTAAAGAGCCAGTGCATCAAGTTTTAGAGAAAATCAAGAATGAGCCATACTTCAAATGACTGAATAAGATGAGTGGGGATCCCTTAAGACGTAATCAGAGCCTTCATTGTCAGTACCACCAAGAGCGAGGACATACCACCAAGGACTGCTTAACGTTGTGGAGTCATTTGGAGCAATTGGTCAAGGAAAGGAAATTACAGCATCTCTTGTATTGCCCTAATGGTCAGGGTGATCAGCTGAGGTCTAGGACCCAGGGAATGCTTCTTCAAGGCCCCCAATAGGCACAATTAATGTCATTTTTGCTGCACCTGGGAGGACTGGTTCACAGCCCTCCAGGGTGATGTTTATGGCTCGAATATAAGCCGAGGATACTACCTTTGGGCCGAAGAGGGCCAGAGTAGAAATTCAACAAGCGATGAGTTTTTCAGATGAGGACAAGGTAGGGACCATTTAGCCACATGATGATGCTTTGGTGATAACCCTCAGGATAGGTGGGTATGATGTAAAAAGGGTGATGGTAGACTAGTGCAGTTGTGTGGAAATCGTGTATCCTGATCTATATAAAGGGCTGCATCTAAAACCCGAGAATCTGACCACCTATGATTCCCCTTTGGTGAGTTTTGATGGGAAGGTAGTTATCCCAAATGATTAAATCAGGTTATTAGTGCAGGCAGACTCGAAGAGAGTAAAAGTGGACTTCATAGTGGTAGACGCATACTCCCCCTACATGGCCATCGTAGCTAGGCCTTGGCTTCACACTCTAGGGGCTGTATCTTCAACCCTACATCAAAAAGTAAAATATCCATCAGGAGATCGGATTGAGGAATTGGTAGGGGACCAATCCGTGGCTTGGCAGTGCCTTGTGTCAGCCATCTCACATCAGTCAGCACTTGAGTCTTTGGCCTCAATAAATGAAGGTTTATAGCAGTCAAAGTTTATGGTCCTATCTGATAAGGAGATGGCCGAGGATGCCAAATGTGAAAATTTATAGAAATTTATCATAGGTGACGATCCAAAGAAGTTTTTTCAGGTTGGAATTCAGCTACCCCTCCAAGAAAAAGAGGAGTTGGTAGAATTTCTTAAGAAGAATATTAATGTGTTCGCTTGGGACGCCTACGAAGCTCCGGGGGTGGATCTGAACCTCATCTGCCACCATTTGAATGTCAACCCAACTGTTACCCCGAAGAAACAACCTCCTCGGCGTTCGTCTAAAGAACATTCTGATGCTGTCAAGAACGAGGTGATGAAACTTAAACGAGCTGGGGCTATTAAAAAGGTTTTTTTTATCCTGAATGGATGGCTAATACAGTGGTAGTAAAAAAGAAGAATGAAAAATGGCGCGTATGTGTAGATTTTACTGACTTGAATAAAGCCTTCCCAAAGGACCCTTTCCCTATGCCTCGAATTGATCAGCTGGTTGATGTAACTGTAGACCATTCTCGGATGAGTTTTCTAGATGCCTTCCAAGGGTATCATCAGATACCTTTAGCTTCGAGTGACCAGGAAAAGACAGCTTTCGTCACTCCTACTGGAAATTACCATTATAAGGTGATGCCTTTTGGTTTAAAAAACGCAGGGGTTACCTATTAGAGAATGATGACCAAGATGTTTGAGCCTCAATTAGGAAAAAGCATGGAAATTTACATCAATGATATAGTGGTTAAGAGCAAAGTAAAGTCTGACCATATTGTTGACCTTAGAAATACTTTGACAGTTTACGGAAGCACAAGCTATGTCTTAATGCTTCTAAATGTTTATTTGGGGTCGGGTCAGGGAAATTCTTAGGCTACATGGTTACTCACCATGGAATTGAAGTCAACCCTGACCAGATTAAGGCGATTAACAGCCTGCAACCACCTCGGAATCCCAAGGAAGTTCAAAGGCTTACAGGAATGATTGCCACCCTAAACCGATTCATCTCACGGTCAACTGATAGATGTAGACCTTTCTTTCAATTATTGAACAAGTGGAAGGGGTTTGAATGGACCAAAGAATGTGCCCTGGCTTTCCAGAAATTGAAAGAATATCTGTCTCGGCCTCCCATTATGTCTAAACCCGAGATAGATGAGGTATTGTATGCCTACATCGCAGTCACCTCCCACTCAGTGAGTCTTGTGCTAATACGTGTTAATGATGGTGTACAAAGACCAGTTTATTACGTGAGTAAGTCATTGCATGAGACCGAGGTCTGTTACTTACCATTGGAGAGGGCTATTTTGGCTGTAGTGCATGCTACGCGTAAACTTCTCCACTATTTTCAGTCGCATACAGTTATTTTCCTAACCCAGCTTCCGCTTAAATCTCTGCTACAGTGTGTTGATTACACAGGAAGAATTGCTAGGTGGGGTACGATTTTAGGGGTTTTTGACATCAAATACCACTGTTTTAAAAACGGACCGGACCGGCCGGTCCGACCGGTTCAACCGGGAACCGGGGGCCAATCCGGTCCAGTTAAAAGCTCCAAAACCGGTCAATAACCGGTCAACAATCGGAAAACCGGCCAAAAACTGGTCAAAAACCGGGGTTGAACCGAAAATTACAAAAAAAACGATTCTATGACCGGTTCGGTTTTTAAAACCATGTCAAATACATGCCATGCACCTCTATCAAGGGTCAGGTTCTTGCCGACCTCCTTGCTGAGTTTGCTGAATCCTCGGAAGAAGAAAAGATAGAAGAATAAAACATGGATGAAAAATCGGTTGGAATGATCTCCGTACAAGAACTTGCACCCTGGAAAGTCTATATTGATGGGGTAGCGAACCATAGGGGGTCTAGAGTGGGGCTAGTCTTGATATCCCCAGAGAGCATTACGATTGAAAAATCCTTAAGATTGGGATTCTCGACTACAAACAATGAACCTGAATATGAAGCCTTGCTGGAAGGGATAATCATGGTACAAAAAATGGGTGGAAAAGCATTGGAATTGATCTCTGATTCAAGATTGGTCGTAGGCCAAGTCCAAAGGGAGTTGGAAGCCAAAGATCCTAGAATGCAAGGGTACTTAAATTAGGTTAGACATTTACAGTCTAAATTCAAATCTTTCAATTTATCACAAGTCCCTAGAAATAAAAATACACATGCGGATTCTCTTGCTACATTGGCAACCTCCTCGGCACAAAGTCTACCTCGGGTAATTCTCATAGAAGACTTATGTAGACCTATCGAGGCAGGAAAAACCGTAGCTCATATTCATCAAATAAGAGCGGCTCCTAGCTAGATGGACCCTATTGTTTTGTTCCTTAAGGAAGACGTTTTGCCAGAAGATAAGTCCGAAGCTGACAAAGTACGAAGAAAAACTCCTCGGTTTGGGTTATCTGAGGATCAGAAGTTGTATAAAAGGTCTTTTTCTGGCCCGTATCTGCTGTGTATACATCTAGAAGGAGTTGAGATAATTCTGGAAGAATCGCATGAGGGAATTTGTGGAAGCCATACTGGAGGAAGGTCTTTATCACATAGGGCTATTACGCAAAGCTACTGGTGGCCGAGGATGCAGAAAGAAGGAGAGGATTATGTAAAGAAGTGTGACCAGTGTCAGAGGTTTGCCCTTAATATTCACCAACCTGGTGGAGTCCTCAATCCTCTTTCTAGTCCTTAGCCTTTTACTCAGTGAAGTTTGGATATTGTTGGCCCTTTCCCTAAAGCAGCAAGGAATAAGAGATATTTATTAGTCGGCACAAATTACTTTACCAAATGGGTCGAAGCTAAACCATTGGCCAATATTAGGGACGTGGATGCCAAATGGTTTATTTGGAAAAACATCGTAACTAGGTTTGAATTCCGTTGCACCCTCGTCTCGGACAATGGTTTGCAATTTGATAGCAAGGCCTTTAGGAGATATTGCTGCGACCTAGGTATAACAAATAGATATTCCAACCCAGCATATCCACAGGGGAATGGGCAAGCTGAAGCTGTCAATAGAGTCATAGTAAGTGGACTCAAAAAGACGCTGGATGATGCAAAATGGAAATGGGTTGAAGAACTGCCAATGACTTATAGACTTACCGGACCACGCCTCGAAGATCCACAGGAGAAACGCCTTTTTCAATGACGTATGGGGCCGAGGTTGTTATTCCTTTGGAAAATGGATTTCCCACCCTAAGAACAAGTTCATTTACTCCGAGCAGCAACGATGAGTTATTGGAGAAAAGTTTAGATTTAATCAAAGAACGAAGAGAAAACGCCGTGGTCCAGTTGGCATATTATCAACACAAACTCGAGCAAGAGTACAATGCTAACGTAAAGCTAAGGCCGCTGACAGTGGGAGATTTGATTTTAAGAAAGGATGTAGAAGCTGCCAAGAACCCAGCATGAGGGAAGTTAGGACCCAATTGGGAGGGCCCATATCGTATAACGTCAATGGCTGGAATAGGCACATATTATCTTGAAAACCTGGAGGAAAAAGCTGTACCTCGTCCCTGTAATGAAAATAATCTTAGAAGATATTATTATTAATACATGTTTTTCTTCATCTTCTTTGGGCTTATTATAGTACTCATCTGTCGACTTTGCCGTTATTATAAGTATATCAAACAGAACCTTGGTCATGCCTGACTCCTCGAACCACATACCTTGGAAAATTGATATCTTTTAAATAATTTTCTAAGTGTTAAACAGAACCTCAACTATGTATGGTTCCTCAAACCATCTGCTTTAGGAAAATTAACACGTTATGACATCTATAAGTGTATCAAACAAAACATTGGTCATACTTGGCTCCTCGGACCACATACCTTGGAAAAATTGATATCTTTTAAATAATTTTCTAAGTGTTAAACAGAACCTCAGCTGTGTCTGGTTCCTCAAACCATCTGCTTTAGGAAAATTAACACGTTATGACATCTATAAATGTATCAAACAGAACCTTGGTCATGCCTGGCTCCTCAGACCACATACCTTGGGAAAATTGATATCTTTAAATAATTTTCTAAGTGTTAAACAGAACCTCAGCTATGTCTGGTTCCTCGAACCATCTGCTTTGGGAAAATTAACGCATTATGACATCTATAAGTGTATCAAACAGAACCTTGGTCATGCCTGGCTCCTCGGACCACATACCTTGGGAAAATTGATATCTTTTAAATAATTTTCTAAGTGTTAAACATAACTTCAGTTATGTCTGGTTCCTCGGACCATCTGCTTTGGGAAAATTAACACGTTATGACATCTATAAGTGTATCAAACAGAATCTTAGTCAGGCTTGGATCCTCGGATCACATACCTTGGGAAAATTGATATCTTTTAATTAATTTTTTAAGTGTTCAACAGAACTAAGTCATATTAGGTTCCTCGGACCATAAAACTCAGTGGAAATTAATACACTATGGCATCTATTGGAGTGTCAATCAGGCATTAGCTCAAACATTAAAAAGAGGCAAACTCCTAATTCCTTTCTTAGGTCACATGGTTTGTTATCACCCAATAAAGATGTAAACTAAAGTTCATGAGCATCACTTAAAGCATTTTGGGGTGCCCTGGACTTGACTGTTGTTTGATCAACGCTTGAATATTTTTTCTTAAGGTTCAAAAACTTGTTAAAGTTGGTAAACCCAAGGTAAGTATTGACAATACTATGAGTTTAATAGTCTTGGTCTACTCTGATTCTCAATTAAAAATATGTGAAAATTGTATTTTCCTTTATGTAAGCAACCTCACATTCTTATAACATATGGCTATGTTCAATTGAGGAATAATCAAAATGAAAAGTGCATAAGTGAAGAAATTAACTCGTATAAATTTGGGAAAGTAAAGTGCACATTTCATTAAAATATGTCTTCAAGAAAGGAAGTTACACTACAAAAATTGCAATTACATGATAAAAATAAGGATTCATCGTTTCAACTTTATCTGAAGCCCAGCTTTAGAGGTCTTGTCAGCTTGACTAGCTGCTTCAGTAGGAGTCACCTTCTCTTTCTCTTTAGGATCTTCCTTGGCAGGCATGGTGACTGAAGCTAAGTCCATTTCAAAGCTTTGGGAAGCTATCCCATCTTGTGGAATTTCTATATTTTTATCCGAGGGCCTACCCACATCGGAGGAGGTTTCCTTGGGAGCTTCAGATTCTTTTACTTGCTCCTACTGGTTAGGAAGAGGAAAATCTTGAGGCTGTGTCTCTCCAACAGGGTCAGCAACTGTAGAAGCTGCTTCACCTTGAATGGAAGGAAGGTCCGAGGCTCATATAGCTGGAGGATAGTAAATTCTCTCTAGTCTTCTCAGTTCAGAAGAAGCCTCAACCCCAGCTTGATTGAGTGCTTCATTCCAAGTCTGAGCACAGTAGGTTCGACGCACTGCTGGGACCTCTGCCCTAAGGGTTTCCTCGGTCTCGGCCACTCTGATGTCATAACCATGTTGCTCAGCCCCATCCCTAGCCTTCTCAGCCTCCTTTCTTGCTTTCTCAGCCTCGTCTTTGGCTTTCTCGACCTGATCTATCTACTTTTGGATTTCAGCTAATTTCTTCTGAAAGGCCGCTGTTTGCTCTTTAGAAGAAGCCAACTATTCCTTGGCATCACGCAAGAGTAGCCTTTGATTCTCAGCCTGCTATTGAGCGCTCTCCAGAGCCAAGTCAACACTTTTTTCTTGCTCGTTCTTCCTCTGTCAGTTTTTTCCTTAAGTCCTTGTTTGATTGGTCGGAGATATTAAATGACTCCACAGCTGCCACGCGCCTAGACCTCTCATCGTCCAGCTGCCGATAGCAGGAATTAGTTATCTCCTCAACCCTGAAAGTACTTGGACAGCTTGACAGAAAAGGGTGGTCACCTTTTGAAGTTAAATAAATAAATAAATAAGGGAGCTGCATACCATGCCCAGATATCTTTTAAGGTATCCTTTGGGATTGGAACACCCTCGGGAACGATGAATCCTTCAAAAGCCACACTAATGTGGGGAAGACAAGGATCCTTGGCTTTTATTACACATTTGGGTGCTTGGAATCCAAGGGAAATAAGTTTGTACCCGAGGATTATGTGTGCTGCTCGTAATTGACCGTCGGCTTCATTGACAATCACCTCGGATCGAAGAATTTTGTCTAGACTCGCTCTGTTGACTAAGTTGAGCCGAGGTTTGGTAGAACGTCTATTTGCAAAATTATTAAAACGGAAAGAAAATTTGTTAGAAGCAGAGATAGTGTGAAGTAAAAGGGAAATGTAAGCTAAGATGCATAAATTTACGACTAGACCCCCACCTGGTGTTCCCTCTTTAGTCAGACAGGGTAAGCCATCATGCCATTCCCCATAAAAGATTAAAAAATCCTCCTTTAACCCCTTGTTTGAGGTGGGGAGGCATTAGATTAACCTTACTTTGGGATACCTTGACTTAAGGTAATATCCCTGCTCCTTTAAATGATGTAGGTTGTATACCCAGTTGATATCATGATGTGTCAATTCTAGGTTCAGTTTCTCAATTAGGGCTTTTATACTCCCTAATACTCTGAACATATTGGGGGCGCATTGGGTGGGGGATAGTCTAAAGAACCTAAGGTAGTTTCTTGTGAAATTACCCATTGGGATGGTCATTCCTCCCTCTATGAAGGCGATCATTGGAATGACCACCTCCCCCTCTTTCCTATCGTCTGCCCATTCCCCTTGGGCAGCGTATCTCATGCCCACTGTTGGTGGGATCCTGTACTTAGCTCTAAATCTCTCCCTATCCTCCTCGGATTCGACTAAACACTTGAACCTACCCATTTTCTAAGATGTTTTGAAGAGAAATCAACGAGTTTGAAACGAAAATTAGAACCGAGAAGAAAAAAGTATGATGAAAAGAGAATGTATGGAAAGAAACAAAACTAAGAGGGTTTGAGGAAACTTACAGGTTTAAAAAGAAGGTCCGCGGACAAATTTTTGGTATTTGTAGATGCACGAGGAAGTGAGAGAGAGTGACGGGTTCAATGTATGAGCTCTAAAATTGTGTGATTGATGGAAATAGAGAAAGAAATTGATTTGAGAAGCTATTTATAATGGCACTGAAGTTACAAGCGGGAAAATTCCCGCTCGTAACCCCAGGAAATTCTCCACCGTTAGATTTGCATCGTGCCATTGAACGTGGGGGACAAAAGCGCCGTCAAAATTTAATGAGGACACACTCAAGATGCCGAAGCGTCAGAAGCGTGCCTTGAGCAGGTAAAAAGGCATTTGGGAGTTCGTATAGACAGGGTGTAACCATAAACAAGATGGGCTGACGAAATCAAAATCCTTCTTTCCTCCCGAGGAGTCGAAAAATAAGATTTTGAGGGGCTATTGTAAGGATATTAGGCCCGGAAGTCCATTATACATCTGTACATTGGGCCTATGGCCCAAGTCGAGGATTAGGACTAGCCCAAGGAGAAAGAATCTCCATCGTTAGAGACCGTGTTAACTAATAAAAGAGTTGGTTTTGGCCATAAAAGCTCAGCGAGATAGGCCAAGGATAAATGTCTCCTCGGAAGAGAACTTCCTAGAAAGTTCTGTTGGTACAAATAGACATTGTGGAGACGTCAGAAAAGGCTTCAGATATCTTAGGAAGAAAACTGTCACCATCGCATTTAATGTTCAGCAGCTACTTTCCTGACTGTATTAATGTGGAGAAGACCCCTAAACAGTACAAAGTTGGCTACTTCAAGGCCTACACAACCAGGGAGGGTGTCTGATGAGACAAGCACTCAAGTGGTAATGCAAGTGATCAACAAGTGTAAGATCAAGATGCTTTAGAAGTAGATATATAAAAAGAGAGGTCCTTCATAGAAAGGGAATCAGAAATCAGAAGGAAAAACACTATAGCATTCAGGAATCAAACTTGTAACCAAATTTGAGGATAATAAACAAGAATAGTTTACCTCGGATCTTGCCGAGGACTGTTTTTTCTTCAATATAATACTACTTCTGTTCATTCTCATACTTGAATCTATTTCAATGTTTGTTTGATAAACTATAGCCCAGTTTTTCAACCCATTCTCTATAAATTTATTGTTTTGGGCTTCTTGGGCTTAGGTCCTTTCACGTAGTGGATTCACCGCCCAAATCAAGTCCTCACACTATTTATTAATAATTTAAAATTTTCACCATTGATTATACATTCTTATTATTCTTAACATGCATGTCAAATTTCATTAATAATATATTATGTATTATTCGATTAATTTACTTATATTTTTAACCATACTTTTAAAATATAACAAACTTGAAATTTAAAATTTTTTTGTTAGTTTAATATTACAAAAAAATTTACACCTAGTATAAAATTATTGAATGGTTTCATATTTCAAAAAACTACACCTCCTATAACTTAAACTCAACCCTATATATTTTTATGGATCATGTTAATGAGTGTCCTTAGGATAATTGTTAATAAATAATTAATATTCAAAAAAATATTAATACCACTTTTATGAGAAATTAAAAAAAAAATGTCAAAATTTTAATTACTTTATTTTTTTTCATAAAAATTATGTTAAAATAATTCACTAAGAAATTTCTTTAGAACATCCGACAACATTAAGGCTTCCATATTTGTTCAGTACTGCACTAGTGTCTAGTGCCCTACATAATGTATTATTGCTTTTTCAAGAAGTTCGTGTTGGATGTGCGCTGTCAAAAAGAAGTACAGCAAATTAACGATGACACCTTTTTCAGTTTTTGCTGAATATATTGGAGAATTATTTCTGAAGCTCATACAGGCACGGTTCCCAGAACCGCACGGTCCGACCACGGTTTGCACGGGTCCTGCTTTTGCTTTTTTCACCTAGAACTGTTCTTGAAGCTAAAAAAAACCGCAAAACTAAGAGGTTCGCAGTTTTTCCGGTCGGACCGTACAGTCCGGTCCGGATTTCACAACCATGCATACAGGTTCGTGCAGGAGAATTATTATATTTTGGGGTGGAGCTTCTGTCCAGTGGCACTGGCCACTGAACATGTTGCGACGCGGATATTTCGGATCGTGTATCAGAAAAAGAAAAAGGTTTTGGCTAAAATCAAAAACTAATCTTCTAAATTTCACATTTTATTATTTTAATCTTCTAAATTTCAGTTTTGTCATTTCAGTTTTCTATATTTTAAATTTTGTCAATTTGGTCCTCCGTTACCTTTTTGTTAAGTCTGCCGTTTACAAAACCAATATGACGCCGTTTTGGATGAATTTTTTTAATGTTTTAATTTAATTTTACTGAAAAATGTTAATTAAAAAAAAAGAAAAAAAAAAAAAAAAGAGAAGAGGATGTGTTAATGGCAATTCAACAACAGCCTCCTTAATCTCCTGAATCTGTGCATCCAAACCACCAATATCTGCATACGATTCCATGGGAGCTTTCTCAATTTTCATCACATAGGATCAACCTCATCTTGCAACAACCCCAGAACATAAGCACCTTGTTATGCATTAATATTGCACAACCAGGCTCCAGCTGATCCTTATCCACAAAAGACAAAATCCCTACATATTATTCCGACTCCACCGACTACGAAACAATCATGTGATTCTCATCTATGAGTTCTTCCAAATTTCCAACACTCATAGGTGAGCCTTTGAGATCATTGACTTTAGATTTGTCTTCCTCGGCTTTTTCCTCTTGAGGTTTGTGTCTTTCTTGGTTGCTCAATAACTCTTCCTTCATTAACAGATAGTCTTTGACACGCTCGAACTTTAGGAGTCAGAGACGGCACTTTATGTGTGGAGTAACGCCTGGAAGTCGAGAATCGGCATCTGGGCCTTTTTGTTTTCGTTGTTTGTGACCCACTCGAGCTGGTGGCGCCGCCAACTCGAATTTTTTCTCCTTCTTGTTGGATCCATTGGGTTTTCGATCACCTGGTAAGCCTTGCCAGTTAAGACTGCTCGGAGTTCCTTGACCCATAAGGTTGATTTGATTGTCTCAGAGACAAAGAAGCTAGATAGCGTTGTTGTACGTTGTTCCCTTAGTTTCTTTCTTTCTCTTCTTCTTCTTCTTTTTTTCTTTTTTTTTTTTTTTTAATTAACAATTTTCAGTAAAATTAAATTAAAATAATAAAAAAAATCATCCAAAATGACGTCGTTTTGGTTTAGTAAACAGCAGACTTAACAGAAAGGTAATGGATGACAAAATTTATAACATAAAAGACTGAAATGGCAAAATTTAAATTTAGAATACTGAAATGATAAAATGTGAAATTTAGAGAGTCAGAATTGAATTTTAGCTAAAGGCTTTTGTAAGACATTGCAATCCAATCACATCGATATCAGCTGGCCACTAGACACACAAGTCGGATCCTATATTTAGGACCGTATAACAGAAAAAGAAAAATGTTTTTGTAGTACATCGCAATCCAGTCAACATTGATATCAGCTGTGTGGAATCCGTGGACAGTGTTTTGGTGAGCCCATATCAGGATTGACCATTCATGTTCTCCGTTCTGGTTGCAAGAGTGTATGGTATATGATCTCATACGTCTGCCCATGAAAGATTTTCTCTCAAGGTGCTTTCAGATCAATAATTTACTAATTTGAATTTTGAAAATTTAAAATTAAAGTCCATTTTTTTATTTTGAATATTTATGTTTTAAATTTTTTAGTTTTGACCCTTCATTTTTAGTTCTATTTCCATATTAGTCATGCCGTCAATTTTTATTAATATTTGAGAGGTTCCTTTAATGTTTAACTATTTCATGAAAAATTTGCTCTAAAATACTATAGAATTAAGAATTTTCATTATTATTGAATGAAATCATATTATAATCCTATAGACAATCTTATTATTAACGAAAATAAACAGAAACAATATGAAAAATACTAATAGAATCAAACATGAATGTTCAAAATGAAAACAATATCAAAGGGGTGAAATGTGTATTTTATTAAATTCAAAACTGAAGTTCGTTTTTATTATCTTGGTTGAAGTTCTTTATAGGGATGGCAAAATTGGACACGACTCGCGAACCCAACATGACACGACACAAAATTAGCAAGTTATGAGTTGAGACTTAACAGGTTCGTGTCACATTTTGGTTGACATGGCTGACCCGTTTAATAAACGGGTTGGGTTAGTGTTTAACACATAGAACCCGTTTAACCCGTCTGACTCGTTTAATTAAATAACATTTTACCAATATATCCTTCAAACTCTAGGTATATAAACTTATTAGTTGTTGTGGTTTATTTTCTTTGACATTTTGTGATTGATTATTTGTGATATTGAGTTTGAGATATGCTTTAGTTTTGAATGATTATTTGTGATGCAATTACTCATTAATTTTGAATTTTATATTAAAAATATTTATTTGTTTGTTTTTTCATAAATTTTTTTTCTTCATTTTGATAAAATCTGATAAACAGGTTGACATGACTGACCCGTTTAATAAATGGGTCGTGTTAGGGTTGAGGAATCTTGACCCGTTTAATAAATATGTCGGGTTAGTGTTGACTTATATAGTCGAATACTCATGAGTTGACATGATACGAACCCGACACGCAAACACAAATTGCCACCCCTAGTTCTTTACAAATCAACTATATTTGCATGCCTAGACATGTTAGAGGTTTAGTGATGTGGTTGGATAATGGTTAATTTTTCAATAAAGGTTCGTGGACTTTCTTCTTTAAAAAGAAACAAATAAAAAATAAAAAACATACATTTGCATGCCTACCTGGTCACTTTCCTTTTACTGGGTTTTTCAATTGGGCTGCTTGAGCCCCAAGTGAATAATTACTTTGGGGCTTTATGCGCTTCTCAGTGTGATTCTGGGCACCTATTTGATTCGGCCTGTTATAATGGAACTTAAATGCTAATTTGGCAGGCCCGGCTATTGAGTTTGGGCTGGAATGGTGAACAATTACAATTTTTTGTTTAAATTGATAAAAGATAGCATGTGAAGAAAATGAATAATGTGAGAAAAAACGAATTTCTAAAAAAATCTTTTTCCCTGAAAGATTACCCATAAAAAAATAGCTGAATACAACATTTCCATGCATCATGTCGCATTCATATTTAAGGGCTTATCTTAGTATTTTCACAAGATCATGCACTTTCATGCATAATAACAATGTTCATGCAATTTTAGGATCAGGAACATATTTATGCCTGAAATATGATAATTCTTCATTTCGTAGTGTTTTTAGAATTACATTTCTTTTTATGTTTACGTCAATTCCAATTTTTTAAATCCTTTATTATGTATCAACAGGTAATTTGTGCGTTAAATGAGTAAATTATTTTTATTGGTGATAGACCAATTTTTGGACCAAACAAGCAGTACCTATACATTCCCACTCCGCAACTTACTATCTAAATTTAGTTTGACGACATATATAGATTTTATACATGTAATTTTATTTTTATAGTATTTTTATTAAATTATAACAAAGAAATTGCGTTTTGCGCTTTTATTTTTCTTTATATTTGTAATAATTCAAGAAAAAACCCTAGTCATATTTGCGCTTAGACATAAGGATGACAATTTAAACTTGCACTCGCAAGTACCCGCCTCACCTGTCCATAATGGACAAGTTTTACCTGCCTTGCATGACAAATGGGGGCAGGGATGGGGATTAATATTTTTCCCTAAACCCGCCCCACGCCCTCCGCATTTATATTTAAATAATTAAATAATATTTTTATAGGTTTTTTTTATAAGACATACATATGTTATTTTAGCCTTCTAACTTTAAATTTATGATGTTTATTTTTATATTGTATTATTGAATTTATAATTTAACATTTTAATATTTACATTGTTTATATATTTTTAATTGTTGTATTGCTATGTTTGGATTGTTTTTGTACTTTTTATTACTTTTTTTTTTTTTTTTTTTGTTGAGAATGAGTACTTTTTATTACTTGAATTGTTGTATTGTTATACTTTGAGAAGGTTTTGTAATGTTAGAACTATTTTTTTTTTAATGTTTTATGAGTTTTAATTTAATGCATTCAAAATAAACTGTTAATAAATTATATATATATGTGGGTACCCGGTAGAACGAGGTGGGGTAAAAAACCCGCCCCAAAGAGAAAGTGGGGTGGGGCAGGGAATTGGAAACCCGCCCCATTGCCATTCCTACTTAAATGTGGCAAACGAGCAAGTCGGGTCAAGTTAATTGGATTGCAGGTCAAAAACTAGTTCGGGTAATTAAAAAAATTGGTCATTTTAAGCGGGTTAGAAACATGTCAGGTCATTCGGGTTACGAGTCAAGTTAGATTATGATGCCCCAATTTGATTGATTATGTCTTGTGTGGGTATGTGATGAGTCCTACATCGAACATATACTAGGTTGAACTGAGCTTTATTAACAATTACAATGAACCTCAATTGTGACTAGCGCTTTTCATTGGGTTGAAAATTAATTTTTTAGACCCTAAAAATTGCAAAATGCAAGCAGTACAAAGAAAATTATAATTTCATATTTCAATAAATAAATAAAAAAAATCTTTAAAAAAAATAAATAAATGGTCTCCAACTATTTTTTAAAATATATAAAGTTTAAGAACCAGTTATGAATTTAAGAGTTTGAATTTAACGAACACAAGATCTAACCCTTTTATATTTTCGTTCATCATCACCATAAGCCACTCCAGACAACCAGTGCAGTGAGCTTAATTTCACAAGCTCAAATAATTCAAATGTTGTAGAAAAACCGTGATACTCTAATTTCCACCATTCATCGCTATGCAACCAAGTCCAAGTAGAAAACCAATATAGTTCCACTCCTTGCAACCCTTCTTAATTTCTTGGGTACAAGTTTCTAACTAACACGTTGCAAGTAATAATACACAACTCATAATGTAGTTATATATATATATATATATATTGAAATCCTAGGATTTCCTAAAACTATTATACTTTGCCAATTTCATCTTCATAATACCTAATCAACGGTGAACATAAAGCAAACACAAGGAGAACATGTACAATTGCTCATCTACCTTGACATGCATTATCTTCATCAAAAACCATCATTCAGTTGCATCTTCACTGTTGTTCATTTCATTCTGATCTCTGCCAAAGTCTCCAAAGTAGTTTGATCCTCTCCGCCTTGATAGAGTGAGGACTCAGAAGAATCAAAGAACTCATTCTGTACAGAATCTACATTCTCATTTGTTGTCAGTGATGCTGAGCCTTTCTCGGATTTTCTATCAATTGTATTTTCATTCTCATTGGTAATTTTAGTAGGGCTTTCCTGAGATACAGCAGATGCATCAAGCTTCAAAGTCCCCTTTCGTTCTGCAGCAGACTCAGATTCACTTAATACTGCCATTTCCCTATTGCTGGCACCTAAATTATCAGTCATAGGAAGACTAAAATTGAAACCTGAATGCTCATTTTCAGCCTTGGGGCTATTATCTTTCTCCTTTGAAACAGCTTTCAAGTATGATTGCCTTCCATTATAAGTTATATCAATATCATGAATCGGATTTGGCAATGCATCTGTTCCATTCAAAGATTCACGAGTTTTCATCAGCATCAATGTTGAATCACTGTGCATTTTTGTTTTGGTATTTGCCTCTCTTGAATTTGAGCCAACATCTGAATTGGCCAAATCAAATCCATAGCCGCTTTCTTCACCACGAGCAGCATTTCCAGAAGTACCACTCTTTACTTTCATACTATTACTCTCCTCGGGTCCTGAATTTTTTACATTAACCACAACCCCTAGGGTGCTATTTGTTTCAGTATCCTGCTCTACTTCAATCTTTTCAGCATTCTCTACTTCTTGTTCCTTCACATTTCTCAAGTGTCCAATTTTAAATCCAGTGCTTATAGATTGGGTGTTCTGAACCACAGCACTGGAGGCATCATCACCTTTGTAATTTTCCTCTCTTGCCTCCTGGGTATTCCTTTCACCTTCAATTTGGGCTTGATCTTCAGAAAAGCTCACATCCTCAACTTGATTTCCCTTCCCTTCACTCTCTAGCTCTTCATTTCCCTCTTCCGTTTCCCTATCCTCATCAGTGATTAAATCCTCAACTTCCTCAGAATCTTCTTCTTCGACTCTCTCTTGATCATGTCCATCTATTTCATCATCTCCGCCACCTCTGCTTTCATCCTCACTTTCTTCTGGTTTACTATCTTCAATCTCTTGTTCCAATTCTTCTTTTCTTTCAGTTTCAAAAGCCGTTTCCTCTACTTGAGGATGCAGATCCTTCCTCCCAAGTTTTATGATTTCATACCCACCCTGCATTTTTTCAGATATTGTTCCAGACCTCTTTTCATATGCCTTCTTTGTTTCATGGGAGTGTCTGACTTGGTAAAGCAACCACATGCAAATGGCAAGCAAAAGACATATCTGTATTGCATGCTTCACCTTGAAGCCTTTTGACCTCAGATTTCTACTAGGTGATTGTTTCAACATAGTTGATTCTTGAAAATATGTCTACTAAATATCAGCAGCAAGTGGGGAGCCCAATCTGCATGACTGGGAAGGCCAAATTATAAGGAAATAAGCAGAAAAGAAGTTAACCACTCTAAATAGGCAAAGTCCATAAAATAATAAAGCCTAAATTTCAACTTGATTGAAACCAAACTAAAGACATCAGAAAGAATCAATGTCCCATGGAAACTAATATTACCCATCCTACCAAATATCAGTAGTGAGTGGAGAACCCAATTGTATGACTGAGATTAAAAATATATATTACAAAAGGCAAAACCTATATTATAAAAAAGATCAATTTCAACTTGATTGCAAGCAAACTAAAGACACCAGAAAGAATCAATGGCGAAAAAAAACCTAATATAACTTGTCCTACATTAAGTTGCTTGGAGAGTTAAAAAAAGGGGAAGAAAGTAAAATTAGGACTCATTCCTTTTCCAAGTCTGTTGGCAACTATGCTAGTATCCTTGGTCATACAACTACAATTAATAGTGCTACCAGTACCACGAACATGACTTAAAACGGATTGAATTTTGGACTTCTATTGTTTTGGTCTCAACAAACTAACCAAAACTTTTTCAGGTAATAAGTTCAATACAGAGGATGAATTTGTTCTTTCTGGTCACTGCTTGTTAAAATATCTGAGGTTAAACAACTGAAGAAATTGGTTAACTAAATTAACTACCAAAATGCAAAAGAAATGGATAACAAAGTAGGAAAAACACATCTTTGGGTATCGAAGCAATAACACATTGCACTACGCGAGTAAACACGCACTCTTAAGTGGATAGCAGTACATAGGAACATTTGTAAAATTCGTACTCTCAACAGTTAAATATAGTTTAAAATCCCCTTCTTCCCCGAGTTTGAATAAAATATTCAATTAAACTAAGTAGTTTACTTGCACATAACTTTCTATCATAAAATATTCAATTATTACTTCTAACATAACTTTCTCCATTTGCTGAACTATGCAGTACATGCTATAGCAACTGAAGAAATTGGTTTTCAGCTAACAGCAATTAAATTCTTCTTCTTCTTTATTTCTTTTGCTCCATAAGGCATAAACAGCTCTAAAATTGGTGGGCACAAGTCAAAATTGCATCTTTAACTAAATAATGGAATCAGCCCAGTAGTTTAAATTAGAGAACAAAAACAAGGGAAATGAGCCCTTTGACAGAGACCCACATGCCCAATCAAAGACCAGAACTCATTACAAATGGGAGAGGCTAGGCCTAGCTCTCTTCTTACCCCAACTTCAAAACAAGTGGAAATTCATCTCCGACAAGTTGAAAAGTAAACAAAGAAATTGAGATTTCAATAAGCTCACGCATTATACTGCGGTAAACCAAATTGATTTGCCACCAGAAGAAAAGAAGAAAAAAAAAACATCTTGAAAAAAGCAAATATGTGAATGAAATAGATATACAGAAAAGACAAAGTGGGAGAAAGGTACCTGTTGAGTTGGTAATAGATAACATGAAATTTGGAAAAGGATGTTTGAGGCTTCTAGTTGGCTTTACATACTTGTATATATGATGAGTATGAAAAGCTTCCTACAAGAAGGTTTCTTCCCCCGAAACCAAAAGTAGTTTACAGAGAGAGGAGACTATTTGAGTGGCTAAGGGGTGTGAAGAGTGTCCCCCCATGAGCAAAGCAACTCCATAAAGCCACTGTCAGAAAGAGAGAGAGAGAGATTGTGTAATAGGGAGAGGTGTGCATTTAATCAACTTGTCATCAGTTTGGTGGCCCAGTTAAACGACTTCGTTTCAAGCGAAAAGATAGTTCTTGGACCAAAATAAGTGTCGGTTTGAGTTGAATAATGCTGCAATATAATAATTTTCATAACAATTTAGTTGGTATATTCTTTTTGAGGAAACAAAATACCTATCAATAACAACTTGTTGTATCAACACGTGAAAAATTTTATGGCTCTAGACCTTTTGTTTAACTTTAGGATTAAGCTTGAAAACATATTTGAAATTCAGTCATTATGTTCTCTAATTGATTTCAAAAGTTTGAGTGCATTAAATGTAGATATCCTTAGAAAAGAAATCATTATTGGTGTTTTATTTGTTAATGCAACAAGGTATTTGAATTAAATTTTGAAACTTAGGTCTCGTTTGATACGGAAGAATTCACATTACCCTGGCGTGTGATAGTTTGCAATGTGAATATCTTGGAATGTAACTATTCATTTGTTTGGTTTATTCCTAAAATTCTTAAATGAATTATTTACTTTTCTCTTATTATCCTTAGATTTATAAATCCAATATCAATTTTTTTAATCTTCCTCCAAATAAATAATGACAAACAAAATATAAATAATAAATTATAACAAATTCATTAAAACTATAGTCTAACATTTCAAAATGACAGGCATATTACAAAAATAACTATTTAAATTATTGTTCTTTACGGAAATCACAACATCATGTTTTGTTAATAAAAATAAACATTTTATTTTATTTTAGCATCAAACCAATCCCAAATAGGAGATGTAGGGACACGATTTGCAACCCAAGCTCAAGGTGTTTGGGATCTTGGCCCAATAAGCCCAATACAATAAATTTGTAGAGAGTAAGTTAAAGAAATAGGCTCTAATAAGTTTAACAACGGCTAAGATGGGTTTGAACAACAATCATGCAAAAGCAAAATATGTAAGACTGGATGAATGTATTGTCCGAGGAGACAAATCTTTGTATAGATCAATGAAACTGATTACAAGTGCAGCGTTGGTTGCTACCATGTTCTTTTTTTCTCCCCCTCCCCCCCTCTCATGGAGGGTCTCTCATATTATATAGCCCCCTTTGGACCATCTTTATCCTACACTTGTTGATCATTTAAGCCCTCACTTGAGTATCTGTCTCATCAGACACCCTCTCTGGCCCTCTGTGAGTCGCGGTAATCAATGCAACATTGTTCAAGGGTCTCCTCCACATAAATGCGGCCAAAAATTAGCTGCAGTGCATTTAATGTGGTGGGAGCAGCTTTTCTTTAGATATTTCTAGATTCCCATCACTCTTTATAGGCGTATAATGCCTGATGAAGCGTAAGTTCGTCAGTCGTTGTAGTCAAATGGAGATACCCTTCTGCCTGTGCGAGAATACTTTCCGAAAATGGTCATCGGTGTGGTGCCTGCCACAGCGCCTCCGATGCCAAAGTTAGTATATGGATAAAAGTGCAATATCTTAAGATAAAAAGAATTGCTATCAGTCTCTCTGTGTACCTTCTGCTTGGCGATGTGTGGCCTTTATATACACTCTTAGGGCTCCTAGCCGTTGGAGCAATTATGGAGGTCTAAATGCTTCTTGGGGTAACGCTTGGTGCTGTGTAATGGCCCTTAATGTGCTCCAACGACTCGTACAGTTAGTCTTGTAACCGTCCTGCATTGAATAGCGGATCTTGTCTTCGTCAGTGATGTGGGAGTCTTTGCTCGTTTGTATGAGTTCGTCGGTATTATTGACTTTGTCCATGGAAAGTGATTGTGTCAGTCTTGTCAGTTGCCCCTCGATTCTATGGTCGTTAAGGAATGACGACCATGGAATGTGAAAGGTTTTGCTGAAGGTGAGCGACTTTTGGGTTTTCATTCCTTGTTTAATGCGCAGTGGCAGCGTTTTCCAGGTTGCAGCCCACGTGGCATACCTTGATTGGGGAAGTTAACGCACCATTTGTTGGGGTGATTGGTCTTCCCGCTACTTTTTTCAGTTTCCAAAGCCTTGGTTTTTAAACCTCTTACCTTTTCATTCTCCCTTTTCACTTTTCTCAAAAATTCTCAATCATTTCTCTGAGTGTCTTCTTCGCCATCCTTCCCTTCTGCAACTTTTTCTTCCAACCGGTGTGCAATGCAGCAGTCTTGTTTGAGGTATGTTCTTCATTTTACTTCTCTTTCATTTTGCCTCTATGCATTGTAGTAGACTTCTGATTCTCCATTTCTTCTCCCTTTGTTGCTGTTTGGCTTCCTTTTGATTTTGGGGTACCCAGATTTTTTCTTTTTGCGTTTTCTAGTTTTCCCATGGTCAGTAGTTTTAAGGTCAGATTAACTTGCCCCTCAATTTCTTTTCTTTTTGCTCGAATAGGGGGGTCGTTAGGAAATTTTTCATACCTTGAAAAATTTGTTTACGATGGTAGTGGTTTGGTTGCTGTATTGGCTGATTTACTGCCTTTACTGCGTCATTCAATTGATTGGTTCGATAATTTGGTGAGGGAGGGCAAGATGATGTCAAAGATTAGGTCCAGTGAGCTCGAGACTGGGTTATCGTCTAGCGGTAACCCAGTGGAGGAGGATACGGCCCTTTCTAATCCCCGAGAAGTTAGGGCTTTTTATGCTCTCGAGGAGGAGTGTGGGTTGGACGCTGATACGCTGGGTAGATTTAAGGATAGATTTCAGTTCCCAGACAAGGTTAGGGTTCGTTTGCCTGGTGAGGGAGATCGAGCCTGTCACTTCTTTCCCGGTGAGGTTTGCTTCTCCAAGTCTGCCTTCGTCTGTAGATTGAGGCTCCCGATTCATCCTTTCCTTATGGAGCTTTTGGACCGTTTCGGCGTGGAGGATTCTGGTGAGTTGTATGGGGATTTGGTTGGCTGCCAATGATAGGGACATGCTCAGGGTCGATGAGCTTGTTTATCTTTACCGTCTGAAAGCATCTAAAGAGCATGGGTACTATGAATTGGTGCCCTGGGAAAGAAGGACTAGGATCGTCAAGGTTTTGCCGTCCTCTTTCAGGTACTGGAAGTCCAGATTCTTCTTTGTGTCTGGGGACGATTTTGAGACACCCACTGGCGAGTTTTGGGGTGACCTCCCAAGGTTACGTCGTCGGTGGGAAACCCTGACTTTAGGTGCGTCAATATTTCTTCTTCGTCTCTTGAATTCGGTCGTGCTTACAACTATGGCTGCTAAATTTTTTTTTTTTTTTTTTAAGTCAAGAGATGACCGAAACTCAAGAGCAGGTACAGAGAGCGGGTGTAGAAGGCTATTGAGTACGCGCAAACAATCGAGAGCTGGGACGATCTCGTTGATCCCAGGACTCTCGCGTTTTACTGCCTAGGGCCAGAACCCTCTGCCTTCGTCTTGCGAAACCTCGATATAGAAGGAAAAAAGAGTAAGTTCCAGCTTCGTCAGTATTGGCCTTCTTTCCTTTCCCCTTTCATTATTATGTTTTTATTCTGGACTAATGTTCTTCTTTTGACAGAAATGACGTCCAAATTTAATAAAGACATGTATGCGAAGATGAGGGCAAAGAAGGATGAGCCCTTGTCAAACATAGGGAAAAAGATCGTGCGTGTGACCGGGAGGGGTCCTTCTACCACTCCGCCAGCCTCCATCACTCCCCTTGTCTCCGGCACTGAGACGATGAGGACTGCTTCTCCGTCTACTTCGGTGGAGGAGCTCCCTACGCCCGTCTCTAAGAGGCCACGCCTAACGGAAAAGGAGAAGGAGAAAGGGGATTCTCGTCACACTTCAATCTGGTGGAACGAGAGGCTGGCAGTTGAAAGGGCCCACAGCATTGTGACATTCAATGATCTGAGGGCTTTTTCTGGGGTTCCGTTTAATACCGTCGCTAGTGGTCACGTCCACAAGCTTGTTCAGGTAAAGTGTTTCTACTTCTCTTGTGAGCAACCCCTTTTTTTTTCTTTTTTTTCCTTCTTACTGACGACTTGGTACTTCTTTTTAGGCGTTAGGAGAAAGCTTGCATATTGCTTCTGAGTATCTTACTCAAGAGGCCAAGCTGGCATCTCTTACATCAAGGGTGCAAGCCCTGGAGGGTGAAAATTCAAAGCTAAAGAAGAACCTCATCAATTCAATGGATGAAGCTACTACTCTGAAGGAGAAGGTCAAGGCTCTGGGTGACGACCTTAGAGTTGAGTGTCAGCTGAACCTGGAGAAGGATAAGCAGCTTCAAAGTGCCAAGGAATCGCTGAAGATGATCGCAGCTAGGTCTGTTGAGGCCTTTCAAACTACTGACGACTACAATACCAACTCTTTCAAAGGCTTTGAGCTTCTTCGAAGATACATGGTCAAGCATCCAACTGGGGTTGACATGGAAAGCCTGGATTTGGAAAAAGTGGATAAAGAGATGGCTACTGATGAAGCTGCTCAGTCCGCGTTTCCTGTTGCTGATGCTCCAGAGAATGCTCCTGTTGACGAGGCTCCTGCTGGTGATGCCCCTCCAGCATCTGAAGCCTGAACCTGTTACTTATGTTTTGAAAGAAATATATATTTTTTTTCTTTTGTTGGTCATTGCCCGTTATGGCCTTTCTGTAAATCTTACTTTGAAACATTTTTTCTTTCATCTATTTTGGGAACAATGCTTTAACCCAGTGTTTATGGGTTTGTAAAAACAATGGTAATTTGCTTGCTTGCTCTTGGTTCTAATTTACTTCTTGCACTTACCCGTGTTTGTAATTTGCATGCTTTTAGTTACCTATGTGATGTGCTTGGTGAAGCTCTTATATCTCCTTTTCTTCACTGGCATTTTTCGTTTTTGTGGGATATATCCTTTTTTGGAATAATATACATCAGTAGCTCATACCCGTCACGGCGAAATTTTGCTACTTAGCCCTTTATCCGGATTTTGTGATCGTCAGTAGCATGCATTCGTCAGAGCGAGATCCTACTACTTAGCTATTTTTGACTTTTTTATGACTTACACCTTTTTTCAAGGATCTTTTCATCGTCAGTAGCTTACATCCGTTAGAACGGAATCTTGTTACTTAGCAATTTCTGACTTTTTATGACTTACACCTTTTTTCAAGAATCTTGTCATCGTCAGTAGCTTACATCCGTGAGAGCAGAATCTTGCTACTTAGCCATTTCTGACTTTTTATGACTTACACCTTTTTTCAAGGATCTTGTCATCGTCAGTAGCTTACATCCGTCAGAGCGGAATCTTGCCACTTAGCCATTTCTGACTTTTTATGACTTACACCTTTTTTCAAGGATCTTGTCATCGTCAGTAGCTTACATCCGTCAGAGCGGAATCTTGCCACTTAGCCATTTTTTACTTTTTATGACTTACACCTTTTTTCAAGGATCTTGTCATCGTCAGTAGCTTACATCCGTCAGAGCAGAATCTTGCCACTTAGCCATTTTTTACTTTTTATAACTTGTGATCAAATACACCTGCCTGTAGAGAGACATTAGCTGAATAATTTATTTATTAGTGCCAATAATGAATAATGAATACATTTCACAATTGCGTTTATTGATAGTATTTCTTCAGGTATTCTATGTTCCACGGCCTAGGGAGTCTTTGTCCGTTTAGGGTCTCCAGGTGATAGCTGCCCTTCCTGTAGTAATGGATGACCCGGTAGGGCCCTTCCCATATGGGGCCGAGTTTCCCTTGAGTAGGATCTCTGGTAGCCGGTGTTACTTTGCGGAGGACGAGGTCACCAATATCAAGTTGTCTGAGCTTTACCCTCTTGTTGTAGTAGTCAGTCATCTTCTGTTGATATTCCACCATTCTACTACAAGCTTTATCTCTTACTTCGTCTAGGAAGTCCAGGCTGAGTCGCAGATGATTGTCATTGACTTCTTCAATGAATACTTCTCGCCTGATGCTGGTTATTCCTACTTCGACCGGGATCACTGTTTCAGTGCCGTAGGTGAGTCTGAAGGGGGTCTCTCCTGTTGGTGTTCTTGCTGTTGTCCTGTAAGCCCATAAGACATTGGGCAATTCTTCTGGCCAGGCTCCCTTCGCATTGTCTAGCTTCGTTTTGATAATCTTGAACAATGTTCGATTCGTCACCTCCGTCTGTCCGTTCGCTTGTGGATGACTTGGGGACGAGAAATGATTCTGGATGCCTAGGCCTAAGCAGAACTCCCTGAAGCCTTGGTTGTCGAATTGTCGTCCATTGTCTGATATGATCGTCTTTGGAATCTCGAACCTGCAAATGATGTTCTTCCATACAAAGCTCTGGATTCTTGCTTCGGTTATGGTCGCCAGCGCCTCTACTTCAACCCATTTTGTAAAGTAATCAATAGCAACTAGTAAGAATTTTACCTGACCATTGCCCTGGGGCAGTGGGCCGACGATGTCGATTCCCCATTGTGCAAACAGCCATGGGGATGCAATCGTCGTCAATTTTTCTGCTGGAAGTCGCTGAATATTTCCAAACCGTTGGCACTTGTCACATCTCTTGACGAACTCTGCCGCGTCTACCTGCATAGTAGGCCAGAAATAGCCTGTTCGAATTATTTTACTTGCCAGGGATCTGGGACCAGCATGATCCCCGCAAACACCTTCGTGGATTTCTTCCAAGATGTACCTTGCTTCTTCCTCATCAACACACTTTAGGTAAGGCGTGGAGAAGCCTCTTTTGTATAGGGCGTCATTGAGGATCATGAATCTGGCCGCTCTCTTTTTTATCTTCCTGGCCTCTTCTGTATTCTGTGGGAGGTACCCGTCCTGAAGGAAGGATACAATGGGTGTCATCCAGCTGTTTGTGCTCTGGATTGCAAATGTTGGAACTTCTTCAATGCTGGGGTTCTTCTGGACTTCCATCATCAGGCCTTCTTCCAATGCCCCTCCATTAGACGAGGCTATCTTTGAGACTTCATCTGCTATCGCATTCTGGCTTCTGGGAATCTGCACGAACTCCACCTTTTCGAACTCTTGAGCCAGATGCTTCGTTAGTCTGAGGTACCTCTGCATTCTTTCTTCTTTTGCTTTGTATTCTCCCCTGGCCTGCCCAATTACCAGTTTTGAATCGCTTTGGATCAACAGATTCTTAACTCCAAACTCTCTTCTGAGCCTTAATCCCGTCAGAATCCCTTCATACTCGGCCTTGTTATTGGTCGCTGGAAACTTCAGCTGAACTCTATATTTTAGCTTTTCTCCATTGGGGGTGATTATGACTACCCCTATTCCCCCCCTCTTATGGGTTGACGAGCCATCGGTCTGTATTGTCCATTGCTTGTGCTTGGTGGTGAAGTCATCCTCGTCCAGGAGGGTGAATTCCGTGATGAAGTCTGCTAAAGCTTGTGCTTTTATGGCCGTCCTGGGGTGGTATTCAATATCAAATTGGCTGAGTTCAATTGCCCACTGGACCATTCTCCCTGCCGCCTCTGGCTTGCTCATGGACTTCTTGATAGGTTGGTCCGTCATCACCAGGATAGGATGCGCCTGGAAGTACCGCCTGAGTTTGCGTGAAGCTACTATCAGCGCGAATGTGATCTTTTCGATCTTAGGATACCTGGACTCAGCTCCTTGGAAGGCTTGGCTGATGTAATAGACTGGAAGTTGCTTCCTGTCTTCTTCTCTGATTAAGGCTCCACTGACGGTCGTAGCTGATACTGTCAGGTACAAATATAGGTTCTCACCTTCCGTTGACGGGCTTAGAAGGGGTGGGTTACTTAAGTATCGTTTGAGCTCCTGGAAAGCTGCCTCACATTCGTCGGTCCAGACGAACGCTTGTTTTAAGGTTTTGAAAAAGGGGAGGCACTTGTCCGTAGCCCTAGAGACGAACCTATTAAGGGCTGCAATCCTTCCCGTGAGCTTTTGTACCTCTTTGACGGTCTTGGGTGACGTCATGTTGATTATGGCTTGTACCTTCTCCGGATTTACTTCTATTCCTCTTTGGGACACCATGAATCCTAGGAATTTCCCCGAGGCAACGCCAAAAACACACTTACTTGGGTTCAACTTCATTTGGTATTGCTTGAGGGTAGCAAATGTCTCCTTGAGGTGGTCCAAATGAGCAAGTTCTTCTTTACTCTTGACGAGCATATCATCAATGTACACCTCCATGTTCCTGCCTATCTGTTTCTTGAACATTCTGTTCACCAACCTCAGATAAGTAGCATCTGCATTTTTCAGTCCAAAGGGCATCACCCTATAGCAATAGAGTCCTTGACTAGTGATGAAAGCCGTTTTCTCTTGATCTTCGTCAGCCATTTTTATCTGGTTGTACCCTGAGAAAGCGTCCATGAACGTCAAAAGCTTGTGCCCTACTGTAGAATCTACAAGTTGGTCTATTCTTGGAATAGGGAAACTGTCTTTCGGGCAGGTCTTGTTCAGGTCTGTGAAGTCTACGCACATTCTCCACTTCCCATTTGATTT
This sequence comes from Quercus ilex subsp. ballota, assembly GCA_032727855.1. NCBI lineage: Eukaryota > Viridiplantae > Streptophyta > Magnoliopsida > Fagales > Fagaceae > Quercus > Quercus ilex. The sequence goes on from CM064919.1 coordinate 40,709,204, forward strand.
CTTTACTAAGACGACATTTGCGAGCCAATCTGGGTAGTATACTTCACGGATGAAGCCCGCGGCTAGGAGTTTGGTAACTTCATCAGTGATTGCCCGGTCTCTTTCTGGTGCGAAGACTCTTCGCCTTTGCTTGACGGGCTTTTTCTCTGGGTCTACATTTAACTTGTGTTGAATGACATCTGGAGATATGCCTGGCATATCCTCGTGACTCCAGGCAAAGATGTCCAGGTTTTCTTTGAAAAGCTGGACGAGCTTCTCTTTCATCTCAGGACTTAGAGTAGTCCCTATTCTGGTCGTCTTATTTGCTTTCTCTTCGGCCAATTCTACTGTTTCCAGGGTTTCCATCTTTTCTTCTTCCTTCTCTTCGATTGTCCATGCATGATTCTCCTTTGCGGCCAGGACGGCCTGGTAGCACTCTCGAGCTAAAATTTAGTCCCCCCTAACTTCACCGACACCGTTCTCCGTCAGGAATTTTACCTTCAGGCAATAAGTTGATGTGGACGCCTTCCACTTGTTGAGTGATGGCCTTCCTATGATTACATTGTAGGATGAGGGGCAATCTACCACCAAGAAGTCTAGTTGACACGTCAATTACTTCGGGTAAGCCCCCACAGTTACTGTCAATGTTATCACGCCCTTAGGATATACCCTGTCACCACTAAAACTGACGAGGAGGGAATCGAATGGACGCAATCTTTTTGGATCCAGCCTCAACTGCTGGAATGCTAGGAAGTAGATGATATCAGCGGAGCTACCATTATCCACGAGGACCCTTTTGGTGTTGAATCTTTCTATAGTGAGCATTATGACCAAGGGGTCGTTGTGAGACTGCTTCACTCCTCTGGCATCTCCTTCATTGAATGTCAGGTCATGTTCAGTTCGTCTATGCTTCAACGGGGGTGTCACATAGACACTGTTCACCTGTCGCTGATATGTTTTCTTCAGGGACTTGAATGATCCTCCAGTGACGGGTCCTCCTATGATCGTCTGTATTTCCCCGACCACATTTGTGGAGGTTGAGATTGATGGTCGTTGCCCCTGGACGAGGGTTCATGCTGGCTCTTATTCTCGTCTCAAAATTTAACGTACTCTCCCTTCTTCACAAACTTCTGTAATTTTCCCTTCCGTATCAGTTCCTCTATTTGTTCCTTTAGGTCCCGACAGTCTTCCGTGTAATGGCTATGATCCTTGTGAAATCGGCAGTACTTATTCTTGTTGCGGACGTTAGGAGACGAGTGCAATGGCCGCGGCCACTTAAGGTAGTGTTTATCCTTAATCTGCGTTAAGATTTTGTCAACAGGCATAACAAGAGGGGTAAATTTTACTGTTCTTGGGGCTTTATCGTCTTTTCTTCTGCTCCCGTCACTGATCCGACGATCTTAACAATCCCTCTTTTGTCTCCTACGTTCGTCATCCTTCCTCGTTTTGTCTCCTGTTCTTTCTGTGTCCCCTATAGCTGCTAAGGCGTCTTCAGCATTCATGTACTTTTGTGCCTTTAGGAGCATCTCGGCCATCGTCTTTGGGGGATTCTTCGCCAATGATGCAACGAACTCCCTGGATCTGAGCCCCGCTTTGAAAGTTGTCAGCTGTACCTTATCGTCAACTTCGTCCACTTCCAGCATTTCCCTAGTGAAGCGTTTCACATAAGACCTCAGGGTTTCATTTTCTCCTTGTTTGATGGTGAGTAAATGGTCAGCTGGTCTCTTCAGGCGTTGTCCTCCAATAAAGTAACGCAGGAAAGCGTTGCTCAACTGCTCGAAGTTGTCAATGGACGAGGTAGGCAGTTTAGTGAACCATTCCCTTGCAGCTCCTTTAAAGGTGGTAGGAAAGGAACGACAAAATATCTCATCAGGGGGCTGCTGAAGCCCTAATGTCGTTTTGAAGGTTTTGAGGTGATCCTGAGGATCTTTGAGCCCGTCGAACGGCTCAAGTTGTGGCAGCCGAAATTTCGACGGTACTGGGCATCCTAAGACTGCCGCTATGAAAGGTGAGTCTGTTGCCCTGACCAGCCTACCCACACTCTGGTCTGTCTTTTCTCTGATGGCGTTTCTCAATTCATCCATCTCCTTCCTCATTTCTTGAAGGAGATCCGAATTCTGTTCTGCTGGAGTGGTGGGCCTCTGGTGGTCGCTCCTCCTATGGCTATTTCCCTCGTCCTCAGCATTGTTTTTGGACCGATTCTCCTCTTGTTGAAGTCGCAGTCTCATTTCCTGATTTTGCTTAGTGAGCTCTTCAACGGTAGCTGCGAGAGTCTGGATTTGCTGAGCTAAGGTCACAGAATCTTGATGGGACTCCATCTGAAGGTAGCAATTGATCGAAAACTACTTTTTCGAACTTGAACACGAAAATAGCGGTTCCCACAGACGGCGCCAAACTGATGAAGCGTAAGTTCGTCAGTCGTTGTAGTCAAATGGAGATACCCTTCTGCCTGTGCGAGAATGCTTTCCGAAGATGGTCATCGGTGTGGTGCCTGCCACAGCGCCTCCGATGCCAAAGTCAGTATATGGATAAAAGTGCAGTATCTTAAGATAAAAAGAATTGCTATCAGTCTCTCTGTGTACCTTCTGCTTGGCGATGTGTGGCCTTTATATACACTCTTAGGGCTCCTAGCCGTTGGAGCAATTATGGAGGTCTAAATGCTTCTTGGGGTAACACTTGGTGCTGTGTAATGGCCCTTAATGTGCTCCAACGGCTCGTACAGTTAGTCTTGTAACCGTCCTGCATTGAATAGCGGATCTTGTCTTTGTCAGTGATGTGGGAGTCTTTGCTCGTCTGTATGAGTTCGTCGGTATTATTGACTTCGTCCATGGAAAGTGATTGCGTCAGTCCTGTCAATGCCCATCTTTGTTGCTAAAACTTCCTAGAAAATCACCTTGATTGTTGGAATACAGATTTGGGCCGTGTTCGTCATATCCGAGGAGGAGTTCCTCCTCAGACCTCCTTCCACTCATTCCTAACTTGTGAAACTTTAAAATTGGAGTTCCCCATGATTTATTTGTCCCTTCTCGGACCAGCCAATGTCCTCGAACCAAGCCCAATGCCCAATATGTGACTCTGGGCCTTTATCCCTACAAGAGATATAAATATATATTTTATTTTATTTTGGCATATATGTTGTTGTGGTGTGAAGTTATAAAGATAAGGAAATAGATATGTCAATTTATAACAAATGTATTTTTTTTTTTTTTTTTAAATTGAGAATCTGGATACCCATTTGTTTCAAAGGAAATCCACATTACTACAGGAAGGAGATTGAGTGGGAATCTAGATACTTTTGGCATCTAATTCCCTTGTGTTATTGCAAATCAAATGTAAGAATTTTCCAACATTTCCAAAAATCCTAAGACATTACCCCGTACCAAATGCTACCTTAATATAATGCACCTAAGATAATATACTTTAGTTTTACTCTCTCTCTCTCTCTTTGGTAATAAAAATACTTAAGTTTTACTCTTAACTTTAATGTTTAAGTCATTGAAAAACTATACTTATAAGTGCTTTTAAGTCTCGTAATACTTGTTTCTTCAATGTAAAAAAACATAGCTAGTGTATTTTAGGTTTATCAATTAAATTCAACCACATTATTATATTGACTAATGTAGAAAAAATTTTGATGCATTTTTTAAGGATAATTAAATTCAACCATGTAGTTCATTGGTCAATGCATTCACATGGTTAATTTGAATTGGAAAACCTAAGGTACAATACTTAGGCCTCGTTTGGGAGGAGGGAATGGAAAGGAATAAAAATAATAATTTAAGAATATTTTTTCTTTCTCTTGTTTGAGAGTTTTAATGGAGGGAATGGAAAGCTCATTCCCTTGTTTGGAAGTTTAAGTGAGAGGGAATGGAATGAGTAGGAGGGAACACTCATTCCTCTCTATTCCCTTAAAATCTCAAATTTTCATTCCCTCCGAAATTGGGAGGAATAGGAGGGAATGAAATTAGATTTAATGATTTTTTTACTAAAACTCTCAAAATACTCATATATATTCAACCCTTTATTTTAAAATAGGGGTCTAATAGTAATATTGTCATAAAATGATTCAATTCCATTCCATTTCCTCCATGTTACTCTCAAACAAGATTACTTACATTCCTTTCATTTTCATTCATTTCCATTCATTTATTTTAAAACATCCAATCAAGGTTACTTGATTTCATTCCATTCTATTTTTTTCCATTCTTTTCCCTTACTTAAATACATTTCATTCATTTCCATTCCCTTATGATCATTCCATTCTATTCCATTCCATTTCATTCCCTTTTGAACTCCCAAATGGAGCCTTAAGAAACTGTTCCTACATTTTATTCATTCAAATTTCAAGCTCTTTAGATTATAAAACTATTTACAATAAAAATGCTACTAAAATATTTTCCTTATTTACAATAATTCCTTTTTTTTTAGAGAGTATTTAATTATTTATAATAATTCTATTAGTAAAAGTATACAACTTTTTGGTGTCACTTTTTAAATGGTCCAAAATACCCTTACATTAATAAAAGTAAGTTTAAAAAAATTCAAATAACATGGACCTGTTACATATTTCAAACACGTTAACTTTAGTCCACATTTAAAATTTAAAATCAATTATCCATATTCCTCACTTTTTGACACTGGAAAAACTACTTGTAACCACCCATATTTTGATTTTTTTTTTTTAACCAAAATTTTTTCTGATTAAAAAATATTATATTTTAGGCTATTTTAGATATAGAATAAATCTAAATAATTTCTTATATAAAACACGTGAGAAACTAGTATACTAGTATATATTATTACCTTCAGTTTATAAATTTTTAATGGCAATAGTTTATTATTATTTTGTAGTAACGTTATTTTCTTGAACTTAATTTATGTGTTATATTTTAAAAATGAGAAAAAAGTAACGAACACTTTAAGGGCATTGATTTAGGTGATATTTTTCTAAAAAAAATATTAATGAAAAAAATGATTTTTCATTAAAGTGATATCAAAATTTTAAAAAAAAAATAGTTAATTAATAAATACTCTAAGGATAGTTATTAACCATATATTTTAAAAATATATAATAAAAAAATTAGAAGAAAAATATATCAATCTTTATAGTTTTTACCCCTAAACTTTTTTATATGTGTTATATTTTAAAAATGAGAAAAAAAGTAACGAACGCTTTAAGGGCATTGATTTAGGTGATATTTTTCTAAAAAAAATATTAATGAAAAAAATGATTTTTCATTAAAGTGATATCAAAATTTAAAAAAAAAAATAATTAATTAATAAATACTCTAAGGATAGCTGTTAAAAGTATATTTTAAAAATATATAAAAAAAAATTAGAAGAAAAATATATCGATCTTTATAGTTTTTACCCCTAAACTTTTTTTTTTTAATTAATTACATTTCGCCTCTCTCTTTCCCCCCTCTTCAAGATGGTCATCCCACCTTTATAATGTTGTGCACAATAAGGGTAGGCTTGTTGATTAGGTTTTTACTAGTCAATTTGATTATCTGATTTTTGTTCAAAATTTTGGTTTGGCAATAAATTAGTGGTGTTTAGTATTTTGACATCTTTTTTTTTAGAAACAAACACACACACACACACAAGGGAGAGGGAAATGGGTTCTAACATAAAGGCATGTCACAACTCTACTCAAAAGTCATGATTAGTATTTTGACATCTAATTGAGCAAAATGGTGCAATCAAACCTAGGTTGAACCTATTCAACTATGATCAAAGTCAATAAAATGTAGGTTTCAATTGTAAATTAATGAATTCTTTATTCTTATTTGCGATTGAAGTAAATAGACACATAGTTATTTGAGTTTTTTAAAGTCCCAAGTATAAGTGAGGAGTTTGTGTTTTAGTAAAAACTAAATCACACACCAATAAGAAGAAAGTGTTTTAAGTTATTGGACTTAAGTATCTACGTAGAAGAAATCAGTTGAACAGGAAGGTTAAGAGAGAAAAATTATGATTAATCCAAAAATTAAACTACAAATTTAACCATTCGAGACAAAGAGTAATTTCTCAAAGTAAAATTAATAGCAAGGGACTTCAAAATTTTCAAAATCTTGAATACTAAAAGAAATTGCTAAACTTTCAATTTTATCCTAAGCTATTTTGCCCTAATTCTTTCCTTAGAGCATTCCCATTGGAACTACCAAATGGGATATGTAGGGATGATTTAGCATTAAAACTCAAAAACCACCCAACATTTGGACTTGTAAAATCTTACAATTGTAAAAAAATTTGCAATTGTGCTACAGTACCATCCTAAATGTAGGATGGCACTATAACACAAATATTGTAAACCAAAATTTATTATTTAAATAATTTTCTCTCTCCTTTCAGTCCTTTCTCTTTCAACTCCTCTCTCTTTCTCTCTCTCATAGTCACATAACTCATCTCCCTCTCTCCGTTGAGCCTTTCTCTTCAATGGCACTGCCAATGACCTTTTCTAAGCGAGATCATCATGGTCAAGGGGCTAAGGATTGCTAATCGGATTTTGCTGAGTTTGCTTGGTGGGTCTAGGGCTGAGGATTGTGGTGGATTGGCGTGATGGGCCATGGGTTATGGGTTATAGGTTTTGAATTTGGGTTGATCTAGGCGTGACCGAAGCTAGGTGTTGATCTGGGTTGATTTGGGCGTGACCAGAGCTGGGTTTTGGATTTTGGATTTGGGATCGGCGAAGATCGGAGGGTTTGGATCGGCGGAGATCGGAGATCGCGCTGTGATGTGTGTTATGTGTGGGGCTTCGTCGATAGCTCCGATGATGATTTTTTTTTTTAAAATGGGTTTGCTGGGATATGTGGGGTTTTGGGTTGGTTTGAACTGATGCTTTGATGGGGTTTTTTTTTTTTTTTTTATGTGGTTTTGGTTTTGGTTTGGTGGTCTAGTGGGTGGTGCTGGGATAAGTGGGGGTGATTGTGTGTTGGTGGTGGTGTGGTGGCTATGTTTTTTTTATTTATTTTATCTATTGTGGCCGGTGCTAGAGGTTGAGGGAGAAAGAAAGGAAAAAGAAGAGAAAAAGAGAAATAGTAAAAAAAGGAATAAAAAAGAATATTTAAACAAAATGAGAAAAAATAGAGTTTTGGGATGTTTGGTGTATTGTAAAATGGTATGGCATAATTAATAAAATAGTTTTTAGGATGGTAAAATATGATAGGATGGCATTTGCCACTGTGAATGCTCTCACAAGTTACAAGCATCGAATCTAAATTTCATGTTAAACACATAGAGGTGTAGCTAGTGCCTGTGTTGTACTCTAATCTAAAATTTGTAATGAGGAATAGATTCTGTATTCTAGGGGCGTGCTCGGTTCAATTTCGGTCGGTTTTTATGGGTATGGCCAACTGAAACCGAATATTTCGGTTTGTGAAATTCTTAACCAAAACCAACCGAAATGGCTGGAAATCAATCAATTTCGGTGTATTTCGATTTCAATCAATTTCGGTTAGTTTTCGGTTTTCCAAAGAGAGGGTTATTGAGATTTTCAAAACCCTAACTTTAATCACATATAAAAAAAAACAAAGTAATAGAGCAACAGAAAGAGAGCTGTTGAACAAATCAGAACGACAGAGAAAGAAAAACTTCCAACAATATTTGTTCAACAATTTACACACAAATTCCAACATAAAATTGAAAATATTTTGAATTAGCAAAAGGGTCCAGACAGAACTTTATCGTTGCTACACCATAGTAGGAGCCACAGTATATCTCATAATGCTTGAGCCTACCACCATGTCTCTGTAGTGATTTTTCAATCTGAATTGAAGAAAGAACATAGATATGTGACTGAGAGAGAAGAGAGAGGCATGGCCATGGTCCATGGGACTCAGAGAAAGAAAAGAAAAGAAAAGAATGAGGCGGATGAAGTGAGAAGGGTAGAGACTTAGAGAGAAAATTAGGGAAGGAGGCGGCTGAAGCGAGAAGGGTAGAGAGAGACAGAGAGAAAATTGGGAAAGGGGGCGACTGAAGAAAAGAAAAGAGAAGAATAGGGGTATTTATATCGTGCTACTACTAGAGTTTTAAAAAATTAAATAACAAAAACCCACGCGAAAGCTCGAACTTGGGATCAGTTAGCCAAAACACAAGAGCATACCATTAAGCCACTAATCAGTTATGCCTTAAAGTTACATACATACATACATACATACATACATATATATATATATATATATCAGTCGGTTTCAGAGTGAAAAAATCCAACACCAAAACCAAACCGCACCAAAAAATTGAACTCCATTCAATTGGTTTCAGCCCCTTTTTTTGGTTCGTCAGTTTTTTGCACACCCTTACTATATTCAATGGATGCATCCCCGTCAGCTGCTCTAAATTCTTTATTTATGCCTTTTGTTATATTTCTCTATAAGAAGTCGTTGTCTCAAAAAGACCTTTTAGGGGGAAGCCATTCATGGTTAATCACTTTTCACCTGCGAAGACCATATGGGCCCCCCGAGGAGGAAAATTAGTAATTACAAATAATTTTTGTCCTGTTAATTTAATTGTTAAAATACAGTTAATATTTCTAAAATTTAGATTAATGTTAGTTAAATTTAAGACTTTTTAAAATTGACTAATTTGATCTCTAGTTACTTAGAGGGAAAAAAATGAGAAATGATTTAGAAACCAAATTAATCAGTTTTGCTTTCTCAAAAAAAAAAATCAATTTTAAAAATTTTTGAACATGATTCACATTTGCTCAAACCTCAAGAGTTTTTGTTTATTTATCCTGTCTGGTAGTATTATTGCTATTTATTAGGGGAAAAAAAGTTGTAGTAGTGTAATCTTCTCAAATATATATATATATATATATATATATATATATTATTAAGTTAGTCTTCTATTCCTGATTGGGTTTTTCATCGTAAAGTTAAAAATGGAAGCATGTCATTTTTTTCCTTCTTAGAGCATTTTCATCAGCTGTTCTATAAAAAATGTCATTTTAATACACCAAAAACCTACTTTACTATTTTACAACATCTCATTTATCAGGTGTTCTATTTTTCAATCTCATACATTAAAATAATATATCTATCGCATTAAAATATCATTAAAAAAAACTTCAAACGGTAAAATTTCTCAGATCATTCTCATCCTCATCGTCAACAACAACAGCAACAGCACAACCTATACTGCCGCAACAATGGCCACCAACAACCACTGCCGCAACAACACCGACAGCCACCACCGGCACAAACCCACATCCACCAACGCCACCTCAAAAAAACAAAAAAAAAAAAAAACAAAAAACAACCAGAGAGATCGGCTGCGCACAAACCCACATCCCAAATCCACCAATCAATTATAAAATTAATTACAATTTACACTAAAATCATAAATTGAATCGGACATACACCGCGGCGAGATCGACGATGGTGAGACGGCGATGGACGTTTTCACTCCCGGCCGCCGTTTCCTTCACACCGAAGTTCCTCTTCGTCGCAAAGTGGGTCAGTGATCAGTGACGAGCCTGGGCGTGGCGAGACGGCGATGAGACGGCGAGACGACGTGGGCGTGGTGAGACGGCGATGAGAGTGCCCCAGAGAGAGAGAGAGAGAGAGAGAGAGAGAAAGATGGGTTTCAGAATGCCGGAGAGAGAGAGAACTGAGAGGAGGAGAGAGAAAAAATGATTTAAATAAGCTAAAAAGTGTTTTGGCATTGTTGACAGTACGCTCTCATATATGAGAGCGTACTGTAGCATGTCTCAAATTTTTGAGACATTTAGCACACCTCATGAAAGGTTGTTTTTGTGTTTGGTGTGCTAAATGTACTAAATATTTGACATTTGACACATTTAACACACCTAATGAGAATGCTCTAATAAATATGTTTACTCATAAAATAAATAAATAATTAAATAAATAGTTTACAGTTTACAAAAACTCACAAAGAGAGAAGAGGTAAATATGAGATCATGTGTATGTGTTCTGTAGTTTATCCCTTCGAGGTGGCTGTCTAATGCACAGGCTTTATGATGCACATATCTTGTAAGATACGAAAACAAAACTGTCTGACCAACTTTGATACACCTCACATCTTTTTCTCATTTAATATCCCCATGCCATGTCACCATTCAGCAAAAAAGAAAAAAAAAATATCCCCATGTCACCACTGTTCAAAACTAAAATCCTCAGGAGAGGAGAAAAGAAAAACACATGTATGAAAGAAAAACTATCCAGACAGCTGCCTTGATTTGCTAAGGTTTATTAGTAATTAACGCCAGACAGCCTTACCATTTGTTTTTGGTAATATTTCTTTTATCGTTTTTACTTTTTACTTTTCTAGAAGATCTAATTTTTGCACAAAAATTATGACATCACTTTGATTTATTGCTTAAATTGCTAAGACTTTAGTATACTAATACCAGACGGCCTTGCCTTTTTTATTTTTGTAATATTTCTTTTCAGGTTTTCTCTTTTCTAGAAAAATTGAATTTTTTCACAAAAATTACGACATCACTTTTGGGTAATGCTTCGCAATCTTTACTACAAGCAAATGGCTACTATTAACATAATTTTTAGTAAAACCAATCAAACCATGCCTCACGTCAGCGAAGCAAACTGTGAAAAGTAAAAAATATTGCGTTTCTGTCGTTCTTTTCCACACTGTTTTTTTTTTTTTCCTTCCATTTCCATTTCCTTTGGTCGGTTAATTGGCTAGCTCGTGTGTTAATCAAGAAGAACTCTTAGATCTTAATTACACTGGATATAAATATAATCACGAACTCAATGTAAACATTAACAAATTTATTGAACAAAATAAACCCACGAATAATACAACTCTTTCAATCCAAACCCAAACCCCATCTATACGCGTAGGAATAGGGTTGTATTACATGGATTAAAGGAGAACTCTACAGAGCATGAGAGATTGTGTGTGTTCAATCCAACTATTTTGGTCATATCCTATCTACTACTTAAATACTTATAACATGTTAGCTCAATCAGGGATTGAAAATGAAGTCACCGCACTTGCATTTCCAGCACATAGGCTTGTAGTTAGAGGTGCCATCCCCTCTAGAATATGCAATACTTGGGGTTGCACGCGAAGCATAGAATTGGCTTCTTCTGTGGTTTTGCACTTGTGGGACAATAGGAACCTGAACTGCCTCACAGTGCCCACAAGAGCTACACCTCTTCTCACACCTTGGTGGCCTTGACCCTATCTGAGTTCTCACCATCCTTGCCACTTTCTTCACTTCTATCCCTTTCTGTATGTACACAATGTTCGAATTCAACATCAGCTTCAAAATAATTTAAATAGAGGAAATGATCAATATATATAGAAGGGGACTTGTTGTTACTTACTTGAGCAGCCTCAACTAACTTGGGAAGACCTCTACCTGCAATAAATAGAAATTAGCAAAAGTTCAATTCAGACCAAAAAAAGCAAAGGGTTTCTATAAGAGTAGTATAACTAGTACCTTCAGCCATGAATCTCACTTGGGTCAAGCTTGAAAACAAAAGTGCTAAGAGCAAGGAACTGACTAGATGTCTATTTTTGTTCCAACAAAGGCAATTTTCAGTGCTGCCCATTTTTTCACTGAAGAGGATGCCAGTTCTTTTGAGTGTAAAAACCTTGAGAGGATAACAATAACGGAGGATAGAAATAGAACACAGTAAATAAGAGAGAGAGGCCTGAATGGTGGCAGTATAGAAGGAAAATGAAACTGAAATTTTGGTAACTGTCCAAAAGGGTTTTCAGAGATTGAAAGCAACTTTCATAATTCAAATATGATCACTCCCTTTTACCCCTTATATATTTCCCCTATCAGTTGTGTACGTGTAAGGCAAAAAGATTACTGTACAAATCTATAGTGAGCTCAAAGAGAGAGTAAAAGCACCCCAACCGAAAACGGAATGACCATAACCTCGTTTCATGAGCTACCAAAAAAACCCAAAAACTGTACAACATGTTTAAACAACTGAAAGCAGCAGAAAAGGAGGGATGGACAGCTCAGCAACAATAAAAGCAGGGCCCGAGAAAAGGGTCATATTCATATACTGTCATGGTCCCACAACAGCACCAAGAAAATTTCCCACAAAGGATAAAACAGTATAAATCAGAGGGTAAGGATTTTCGGACTATTGGGTTTTCGTTTTCCTTCGAATTTTTACCTCATTTTGTCCCTTACGTTTTGTGTTTGTTTCTTCTGGAAATTTGGGCATGCAGGTCCATTTTGACACGCCAAACAGCTTGCATAATTTCTCTTTTTTTTTTTTTTATATATATATATATGTTTTGAGAAAAAACTTTTTACAAAAAATATATTTCCCAAGGAAGATATCATATTTGAGGGTACGTATCTAGAGAATCGACTCATGGGAGCTAGCTAGAGGGACTGTTTAAGTTGCTTGAGAAGCAATGTATTTCGAGTAGGTAAGGTCGGTGTGAGCCATTTTATCAGCTGCATGCAAATTCACGCAAACTCGTCGATCTTGGGGAATGGAGTCAGAAGCTCGAGCACCGCGCATGCGTTTGGTGTACGTCGTGCAAAATCTTTTAGCAGTAATTACTAATGAGGCACATTATAATTACTCCATTATTCATCATCATGTACGACCTGGTTAGTGGTTACTACTATAATTTTAGTGTAAATAGTAAATTCTACCTGCCAACTCGTTGCCCCTTTTTTGTTTGTTTGTGGGAAGTATGAAACCCATCAATTTGTTTTCTATCGCATGGGATATTTAAAATTTTAAAAACTATTTAGCTAAGCTTAGCCCTAGGCCCCTATCTTATTAAGTATGTTTGATTCTTTGAATACAGTTTCGGACCTATTTCGTTTGTACACTAGAACGGTACATTTTGGTAAAGGCCTATACCAATGTATCGTTTGGAATTACCGCTAAAACTTTATATGTATATTATACCACATTTAGATACTTAAGTTTGCATCATATGATATTATACCACATTATATTATTAATTAAAAATCAAAGTAAAGAAAAAAAAATCATTTGATATCCAGAAAAAAAATATATTAATTAATGAAGAAAACAAGTCATGTCAAATATGAGTGAAGTAAACAAGAAAAACACAATTATAAAGGAAAGTAATAATAAAATGTCATATGTGAATGAAATTTTAAAAAAAAATCATGGATTTAAGAAAAAAATAATTATTTTTTACATTCTAGCCAGAATCACCATATTGGGTGGAATAAACCAAAACAGGTGGAATGGAGCAGAATGATCCATAATTTAGAATGAAATGGAATAAAGGGATGATTTGTATTGGTTAACTAATTGGAATAGAAAATTCTAATCGTTTCGAGGAACGGAATAGAATTCATAATTATATTGGGATAGAAAAAGATTACCAAATCTGGTGTGTGCGCATTTGGAAATATCTTAACAAAGTTTTTACATTTATTTTTTTGTCTCAATTTATTTATTTTTTAAATAATCTAACTTCTAATTTTTTTTTTAAATTAAATAATTTTTAGCTTTTCATAACATATTTAAAATAGAAATTACCCAAAAATACATATCTTTTAATAAACATTATACAAATAAACTATAGAAAATAAGCAAAAGTCAAACATACTTGGAAGGAGAGAGGGGGGCGGGGGAGACTATTGTAATTACTAACACCTAATTTTTATAATATTTTTCACAACTTATTAAGCTGATAGGTTGTAATTAAAGAAGTGACATAATTTTTGAATCAATCACAACAAGACACATTAACCATTCTAAAAAAAAAAATAGAAAATTTTGACCAAAATTATTTGGGAAATACACTTTATCACCCGAAATTATAAACCATATTACACTTTACACTCTAAAATTTTTAAATGCATGTTTTGCATCATAAATTATAACTCTTATTACACTTTACACCTTGACGTTAAGTTTGGTGTTAACTTGGATGAAAATTCAAAATTTATGATACAAAGTGTAATAAGGAATACAATTTAGGGTAATAAAGTGTAATTTCTCATATATTTTTAAGGGATTGAGAAGATATGCAATTAGGTCTTTTCATATGGTGTCATAGTTTTTTATCCAAATTAACACCAAACTTAAAGTAAGGGTGCAATGTGTAACAATGATCATAATTTTAGGTGCAAAATATACATTCAAAAAGTTTAGGGTGTAAAATGTAACATGAGGTATAATTTAGGATGGTAAAGTGTAATTTTCCCTATTTGTTGAGAGAAAAGAAAACACAATGCAAACAATAAATTATCTCCTATCTTTGATCCACAAAATTATCATATGATGATCATATCAATTCATGGATGGAGAATAGCTTTTCAGGGCAAATCGATATATATATATATATATATATATTAGGGAGTTTCAACCTATGGCATCCACTCTTAATAATAGTTTTTTATCATCAAACTAAGACACTAATCAGTTTTTGGTGTAAGCGGGAATTGAATTTCAGATTTCTTATATAACCATTAGAGACTTTACCAGTTTTTGGTGTAAGCAAATCGATATGTTTATTTGTCTTCATAGATCTTTGTTGCTTTGGTCCCAAACACCATTTCCAAGGGTTGTATCGTTCCAACATTGTTCTAAAACATTTAAACAAAAAACAAAAAACAAAAAAACAAAAAACAAAATCGTTCTAAAACAATAATAGAGATGTTCCAAAAAAAAAAAAAAACCCCAATAATAGTGATGGATTTTCTTTTACGGGTGGGACCATAATACCAACCCATTTTTTTTAGAAGAGTAATACCAATCCTTCAACTACTTTGAAACAATCACATCCGTTTTTCTATCTTTTTCTTAATTACCTATTAAAAAAACTCACTTTATTTTTCCATGCTTTGCCACTTTTGCAATACACCCTTTTTCTATAAAAAAAAAAAAAAAATGCAATACTCCCTACATATACAATATACACCCTGAATGACCCTCAGTGGCCACTTCAAGCGACACACTAGTAGATATGAAGCTCAGTATTTGATTGCTTACTCGTTACTACGCAACTAGTAATAGAGTTTTCCATATGAGCTAACAATTTTTTCTTTCTTCCAAATTAAGAAGAGAAAAAGAAGGGGGGGGGGGGGGGGGGGGGGGAAGGTACAAAATGATGAGAGGAGCTTTGGAGCTGGTGGCAAAAATGAGAATTGTGCTCTCCTGGCAAAATAGGATTGGCACTTTTTTTTTTTTTTTTTTTGAGAATCCAAACCCGGGGGTCAAGCTATATTAAGATAGAAAAGAGAGGAATTACAAAAAAAATCCCTCGTTACAAGAGGAGCTATATCCTCAGGAAAGGCCTCAAGCCAAACCTGCAGCTCATTGCCGGACTTAGCACGTCTGGCAAGAAAATGGGCAACCGAGTTACCTACACGTTTGATATGAGCAAAATTACAAATTCTAAAATCATTTGCTAAGACAAGAGAGTCCTGCAACACGTGGCCATACTCAGGATGAACAACCTCCTTAGAAAGTAAAGCCCTAATGATAACTTCAGCATCCCCTTCACAAACTACCTCACAAATACTAAGCTCTTTAGCAAAATATAGAGCTCGGCGACATGCTAGAGCTTCAACAGTAGCAGCAGACATGGGGATAGGGATGCGTTCAGCCAAGGCTCCCACGACATGTCCACACGAATCACGAATCACCACACCTAAGCTAGCCGCATCGAGGTCGCTAAACAGGGCCCCATCAAAATTGATTTTATAAAGGGGAGAAAAGTGAGGCATCCACCGAACAGCTCTCAAGCAAGCTGTTGAAACGCGTCGGTCAGGTACCTGGGCAGAATGAAAATCCAACAAAATCACCTTTGCTTTAGCCCGAATGTGATGGTACTACTCTAAATGCCCTTCCAAATTTTGCTATAGCTTCTATTTGTAAAACATGTTGGAGCTTTATTCCTTTCAGCCAAAGCCAGCAACTTGTAAGTAGACCGAGTGGAATAGACACCATGTGCTGAGGCATGCCACACCTGTTTATTTGGGATATCTCGGACACTTAGAGGAATACCTTTTATAATGTGGGCTTCATGGGGTAAAAACTCTTGCACAATCAGATCAGCTTTCCACTGATGCTCTTCTTGATCAATAAGGTCCCAAACCTTTGACCCGGGAGGCAAGACCAAAACTAGGGAAACTATTTTTGGGGCTATAATTTGTGGAAGCCACCTATCTCCCCTAATCTTTATTGATTGACCATTCCCTATCCCCCGAACCGAGCCTAAATCCGTGACATGTTTTACCTGGATAATACTTTTTCATGCGAATGAACCCTTTGTAGAGACCTCACAATCAAAGACAGAACAAAGAGGAAAAAACTTAGCCTTGAACACTCTATGGAAAAGACATCCCTCATTATTTTCAAGCCTCCAAATCTGCTTAGCCAGCAAAGAATTGTTGAACACACTCAATTCTTTGAAACCCATCTCTCCTTCATTTTTAGGTTGGCACAATTTTTCCCAACTTATCCAATGAATCTTCATTTGCTTCCCTCTATACCCTCACCAAAACTTTCTTATTAAAGTCTCAATCTCACTGATCAGTCCTTTTGGCAACTTGAAACAAGACATAGTGAAAGTAGGGATCGCTTGGATGACAACCTTAATGAGGATTTCTCGGCCCGCTTGCGATAAGAGCTTCTCTTTCCACCCCTTCAGTTTCTTCCAAATCCTTTCCTTAATGAGACTAAAGGACTTCTTCTTTGCTCTGCCAACCAAGGACGGCAATCCCAAATACTTCTCATATCTCTGAATTGCCGGTATCCCCAAGAATGTTTTTATGGCAACTTGAACCTCAGGGTGAGTATTAGAGCTGAAAAAGAGGTTTGTCTTGCCTCTATTAATGCTCTGCCCTGAAGCTTGCTCATATTTATAAAGGATAGATTGAATCTTCACACTTTCCGAAACTGTGGCTCTACAAAAGACTAAACAGTCATTTGCGAATAGTAGATGAGAAATACGCGGACCAGCCGGGCATAAAGAGACTTCCTTTATTTCTCCACTCTCGTTTGCTTCTTCAAACAGAGCATGTAAACCTTCCGTCACTAATAGGAATAGATAAGGCGATAGTGGATCGCCTTGTTGCAGCCCCCTAGTCGGAGTAATAAGCCCGTGGGGTTGTCCGTTGATCATGATTGAGTATGTAACTGATCGAATACATGTGGTAATCAGGTTGATCCATGTATGGTTGAAGCCCATTTTTTCCATAATCTTTTCTAAGTAGACCCACTCAACACGGTCGTAGGCTTTTGACATATCAAGCTTCATGGACATGTAACCCATCTTTCCAATTCTCTTGGTCTTCAAATAATGCAATGTCTCATATGCAATGAGGATATTGTCAGTAATAAGCCTTTCTGGCATAAAGGCACTTTGGGTCTCAGAAATTAGAGAAGGCAGCATGGGTTTTAACCGATTTGCCAAGACTTTTGCAATCAATTTATATAACACATTACACAAGCTGATAGGCTGAAACTCAGAAACTTTCCTGGGGCTTTTGATTTTTGGGATCAATGAAATGAAAGTGTGGTTTAGGTTTGGAGGAAAGATACCTTAATTAAGCACTAAAAGGACAGCTTTTGACACCTCCACTCCAATCTTCTCCCAGAAATTCTTGTAGAAAAAGGGAGGGAGCCCGTCTGGTCCTGGGGCTGTATCCGGCTTCATTTGCTTGAGAACTAATTGCACCTCCTCCATTCTAAAAGGTTTGAGCAGCTCAGTATTCATTGCATCAGACACCTTTGGTTCCACCCCGCTTAGCACCGTATCCAACTCAGTGGGGTTAGCTGTGGAAAAGAGATTTGAGTAGTATCCAATAAGCATCTCCCCAATCTGCTCCTCCCCCTCAATCCACTCCCCTTGCGCATTTTCAAGCCCCGAAATAAAATTCTTTTTATTTCTCTCAATTGCTCAACAATGGAAGTACTTGGTATTTTGGTCACCAAACCTTAGCCACTCTGTTTTCGACCTCTGACTCCACATACGTTCTTCCAACTCCATCAACTTTGATATTTCCTCAGTAAGCATTTTAACCCGGGCATGACTCCTTCTAGCCATGGATTCACTTTCAGCCTTAACCAATTGGTTCCTTTTTCAAGCCAAAGCTATACGGACATTCCCAAAAACGTTTTTATCCCATAGTTTAAGTTGTGTCTGACACTCACCAACCTTCCTCATTACCTTACACACTGGATCACCACCTGTACTCATATCCCATGCTGAGTGGACCATTACTTCGCATCGCTCGTCTTTAAGCCACATGGGCTCAAACCTGAATGGTTTTTGAACTCGGTTAAACTGAGTTTGAAGGTCATCAGAAACTAACCATAAAGGTTTGTGATCAGAGGACAATCCTAGCAAATGATGGAGGCGGGCCGTGGGGAATTTTAGAATCCAATCTACCATTGCCACTGCACTGTCTAGGCGAACCCATACCAAAACTTCATTATATCTTCTATTACACCAGGTAAAGGGCAGACCCGAAAAACCCAGGTCCTTGAGACCACAAACATCCAAGCAATCTCTAAAGTCTTGCATCTGTTTCTTTGACCGAATAGCCCCTCCTGATTTCTCATTCACTCTTGTAATTTCATTAAAGTCCCCAATACACATCCACAGTAAAACAAATTGAGAACCAAGATGTCGCAACACTAACCAAGAATCTTCCCGGTTGGCCACTTTAGGAGCTCCGTAGAACCTCGTAAAGCGCCAAGCGTCATCGATTCCTAGATTTACCACCGCATTGATATGCCACAGCAAGAACGTCCTAATATACAAATTAAGATCATTATTCCATAGCAAAGCTAGACCACCCCCCAAATTCCTCCTTGGGACGATGAACATATTGTCATACTTCAAACGGCATCGCAATCTCTCCAAATATGACTTTTTCTTCCTAGTTTCCATCAAGAAGATCACCTTGGGACCTTTCGCCTTCACTATTTCAGAAAGCTCGCGAACTTGCTGTTGGTTCCCAAGCCCTCGGTAGTTCCAGCTTAAACAATTCATGGCTGACGACGGGGTTGGGAAATAGCCACCACCGATGAGAGTTGGTCAACACCAAAGAAACTCACAGCTCTACGTTTCAGTGCATGAGAATCTGAGGGTTCAATTGCTGGACGTTCTCTTAATTTATCAGATATATCAACCTTAACCTTAGACTCGTGGGCTGAACGAGTTAACCTAGTCCACTTGCTCCCTAAGCTAACCTATTGAGTAAGTAGAGGCCTAGGTGTGTTAGACAAGTCATGTGGAGGTGAACTGGGCCTATCCGCTTCTAAGCACGCACTGGAAAATTGATCAGTGCTTAATTTGGGCCCAACAGCATTTAACCCAAAAAGCTTCTTAGTACCCTGTTAGGTTCTAAAGATTTAGGATTTTATGTATTTAGAACTCTAATGTGTAATATTGGCAAACCATGATCAAAACAATATGTTTAGTCTTGTTTAGGCTTGCTCAAAGTTGATTAAATATTGTAAAGTTGGAATCGAGTGGCTGCAGATGTACTGGAGCATTTCGGCCTGGCTCGATCGATCGAAGGATAGACTCGATCGATCGAATCTCGGGTCAGATGCGTTTTCTGCAGAGTTCCAGCTCAGCCCAAACTCTATTTAAACGTCTTGGGGTCCAAGTAAAACACTCCTATATATAAGGAAAACCCTAGAACTTTTTTGGGACTTTTTGAGAGAGAGATTAGAGTGCCTCTTGTGCCTCCTTTTATTTTTAGGGTTTTGTACCCTCTCTAAGTCTTTGTTGCTCATATTTCTGTTTTGTGTAAATCTCTTGTGAGATCTTAGAGGAGCTTTCCTTTACACAAAACTTAGGGTTTTCAAGGTAGAGATATTATCTACATCTTGATGATCAACAAGGTTGCTGCCATTGAAGTTTAAAGAATAACAAGCAGGGGTGCTTGTACTTGATTGAAGAGTCCAAGAAAGAAGGAGTCCGTGGATTCGGAGCTTGCACGTGGTCGTGTCAGTAAGTTCTACTGGTGGGTAGCATTAGGAAGTCAAGCGGGGAGCTTGTAGTCCTTTTGTATGAACTTCGATTCTTTCATAGTGGATTCAGGTTTGCCTTGAGGATAGGTGGGTAAAATCCTCCCCAGGTTTTTACCGTGTGGTTTCCTGGGTGATCATATCTTGTATTCATTTATTTTCCGCTGCATTATTATTCTTGATATGATTGTTTGATTGCTTTAACCTAGAGTTGCATAATTTGACTAAGTAACAACTTGGCTAATTAATCTAGGCTACGTAATCTGGTTGTTTAAGGGGTCTAAATTCTAGTCAAGTGGTATCAGAGCGGGTAGCTCTTTGTTTGTTTTAGATCTTTTGATCTAAGAGCTGATCCTTGACCCCTGTTGTCATGGATAATTTGAAGTGTCTTTCTGCTCATGCTTCTGCTGATTTTATTGATGCCTGTGATGTTTTGAATAAAAAGGACACTGTTGTTTCTGTTGATTTTTTTGATGCTTTTGAAACTCTTCGTAAGGAATTATCTAAATCTTTGAAAATTTCTAAGAAATTCAAAGAAGAGTTAAAATTGACTAATCTTGAAAAAGATGAATTGCTTGTTAGAGTAGATGAGTCTAATAAAAAGAACGATTTTTTGAGAAATCAAATTTCCTCTCAAGATGAGAAGATGAAAAGTTTGGAACAAAAGTTAGCTGAGGCTGAAGCTAAATTGGAAAATTTGTCTAATACCAAACTTGCTGATGATAACAGAATTGGTTCTGTTTCTCTTAAGCCTAAAACTAAGAAAGTTTATATCCCTCCTTTCAAGAGGAATAATAATGAAAATGCTTATTTTGCTAGGTTAGACAAAGGTAAAAGTTTTGATGTTAATGCTGAAATTTCTAAATCTAAGTCTGAACCTATTGTTATAGAGCATAATAAATCTGTTTTTGTGCCTACTTGTCACCTTTGTGGTGTTATTGGTCATATTAGACCAAATTGTTCTTTGTTGAGGCAAAAACCAAAATCTGAGAATAGATTTGTTGTTAGGAATACTGATGTTCCTATATTTGTTCCTGTTTGTCACTTTTGTGGTGTCTTCGGTCACATTCGTCCTAATTGTCATAAATTGAAATTTAAGCATTCTATGTTTCAATCTAGGATTTGTGATGATATTTCTCCTGCCATAAGTTCACATAAATTGTTTCATATTCTTTTAAAAAATTTGAGCTTGTTGGCTTGTGAAAGGAATTTGCAGGATTTCAGTCTCTCTCAGAAAATTGGTGTTATCTCTCAAATACACTCCACTTCTCATGGATTTTCACCTACAAAGCCGAAGAATCGTGCTATATGGGTGAGAAAAGATCCTTTAAGGTGAGTGTTGCTAACTTGTCCTTGATTTAATTCTTTCAATTAATTGTGGACATGTTTTGTTTTTGTTTTTGGTTGTTTTGTTTTTTAGGTTGTTTTGTTTTCTTTAAAAAAAAAATCCAAAAACATTGAAAAATTTTCAAAAAGACAAAAATATTTTATTTTGTGTCTTGTTTTATTTTTCTTAAGGATTACATGAGTTTTAATATCTCTCTTGATTTAGAACATGCTTGACATTGTGGAGAAACTTGAATAGTTTGTGCTAAGCTATTTTTGATTTTGTATGAGTATGTACTAATTTGTACATGTACTCATGGGTTAATTAAAAAATTGATATTTCTTGTCTGTGTACCCTCTATAGTTTAGTTAAGCACTGTCATGCATTACTTTTGCATTGTTTATTTTGTAATATGTGCTTTTTGTTTTTGGTCATAAAGTTTGTTAAAACCAAAAAGATTTTTGTGTTTTGTATTATAGATCTTGGATTTATAATCAAGGTTGGCCACCTTATCTTTACATAACTAGTTTATGTACCTTGTTTAGTTTGGATGAGCTTACTTTATTGCACTTTACTAGTTTGAGTTTTGTAGTGCATGTTGTGTGGGAAAGATGTTTATGGTGTTTATCACTTTGTCTTGATCTTGCAGTCACATGTTATTTGACTGTCGGACTTGATCCTTTTGAGAAAGGCATAAATAACCATCTCACCACTGTTCACTAGTCAATCATGAACACCTTAGTGCATATCATAAGATTTTGTGCTCGAGAAAGTGTAGCACATGCACAAAAAGAACATAAGGTGTAGCCTCTGTTAAATGCTTAATGCTTAAAACTGGTGTGTACTATTAGGCTTGATGCCAATTCACATAATTTAAACTGGTGTGTACCATTAGGCTTGATGCCAAATTTCACCTAATAATGGGGCAAAATTCAAGAAACTTACATGATTGCAAGCTTATGTTCTAGGAGATGTGGGAGTTATATGATGTAACTCTTTAGGTGATAGTGTCTTTTGAATTCTATGTGATGGATTTTGTAGACTTTGTGATTGATTGCTATTCACATATCACCTCACATGTATCTTAAGCTTTTGCTAGTTGCACACACTACACAAGTTACTCGTTGCTAAACTTGGTACATTATATTGTGTGTGATTTTGTTGTGGCCATCCAAGATTAAAAGTTCCTTAATTTTAATGCAAAATGTGTTTAATGTTTGCGCTTTAAGGATAAATTGATTGAAAATCTTGATTTTGGAAGATCTAGGTTGAATTCAAGTGTTTTTGAAAAATCATTCTATCTCATACTCATGCATTTTGTTTTCATAATTTAATGCTTTGAGGAGTTAGTTTTCAAAATGGGATTTGTGTTTCAAAACTGTGATTTTTCTCAAAAATTTTGTGAGCCTCTGCCCATTTCGATCGATTCAGTCTGATTTTCGATCAATCGAAAAAGTGCTCTATTTTGTCTCAAAATGACTGTCTGTTTCGATCGATCGAACCTGTTTTTCGATCAATCGAAATTACGATTAAAATTCTTGGTTTGAGTCTGCCTGACTCGATTGATGTTCGATCGATTCTCGATTGATCGAAACTGGAAAATTTTCAGTTTCTATGTTTTTGACCAAAATTTGTTTTGTGCATCATTTGTGTTTAGGATTCACATGCATTACATTGATTTTTTGTATCCATCTTGCAGTTTTGCAGTCATATCTCTCATTGTTTTCACACATAACATGCATACACTTTGCTACATTGGGTACTCAACTTGATTTAAAAATTGATTGATTAATTTTTGAGTTTTGTACATTAGTATATGCTATTTCTTATGTGTGAACTGTAGAAAATATTTTTCTAAAGAGATATGATGGATAATCAATGTGCAAATATTTTCTCTACTCATGCAACTGTTTATGGGTCACATAATGCCATGTTTGCATTTTATTGAAAGAGATAATATTTTTTCTTTATGTGTATCCTCACCTTAGTTTTTAACTTTAGATTATGTGTTTTTAACTTTGATCCTGTTGGTGATGCTGTTGTTCCCCCCCCCCCCCTTCTTTATTTTTCCCCAAAACTGTTTTTCTCAAAACTTGTTTTGTTTTTCCTATTTTTATAGGGGGAGAAAAGTTTTTTTTCACCTGTGTTGTTCATAGGGGGAGTTGTCTCTATTTTCTATAGAGTTGGATTGTTCTGTATCCCCTTGATTCTCTATTTTCTCTTATACTTTATTGCGTATGTTGACTGTTTACTCTTTGTATGAGTTGTCTTTGTCAATACGTGACAAAAAGGGGGAGAAATTATTGATTTATGGGAATCATGTTGATATGTGTGGAAAATACAAAGATATTCATGTTAGGGGGAGTAACATTGATTGATATACATGTTATATTCATTGATTCTTGTTGCTTTGTGATTCACTGCTTATTGATTTATATTTATGAGTTGTTCATTCATATATGTCTTTATTTTGTGTTGTGTGAATCTTACAAGAATGTTATACCTGTTGTTTTACTCTTTTCTGTCACACATGCGTTTATGCATTTTGTTTAGTGTTTCAGGAATATACAGGTTGATTCAATTGAGCTGCTGTCTACACTTGCAACTGATGGATAGTAGTTAGGTTGGATTTGTTGTTATAAGCATTATTTTTGTAATGGGCTGTTTACTTGTAAACTTTGAGCTTTTAATTTGTGTTTTGTCACGGATTGCCAAAGGGGGAGTTTGTTAAATTCTAAAAATTTAGGATTTTATGTATTTAGAACTCTAATGTGTAATATTGGCAAACCATGATCAAAACAATATGTTTAGTCTTGTTTAGGCTTGCTCAAAGTTGATTAAATATTGTAAAGTTGGAATCGAGTGGCTGCAGATGTACTGGAGCATTTCGGCCTGGCTCGATCGATCGAAGGATAGACTCGATCGATCGAATCTCGGGTCAGATGCATTTTCTGCAGAGTTCCAGCTCAGCCCAAACTCTATTTAAACATCTTGGGATCCAAGTAAAACACTCCTATATATAAGGAAAACCCTAGAACGTTTTTGGGACTTTTTGAGAGAGAGATTAGAGTGCCTCTTGTGCCTCCTTTTATTTTTAGGGTTTTGTACCCTCTCTAAGTCTTTGTTGCTCATATTTCTGTTTTGTGTAAATCTCTTGTGAGATCTTAGAAGAGCTTTCCTTTACACAAAGTTTAGGGTTTTCAAGGTAGAGATATTATCTACATCTTGATGATCAACAAGGTTGCTGCCATTGAAGTTTAAAGAATAACAAGCGGGGGTGCTTATACTTGATTGAAGAGTCCAAGAAAGAAGGAGTCCGTGGATTCGGAACTTGCACGTGGTCGTGTCAATAAGTTCTACTGGTGGGTAGCATTAGGAAGTCAAGCGGGGAGCTTGTAGTCCTTTTGTATGAACTTCGATTCTTTCATAGTGGATTCAGGTTTACCTTGAGGATAGGTGGGTAAAATCCTCCCAGGTTTTTACCGTGTGGTTTCCTGGGTGATCATATCTTGTGTTCATTTATTTTCCGCTGCATTATTATTCTTGATATGATTGTTTGATTGCTTTAACCTAGAATTGCATAATTTGACTAAGTAACAACTTGGCTAATTAATCTAGGCTACGCAATCTGGTTGTTTAAGGGGTCTAAATTCCTGTCATACCCGATCCGCCTTTCACACCCCCCCCCCCTTCACCTTCCTTAATTTGATCACTACCACATAAGGGGTTGTGATTTGACATTTCAATCACCCCTAAAAAGCCACCATACTTTATGCTGTCACCTTTTCTGATATCACCGTCATTTTTCTAGAGGCGTGCAATGAAAGGAACTCCACCCTGACACTGACCTGGATTTCCTATGGGCGTAAAGGCATTAGAAGCCTTTTGCGCAGGATCCACCCTGTCAAAACAGTGAATATCTCTATCGATTTCAGCAATTAATTGATCAAACATAATAAGATGGGTAGGCTTCAATGGGGGAACCAAAAAGGAAGGCTCAGAAAAGACTAAATTGGAAGCTGTCACTTCTGCAGAGTTTTCGGAGGCGTGGTTCACGTTTTGTTGCATATTTTTTGGTGGCAAATTTTGTGAGGATTCACACGCCATCGTTGTTGTAGGATTCCGGGGCTGGTGCTGAGTTTCGGTCTGGTTCAAACCATGTTTTCCAGCTTTCTTATAGGCGTAAAAGCCCGAAACCAAGAGGAATCCCTTTCTAAAGGCCGTGAAATGTGCAGCTCTCAACCATGGGCCGAAATGTTGATCCTTTTTTTTTAGTGATCTCTCACTCTCAATCCATTTTTCACAATCCTTATCAGGGTGGGTGAGGCATCCGCACTAGTAGCATACATTTGGGAGGCGTTCATACCTAAAGGAGACCCAATGATCCTCATCATTTTCAAGGGTGAGAAGCCTACCACGACATAGGGGGAGGGAGATATTTAGAGCCACACGTACACAAATAAAACTACCTCCATCGCACTCATTCGAGGTCACCGGTTATATAACAGTGCCCATTGCCTCACAAATTTGTTCAACCACTTCTTTGTTTCTGAAGCGTAATGAGATGTTGTGTACCTGCACCCAAAACGGCACAGTGGTCATGCACTTGTTAAGTAAAATGTCACGCCCCAAACCCGGTACCCGGATTTGTGACCATGACCGGCATGCTAATATCAAGCTTAAACCTGATATTAACAAGAACCAACTTAACTTTTTAACAAAAGTTTTTACAAGCTTCTCTTTTCTTTTCATTCTTGTTTCTTTACTTAATAATATAACCTTTCACTTGACATTCAAAGCATCTATACTGAACTCAAAGAATAACATAATCCACCAGATTTTCAAATTTCATACTTTCACATAATACATCTCTTAATACCTTAAGGTACAACTTTCATTAGATCCTAAAATTCACAATACTGCAAAACTAAATATCAAATACTACTTTAGGATCTATACATGTAAACTAAAACCAGCTCCTTCCAAAACTCGACTAAGGCTCCCTCTGCTCCAAAATAAAACCTGCTAACTGAAAGAGTGGAAGGGGTGAGCTATACAGCTCAGTAAAGGTAAGATATATGAGAATTCAATAAGGATGCATGTGAATTAAATCATTTCATTCTATGAATATTCGAATAGGAGAACATTTTTCCCATGCATAGTATTTTATACTATTCATAATAATAGCTTATACGCTCTTCATAGAAAATAATTGTTCTCCTTTTTCTTATTAGGTTAATATTACCAAAACCTTTCGGATTGAATTTCTTTCATTTCTTACAAAGTCACCATATATATTTTCATTACAAATTAATCACTTAACTTAATTTGGATAATCGGTAACTTTGTCTTAAACTGGAAGCATCTTAAATAATAATAAAACTTTCCTTCATAAACTTCTTCTTATAAAATATTATAACTTTTATAATCATAAAACTTAACGTTTCATACAGAAAAACAGATATCAGATAACTTCTTAACATAACTTGTACTTTCATAATAAACTTTATCTTTATAGCATAACAGAACTTCGGAAACTTTTATCTTTAATGAACAGCTTTCTTTTCATCAGAAATTTCTTCTTTTCATGAGAGCTTTTTCTTTTCACAATGCATTTAAACAAAATAATTCCCCCATGATTAATAACATAACATAGCTGCTCATAACATATTAGTTAGTCCATAACTGATAAATCTGTACAGAGAAGGCCTCATCACATTTGGGTGCCCTCGTGTGTATGATATTGTCCCCTTTGGGAGGCCTGATGGCACATCCCCTCCAGGTTTTGTTCCTCCCCGCCGTCCGTACACATTGGGGAGAAGGCCTTAGAGTTACGGGCAACCCCATTTCCTCTACTTTAAATGGCCTAGAGTTACGGGCAGCCCAATTTCCTCTACTTTAAATGGCCAAACAGATAACATTTTTCCATGGAAAGCCAGTAATTAACCCCTACTGACTGAGTTCAGATCACCAGAGGACATAACCCGAAAACATTTCATACTTATACATCATACTGACATTTCTTATTTTTGCATAACATTTCATAATAAAAGCATTTCCATTGTTTTCTTCATCATGTTCGTGAAATTAGTAATAGCATCAATATGCTTAAATCATATACATAAAATTTCGAAAACTCATGAACATATCTTTGTCTGATAATGCTTACATGTCATATCTCTAATAAAAACATTTTAATGCATAATATACATTAAAATAACCTCATGACTTACCAAATGCCTATATAACTTATCCCTTACCTGATAGCAAAGGAACCGAGAGCCTAAAGTCGAAGGAGCTTAGACCTGGCAGCTGGTAACACCTAAACCGAAATCAAAGCTTATTACTATCAATTACTCCTTAACATAAACTTACACATTCATCTCAAAGCCTATCTCTTAAAATTAAGGAAATCCTAATCACACCCCAAAGAGGTTCCCACAAACAAAAATACATTCATCAAACATCATTATGCACTAGTCATATAGAAACCAACATTTTCACATTAATAGCATATCTCTAGAAGAGCCAACTTCATTTCAAAAAGTGCTTTGAGATTAGGGCAATAATGCATGCATAAACACAAACTCTTTTAAGCATTGTCATGTAACAATAAACTCTCTTAAGGAAACATACCGCATGTTTATCAAAACAGCTTCATAAATACATCCGTCACATGGTTTAGAACCCTTCATTTGAGTACTAAACCTCAAAACAAGTTACACAAAATTAATCTATGATCGAGACATACCAAGAGATAAGCATATTAAATTATAGCTCAAAACGTTCGCCCTAGCTATAGAATTAAATCCTCAAAGTTAAGCATGTCCCTTATTGTTCACTGTTCTATTCCAGCCGCATATGCCCCATTTGTAAAATACAAATGGGCTGTCCACACACATCAAATTGTCACGAAATTTTATAGAGCCACTCCCCTATATGTCCAGTATATACCATAAAAATTTCGGAGTCAAAGAATAAACCCATGATTTACTAAAAATCACACAAGACAGCATACTCAAATCTGTCCTGACAGAATTTCTTGCAACTTCAAAATTAAATCATTATTTTTCTACTCATCCAAATACTGTGAGACCAATTCCATAACAACCGTATATATCTTACCTTTCATAGAAAATAACCCTAGCATCAAAATTCACAGAATACAATTTAATACATAATTTATCATGCATGAACACAGAATCTGTCACAGAGGCAGTTTTGAAACATTTTCTTATAAATTCACAAACAATTATCAAAGGATGTTATTTTCATATGGAGATTTTTATGCACTCATTAGACATGTTAGAAAAGACTTATATATAGTTATTTTACCATTTAGAGCAAACTTACGTACAACCAAAAATCCCAGCAGTAACATCAACAGTTCTGATCCTAACTTTTTCTCAATTCCTTAATCTTATACAACCATTAATTAGTAAAAACCCTAATATACCTTCAACAAATCACCACACAATTTCAAAGCTTCTTAAAACAGCATATATATATATATATATATAAACTTACAAGTTCATGATTCCCTAATTTTACAAACCACAAATACCATTACAAAAATTCTTTAAAGAAATCATAGATTCTAAGATGAGAGTAGCTAGCTCTTACCAAGTTTCTTGTTCTTGAGGGGAATTAGAAGTAGAGAGCTTGAGAGAGTTTTCTCTCTTTTTGGTGTTGGAGCCGTGGGCATGAGAAGGGGAAGAGAGTCATTGATTGTTGTAGTTGCTTGGAAAGAGTCAAAGATGACATAAGATGGAGACTTGTATTTCTTTTGGTGTGTGAACCCTTGGATTCAAGAGAGCTTCTAGCTCTTTCTTTAAGAGAAAAGGGAGTAAAGTGATGTGAGAATTTTCTGATTTAATTGGACCCGTGGGAATGGAGGAGGAGAGCTTCTTGAGTCTTCCTTCTTTGAGAAAGTCAAGGAAGAGATAAAGGTGTAGCCAATAGGAACAAAAAGGAAGAAAACAAAGAAGCTAAGCAAGAAGACCAAGAAAGTTTATGCAGCCAAGAAGTCAAGCAAAATATCTTGGGTGATTCACGTATATTGCTAAGGAAATTGCTAAGGAAGGAAAGGATAACTATTAACTCACCTTTTCAACCTTTCTTTTTCTTTGCATTCACACTTACACTTTTCTACCAAGAATAATATCACTTTGCATGTATATATATATATATATATATATCCTTACCTTAATACACTTAATTAAACACCAATAACTATGTATCTAATAACTTAAACAACTTAATATAATTTTGTACATACTTAATATATATACATAATACAATTAGCTACTCAATTATTTATAATCTTTAAAATTCTTATTTAATGGCATTATAAAATAATATGTTGATTAATACTCTTATATTAATTCTAACAAGAAAGTGGATTAAAATATATATATATATATATCCTTACCTTAATACACTTAATTAAACACCAATAACTATGTATCTAATAACTTAAACAACTTAATATAATTTTGTACATACTTAATATATATACATAATACAATTAGCTACTCAATTATTTATAATCTTTAAAATTCTTATTTAATGGCATTATAAAATAATATGTTGATTAATACTCTTATATTAATTCTAACAAGAAAGTGGATTAAAATAGCAATTAACCACTTAAACACATAGTTTAATTATAAAATTGGGTCGGGGTGTTACATAAAAGGAATGTGCCTTTAAGCTCAAATCATGAAGGCCGAGCTATCATGGCTGTATGATGGGCCTTGCGGGATGGCCTTTTACTGTCTTTTACTTTGCAATAACAGAAAATTTATATATGTTGTCATTAAAGCTATTATTGATGCGTCAGCTAACCCTAGACAATCTAACTCTGTGATTTCCTCGGTTGTGGATGATTGCAAGCAGTTGGCTTTCCAGATTTCCTAGGTTCAATTTAGCCATTGCTTCATGGAAGCAAATAGACGTGCGGATACTTTAACTACAGTGGGATCGCAACAATCTTTAGATTTCATTTTGTATGGCAGTCCGCCTGTGGACTTAGGAACTATTTTAGACTTTGATAGAGCCGGTCTGTATCTTAACAGATGTTGCCCTAAGATGATTGTCAACCTTTAGTTTTCTTTTGAATAAATTTCCTTTCTACCAAAAAAAAAAATCTTGAAGTCCAGATATAGCCTTTGCAAATGCTTTAAATGTGTGCAAAAAATGCTTAGGTTAGGCTGTTAGAAATGGTAGGACCATCCGGTTTTGGACTTATATAATTGGCTGGACATCGGTCCAAATGGGAATCCAGAGCTCCTTGAGGAAAATGCGATTTTAGGTTGATTTCCTTTGACATCCCCTTTTATTTATTTATTTATTTATTTTTGTATGGTACTTTACTCTCAAGAAATCAAGTACTAGGTAATTTTTTTTTTCACATTTTTTGTTTTTAAATTATATATTATTAAGTGGATTATAAATATTTAAGATCGTAATTAGTATTTAGATTGTAGACAGCAAAGTGATTTATCTTTTTTTTCTTTTTGTATAGGACTTTATTTTCAAGAAATCATGTACTAGATATTTTTTTTTCTTTTGTAAATTTTATATTATTAAATGGATTATAAATATTTAAGATAGTAATTAGTATTTAGATTGTGTACTGTGGAGTGATTTTTTTTTTTTCTTTTTGTATAGGACTTTACTTTTAAGAAATTAAGTACTAGGTAAAAAAAATTTTAACTTTTTTTCCTTTTGTAAAATTTATATTATGAACTGGATAAAAAATATTTAAGATAGTAATTAGTATTTAGATTGTGAACTGTGGAGTGATTTATCTTTTTTCTTTTCTTTTCTTTTTTGTACGGTAATTTACTTTCAAAAAATCAAGTACTAGGTTAATTATTTTTTTCACATTTTTTTTCTTTTATAAATTTTATATTATTAGGTAGATTATAAGTATTTAATATAGTAATTAGTATTTAGATTATAGACTGGGGAGTGATTTATCTTTTTTTTTTTTTTTTGTATAGGAATTTACTTTCAAGAAATCAAGTACTGGGTAAATTTTTTTTTTTCACTTTTTTTTTGTAAATTTTATATTATTAAGTGGATTATAAATATTTAAGATAATAACTAGTATTTAGATTATGGATTGTGGTGTGATTTATCTTTATCTTTTTTTAGTACGGTACTTTACTTTTAAGAAATCAAATACAAGGTAAATTTTTTTTTTCACTGTTTTTTTCTTTTGTAAATTTTATATTATTAAGTGAATTATAAATATTTAAGATAGTAATTAGTATTTAGAGTTTGGAATGTGGAGTAATTTATCTTTATTCTTTTTTTTTTCCTTTTTCTTTTTGTATGGTACTTTACTTTCCAGAAATCAAGCACTGGGTAAATTTTTTTTTTTCACTTTTTTTTTCTTTGTAAATTTTATATTATTAAGTATATTATAAATATTTAAGATAGTAATTAGCATTTAGATTTTAGACTGTGAATTGATTTATCTTTTTCTTTTTTTCTTTTTTCTTTTTGTCTGGTATTTTACTTTCAATTACTTTCAAGAAATCAAGTATTGGGTAAAAAAAAAAATTTTCACTTTTTTTTTGTAAATTTTATATTATTAAGTGGATTATAAATATTTAAGATAATAACTAGTATTTAGATTGTGGATTGTGGTGTAATTTATCTTTATCTTTTTTTAGTACGGTACTTTACTTTTAAGAAATCAAATACAAGGTAAATTTTTTTTTCACTGTTTTTTTCTTTTGTAAATTTTATATTATTAAGTGAATTATAAATATTTAAGATAGTAATTAGTATTTAGAGTTTGGAATGTGGAGTAATTTATCTTTATTTTTTTTTTTTTCCTTTTTCTTTTTGTATGGTACTTTACTTTCTAGAAATCAAGCACTGGGTAAATTTTTTTTTTCACTTTTTTTTCTTTGTAAATTTTATATTATTAAGTAGATTATAAATATTTAAGATAGTAATTAGTATTTAGATTTTAAACTGTGAATTGATTTATCTTTTTCTTTTTTTCCTTTTTCTTTTTGTCTGGTATTTTACTTTCAATTACTTTCAAGAAATCAAGTACTGGGTAAATTTTTTTTTCACTTTTTTTTTCTTTTTTAAATTTTATATTATTAGGTGGATTATAAATATTTAATATAGTAATTAATATTTAGATTGTGGACTATGGAGTGATTTATCTTTTTTCTTTCTTTTTGTATGGTACTTTACTTTCAAGAAATCAAGTACTCTGTAAATTTTTTTTTCACTTTTTATTTTCTTTTGTAAATTTTATATTATTAAGTAGATTATTAATATTTAAGATAGTAATTAGTATTTAGAGTGTGGACTGCAGAGTGATTTATTTTTATTTTTTTTCTTCTTCTTGTATGGTACTTTACTTTCAAGAAATCAAGTACTGGGTATTTTTTTTTCTTTTGTAAATTTTGTAATATTAAATGGATTATAAAATTTAATATCATAATTAGTATTTAGATTGTGTACTGTGGAGTGATTTATTTTATTTTTCTTTTTGTATAGGACTTTACTTTCAAGAAATCAAGTACTACGTAATATTTTTTTTTTATAAATTTTATATTATTAAGTGGATTATAAATATTTAAGATTGTAATTAGTATTTAGATTGTGAACTGTGAAGTAATTTATCTTTTTTTTTTTTCCTTTTTGTATTATACTATACTTTCAAGAAATCAAGAACTAGGTAAAAATTTTTTTTTTTTTTTCACTTTTGTAAATTTTATATTATTAAGTGGATTATAAATATTTAAGATAGTAATTAATATTTAGATTGTAGATTGTGGAGTGATTTATCCTTTTTTTTCTTTTCTTTTATTTTTGTATGGTACTTTACTTTCAAGAAATCAAGTACTGAGTAAATTTTATTTTTTTCACTTTTTTTTTTTGGGTAAATTTTATATTATTAAGTAGATTATAAATAATTAAGATAATAATTAATATTTATAGTGTGGACTGCAAAGTGATTTATCTTTTTTTTTTTGTATTGTACTTTATTTTCAAGAAATCAAGTACTGCGTAATTTTTTTTTTTTCACTTTTTTTTTCTTTTGTAAATTTTATATTATTAAATCGATTATAAATATTTAAGATAGTAATTAGTATTTAGATAGTGGACTATGAAGTGATTTATTTATTTTTTTTATTCTCTTTGTATGGTACTTTATTTTCAAGAAATCAAGTGCTAGGTAAAATTTTTTTCACTTTTTTTTTCTTTTGTAAATTTTATATTATTAAGTGGATTATAAATATTTAAGATAGTAATTAGTATTTATAGTGTGGACTGTGGAGTGGTTTTTTTTTTTTTTTTTTGAATAAGACTTTACTTTCAAGAAATCAATTACTGAGTAAATTTTTTTTTTTCACTTTCTTTTTTCTTTTGTAAATTTTATATTATTAAGTGGATTATAAATATTTAAGATAATAATTAGTATTTTGATTCTGCACTATGGAGTGATTTATCTTTATCTTTTCTTTTTTTTTTTCTTTTTGTATGGCACTTTACCTTCAAGAAATCAAGTACTAGGTAAATTTTTTTTCACTTTTTTTTTCTTTTGTAAATTTTATATTATTAAGTGGATTATAAATATTTACGTCATTTTTTAAATCCTTAGGGTATTTCAGTCACTTTTTAGGTTACGAGGTCATTTTAGTAATTTTTTTGTTTCAAGGTCATTTTGGTCAATTTCTAAGTTTCAAGGTCTTGTGGTTATTTTTTTTGTCTTTGGGCTATTTTGGTCATTTTTTAGATTTCATTGTTATTTCGGTCATTTTTTAGGTTTCATTGTTATTGTCATTTTTTGGGTTTTATAGTAATTTTGGTCTTTTTAAAAAGTTTCAGGGTCATTTGGTCAATTTTTTTTCTAAGGGTATTTTGGTCATTTTTTAAGTTTCATGGTTATTCCAGTAATTTTTTTGGGTTTTTAAGTAATTTTGGTAATTTTTTTTTTTTTTAGTTTTAGGGTGATTCTGTCATTTTTTAGGTTCTAAGAGTATTTCGTTCATTTTTTAGGTTTCGGGGGTATTATAGTAATTGGAGAGAAAAAAAAAAGGGAACTATCGAGCGTGACAAAAGTACCACCAAGTGTGAGAAATGTACGGTCTAATGTGATGTTAGTATTGCCTAATGTGACATTGAAACTATCAAATGTGATATAGAAATAAAGGGAGCACCAAATGTGATAAAAGTACAGTCACATGTAATATTGATACTGCATAATGTGAGGACGACACTATCAAATGTGAGAAAAAATTAAAGTACAACCAAATGTGAGAAAAGTACGGCCAAATGTGATGTTGGTACCGCCTAATGTGACAATAGAATCATCATTTGCGAGAAAAAAAAATTTTGAACCACCAAACGTGACAAAAGTACAGTCATATGTAATTTTGATACTACACAATTTGAAAATGATACCATCAAATGTTAGAAAAAAATACAAGTACAACTGAATGTGACAAAAGTATTGTCATATGTGATGTTGGTACTGCTTAATGTGATAATAGAACCATCAAATGTGGAAAAAAAAAAAAAAAAAAAAAAAAAAAAAAAGGAAACTATCAAATGTGACGAAAGTAAGGTTGTTGGTACTGCCCAAATCTCAATGTGACGATGAAATTATCAAATCTGAGAAAAAATTAAAATACCACTGAATGTGAGAAAAATATGGTCAAATAAGGTGTTAGTACTACTCAATGTGATAATGGAACTATCAAATATAAGAAAAAAAAAATAAGGGAACCACCGAATGTGACAAAAGTATAGTCACATGTGATGTTGGTACTGCACAATTTGAGAATGATACTATCAAATGTGAGAAAAAAATATGAGTATAACCGAATGTGACAAAAGTACGGTCAAATGTAATATTTGTACTGTCCAATGTGACAATGGAGCCATTAAATGTGAGAAAAAAATAAGGAAACCATCGAATGTGACAAAAGTACAGTCACATGTAATGTTGGTACTGCCCAATGTGACAATGAAATTGTCAAATATGAGGAAAAAATTAAAGTACCACCAAATGTGAGAAAAGTACGATCAAATGTGATGTTGGTACTGCCTAATATGACAATGGAACCATTAAATGTGAGAAAAAATAAGAGAACTTCAGAATGTGACAAAAGTACAGTCACATGTGATATTAGTACTGCACAATATAAGGATAGTATTATCAAAAGTGTGAAAAAAATGGGAACCATTGAATGTGCAAAAGTACAGTTACACGTAATATTGGTACTGAACAATATGAGGATGATATTATCAAATGTGTGAAAAAAATGAGAACCACTGAATGTGACAAAAGTACAGTCACACGTGATGTTGGTACTGTACAATATGAAGATGGTATCATCAAATGTGAGAAAAAATAAGGGAACCACCGGATGTAACAAAAGTATAATCACATGTAATGTTAATATTACACAATGTAAGGATGATATCATCAAATGCGATGTTTTAGTAACTTGATATAACAGGTTTCCTACTAGTAGGTACTGTCCCAAAAAAAAAGGGTACGATAAAATTAGCCTTTTACAACATAATTAACTTATTAAACTATTTACATACGTGTGTAGCTACTAGCTTCTCTTTTGGGATTACGCCCTCTCTCTCTTCCCTGCCACAACATTAACTTAAAGATAAAGTTTAAATACAAAATTGGTTGTATTCTTAGGCTACAAACTCACTTAATAAAATAAATATTGCTACATATTTTGAAATTCTAACCGTTGAATTACATGTTCTTTACGCTTTTAATGCACATGTCAATTTTTGTGTCAATCAGATATCATTTACTATATAATCTATAATCTTATATTTTATGCATAATTTTAAATTACAAAAACTTGCAATTTAAAAATTTATTGATGACCTATTGATCTTTAATTTTCTTAAAATTTTGCAAATATGGAGGATATAAGAAAAAGATGCAATCCAATGGTGGATTTGTCAAAATTCACCTCCAATAAAGAGATATTTAGTGAGTTTATAGCCTAAGGCTACAATCAATTTTGTAGCTAAAACTATTACATTGGCGCGTGTATATATATATATATATATATATTTGGTAAACCATTCGCGTGTATATTTACTAGCTTGTCTTTGGGGATAACATCCTCTCTCTGTGATGGTAAATAGAACTTACAACATTATACCTAAAATTTCACTCACACAGCCTGCCTAACCCCTTTGAAACCCTCCGGGATTTTTGAACTTCCAAGTCATGCCAAGATCACCTGGAACATCTAAATCCCTTCTCCCTTCCCTATAACTCTATAACCCCGGACAGGAACGATATTAAGCCAATAGGTAATAGGCAATCGGCAACTCAAACCAGACATACACATAATAACAAATTGGTAGCTATTATAAGAGAAAATTGTCAATCATGTGATGGACCACATCAGCCCCAGCAGAATTGATACGGTATCTATTCACCTGAACAGAAAGAAAGAGAGAATTTAGAAGAAATTTCATTTGAGTTAGACTTCATTGGTAATCAGTTAAAAATGTGAAAAATAATGATAATTGTTATCTGATAGTGGAACCAATTGGTTCATAACCCTGATAGCACAAAAATGGAATTTATGTTCTACATGATGACTTTCAAGAGAAGGTAAAAACCCACCTGAATGGTACTGTGCGCAAGATATCTTTGTTTAGTTCCACTGAAGTTAACGTCAATCCGTTCCCAGCTTGTTTTAGTCAAACCTCTTAACATTTCCTCTACAAATGTTGTAAAATGATACAATTGAGTGAAAATCAGTTTGAAGTTTTAGAATCAATCAATATACTAGAGCTCAGAATATGTAAAAAAATCATGAGAGTGAAATGACACGTGTATTTTCGGAAGCAAAATGGATAAAAGTAGCACTTTCCAACAACAAAATATTTTCCAATATCCATCAGCTCATATCTCATGCCCTAAAACTTAACCTCCATCCACCTTTCATCAGTTATGACGTCTGGAAGAACATCTACATATTTGCTGCTCTTAAAAAAATTCATCATAATAGCAGTAAATAGTTTTGTGACCTCCATAATAACCATTGTGTCAATTACTTATATCATCCAGATAAAGTATGTTCTACTATTGTTACCAAAGTCATGCTATCACAATTTAAATTCAGGAAAAGCCAAAAAATTTATACTTTATCTAATAAGTATATAATTTTCTCCTATTAAATACTAAAGCATACTGCTGATAGCAAATTGAGAACCACACTTTTTCCTTCAATTTTTTTAACACAAAAACTTGATGATATTTAAAATCATGTACCACACAATAAAAGTTGATGCACCAAGTGGCTTAATATATAGGTTACGCATTGTACAATGTGATTTTTTAATATGGCTCATTACTTATTAAGATAGTTTGCTCTAGATAAAATTCAATTATCAAAGTTACAAGTGCCTCACAAATTATTAAAGTAGCTTACTCTAGGTAAAAATCTATTACCAAAATTTCAAGAAACTTGAAATACTACTCCAAAGAAATTCTATTACCAAAAGTTTCAAATAATTTTTGTGGGGGATAAAAGTCCAACCTCATGTATTGAGTCTGGGGCCCTATTCGAATACTACTAGGTGTCCGAAGAGAGGAAAATATCTGAGAAGGGGTCCATGTGGAAGAAACATACCTGGAAGTAAATGAGGAATGCATTCCGAAGAGGTCATCAATTGTACGAAGAGGTCTTTCTCCTCGGATACGAATAGTCTTAATCAATCAAATGTTTGGAAGGTCCAAATGATCTTCCTAACAGTTCCAACGACGAAGATAAGCTCTGAGCATGTCTGGAGATGATAAGAACGAAGAAATATCTAAAGGGAAAAGCTGCTACAACCGTGTTTAATGCGTTGCAGCTATTTTTCTGGCCGCATTTATTTGGAGAAGACCTCTGAACAGTATAACCTCAGCTACCACCACTCACAGAAAGCTAAAAAGGAGACTTGACATGACATATACTCAAGTGGATGATTAGATGAAAACCAAGTGGACGATGAAGATGAAGGGGAAGGATGCTATATAAAGGGAAGAGGCCTCTAATAATAAGGGGCGGAAAAAAAAGAGACAAAGAAGGAAAAAACAACTTTACTGTAACTCTAAGAGTTGTAATCACCCTTTAATCAATAATACATCTCTTCGGACGACAATTTGTATAACCTTCGAGTGTGTTTTTATGTTAATTCACTCTTTAATATCATAATTAACTCTTGTTTAATTCACGATCGGCCCAGCTCTTTCACCCACTCTACAAATTCATTGTTTTGGGTTCATTGCGCTCATAATCCATACCTTTTGGGCTTGGGTTACAAAATTTTGACCCCACAATTTTAATAAAAAAGGTCATTCGCACAAAACTAGAAAAATGTACCCACCTTCCAAGTACTCAGCATTAAAAATATCTTTGATGTGCAAAAAAAAAGGACCGAGGGAGACCATTGCAGCATATACTATTTCAACTGGAAGATTTGTTACTTGGTTACGCCACTTAACTTTCTTTTAAGTTTCCCAACACAACAGGAAAATTGGAATCAAAAGCTAGTAAAAGGCTGTACCAATCTTCATCAACCTTTCCCAGAAAGGCCAGAATTTCAATTAGCAAGTCTTACAAATCACTGTTTAACAACTTATTTTTGAGTCAACCGGCCCCACTACCAAGAAAGATCTATCACAATCTTCATGGTCTTCTTGGATAATATTTATTATCTATCAGTAATTAATTAGTTGAGATTTTATAATAGTCAGGTAGGTAATTTAAGTAACTGTAGAGGCCCAGTATTCTCCAATTTTAAAACACACACACATTCATCTAGTTTTCAATAGTGAGATAAGTTTGGTAACCAGTTAAAAAGGACAAACACCAACACACCTTCTAAGTCAATGTTCTTGAATCCATTGAATTTGGCCTCCAAGAGGACTACTTCTTGTTGACTGGAAGTTTCTGCTGTCTCCACATTTACAATATGCCGGTATTTGTCATCTTTAGAACAATGGCGATGCTGATAGAGAAAAATAGTCAGAGTAACTCAATATGATTTAAACTTCCATAAAAACTTTCACAATTACCTTTGGGAGCTCATCTCGTCGCCGTAGAGATGATGTACTCCATCCCACAAGTTCTATGGAAAGTGTCAAGTAATTAACAGAAACACCACGAGAGTGTGATAGCAATAACAATTAAGAGAGGCCAATGGTCAGACCCATCAACTAACTCCTTGAATTTCAGATTTGAACATCTAGAGATCTGACTTCCAATGATTTTACTTGACCAATAAGGTACAACGAAGTAGAAAGGATTAATAAAAAATAGAAGGATACGGTCATATCGTACATTTGCATAGGTGACACGACGCTTGAAGGACTGTAAAGCAGATCTGCAGAGACAAGATGACATTTGATGACTTGTTGAAATCATTTGTGCTGATAGTAGACACTCATGTTGCACAAGAACTCACACAAATTTAAGATCTTCACAATCATTAGCCATCTGAAGAAGAAGGGGAGGTTTTCCATTATCTTTGTCAGTTAAAAATAGATGTTTTCCAGTTCTACCAAGCAACCAAGATGCCCGGGAAGCTACTTTTTCCATGGTATAAAAGCCACAAAGCATTGGAACCTGAAAATAAAAATCCACCAAGATCCAGAAACTTTATTGACATGGAGCCATACATATAATGTAAGCACAGTAGACATGTAACAATTATTAGTTTGTTGCATTATCAAATGCCATTTTCATCATCAATATGATGATACCTATCTCTAAAAATCAAGATGATAGTCCGCCCTCACAATTGAAATAAATTCCAAAGTAAGAAACAACAAAAACTGTTCCAATTAGTTCATTTGAAGTTCAATATATGTTGCTGAAAGGAAAACCCTCTCAAAAGCCAGGTATTAAAAAAGAAAACATCTCATAAGAATTAGCATAGTTTAGATATCATGGAACCAAAGAGAAAACACCTGATATCTAAAATGAAGTCTTCATAGTAATAATACAACTGAGAATGAGCAAAACGGGGTAATGAATCACCTGTTTATGCCCTCTTGAACCAAGGTGAGGTGTTGCAAAGGTTATAAAATTCATCGGCTCCAGTCCAGCAATTTTGCCTTTGAGTTTCTCCTCTGGGCATGGATCTCCAGATCCATCACCCCTACACTCTCCATTTTCCTGTGCAAATTCCCTCCTGACATCTCGTCCATAGAGCTTGGCAATTACATACCTTGTTACCAGGCCACCCAATGAATGACCTACAAATGAAATCTTCTGAACTCCTGGGTGACGTTTTATAACTGATATAACCTGGAAAAAACAAAAACAAAAATAAACAAACAGTGTTCAATTTAAATCCTTAGATCGGTGCAGCAACTTCATATTCAAGGTAGTGCTTTCAAACATAAAATATGTTGGACAATGGACATACACATCTGAACTACAAAGAAACAGAGGAAACCGCATTACACACCAAGATTTGGTTCTGACAGAAAATTAGTAAAGAACAATCTCAGATACAATAAGGGAACAAAGAAAGTTGGTTGTCTGAATAGCCAAACCACAACGCACCTCTTCTGCTAATCTATCTCCCATATTATCAACACCATCGAATGTCAACTTTGAAGGATTACATTCACTGCCTGCATTCAATATTAAGCATACTTAATTCATTTTATAATGGAAGGAAAGAACATCAAACTAGGCAGTCAGACAATAGCCAATCAACATATAAGAGTGCCTTCATTTTTTTTGAAGCCCACCTATAAGACAGAAAATTACTAAGTCCTCAAAAATGTAATTGAGAAGTGTAATGAGCTATCCCCAGTTTAAATTCTATTAACATGTTGTTATGAAAGTCAACCCAAAACAGAGGAGAAACAACTTCCAATGAGAGAAGACAGACAAGTGACCATCACCGACAGACTAAAGATAAAATATCCAGACATGCCTAGTAGTAAATAAGATAATTCCAGCATAAGCATCTTAATATGGATGGTCCTCCATGTACCATACAGTTTTGATTAGATAGTTAATTCCCTGAAAGTTCTTGCCTTTCATTCTCATTATAACTTGAAACACTTTTTTCATTTGTCGTTTTTTTAAACACAAATTTGTTTGGATTAAGGTCATCAACCTGAAAATGAAACACCAGATTAGATGGACTAAGTCATGTGTGTAACATAGAATTAAAGCGGGCATAAAAACAGATAATCTTCAAATATTTAAAAGCCACAAAATACTGTATCTGGGAATCTACTCAAGGAACACACACACACACACACATAATGGTGTGTAAGTCACTAAAACACAGGTGATGGATTAAATCAGCCAAGTGATGGTTCCAACTACTGTGGTCATCTTGAATTTTGTATGAACATCACTTTAAGCTAATGAACTCGTAACCATGACCATCACTATTCACTAATGAAAATAATTTTATCACACATTCATCGATCATCCAAGACAAACGAGATGAAGGGATTATGAAACTCACAGTGAGCTATAACATCTTCAGGATACTTCTTCAAAAACTGCTTTGCAGCATATTTCCAATTTTCAGCACTGCATAGATATAAAATTTGAAAAAACAATAAAAATAAAAGTATAACCAAAGCACATTACAGTTCCAATAATTTAATCATTCTACATGCTCTAATGACACAACATTAAAAGTCCCCAAAAAAAAAAAAAAAAAAACTGAGGACAGGTTATACAATAACAACAATGAAGCCTTAGCCAGGGTCGGTCATATTTATTCTTTTTCTCCGTTCTATTTTATCCGAAGTCATAATTCTTGTTTCGTCCTTAATTGACATGTACTTTTTAATTGTTATTTTTGGTCAATCAACTTTTAACTCAAATAAATGAAGATATACAATTAACAAAATTCATTAGCTAAACCACCACAATATGAATCATTCAAACTTGCTCTCAAGTATTTCTCAATGAATCATATTATTGACTCAAAAATCAGAGTCAAATGCAAATGCAAATAAATGGCTGAGAGTTTTTACCTGCCACTGAGACCGTTAACCATTATAACAAGGTGAGTAGGATTGCGACGCTGTCCATCTCCATCAACGACTTCCATGTCAAAATTGCCTTCCTTATCGTACTCTGTTCTCAGTCTCACACATCCAAATCCTAGCTTCGACATATAATAGCGATACGCACCGTTTTTGTCCTTCCCCTTCTTCTTCTTCCTGTTACTCTTCTCGCTCATCTTCGATCCTCCTTCTCCTCGTCCATTTACTTCCACTTTCCGTACAGTCTCCGATGGAGTCTCATCCAACTCTACCGAAGCCATTGTAGCTAAAACAAAAATACAGAGCTGCTTAGAACTTTTTTTTTTTTAATTTTATAAAATAGTAGGTAGAAGACTCATGGTGTAGTACTAAAAGCAGGTATTTTTATAGGTTCTGTTTGGTTTGAAAAATAAACATGTACTTTGAATGGGACCGGTCCCCACTTTGAAGAAGAAGAAGAAGAAGACGACGAAGCTGTATCGACTCTTTGTTTTGAATCTTTTGATAGCGTATACTATTTCTAATAGGCCTGAGTTATAGGAAGCAACTCGGATTGGATCAGATATTCAGATTTCAGTTTAGGGAACAAACCGCCCTTTGATTTTGGAGTTATTTACGGCTTCGCGTTAGTCTATACCGTCGTTGAATGAAGGGGCAGAACTGGAATTTTAGGGATTGGTTTAAATGGGAAGGAAATGAAAGATTGGCATGTGTTTTGAGAGGTGGTATACTACGGATAAGAGGCATGTTTCCTCCCTCCTCACATGCAGGTGGACTCCACACCAAGGGGTGCAGCTGTGTTGAAGGTTGGGGTCATGGCACCCCAAAATTTTGAAATTTAAAAAAAATATATATATATATATATATATATAATTATTTTAATGTTTCTAAAATTTAATCTATAAAAATAAGAGTTGTGCCCCCAAATATTTGAATTAGTTTAATGATACTCTTAAAAAAAAATAATTGCTTTAATAGTAAAAAAGATATAATTTTATTTTTCGCAATTTTATTTTTTATTGTAAAATGTATCATTGTACTCTTATATCTGTTAAATATTTGATAAAGTTTGGTATCAAACATGTCTGAATCTATCTTTTTTAACCCGTTATGTGGCAATTAACAAGTCATTGACTCATTAAAAAAATCTTGTCATTAAAACTATACATGAAATGTGTCGTTAGTTGCCACATAATAGGTTAGAGTAAGATAACTTCAAATATGTTTGGAGACTAATTTATTCCTCCAAGTTTTGGATCATCCATATTTTAGAAAATTTTATTAGTTCAATTGAAAGATTTTTTACTTACTTTAGTATAAAATTTGATAATTTGTATTTAAAATGAAATTTTCTAAGAATTTCACTATGAAAATGGAAAAAATGAATTTTATTTTATGAAAGATCACCATTAAACATAATTTTGATTGAAAATACTAAGCTCTATTTTTTTTTTTTTTTGCTGGGTGTGTGTATATATATAACTTATCAAATAAAAAAGTGTGTATATATAATAAAAAAAAAAAGTGTGTGTGTGTGTGTGTATATATATATATGTATGTGGAGGTTGTCTTGATAAATATATTAGTACTGCAACTTGGCCCCCAAACAAAAAATTTTGGCTTTGCCTCTGCACACCATGCACCACACCATGCATTAGATGTATGTTTCCTCCCTCTCATATTGAGGTGGACCCCACATGTATGAGAGGGTGGAAACATGCATCCGATGCATGGTGTACTTTCTCGTGTTTTAGACTTTTCATTTATATACACATGTAACATGACATCTTTGTTAGGAATGACAACCGGTTGGGTTTGAGGTAAGTTTCTTTATGCCCGAACCTGCCCTCGAACCTGCCTCGCGGGGCCACTCTCAAAACTCAAACCCACCCCGTTTAACAAATGGGTTTTAAAAAAAAAAAAACCTCAACCCGCCCTGTCACGCCCCGCCTAGCCATGATAGACCTAAAAGCCAGATCTGAAAGCCAAAATAAACCTCCACAAACCTAAATCAAAAACCAAAAAAAAAAAAAAAAAAAAAAAAAAAAAAAAAAAAAAAACCCAAGATCATGTTCATCAAGACCAGAGTAACCACCAAAACCCCAAGATCGCTGCTCATCAATGAGGGATATGGGTTGTGCGAGATGGGCGAGGGAGATGAGAGAGTTGTGGCCTTGTGAGGTGGAGGAGGGTCTGGCGAGGTAAGGGAGGAGGAGCGGCGTCTGCCGGCTGCGACGAAGTGAGGGAAACAGGGAGGAGGGATCGGCAAGGGGGAGAAAGGAGCAACGCCGACGAGGGAGCAGCGGCTGAAAAGCAGGGCACCAGCAAGGGAGTAAGTGAGAGTGAGGGAGAGAGAGAGGGCGGCTGAAAGAGGGAAAGAGAGGGGAGAGTGAATGTGAGGGATTTAGGGTTAGAATTTAGGAAAAGTTTGTATTTATAGTTAGGACTTTTTCTTTAATATTATATATATATATATATATACACGAGTCGAGTTCGGGCCGGGTAGTACTAAAACCCGCACCCAACCTAAACCCGTTTTGGGTTTAATTTTTAAAACCCAAACCCAACCTTGCTGTTTCGCGGGTCGAGTAAAACCCGACCCATTAGGGTCACGTCAGGTACCCACGGGTCGGTTGTTTTTGCCATCCCTAATCTTTGTTTGATTTTTTTTCAT
Organism: Quercus ilex subsp. ballota; assembly: GCA_032727855.1. Lineage (NCBI taxonomy): Eukaryota > Viridiplantae > Streptophyta > Magnoliopsida > Fagales > Fagaceae > Quercus > Quercus ilex. The sequence goes on from CM064919.1 coordinate 40,754,173, forward strand.
GTATATGGGGTCCTCCTCCATGTGAAAGGGAGGAAACATGCATTTGATGCATGATATATTTTCTCGTGTTTTGGACTTTTCATTTATATACACATGTAACACATCTTTGTTTGATCTTTCTTTTTCATGGGTTTTGGAAAGGGACTAATACTATTGTTGACACGCAAACGCAATTCAATGGGAGATACCATATTTCCCATTTAAGGGACTATATATTTCCCAAGAAAGATACCATATTTGAGGGTATGTATCTAGAGGATAGACTCAGGGGAGATAGAGAGACTGTTTAAGGGTCCGTTTGGTTAAAGATTTATAGTATCGTTATTTAAGTATTATAGAAATATGTGTAAGAGTGTTTAAACACTGAAAACTGTTATTTAAACACCATTACCAAACACTCCTGTAGTTGCTTGAGAAACAATGTATTTTGAGCAGATCGGTGTGAGCCATTCATCAGCTGCTTGCAAATTCACGCGCACCCGTCGATCTCGGGGAATGGAGCCAGAGCTTGAGCACCGCGCGTGCGTTTGATATATGTTGTGCAAAATCTTTTAACAGTAATTACCAATGAGGTACATTACAATTACTGCACTATTCATCATCATGTACGACCTGGTTAGTGGTTTTTTTTTTTTGGGTTCGGTTAATATGTGCCCTAAGGGCACACATTAAACTTTCTATTTTTGAAAATATTTTCTCAGAAATTGAAAAAACTGTGATTACTTTTTCAATTCTCGAGAAACTTTTTTCTAAAAATGGAAATTAATGTGTGTCCTAAGGGCACACATTAGTAAAATCTTTTTCTTTTTTTTTTTTGTAAATGACCTGGTTAGTGGTTACTACTATAATTTTAGTGTAAATAGTAAATTCCACCTGCCAACTCATTGCCCCTTTTTGTTTGTTTCTGGGAAGTATGAAACTCATCAAATTTGTTTTCTATCTCAAGGGATTTTTAAAACTTTAAAAACTGTTTAGCTCCGCATTAAGCTTATAGCCCTAGCCGCCTACCTTATTAAGTATGTTCTGAAGACCATTTCGGACTCAATTTTGGTTTGACCACGGGAAGAGAACATTTTGGTATCAGCTAATTTTGGCATACCATTAAATCTACATTACATGATATTATATTACAAAATTTATATACCTAAGTTTGTATTACATGATATTATACCATATCAAATTATTAATTCAAAATCAAATAATGCACATTCTTAATATCATCATTACACAATATAAATATATAAAATGTCATATATAAGTAAAGAAAAAAATCATGTCATATGTGAGTAAAGTAAACAAGAAAAACACATTATTAAAGGAAAATAATAATAAAATGTCATATATGAGTGAAGCAATAAAAAAGAAAAAAAACAGATTTAAGAAAAAAATAATGATTCATTTACATTCCACCCAAAATCACCAAAATAATGAACCAAAACATGTGGAATGGGGCAGAATGAGCTTGAATTTAGAATGAGATTGAATAGAAAGATGATTCGTACTGGTTAACTAATTGGAATAGAAAATTTCTGTTGTTTTGGCGAAACATAATAAAATTTATAACTATATACTGGTATAGAAAAAGATTACCAAATCTGGTGTGTGTTTGGGAATTTCTTAACAAAATTTTTCCTTTTGTTTTTTGTCTCAATTTATTTTATTTTATTTTTAAATAATCCAACTACTAATTTTTTTTTAAAATAAACTAATTTTTAGCTTTTCATAACACATTTAACATAAAAATTACAAAAAAATCATATATTTTAAAAACAATATACAAATAAACTATTTAAAAAAAAAAGTAACAGCCAAACATACTTGGAAGGAGAGGGGGGAAAAACTATTGTAATTACTAACACCCAATTTTTATAATATTTTTCACAATTTATTAAGGTGGTAGGTTGTAATTAAAGAAGTAACATAATTTTCGAATCAATCACAACAAGTCCCATTAATCTTTCTATAAAAAATTAGTTTCAAAAAAAAAATCTTTCTATAAAAAATTAGAAAATTTTGACCAAAATTTATTGAGAGAAAAGAAAGCACAATTACGAAAACTGCAAACAATAATAAACAGATGATTATCTCCTATCTTTCATCAACAAGATTATCATATGATAATTATATTAATTCATGGATGGAGAATAACTTTTTAGGGCAAATTGACAAGTTATATGTCTTCATAGACCTTCATTGCTTTGGTCCCAAACACCGTTAAAACTCCAAGGGTCGTACTGTGCCAACATCATTCTAAAACAATAATAGAGATGGATTTTCTTTTAGGAGTGGGACCATAATACCAATCCTTCAACTACTCTATAACAATCACATCCGGTTTTCTATCTTTTGTATTAATTACCTATTAAAAAACTCATTTTATTTTTCCATACTTTACCACTTTTACAATACACCCTACATATACACTCTCTCTATAGCCCATGACCCACAACCCCAACACTAAATGACCCATAGCGGCCACTCCAAGCAACCCACTAGAAGATATGAAGCTCTACCCAACTAGTAAAACGTGGTTTTCCATTATTTGGTTGAAATGAAGATAAATGAAAGAAAATTGGGGGCGGATGGAGTTTTTTGTTTGAGCCCACCATTTTTTTCCCCTTCCAAATTAAGAAGAAAATATGAAAGAAAATGTTATTAAGAAAAAAAAAAAGTACAAAATTATCCCACTTTTCTATATTTCTGCTTTTAATAATAATATTTCAATCTCTATCATTTTACTTCCATTCTCTTGCCTTTTCATCCTCTCAACAAAAAACAGAGCATAAAATGAGTAGGAGAGGAGCTCCTTGAGTAAAAAGGGATTTTAGGTTGATTTCCTTTGACATCCCCTTCTTTCTTTCTTTTTTTTGGGGGGGGGGGGAGGTGTGGTGGTATCACAGCCAATCTATAAAAAGAAATGAATCCTTTAAATTAAAAAAACCACTAGCATTACATTCACCAAGTACCAAATTCAATCGCTCAAAACTTCCCAACCTTGATCCAAGTTGGTGAAATCATCATTCCCCTTCCAAACTAAGATTTAACACCAAGAAAGTGAACTTTCAGGCAAGTTATTCCAATTTCCATAGCCTATGATTTTTAATGTCTTGTCTGGCCAATTTTTGTTTTTGTCAATACTCCATGAGAGAACGTCCTCACCACAACTTTGGAGTTTGGACTAGGCTCTAATGTCTGCAATACAGTGGGATGGGCTTGACGATAGTTGAGTAGTAACTAGTAAGCAATCAGATTATGGTCTCGGAAAGTTATGCCAGAATATGGCAAAGCCCTCAAGGTCCTATAAAGGTATATCAAAATCTGTATACATCAAGTGCCTTCACTACAGTGATAGAGGAATGCGGACAGGTTAGCTTAGGCTTGACAACAGAAGCAGGAAAATAACAATTTCTGCACCACGCATGACTCTACTGTGTTGCATAACAAAAAGCCACGGCCAGGGTTGCTGTTATGTCATGAAACAAATATAGGAGCTCAACACACAGACACAACAATCACGTCTTACTGCTAAAAAAATCATTTTGAATGTATCAAGTGCTTAATCAATGCGGTTTTCACATGTACACATACTAACTGGGATTACTTCCCACACATCCATACCCACACCTACAAGAGGGAAAGCAGAAATGTAGAAATGTCTGAAATGTAGAGTATCTGGATTATCAAAGAAAAAAAGAAAAAGAAAAAAAAAAGAAAGAAATGTAGAATACTGAACGGTTTAAGAATTTTTTATAACTTCATTGTAAAATTGATGTAACTGCGTGTGCATAACTACCTACATTTTGGGAGAACAAATCCTTTCTCCCTCATCTATTACTGTTACAGAAACTTATTTCTACAACAGACTTAACTTATTACACTGTGTAATGTGTAGCTACTAGCTTCTCTTTTGGGATGATATCCTCTCTCTGTAAGGGTAAATAGAACTCACAACATCATACCTAAAATTTCCCTCACATAGCCTGTCTACCCCTTTTAACCCTTCCAGAGATTTGAACTTACAAGTCACGCCAAGATCACCTGGAACATTTAAATCCTTTCTCCCTTCCCTATAATCCCAGACGGAGAACATCATTAAGCCAATAGGCAATTGGCAACTCAAACCAGGCATACATATAATAAGAAGTCAGCAGCTATTATAAGAGAAAATTGTCAATCATGTGATGGACCACGTCAGCCCCAGCAAAATTGATACAGTAGTTTTTCACCTGAACAGAAAGAAAGAGAATTAAAAAAAGGGTCGTTGAACCAGCTTATTAAAGGTAATCATCAGGATGGAATCAATTTTTCCCCCCTCCCCTCAATTCGTAATTTATGCAACTAGTGTTAAAGTAGGAGAGAGGAGAGAGGAGAGAGTGAGACAAGAGAAGAGAGAGAGAATAAAAGAGGCATAAAATTTTTTTTGCATGTTGCCAGAGTGCTAATGCAAATATATGCATAAGCACTCTAGCAACATAAAAATTATTTTTTGCATTTTAGCTTATTGGATGTGGGTGTTTTTTGTGCATTTTGGTGAATAGTGTTATTTATTTTGCTTTTTAATGGGTTATATATTACCCAATGAGAATGTCAGGTTATGGATTCAGAAAGTTATGCTGGAATTTGGCAAAAGCTCTAAAGGTCCTATGAAGGTATATCAAAATCTGTATATATCCTGTTCCATCACTGTAGTGATAGAGGAATGTGGACAGGTTAGCTTAGGCTTGAAAAGAGAAGCAGAAAAAGAACAATTTCTGCACCATGCATGGCTCTACTGAGTACTGTGTTGTCTAACAAAAAGCCATGGCTGGTGTTGTTATTATGTCACGAAAAGAATATAGGAGCCCAACACAGACACAGCAATCACGTCATACCACAAAAAAAAATATTTTGAATGTTTTAAGTGCTTAATTAATGCGTTTTTCACATCTACACATGCTAACTGGAGTTAATTCCCCCACATCCATACCCACACCTACAAGAGGGAAAGCAGAAACGTAGAAATGCAGAGTATCTGGATTGTCAAAAAAAAAAAAAAAAAAAAAAAAAGAGAAAAAGAAATTTAGAATACTGAATTGTTTAGAAAAAATCTAAAACTTTATTGTAAAATGGAATGTAACTGCAAGCACATAACAACCTACAATTTGGGAGAACTAATCCTTTCTCTTCACCTGTTATTATGTTTCAGAAACATATTTCTACAACAGAATTAACTTATTAAACTGTTTACATACGTGTGTAGCTACTAGCTTCTTTTTTGGGATTACATCCTCTCTCTCTTCCCTGCCACAGTATTAACTTGAACTATTACATTCGTGTGTATATTTACTAGCTTCTCTTTTGGGATAACATCCTCTCTCGGTGATGGTAAATAAAACTTACAACATCATACCTAAAATTTCCCTCACATGGCCAGTCTAACCCCTTTTAAACCCTTACGGATTTTTGAAATTCCAAGTGATGCCAAGATCACCTGGAACATCTAAATCCTTTCACCCTTCCCTATAAGTCCATAACCCCAGATAGGAACAATATTAAGCCAATAGGCAATAGGCATTCGGAAACTCAAACCACACATACATATAATAACAAGTTGGCAGCTATTATAAGAGAAAATTGTCAATCATGTGATAGACCACATCAGCCCCAGCAGAATTGATACAGTATCTATTCACCTGAACAGAAAGAAAGATAGAGAATTTTTTAAAAAAAAAGTATCATTGAAGCAGCTCAATAATAGGAAATCATCAGGATGGAATCAATTCTCCCCATCCCTCCTCAATTCATAATTTATGCACCTAATAGGTCATGGAACCATGAACTCACCCTATATCATGTTTTTACAGAGGGAAGAAATTTTATTTGAGCTAGACTTCATTGGTAATCAGTTAAAAATGTGAAAAAATAATGATAATTGTTGTCTGATAGTGGAACCAATTGGATCATAACCCAGATAACACAAAAATGGAGTTTATGTTCTACTTGATGACATTCAAGAGAAGGTAAAAACCCACCTGAATGGTACTGTGCGCAAGATATCTTTGTTTAGTTCTGCTGAAGTTGACGTCAATCCGTTCCCAGGTCATTTTAGTCAAACCCCTTAACATTTCCTCTACAAATGTTGTAAAATGATACAATGGTGTGAAAATAAGTTAAAAGTTTTAGAATCAATCAATATACTAAAGCTCAGAATATGTAAAAAAATTGTGAGAGTGAAATATCACACATGTATTTTCGGAAGCAAAATGGATAAAAGTAGCACTTTCCAACAACAAAATATTTTCCAATATCCATCAGCTCATATCCCATGCCCTAAAACTTAACCTCCATCCACCTTTCATCAGTTATGACCTCTGGAAGAGCATCTACATATTTGCTGCTCTTAAAAAAATTCATCATAATAGCAGTAAATAGTTTTGTGACCTCCACAACCATTGTGTCAATTACTTATATCATCCAGATAAAGTATGTTCTATTATTGTTGCCAATGTCATATTATCACAATTTAAATTCAGGAAAAGCCAAAAAAATTATACTTTATCTAAGAAGTATATAATTTTCTCCTATTAAATACTAAAGCACACTGCTGATAGCAAATTGAGAACCACACTTTTTCCTTCAATTTTTTTTTAACACATAAAAACTTGATGATATTTGAAATCATGTACCACACAATAAAAGTTGGTGCACCAAGTGACTTATATATACATTGTACATTGCGCTTTTTTCATAAGGCTCGTTACTTATTAAGATAGTTTGCTCTAGATAAAATTCAATTATCAAGGTTTCAGGTGTCTCACAAATTATTAAAGTAGCTTAGTCTAGGTAAAAATCTATTACCAAAATTTCAAGAAACTTAAAATACTATTCCAAGGAAATTCTATTACCAAAAGTTCCAAATAATTTTAATAAAAATGTATAAAAAAAAAGGTCATTCACACAAAACTGGCAAAATGTACCCACCTTCCCAAGTACACAGCATTAAAAATATCTTTGATGTGCAAAAAAAAGGACCGAGGGAGACCATTGCATCATACCCTATTTCAACTGGAAGATTTGTTACTTGATTACACCACTTAACTTTCTTTTAAGTTTCACAACACAATAGGAAAAATTGGAATCAAAAGCTAGTAAAAAGCTGTACCAATCTTCATTGACCTTTCCCAGAAAGGCCAGAATTTCAATTAGCAAGTCTTACAAATCACTGTTTAACAACTTATTTTTGAGTCACCTGGCCCCACTACCAAGAAAGATCTATGAAAATCTTCATGGTCTTCTTGGATAATATTTATTATTAGTTGAGATTTTATAATAGCCAGGTGGGTAATTTAAGTAACTGTAGAGGCCCAGAATTCTCCAATTTTAAAACACACACACACGTTCATCTAGTTTTCAATAGTGAGAGTAGTTTGGTAACCAGTTAAAAAGGACAAACATCAACACACCTTCTAAGTCAATGTTCTTGAATCCATTGACTTTGGCCTCCAAGAGGACTTCTTGTTGTCGACTGGAAGTTTCTGCTGTCTCCACATTTACAATATGCCGGTATTTGTCATCTTTAGAAAGATGGCGATGCTGATAGAGAAAAATAGTCAGAGTAACTCAATATGATTTAAACTTCCATAAAAACTTTCAAAATTACCTTTGGGAGCTCATCTCGTCGCCGTAGAGACGATGTACTCCATCCCACAAGGTCTATGGAAAGTGTCAAGTAATTAACAGAAACACCACAAGAGTGTGATAACAATAACAATTAAGAGAGGCCAATCCACAAACACCTTGAATTTCAGATTTGAACATCTAGAGATCTGACTTCCAATGATTTTACTTGAACAATAAGGTGTACAACAAAGTAGAAAGGATTAATAGAAAATAGAAGGATACGGTCATATCGTACATTTGCATAGGTGACACGACGCTTGAAGGATTGTAAAGCAGATCTGCAGAGACAAGATGACATTTGATGACTTGTTGAAATCATTTGTGCTGATAGTAGACACTCATGTTGCACAAGAACTCACATAAATTTAAGATCTTCACAATCATTAGCCATCCGAAGAAGAAGGGGAGGTTTTCCATTATCTTTGTCAGTTAAAAATAGATGTTTTCCAGTTCTACCAAGCAACCAAGATGCCCGGGATGCTACTTTTTCCATGGTATAAAAGCCACAAAACACGGGAACCTGAAAATAAAATCCACCAAGATCCAGAAACTTTATTGACATGGAGCCATACACATAATGTAAGCACAGTAGACATGCAACGATTATTAGTTTGTTGCATTATCAAATGCCTTTTTCATCATCAATATGACAATACCTATCTCTAAAAATCAAGATGATAGTCTGCCCTCACAATTGAAAATAAATTCCAAAGTAAGAAACAACAAAAACTGTTCCAATTAGTTCATTTGAAGTTCAATATATGTTGCTGAAAGGAAAACCCTCTCAAGAGCCAGGTATTTTAAAATAAAATAAAAATCTCATAAAAATTAGCATATTTTAGATATCATGGAACCAAAGAGAAAACATCTGATATCTAAAATGAAATCTTCATAGTAATAATACAACTGAGAATGAGCAAAAAGGCGTAATGAATCACCTGTTTATGCCCTCTTGAACCAAGGTGAGGTGTTGCAAAGGTTATAAAATTCATCGGCTCCAGTCCAGCAATTTTGCCTTTGAATTTCTCCTCTGGGCATGGATCTCCAGATCCATCACTCCTACACTCTCCATTTTCCTGTGCAAATTCCCTCCTGACATCTCGTCCATAAAGCTTGGCAATCACATACCTTGTTACCAGGCCACCCAATGAATGACCTACAAATGAAATCTTCTGAACTCCTGGGTGACGTTTTATAACTGATATAACCTGGAAAAAAACAAAAACAAAAACAAAAATAAACAAACAGTGTTCAATTTAAATCTTTAGATTGGTGCAGCAACTTCATATTCAAGGTAGTGCTTTCAAACATAAAAGATGTTGGACACACATCTGAACTACAAAGAAACAGAGGAAACCGCATTACACACCAAGATTTGGTTCTGACAGAAAATTAGTAAAAAGCAATCTCAGTTACAATAAGGGAACAAAGAAAGTTGGTTGTCTGAATAGCCAAACCATAACGCACCTCTTCTGCTAATCTATCTCCCATATTATCAACACCATCGAATGTCAACTTTGAAGGATTACATTCACTGCCTGCATTCAATATTAAGCATACTCAATTCATTTTATAATGGAAGGAAAGAACATCAAACTAGGCAGTCAGACAATAGCCAATCGACATATATGAGTGACAAGACAGAAAATTACTAAGCCCTCAAAAATGTAATTGAGAAGTGTAATGAGCTATCCCCAGTTTAAATTCTATTAACATGTTGTTATGAAAGTCAACCCAAAACAGAGGAGAAACTACTTCCAATGAGAGAAAACAGACAAGTGACCATCACTGACAGACTAAAGATAAAATATCCAGACATGCCTAGTAAATAAGATAATTCCAGCATAAGCGTCTTAATATGGATGGTCCTCCATGTACCATACAGTTATGATTAGATAGTTAATTCCCTCAAAGTTCTTGCCCTTCATTCTTGTTATAACTTGAAACACTTTTTTCATTTGTCGTTTTTTTAAACACAAATTTGTTTGGCTTAAGGTCATCAACCTGGAAATGAAACACCAGATTAGATGGACTAAGTCATGTGTGTAACATAGAATTAAAGCGGGCATAAAAACAGATAATCTTCAAATATTTAAAAGCCACAAAATACTGTATCTGGGAATCTACTCAAGGAACACACAGTGTGTAAGTCACTAAAACACAGGTGATGGATTAAATCAGCCAAATGATGGTTCCAACTACTGTGGTCTCTTGAATTTTGTATGAACATCACTTTAAGCTAATGAACTCGTAACCATGAACAATGAACATCACTATTCACTAATGAAAATAATTTTATCACACATTCATCGATAATCCAAGACAAACGAGATTTAAGGATTATGAAACTCACAGTGAGCAATAACATCTTCAGGATACTTCTTCAAAAACTGCTTTGCAGCATATCTCCAATTTTCAGCACTGCATAGATATAAAATTTGAAAAAACAATAAAAATAAAAGTATAACCAAAGCACGTTACACGGTTACAGTTCCGATAATCTAATCATTCTACATGCTCTAACAACAATGAAGCCTTAGCCAGGGTCGGTCATATACATTCTTTTTCTCCGTTCTATTTTATCCGAATTCATAATTTCTGTTTCGTCCTTAATTAACAAGTCCTTTTTTAATTGTTATTTTCGGTCAATCAACTTTTAACTCTTTCTTACCAAATAAAACAAGATATACAATTAACAAAATTCATTAGCTAAACCACCACAATATGAATCGTTCAAACTTGCTCTCAAGTATGTCTCAATGAATCATATTATCGACTCAAAAATCAGAGTCAAATGCAAATAAATGGTATGAGAGTTTTTACCTGCCAATGAGACCGTTAGCCATTATAACAAGGTGAGTAGGATTGCGACGCTGTCCATCTCCATCAACAACTTCCATGTCAAAATTGCCTTCCTTATCGTACTCTGTTCTCAGTCTCACACATCCAAATCCTAGCTTCGACATATAATAACGATACGCACCGTTTTTGTCCTTCCCCTTCTTCTTCTTCTTCTTCTTACTCTTCTCGCTCGTCTTCGATCCTCCTCCTCCGCTTACTTCCACTTTCCTTACAGTCTCCGATGGAGTCTCTTCCAACTCTACCGAAGCCATTGGAGCTAAAACAAAAATACAGAGCTGCTTAGAACTTTTTTTTTTATATATAAAATTGTACTAGTAAGACTCGTGGTGTAGTACCAAGAGCTGGTATTTTTATAGGTTCTGTTTGGTGTGAAAAATAAACATGTACTTTGAATGGGACCGGTCCCCACTCTGAAGAAGAAGACGACGAAGCTGTACCAACTCCTTTCTAATAGGCCTGAATCAATAGGAAGCAGCTTGGATTGGACCAGATTTCAGTTTAGGTAACAACCGCCCTTTGGTTTTGAAGTTATTTACGGCTTATCGTTAGTCTATAGACTGTACCGCCGTTGGAATTTGGATGGAGGGGCAGAATTGGAATTTTTGGGATTGGTTTAAATGGGAAGGAAATTAAAGATTCAAAATGTTTTTTGGACTTTTCGTTTATATACATATGTAACACATCTTTGTTTGATTTTTCTTTAAAAATAGAAAAAAACATCTTTGTTTGATCTTTCTTTTTCATGGGCTCTTCTGGAAAGGGCCTAATGTTGACACGCAAACGCAATTCCCGGGATTCGTTTTATGAACTTTCCCTTCCTTTTACGGCCTAGATTTTTTTGTTTGGTGGGAGGTGGTGAAAAAGTGAGATAACAGGAATTAGTGTATGAAAAAGTGATGAAAAAAATATATTTGAATAGATTTACACTTATGTTTCTTATTAAAAAATATTTTTTATTTAAAAAAATTGAAAAACAATCAAAACTTATTAAAAAATAAAAATCATATCTAAAAGAAAGTAAATTTTATTTTAAAATCACGTCTAGTTAAACCTTTTTTTAAAAATAAATTTAAAAAAAAAAAAAAGGAAGAACAAGAGCAAAACCAAATAAGAACCCACAAATTATATCACACAAACAGAAAAAATATCACACTAAAAAAAAAAAAAAAAAACAACTAGGTCCAACTGTAAGAGAACAGATAGTTCAACCATTTGAATGCAAGTATTTATTTCTCTCTATTTTCTCGCTAATTTGGAGAAATTGCATTTTGGTGAGCTCTAGAAGAAAATACTCGGGCCCACCAATTTTTTCTCTCTCCTCTCCTCCTAATCATTTTTTCTCTTATTTTTCTCTCTTTCTTTTTCTATCCTCTCCAAAATCATCTCAACCAAACATCTTCAAGTCTTTTTGTTGTTCAATGTTTGCTTTTTTTAACCATCTTTGCATTCGTCGGGATTTTTTACTAAAATAGTATTGGTAGGAATGTGTATTTGTTGGGTTTGATTGGAAGGTTTTTTAATCCAATCAGATATGAGGTTTAGAAATTTTCAACTCAATTTAATCCATTGATTTTGGGGGAAAACAAAATTCCTAAAGAAACTACCCCTATCCGGCTATCCTATATGTTTAAAAACTAACTTAACCAAAGGCTGGCGCTTACATGTTTTATAGTTGTAAAAAATTTGAGTTTCAACTATTTAAACTTTTCTAATAAATTATTATTATTCACATACTATATTTAAATTATATTTCAACAAATTTTAAATTATCAAAATTAATTCTCAAAATGCTAAAATTACTTATAGTTGGGTTGAGATTGCATACTGTAGGGGCACAGTTTAAAGCCCAACCCCAATATGTATGGGACTGTGGGTCAATAAACCCAGTACAATAAATTTGTAGAGAGTGAGTCAAAGAACTAAATTCTAGTGAATCTCATAACGGCTAGGATGGGTTTAAAAGACAATCATACAATAACAAAATGCATAAGGTTGGGTGAATGTATTGTCCGAGGAGGCAAATCTTTGTATGGATTAATGGAATTAATTACAAGTGCAACTTTGGTTGTTACAGTGTTATTTCTCTTGTTTTTCTCTCCTGCATTCCTTCAGGAGTCTTTTATATTATATATCCCCCTCATGATGATCTTGGCCCTCCATTTGTCAATCGTTCATGCTACTACTCGAGTGTCCGTCCCATCAGACACCCCTTCTAGCTCTCTGTTAGTTACGGTAGCTAAAAAAACACTGTTCAGGGGTCTTCTCCACATAAATACGGCCAGAAAAACAGCTACAGTGCATTTAATGCGGGGGTAACAGTATTTCCTTAGATATTTTTAGACTCTCTTCCTTTTTGTGTGTTCTTGAGGCATGCTTCTAATAATGGGGCTTCCATGAAGGTCATTTTCATCGTTAGGATGCGTGTATGGGCTATATATGCTATGGCCGAGGAGGAATTTCTCCTTGGACCACCTTCTTTTCCTTTCTTACTAATGAGGCTACAAACTTGAATCACCCTTAACCATTGGTCCCTCCTCAGACATGATAACATCCTCAAATAATGCACACAGCCCAATACATGATTCTGGTTCCATGTCCCTACACATACCACTTTCAGTTGAGCCGTAAACTTCGAAAATGCTTCATTTAAACCTCTATTTAAAAAAAAAAAAACAGTTCATTTAAATCTTATGTCACAAATTTTGTTAACTCTCATTAAACATCATGTGACCAACTAGCTTAGATTAAATTTATTTTTAAATTTGAAATTTATACATAACTGTTTTGTAGTGAAATATTATAAATTTTATTCAAATAATTCAAGATATTATATTAATTATTAAGGTATCGCCAAAAGTTGAAGGAAGATCCTCCAGCTATACTGAGACATTTTGTTTTGTCTCAAGTCTCAACAAAAGATGTTAAACTGTTGGGTTACACGTGTGAGTGAAGTTTCACATTGAATAAAGATGAGAATAACGAGTGGTTAATATAACATAATTGAGCACATACCCATTGGGTTTAGGCCTTTTGGGTTAAAATGTGTCTTTATATGTTATATTAATTACTCGAGGAAGCTCCCCAATGTGTTTATCTCCCTAACAAGTGGTATCAGAGCCCATGGTAGTGTTCGGTGAAGGTGGTGAGGTGTTCATGATCCCTACCTAGCGGGGATAGAGAAAGCCTAAATGGCCTACGCATAAAAATCCTGGAGAATAAAAAAAAAAGGCCCAACAAAGGGAATATTGCTAATGGTGCTAAATAATGGTGTGATGCGAGGTTCTCATGGATGTGCGTGCGGGGTTGACATGTGGTTCACATGGATGGCGTACGAGAAACCCATGAATGACGTGTTAATGAAGTAAAAAGCTCATTAGGCAAGGGGGAGTGAGTAGGATTTGTTCATGGCCCATAGAGAGGTCTTAAAGCCTATAGAGAGGCAGACTCACACGTGAGAGGAAGATTGTTGGGTTACACGTGTGAGTGAAGTCCCACATTGAATAAAGATGAGAAGAATGAGTGGTTAATATAATATAATTGAGCACATACCCATTAGGCTTAAGCCTTTTGGGTTAAAGTGTGTCTCTATATGTTATATTAATTACTCAAGGAAGCTCTCCAATGTATTTATCTCCCCAACATAAACAATAAGACACTGCATAATAAATTAGATGGTTTACGAACATAGAAAAAATTACAATTGCAATTTGACTAGATAGCAACTTTATTTATAAAAAAAAAAAAAACTTTATCTTCAAGTAAATTTGAATGTAACTGTGAGGACGTGTTTTGATTCATAGCCCAAGAGATTTAGATAGTGGCCCAATAAACCCAAAACAATAAATTTGTTAGAGAGTAAGTTTGTTAATGAACGTTCAATGAGTTAAAGTATAGATCACAGTAGGGTAGTTGGTTTAAGAATGAATAAGACAAACAGTTTGAAAAGAAAAATACTCCTTGGTAAGGTCAAATGATGGTATGTTCTCATATATTTCTCTCAGACTTAACACTGTTCATGTACTGTAACATCACTGTTCATACATTTAAAAATATTAAAAATGGGTCATACGATACTATTCACACTTTTTAAAATTATTTTGTTACAGTATTTTCTGTTTTCAGTTTTTAATTTCAGCAATAATAAGTTCAATCCAAACGGACCCTTAATATTGTTCTACAACATTCATCAAATTCCATTGAAAAGGAGGGAGCAAGTTAGGAAGAACAACAGTTTGACTTTGGCACATTAGGTGGGTTCTAGCATCTTCTCATCTTCATCGCCATTCTAAAAAGAAAACTTCTACGCCAATCAGAAATTTCAAAGTTTCTAGAAAGTTTATTGCTCCTAACTTTTATTTATTTCTTGGAGAAGTATGCAAATTATTCCGGGTTGCTTTCAAGGTACAGGTCTTCTTAACATATTTTATTACCAGTTAGTTAAACGGTCAACCGACCTATAAGGGATTCAGGATTGTAGTCATTAACTTCTTTATTCATTGTTATTATTAATATTACTCTTCGAGACATTGACTTAAAAGAATTTATTTGAGGATTTGGTTTTCCTCTAATAATTTTTTAGTTGGACATTTTCTGTTATTTTAAATAAATATACAATAGAAAGTGATAGTGAGTTTTAATCTCTACATTTTATTTAGTTAGTGGATGACGTGGCAGTTTCTCATTAAAAAGAAAAAGAAATTTCAGTTAAAAAAATACTAAAAGTAAGTCAAACTCTTTATTTGAATGCATAATTTTCAAGTTTGATGGTTAATGTGTTCTAAATAAAAACTACCTTTCTTGGCCTTTTAGCTAAGATCAAGCGCTCTTAAAAAAAAGGGGTTTGATTGTTAATGATTTGTAGGTCTTGCCTTTACTCAAATCTATGAATTATCCTCAATTGCAAGGTTGGAGCACATGTATCAGTTCTTGCAATTTTATTTTTATTTTTTGTATATTTTTTATAAGAACTTACTTTTTTTTAATCTACATACTCATTGTTCAATACAGGTTACATTAAATTATCTATTTTATATTACATCTTGTTAAAATATCAAATTTTTCTGATTAAAATTTTTTTTTCACATACAACAATCCTTATTCATTCTCTTCATTCATCATCAGAATGTGTAAACAAAGAATAAAAAATTAAATATAAAATAAATAGTATTAATATAAATTCACATGGTTCTATAAAAATGATGTATTTTTACATAATTTTACATAGCTTGGAGTAGGTGAAGTTTGGGTTTGATTAGAATGTAAGACTTTTTCTAATTATACAACTGCTCTGTTGGATACCTATTTATAGGCTGGGCTGACAAAAATTGTACTGTACCCACTAAGAAGAAAGGCTTTAATATGGGCTAAAAATAAGGCCTACCAAGGGATCGAGTCACCAAGGCACTGTGTATAATGGGCTTCAATATGTATTAGACTGTGCTTTATCTGAATTGTGAACTCAAGTTGGGCTAACGAAAGTCCAAATTTAGTTTAGGCTTAGCTTGGGTCGAGGTTTTGCCGACGACACGTGGTTTACATTCACAACCAACGAAGAAAGATAAGATACATCGTTTTAGAACTCTAGAATCTAGATTCTAGATAGATATTTTCTGTCTATGGCGGCCAACGGAAAACAAAAACAGAAGTCTTTGTTTAACATAGATATATATTTTTTTTTTTTTGTGATTTGAACTGGTGGTAGAGAATGAAACCAAAGCACACCAACATATCCACTTTTTAGTTCGGCTTGTGTGTCATGAATTTGATGATGAACTCTGTCAAGAGTTAATGGACACTGTTTCTCTTCCATTTTGGTTCCAACAAACACAATGGGTTTCGGTTTCAGGCTAAATCTTAAGTGGGGTTTTCCTATTCAGTCTCATTCCCTCACCAATTCACCCTCCAGACTTTCTTCATCTTATGGTGAGTTTTTTATTGGCTCAAAAAAAAAAAAAGTATAGTTTTTGAATAATGCACAACTTTAATGCTTTAAATTTAGCTATATATCTGTCATTTCATAATTTTCAAATCCATATTTGAGCCCAACAAAGTATCAATAGTAGAGGGCAGAAATTGACTTTACAAGCTTACCAACTTAAAAGAGGGATTGAATTTTAGAGTTTGCTCTGGGAACTGGTTCTAATAGCTTGTTTTTATAGATATTATACATCACTTTTGAAGTTTGTACTCAGCACTTTACGGAAATGTAGAAGGCTAAGCAATTTGAAGAGCTATGCAATTGTCCCACAAGAAAATATATTAAGGATTAAGGACTTGTTAGAGTGAAATATAGTTGACTAGGATACAGTTTAATATGAGATACTATGCGATTTGAATTAGTTTTCATTCAGAAAGGCTGTTTTTTGTTTTCAAAAATTTATGTGCTAATAGTTGTCATTTCTGGTATGAGAATTTCAATGTTGTTGTTATTTTTTTTTATTTTTTTTATTTAATTCTATAAGTATTTTCAACGATTTGTTTAATTGTCTTTTGATTTATTACCAAGATTTTTCCTTTGACTTGGCAATTTCTTTTGAGTTGGGAGGTTGCCTCTAAATCCTCGAAAGTTAGCATGCAATCATAGTAGGAAGTTATTTTCATTGAAATTTTCCAAACATGGTGTAAGTTCAATATTGCTTTATAATTTCAGCACATTTATTATGATTCCATCTCACAGTTACTTACTAGAACAATTGCACTAATTAATTTGGAAGATAAGATGTTCTTGGGCTAGAAGTTTAAGCTTGTCAAGTTGGTTTAAATCAGTGAAGAACTTAAACTCTCTTTGTGGATCTTTGTCATGCTCAATTGAATCAGCTAGTGACCCTATTGAATCTCGACATGCTTCAATTAGCTTCCTAAAGCAACTGATTTTAGATTAATTATATCTATTATTTTCTTTGCCCCTTCCTAACTTGTGATGTAACAATTTGATATAAATACTACATAATATGATACTTTTTTTTTGTGGATAATTTGATAGCTACAACGGGGGAGGGGGGATTTGAATCCTGGATGTCTCCACTGGAAACAACAGGAGGTCCAACTAGTTGAGCTACAATGCTCTTGGCTACATAATATGATACTAAGCTTGAGTTGCTGGGATAAGTTTATCCCGTTTACTTTCTAATTGAGCTACATTCTCAAACTCTTTTTCTTCCAGTTCAATAAGAATACATTGGGGAGGATTTAAGTTTATAATTATGCTTGGCAATTTAGCTAGATAAAAAATGATAAGAAGTGACATGGTGGGAATAGAAGAGATAAGAAGAGAGGTGGTCAGAAGTGAGAACTGAAGTATAACCTTTCTTTTCCTGTTTGGATGTTCCCTACGCAGAATGGGAGTAAAATGTATTCTTTACCTATTTTGGTTGTCTTTATTATTATTATTTTAATTAGTTGGGGTTATTCATGGTACTGAAGAAAACAATAGTAAAATGTTCTCTCAGTTCCTAGCTCCCAGCACTTCTCGCCACTTTTTTGGCGAGAGAGTAGAAAGTGGACCCAAGTGAAGTTTAGTCCTCTCTCTTTTATCCGCTTCTTTCTCACTAAATATCCAAATGGGAAGTTTTACTCATTTTAATCTACTTCTCTGCTTATCCATTCACTTTCCACCACTCCAAACATGGCATGGCTATTAATTCTGCATTTACAGTGTTCATCTGCCTGTATTATGTTTATATAGTTTTAGTTATATCAAACTTTTTACTCTTGTATACAAAATGATACAGTTAGAGGCAAGGAGGCTTCTCTCAACTTGACAAGGCAGTCTTTTGTGTCTGTTATTTCTGAGAGTGAGACATTTTATAAAGATCCTCTGAAAGCAGACACTTGTTCAGCTGCAGCTCCACTCTTCACGGAGAATAATTTCTCAGAAATCGAAGACATGAAGGTTTGTCATTGCATTAAGTTTTCATGGGCAAGCTGCATGTAATAATATCTCAAGGACGCTTATTATATTGCTATATTTTTCCCCATTTGAAATCTTATTGTAGGTCTTATATTTCAGAAAAACATTAGGAAGAGGTCATACAGTAGTCTACGTAACATGATCGATGATACCGAGGTACCTGTTGAAGAGGACAAATTTACTTCCTGCACAAGCTTACAAGGGAGCAAGGAAGCAAATTTTAATTTGTTAATTGAAAATCTTCACGTTTTAGAGGAAACTTTCGTTGATTCGGATGTGCTAAGGTTGGAAAGAGATATTCTGCAGCAACTAGGAAGGCTTGGAGCTATAAACTTATTCAATACCTGTCTATCAAGAACGGTTCAAATCTCAAATCTATTGGATTTGTCTGACATACCTACTAATAATACAGAGCACGAGAAGAAAAGCAAAACAGACAAGCATGCAGAAGATGAGATGAAAGGCAAAACAGATGATTGCATAGGTAAAGTTGTTGTTCGCTCCGGGAAAAAGAGGGAAAGAAAATCAAGAGGAAAAAAAACATTGGAAAATGCCTGTGAAACTTCTCTTCTGTTATTGCCTTCAAAAACCATTCAGCAACGTTTTGGACAGCCTAATGTTTCATCTGTAAAAAGGGCATCAAGTTCTAGAAGTAGAAGGCTTAAGATTTCTAGGAATGAGGCTGAAATGTCAACAGGGGTTAAGGTAGCATTAATCTTCTAGGCCTTGGAATGAAATTTTTCTGTTCATGTTTCAAAAACTTCCTTAACAGCTATATCCACATCGTTACAGGTGGTTGCAAACTTGGAGAGAATCAGAAGAACTTTGGAAGAGGAAACTGGGCGAGTAGCCACCATAAGTTGCTGGGCAGAAGCAGCTGGACTTGATGAAAAGGTGCTGCAGCAGAATTTGCATTTTGGTTGGTATTGCAGGGATGAGATTATAAGGAGTACTCGCTCCTTAGTTCTATACCTTGCAAGAAACTATAGAGGCCTGGGAATAGCCTTGGAAGATTTAATTCAGGTTTGTCAGACAAATTTTTCATTTATATACTACTTTTTTTGTTTATGATTTGAAGGTTCGCAATGAAAAAACTGGTATATAGGTTGTGTGAGACACTATACTTGTCTGGTCATTGGTAAGAATTCATCTATATCTACCTTAACAAGTGTGAAGACTTAGAGGGTGTTATGCTTTTTTGTCAAGAAGCTTATGGCTGCTACTTCTTCCTATTGTTGTTTTACTATCAAAGACACTTATGCATTAGATAAGATAAGGAAAAACAAGTCAGTATAATAAATTCAAATAAGATAAATATGCAGCCTGTGTCCTTGAGTCTTGATTTTTGGTAGTTCACGAGTCTCACATCTCATGCCTGCATCAAAACATGACCCTCATGTTTGCACCCGCATTGTTAAATCATAAAATTCCAAGTTGCAGCTTTCTTTCATGCTGAGGTTGATAAATGCATGAAACTGCCAAAAGGAGGAGAAGATTAAAAGTTTATATATGTGCATGCATGTATGTTTATTATTATATAATATGTATTGGCATATCACTCTCATTTTCCTAATTTCTTGCTTGTGAAGACTTACAAGTTCACTTTTGTTTTATATTATAGGCTGGAAATCTGGGAGTGCTCCAAGGTGCTGAAAGGTTTGATCATACTAGGGGTTACCGATTTTCAACCTATGTCCAGTATTGGATAAGGAAATCAATGTCAAGAATGGTAGCACAGCATGCTAGGGGAATTCAAATTCCTGTATGTTTCTATATTCTTCGAGATGTTGTTTAAATGTAAAAATGTCATGTTTGTGACATCCAGAGGTTGATCAAATGTTTTCCTTTTTTATTTTGGTTTATAGTACACATTGTGCAGTGCAATAAATCAGATACAGAAAGCTAAAACAGCCCTTAACAGTGGCCACAAGAAATACCCAGATGATGATGAAATTGCAAAGCACACAGGTCTTTCTTTGGCTAAAATTAGATCAGCTAGCAAATGCTTAAGAGTTGTGGGTTCAATTGATCAGAAGATGGGACATTGCCTCAATATAAAATATATGGTATGACTAAAATCCGTTCTTGCTCCCTATATCATATGCATTCATCTCATCCATACTGGCAAGTCAAAGTCTTGTTGATAAATTAAGATTTGTGTAACACATTTTGTTTTTGGCTATGGTCACCTAGTACTTCTGGTAGATGGCAGCAAAAATTAGTTATGCTTCTTGTCGTTATTGTTGCCTAGTAAATCTACATTGTATAATAATGTCACAGTGGAAACCATTTTTATAGTTGTAGAGAAGTTCTTTTCAATTCACTCAGTGGGCACAACATATTCAATAGAACAAGCCTAGTTTTCTTGTGAAACTCTACCAGCCAATAGAGTCACCTAAAGGATCCTGATCATAAACCCTCTTGTGAGGGTAAGTTTTTTTTTTTTTTTTTTTGGGGTGTGTGTGTATGTGTTCTAAAATAGTGCCAATTGGATCACAAGGCCATTGGTGTTGTTTTTCTGCACTTGCATAGTCATGTTTCTTACACAATCTGAAATAAGTGTTTGTGGGATTGTTTTCCATAAAGAAACTAGCATTTTTTTTAAAGGGGGAAGGGAGATTTTGCTTACTTTTATGATAGCATCATTGACTAAAAATGCTATATGAGGTGGCCATTTTCATTTGAAATTCAGACTCACAGTAACATTTCAACTCTTGTCGAGATTATTTTGTTAACTAGAAGTGTGTTTTGGAAATCTGATGCAGGAACTTACACCTGATATGTCGGTAAAGAGCCCGGAAGAAACTGTCATGAGGCAACACATGATAAAAGACATTCATGATCTTTTGACAGGCTTGGATTCAAGAGAGAGGCAAGCGTTGTTCCTACGGTATGGTCTTAAGGACAGTCAGCCTAAATCACTAGAGGAATCTGGGAGGCTTCTTTGTGTGACCAAGGAGTGGATACGGAAAATTGAAAAGAAGGCTCTAACAAAGCTAAGGGATGAAGATGTCTGCAGAAATTTAAGCCATTATTTGGATTTGTAGTTTCAGCTTTATTTCAGAAGCTCCAATATTGTCTGCCTTTTAAGTTGAGCTTGGAGTTAATTTCAACTTTCTTAGGCTAGATGAATTGTTATAGAAACCCAATAGAGCTAGGGTCCTGACGAGATCTAAAACTGCACACAAATTATGAGTGGCTTTTGTGAGTTCTCAACCCAGGAATGTGCACATCATCATTCCATGATGTTCCATGAATGCATTTTTCCATCAAGGTTTTTTTTTTTTTGGAAGATGCACATGTTCCACACTTTCACTAGTTAAGTATTGGATAATCTCACCTGGAACCCTTTTATAAAAGAAGAAAAAGAAAAAGGATTTGATTTGAGTTTTTTTAATCAATTATTTGAGCTGAGTTAGACTAATTGACATCATTCTATCTTTTATATTTATATATTGTAAAGAACATACCGACTCTTTCATTTTTGATTCCTTGGATTCACAAATTCCCTTCACAAAGGAAGTGCTAGTTAAACAAAATAAACATTGTTTTCTTAAAAGTTTATTAGAGAATGAAATGGAATGGAATAAATGGACCATAAAACAGTTGGTGGATGGGAAAAGTATATAGGTATATTGTGTTTTGGAGGTTTTTATATATATTTTAGAAATCATTGGAATATGTAATTTTAGGTTTACATTATTCAAATTTTATTCCTGTTTTATCAAGATAGAGATAATATTTTACTTCCATTTCATTAAATAAATAAGTCATCCCTCGAATCTTGAAGGAATTAGGAATGCTTAGGATCTGTTTGTATATCGCTTATTTACTGAAAACTGAAAATTTATTGCTGAAAACACTGTAGTAAAATAATTTTTAAATATAAATAGTGCCGTGTGGGACCTAGCAAAATATATAATCTGTGTTTAAAGTGGAGTTGGTTGACAAGTGCGTAGTTGCTGTAGGACCTACCTTTTAAATGCCAAACGCAGACGTGCTGAGAGAGACGCTTTCCAAACGGTCACTTAGAATCAAATGAATTTGAATGGATATTTAATATTTTCCCTGAACCATTTTATTCATTTTCATTGATCCTTCAAACATGGCATATTTCATTTTCCTCCCCCAATCTGGTTGCAACTTGCAAGCATCTTTTATTTAATATGACATGTAATGAGTTTATGATTTAACTTTTCTAAACATGTAAATTTTAATTTAAAATTCTAAAATGGCAGGAATATAATTTTTATTTTATTTTATACAAGATAGAATTTATACTCTAGTCTAATCTAAGTGTATATATGTGTGAAGCTCATTCCTGGAGACTTGAACCCCAGTTCTTACTCGCCACACTCCACAAGCACTTATACTTATGGAGTGACCATCGTACCAAGGGTGTGCGGTGGTGCAGGAGTATAATTCAAAACTATCTATCTTAACCAAAAAAAAAAAAGCTTCATTAAATGATAATTTAAAGTAAGAGAATTTACATATTTGGTCTCTTTCTTTTATATTATATTTCAATTTGATCTCTAACTTTTCAATTGTGTCAATTTGATCTATATCATTTCAGTGTCGTATCAATTTAGTTCATGATGCTATCTCTTAGATGAAAATTTACGACGTGGCAAACGGCCAAAATAAAATATTAGTTTATTGCCACATAAATGGAAAATAATTTTTTATTTTGACCTTTAGCCATGTTAGCAATTTTCATCCAAGTTACAATGGTAGAGACTAAATTGATATGGCACTGAAAGGTTAGGGAATAGATTGACATAATTGAAAGATTATATACTAAATTGAAATATCGTGTAAAAGATAGAATCCAAATATGTATTTTACCCATTAAATATATCTATACTATTATTTAACAGGCTTTTCCTGTTTGGATTCTTCATTTTTTTAGTTCAAAAATGCCCCTACACTGTTATGTTTAAGTAGAGACAAAACTAAATGATAATCTGGTAAAAATGTAATTCTAACTCCCACTAAAATATTGCCTAAATTTAAGGGGCTTTTCCTGTTTGGATTTCTCATTTTTTTAGTTCAAAAATGCCCTTACACTCTTATGTTTAAGTAGAGACAAAACTAAAATACAGTCCGGTAAAAATGTAACTCTAACTCCCATTAAAACATTACTTAAAAAATAGGAGCACTCTCCTATTCATTTTCAAATTGATTTATTTACTTATAAATTATATTTTCAAAATAAAAATTATGTGTATATATATAATAAAAAAACACAAATTTTTTTCTACAAAATAAGACCACTAAAAAAAAAGCCTCATTATACGTGCAAAATAAAAATTATGTATACATATAATAATAAAAAACACAAATTTTTTTCTACAAAATAAGACTACTAAAAAAATATTATAATATTTTTTTTCCTATAAAAATAGGAAAAAATTTATAATATTTTTTTCATAAAAATAGAATAAAATCTTTCTTAAAATGGTAAACGAATCTTTTAATTAAGATTTAAAAGTAGTTAAAGGAGTGAACGAAGCCAACCAACCAAACTACTACTACTTCACAGCCAAGCAGTCACCCCATATAGCTTTCGGTGAGCTTGCACTGTTTTCACTTTTTCAACCCACAACGATACACGTGTCCCGCCTTCGCCTTTTAATGTTCAGTCAGCATCAGTAATTCCGTTAAGAAAACGACTCCATCACCCGCAAGACTCACACATGGCTCACAGACACATAAAGCTTCCCGTCGGCTGTCATTGCTGGCGAAATACCATTCCATCTGTGACACATTGTATTTCCCCCGCGGGTGATTACAGTTCCAAAATATTTAAGCGAGTCGGTTTATCGCCGCGCCACCACTCCCTCACTCACGCTCCAAATGGCGCGTGAACAAGTAATCACTAATCAGATTCATAAAATCAGTTTCTAATTATGATCCTAAGCTGCTAACAGTTAATAATCAGCTTTCCTAATTAGGAGAGTGTATTTAACGCTCTTTATAACAGCTTCAGTTTTTATTTAATGATTGAATAATCAAGCACGCTATCCAGTACTCTACCAGAAGCGAAGGACCAATCAAACTCTACAAAAACCTCAAGTTCACAATGTTCTGACCTTATCTGATAATTTCTCTCTCCTCCCAAATATCAAAATAAAGCTCTCTCTCTCTCTCTCTCTCTCTCTGTTCATCCACTTTGTCTTCCTTCTCATTCTCTCTTTAGCTACCTCAACTGCTTTTTTAGTTTTTTCTCTCAGAGCAATTTCTAGGGTTTGAAATGCTACTAACTCTAAGATACAATCTCAACCCTTCATTTTAATGACTTTCTCCACCAGTGAATGGCTCGATTTAACTCTCCTATTTTCCATTTCACCGTTCTCTTCTTTACTTTTTTACCCCTGGTCGAAGCATCCGCAATCGATGGCGGCGATTTCTCGATTCCGGTTTTCGATTCCGATTTCAATCTCTTCCATCAGGACTACTCGCCGCCGGCGCCGCCACCTCCGCCACCTCACCCGCCGTCGGTTTCGTGCACCGATGACCTAGACGGCATCGGCGACCTCGACGCCACGTGTCAGATAGTTAACGATTTGAACCTCACTCGCGACGTGTATATATCGGGGAAGGGAAATTTTTACATCCTCCCCGGGGTGAGGTTTCACTGTCCGATTCCCGGTTGTTCGATATCGGTGAACATTACCGGAAATTTTAGTTTAGGCACAAATTCTTCGATCGTGACCGGAGCGTTGGAGTTGGCATCGCATAACGCGAGCTTCCTCAATGGTTCGGTGGTGAACACGACGGGACTGGCGGGGAACCCTCCGCCGGAGACGAGCGGTACGCCGCAAGGGGTGAGCGGGGCGGGCGGAGGACACGGCGGGAGAGGCGCGTGCTGCTTATTGGACGACACGAAGCTGCCGGAAGACGTGTGGGGCGGAGACGCTTACTCGTGGTCTTCGCTGCAGAAGCCGTGCAGCTACGGAAGCCGAGGCGGGACGACGAGCAAGGAGGCGGATTACGGCGGATTGGGAGGCGGAAAGGTGAGTATGGATGTTGTGGGAACTGTTGTTGTGGAGGGAAGTATTTTAGCCGACGGCGGTGATGGAGGGACTAAAGGTGGAGGTGGCTCTGGTGGCAGCATTCACATCATCGCTTATAAAATGTAAACTCTTTTAACTCTCTGATGATTCCTCTTTCTGTCTTTAGCTTTTTTTCTTCTATTTTCGTAGTTGATGGAATAGAGGGAAACTTAGATATTTGATTGAGTTTTGTTTGGCATCATTTGGTTGGTCGGGAAAATTTTAGGTTATTCATGGAGATGCGTTTTTGTCTCCAGTGGGTTGGTGAGAGAAGGGAGGGAAAAATCTTAGTAGAGCTATACGAAAATTTATATTAGAAAAACAGAAACCAAGATGCGGTCTACAATTGTTGAAATAAGTAGTAGAAAAAATAAAGGAAAATATAGAAATAAAATATTTGAATCTGCGTATACTTTATAGATTAATTGCTGTGAGTCCGTGACTTAAAAAAAAAAAAAAAAAACTTATTTTATTTTGGGATTTAATTCTGGTACTCTGATGTGCTATTTCCTTTTGTGTGTCTGTGTGTGCGTTCTGGTGTGAAATTCTGTAATCTAGCATAAAAAGATGTATTTTTTTCTTTCTTCTGGAGTGTAAAGAGTAAAGTTGAGGTGCAAATTTTGCATTACTTGATTTGATGCTTTGGTTTTAAAGTCCCTTCAAATATCATAGATTGTTGCAGTTCCTGAAGTTTCAATGTTAGCCCGAACTTAAAATTAGCATTTTAAATGGATGGTACCTATCACTGCTTTCTGCAGAGTGTCATGGTTTGAGCCCCAATATTTTCACCTATGCTGCTATCCTCTCAATTTTGAACTTTTTGTGATATATTGACAATACATAAACGTTACTAGCATAACCATACAGTGGGAGATTTTTTAATTTTTAATTTTTTTAATGATTTGGGCATCATTAAGCCTTATCTTGTGTGTGGACTTGACATTCATTCTTCTAGCATTTTCTTCTGGCGAAGTTTGAAGTTAAATGGTGAAGGAGGCCAATGTTTAAACTTTCTGTTTCTAACTATTTATGCATTTTAAAATATCATTCTTCTTTTCCGGTCAGGTTATGCATACTAGATTGAATTTGAGAAACAAGATTGGAAATCATCTTTTGTCTAATTTTCTAACCAGAATTACCTTGAAGAGGAAAATGAATGGCAATATTGAAGCAGAATTAGTATTGTAACTATGTTGGTGGGGAATAAGAATTCAATTATGAAGAGGAGCAGGAGACAACTTTTTACCAGGGAAAAGTGAGTTCCCTTTATATTATGGTTTCACTGTTATTTTCCACAACCAGAGCTTGAGTTGTAGGGAGTGTGGGTCTCTTTTCTAAATGACATTTGAAATTTCCTATATATATTCTTCTTCCAATAACTTCATTAGCATCTATTTACTCCTCCTATTGCCTTGCCTTTTTCTTCTCTCCTTATCACCTTCCCTTCATATTGTGGTTTCATAATCTTGTAATTCCATTGATGTGACATGTGTTCCTAATGTAAATTACATTGAAGATTAAGCTAATCCCTAATATAATTTGACTTTTACTGCTCTGTTCACATTCATGAACTTCGATTATTTTAAAATTGCTGCTAGAATGATTAAATTCTTGTTCTATCCAATTATTATTTTATAAGTTTCCTTTTTAGAAGTTCTAAAATGTTTGTGCATCATCAAAATTTAAAGACTTTTCTTGATCGCTTTCCCATGATAGCCTATCATCACATTGATTACATTTAATGTTAATTATAATTTATATTTTTCTCCAGTTTTTATTGTTAAAGCATACAAATGATTTAACTATTAATATATGATAAGTAGGTGGTGCAGAAACACTTAAATCTTTCTTCCTTGAAATGAGCATTTTCTCAAAGTGGAGTGGGCATTTTCTTTGTAGCTTTGCTCTGGGGGGAAGATGTGTCTAATGTCTTTTTTTTTTAAATGATTTTGTAATGGCACAACTTTAGCAACACACTGGTTTGTATCTATATGCACGTGCGTTCCTGTTTGGGCATGCACCATGCGATTTAGATAACATGTAATGTAGATTTTTATTTTTAGCAGAAGATGCATCCATATCATTCCATTTTTATGTGCGTGCATTGGTGCATGCGTGTGTGCCTTACTACGCATGTATTCGTGCGCACACACTGGATAAAATTAATTCAGATTTTTTTTTTTTTAGGGGAGACATTCAACAGCATATTATTCCATTTAAGTCTTACCCATTCTGTCCGTGTAGATGTGGGTGTGATTGTATTTGAATCTACCTCAACTTAGATCTGTAAAAATTTCAGTAATGGAAATACAGATTTTTATACTTATTTAATTGAAGTGTTTTCCTTTCATAAGAGCAGGACTGGCAGTGGCTGGATAAGTGCTTGTGGAGGTAATGGATATGGCGGTGGAGGTGGTGGAAGAGTTTCAGTTAATGTTTTCAGCAGGCATTATGACCCAGAAATTTTTGTGCATGGTGAGACTCACTATGTTCTTTGGCTATGGTTAGCTCCCTTTATATTTTTTTGATAAGTAATTATTAGCATTGAAGGGAAACCTCATGTACATGGTACACTGGATGAGTACATTACAACAAAAAAGAAAAAGAATGATGCAGCAAGAAAAACTTAGAGCTGAAAAAGTTCTGATATGATCCAGCTAAAAAGAGATTCAAGCAAATTGACACTTATAGAGGTTTAAGAAGAAAATCCAGCAATACAACCAAATATTGTAGCAAAGATAGAAATAAGACTGAATTCAGAAAATATCGATGAATATGATCAAATGAATCTAAAAGGCAAAGACCAAAAAGCACTAGAATAGAAAATTGTCCTTGTTTGTGTCTTTTGATATGTTGGCATTTTTTTTTTTTTGTGTGGAAGACAACACCTATAGTGTTTTTATAATAAATCAATGTTCCATCTCATTTCCATTAATGATAATGATTTACAATTTTTAAAAAAAGTGTGCTTTCTGCTTCTTAGAAAAATGCTGGAAAAGCATGCATGAGCCTCACTTCAATAAATGAGTTTTGTTTTGACAAAGCAAAGTGCTTACACCTTGGGCTTTGAGCTTTAAGTGTGCTTATTGAGCTGTTAACAAAATTGGTAAAGAGCTTAAAATTTAAACAAAAGTAGAAGAAGCTGTAGTCTTGATGGAAAGCAGTCCTTTAAAAATAAAAATAAAAATTATATTTTAATATTATAAGTAATTGAAGACATTTATTGAAGAGAGAGAGTGAAAAAAAAGTGCTCCCCATGTACATAGGAAGTTACTGGGGAAACTAAAATATATCATCTAAAAGTTGAATTTACCTAAAAATTCCTTCAAACTCTGGACTCCCTTCTTCTCTTGCACATGCATCACCACCCATATGCACGTGGAATTGTGTTTGTAACAGTTAATGGAGGTTCATTTGGTTGTTTTGATTCCTTCTCACTGAGTTTATTAATAAGGTCACTGACAAGTGACAACAAACTAGATTGAAAGTGCTCTGGCCCTTTTCGCTTTTTTGATGTTGTTTAAATCTATGTTTTTAACATTTTCAGTAAGTTAATGCAATGATACATTGCTCTTTCCAATACTATTCCATCTTTAAACCTTAATTTCTTTTTGTATATGTTCAGCTGTGTTTTTAGGGGGGGAGTTTGGGGGGGGGGGGGGGGTGGTTAAGATATTGGTTCTCAATTTTATTTTACTTATAGGTTGGGTCATATGAAATTTTCTCCATAATCAAGTGGGGGAGGATGAGTTGTAGTGGCCTATCAATAAAAAAGAAAAAGAAAAAAATGAAAACAGAGAAACCCATGAGCCTATTTCATTTTGAAATCTCATTTACTGGGTTCTAATTGCTTTTTACCATGAATTTGCTTGTCTTCTTCACATTATTTTGTTTTTTGTTTTTTCCTTAATGTTTTCCATTTCTGGAACACTCTTCATTTATCAGTTGTCTGGTCAGGTGTCTATGTTGATCAGCATTGATGGGTACTAAGTTACTATCTTGATATCAGATGGTTATCAAATATTTGTTTTATTCTTAGGAAAAGCAAATTACATATTCTCTGATTAAATCTTATGTCAATATGTGGAATTATTTAGCAACTGCAAGCATCATTTGCAGGGGGAAGTAGTTTGGGCTGTCCAAAGAATGCAGGTGCTGCTGGGACTTTATATGATGCTGTTCCCCGGAGCCTTATTGTTAGCAATCACAACATGTCAACAGACACGGAGACACTTCTTTTGGAGTTTCCTAATCAGCCTCTCTGGACAAATGTTTATATTCAAAATAATGCCAGGGCTTCTGTGCCGTTACTTTGGAGTCGCGTCCAGGTTAGTAAAATTCAGATGCATAATTTATACTGGCAGAGCTCTTGTTCCTATGCATGGTTTGCTTTTACTTTCTGGCCAACCCCTATGTACTCATATTTTTTTTGGAGTTTAAAGACCTTTTGTGTTACCTCCCTCTCTATCTAAAGAGAAGTTAGATATAATAGTGTGAAATTAAAAAAAGGCTGGTTTAAAATATAATTGTTTACTAGGGGGGTGGGTGCTTGTTTGATGGAACTTTAATGCTGGGAGTACAGCTAAAATTATTTCAATATGTTTTTTTTTTCTTATCTGAAATCTTGGATTTTATTTTTGAATTTCAGATTTATTTTAGATTTCACTTTTGAATTTTATGTTGTTGAGGATTATATGGGATTTTTTTTGGAATTATTTTTTGACGCAGGACAACCAGAACAAAAACTAAACAATAGAAAAATAAAGAGATATGACTTAGGAGTCAGCACCTAGGCCTCGCTTGGAGTCAGCACCAAGCGGGGAAACCACTAGGAGTTAGTACCTAGGGTAGGCTTGGAGTCAGTACCAGACTAAAGGAAGACCAAACGGCCATTTTTTTCATTCATCAAAATATCAACTTCCCTCTCAAGGAGTACAATAGGTTGCTTATAAAGGATTGCTAAACCCTAGTTCTAATTGACTAGGAAACCCTAATTGCCTTATTACAAAAATAACCTTACTTCTAAATTAAAATACTAAAAGCCCAATAAACTAATAAAACCTAAAACATAAAAATACAATTGACTTGCAAACATAGATAATACTAAATAATAATCTTTTTGCGTCTCCCTCGTCATTTTTACTTATTGTTGACAAATGCTCTTTTGACAAATATTGAGGAATGCACTTTTGAATTGGAAAATTACAATTGCTGGGTGTTGATTCCTAAGTTTTTCTGTTTGGTTCTAATTCCAAGCAATCCCTAAGTGCTGATTCTTATTGCCTATTTTTATATTCGGCGCAATTGTCTCCTCTAAATTCCTATTCTTTCTCCCTTGACCATCTGCATTTGATCTATCCTCCGACATCAAACTTTACCTTAGCCCATTGTGACTATGAAACCACTGGTTTATGCATATTTACCTTAAGCATGATCATAATTTTGGTGCTTACTGTATGAATATATATATATATATATATATATTAATCGTTATCTAGATTTTATGAGATTGGTATATTCATTTTAACTCCTAACCACATTTTATTGAGTCTGTCTAAGTCAATCGGTGTAATGTGGATGTATTGAGATGTATTTATAGAATTCACTATAATTAAAATTGTGAATTCTTTTCCATGTATGGAGCTCTTGAGAATATTTTGAACAATTAAATTTTCATTGACCACAAATTTCTATATAGAAGAGATTTTGAGTGTTTTCTTCATCTTAAAAGAATTGAAGTTTGGTTTATTTTGTATCCTTTTGAAAATGCAATCATGATTCACATGGGCTATCTAATTCGATTATCTCCTGATGATGCACTATATCAGGTAGAAGGACAGATAAGTCTGCTGTGTGGTGGAAAGTTGAGCTTTGGGCTTGCACATTATGCTTCATCAGAGTTTGAGTTATTGGCGGAAGAACTGTTGATGAGTGACTCTGAGATCAAGGTAACTAGCAGTTCAGTACGTTCTTTTTATGCTTTCCCACAATGTTTGATGCAATTTGAGGTTTAATGTTTTAACTTTGTCATGTGCTTGTGTTATATGATAACATGGGTTTGTTTCCTTAAGGTGTATGGGGCTCTACGCATGTCTGTGAAAATATTCTTGATGTGGAATTCCACAATGCTTATAGATGGTGGTGAAGACGTGATACTGGCTACATCCTTACTTGAGGCCAGTAATTTAATTGTTCTCAAGGTGCGTCACTGTCCATTTTTGGCATTTTCTAAAGCACATATTGCTTATAATGTATTCATATATGATGTTACTGCCTTTTCCATTTCAGAAATCATCTGTCATACATTCTAATGCAAATCTGGGAGTTCATGGACAAGGTCTACTGAATTTATCAGGACCGGGGAATTTAATTGAAGCACAACGTCTGGTTCTATCACTATTTTATAGTATTCATGTAAGCAACTGTTCCATTATAAATGTTTTGTTATTTTTTCTTTGATTATTTTTCTTATTTGCTTGTAACTGATTAATTATCGATTGTCCCAAAAGGTTAAGCAATTAATAATTGGTGAATCTAATCATTTAATCTAACATTCCTCTTCATGTGTGACGCCTAAATTGCTCTTATTGAGTGGGCCTAACACATGAGAATTTTTTAATGGTAGGTAAGGTGGAGACAGGTTTTGAACCTAGGACTTCTTGTTCTAATATCATGATAAATTACCTATTGTTCCAAAAGTTTAAGTTGTTAGGAAATTGTGAATTTAATCATTTAATCTAACAGTAACTATTTGCTAGACCAATAAAAAAAACTTGCAAGTTAGGAAATCTAGTTGTGGCATCTGGAAGTTAATCCAAAATTTCAGACATCCCTTCTGGTCACAACCCTTAAACTGTAAAATGCTTCTAAATTTACATCTCTGTTTCTTTATCAATAATTTGAAGTTGGGGCATGGGGAGATTGGATATATCACCTACATTGTGCAGTTAATGCATATGCGTTTTAAACGCTCATATCAGTCAAGTGCCAAACCTTTTTTCTAAAATGCATACATTGTGATTTGTTTTTTTTGATAAGTAACATACATTGTGATTTGTATGATGTATTCTCTTACATTGAGTCTGACTGAGGGTGGAGGCCCCTTCAACTCTATTTTATGCATGGAAAGGTCTAATAAAGATTTATTTTGTGTGAAGCTCTTATTGGTTTATTTTATGAGAAATATAACACTGTAATATTAAATCGGTACAGTCAAGTCTTGTCCTCGTATTGTTTCTCATACTTTACCTAAATTAAGATTTACAAAAAAATATATTATTATGAAGAATAGGTTACAACTATACACATTGTGCTATCAGTAAATGCTATAGAAAGTAAAAAAACTGGCTTATTTTACTGACATGTTTTGCTTGATGCTTATAAAAAAAAAAAAGTTTTCTACTTATCAAAAAAAAAAGAAAAAAAGAAAAAAAAAGTTTTCTTGTGATGTACTCAACAAAAAAAATTTCTGTAGAAGATTATTGGTGAATTATCAACTTCCATTAGCTTAATATGTATCTTTCTTCATTCCCTATGATTCCTCCTAATTTTTGGGATTAAGGCTTAAGAGGGATTAAAAAATGGAACCCCTGATTCATTCCCTTCCTTCCGAATAAACTGCCAAACACGGAAATGAAAAGAATATTCTTTAAAATTTCTTTTCTTTCTATTCCATCCCCTTTTATTCCCCTCTCCCAAACAAGCTGTAAGTTCATTGCCTCCCGGATTGCTTAAAATCCTTGGGGAAGATCATACTTATCAGTGAGTTTTTAGTAATCAGGCCTTGGGGGGGGCGGGGGGCATTGGATGGTTCGTGGTTGGCTCTCTTAGTACTGTTAAGCCCAACTGTCTTTATCTATTTATATAGTCTTGCTTCCACAACATAATAATGATATTATGTTCCTTATCTTCATCATTTAGTAGTTGGCTATAAAAAAAAGTCCATGAATGGCTGGTTTGATGATAATTATTTGCAGATTTCTCTGAGCTATAGGATTGTACATGCTATGCACGTTAGGAAATTCTTGTGTTTTTTAGTGTATATGATTACCAATTGATTTCTCTTTTTTGCTTGACAGATTGGACTGGGATCTGTTTTGCGTGGTCCCTTGGAGAATGCAACAACAGCTGTTGTGTAAGTTTGGATCTAGCTGTATCATCACTTGCTTGAAATTTTCTAATGTTCTATTTACAGCGTAAATTTTTTATTTTAATCTCTGTTAGGACTCCAAAGCTCCATTGTGAAAACCAAGATTGTCCTATTGAACTACACCATCCGCCTGAAGATTGCAATGTGAACTCATCACTGTCCTTCACTCTTCAGGTGTTTGTTTAGTTGAGTTGGTGCAGTAGTAGGATTTGAAATTTTTAATCTGGATCTATTTAGAAGCTTTATCAATTTGCTTTTCCAGATATGCCGAGTTGAGGATATAACCGTTGAAGGCCTTATAAAAGGTTCTGTGGTTCATTTCCATAGAGCAAGAACTATATCTGTACAGTCTTCTGGAATAATAAGTGCATCTGGGATGGGTATTTTTTCCCCTTTACTAGTGATTTTATTATGCCCATGAGTGATTGATTCAGTAGTTATGCTTCCTCCACTTTAGTCTCTCTCACTTGCACCCCCCCCCCCCCCTCTTTTATTCTTTCTTTCTTTCTGCCTCACAAACACCCAGGTTGATACACACAATTATGTCACAGCTTAAATGTTCTGTAGAAAACAAACAACACATATTTTGATTTCTTTGGAAGAAATCATATACTTAAGTGGAGTTCATGTTTGTGTATGTACAGGCTGCACAGGTGGTGTGGGCAGAGGACGTGTTATGAGCAATGGTGTTGGCAGTGGTGGTGGGCATGGTGGTAAAGGCGGGCTTGGATGTTACAATGGTAGTTGTGTTGAGGGTGGTATTTCATATGGGAATGCAAATTTGCCTTGTGAACTTGGTAGTGGAAGTGGAGATGAAAGCTTAGCTGATTCAACTGCAGGTGGTGGTATCATAGGTGGGTCAACAGTACATCATCTTGTCACTATTTTGCTATAAAATGGTGGAAGATGTTGATAAGGATCTCTAAGGAAAATTAAATCTACTTGTTATATGTATCTGCAATCATTGTAGTCAAATTTGAGTGAAGGTGGATGGCGCCATTCATGGGCACCTTTTTTTCTCTTTGCCTCTTTTTTAAATATCTTTTTCCCTGTGTTTAAATATCTTTTGAAGTCATGTACTTTATATTTGTAACATTTATAGTGTAATACCTGCTTTTAATTATAATTTATCTGGCTGTGTATTAATAAGATATTTTTTCCATCACTTATCATTCTTTAATTTTTATTATGATTTAATAATTGCCTTGTTGCTGTTTTATTTTCTCTTAGAATTTAAGAATGCCTATTTTTAATATAAAATTTGTAACTTTTATGGTGTAATACCTATTTTTTAATTATAATTTATCTGGCTATTTATTACTAAGGTTTTTATATATATATCAGTTTTTTTATCACTTATCATTCTTTTATTTTTGTTGTTTCATTATGATTTAATAATTCAATGTTGGACTTCTATTATCTAGAATTTAAGAATGCTAGTTGTTTTTGGGTGTTTCTCTTGTACACTTTCATATGTACCAGGGTTGTGTTCTTTTTCAACATTTTTTAAAATGTGTTTAATTACTTATAAAAAAAAGATTTAATAAATTCCTTCTTGTATAAATGGAAGCCGTCTCTGTTTCTGTTATATGCTGTTAGAAAACAATTGTAAGTGATTAAATTCACCATTTCCTATCATCTTAAGCTTTTGAGATTAGTGGTAGTTTATCATCGTATTAAAGCATGTAGTCATGAGTTCAAACCCTGCTGCACCTACCTTCCATTTAAAAATTAAAAATTCCATTTGAGCACCACTTTTGAGGGGAATCTAGGCCCATACATGAGAGGGGGTATAAGAAAATAATGGTTAAGTGATTAAATTCACCTTTTCCTGTCAGGTATTAGTGGTAGTTTATCATATGCAAACCTTATTTGAGTTGACAGTTGCTATTCTTTTAGTTTCATATCCTCCATATTCACACCTTTTTTTTTTTTTTTTTTTTTCTCTGAGCAGTAATGGGTTCATTTGAGCATCCCTTGTCAAGTTTGTCAATTGAAGGCTCAGTGAGTGCTGATGGAGAGGATTCTGAAGAAACTAGTGGAAAGGCAAATTATGCTGTTGCAAATAGTTCAAATGGAGGTCCTGGAGGTGGGTCTGGTGGAACTATTCTTCTGTTTTTGCAAACAATAGCACTTGGTGAGGCTGCTATCCTTTCAAGTGTTGGGGGATTCAGTCGTCCCACTGGGGCTGGTGGAGGAGGTGGTGGAAGGATTCACTTTCATTGGTCTGACATCCCCACTGGAGATGTGTACCAGCCCATTGCTACAGTGAAAGGAAGTATCCATGCAAGGTTCAGACATAGTCAATTTTAATGCGAATGCTACATATTTCTATATGTTGTGAATTCTATGGGTTTTTCTATTTTGTGAAAAGAAAGAACTTATTGGTTCATAATGAGCTTGTTCATTCAATGAAAGATTATTTGATATGGCAGATTCAATGCTGGCATGTTTTACATTTTATATTACTTCATTTAATAATATCATCACTGAATTTAGCTAGTCTTCTGGTAGCATATTGATGTTTTCTGTAATGGTTAGGGGAGGGAAAGGTGCACACCAAGGTGGTGCTGGAGAAAATGGGACATTGACTGGGAAAGCTTGCCCAAAAGGACTATATGGTATATTTTGTGAGGTAGGTCTGCAATATGATAACTTTAAGATATATTAATTTCCTTTGTGTTTGCACACTGTTTCATTTGTTCAGCATTTCTTAGTTTGAGTTTGTATATCTGCACACAGATTTCATAACATAAAAAATGTATATTCGTCAACTTCAAGCTACCATGAATAAATGGACTTCTTTTTCATTTTTTTATTATTATCGTTACATGACTTTTTATTATGTGGGATACAATTACAATTGTGAACTAAACAAATTACAACTAGAAATGATAGTAGAAAATGCAGAGCGTCATAGTGTGCTACTTATGGACCTCTCTCTCTCTCTCTAAATTTGTAGTTTAGTATGCATCACTATTTATTCCATCATATAATTTTTCAATTATGAAACTTGTATTTGTATTTGTATTGTTTTTTTATCTTCAGGAATGTCCAGCTGGCACTTATAAGAATGTTACGGGATCTGATAGAGCACTTTGTCATCATTGTCCTGCTCAAGAGCTTCCCCATCGTGCTGAATACATTGCTGTCCGAGGTACTTCTATGTTATTGGTGGCTAATTTGTCTTCTATCATAAGAGATAAAGGAACATATTCCCTTGAAGTATTGTCAGTTCTTATTGATTTTCATCCTTTTTGTCTTGGAGGGGGAATTATTTCTTATCTGTAGTTTCATTTGCTTTATATCCTTGTTGTTTCTTATTCCAAAAAATAATTGGAAGTTCTGGAATTAATGTACGGATTCTCAACTTGTCCTCTTTAACAGGAGGTATAGCTGAAACTCCTTGTCCTTACAGATGCGTTTCAGACAGATATCACATGCCAAATTGTTATACAGCTCTTGAAGAGTTGATTTATACATTTGGTGGGCCTTGGATATTTGGTCTTCTTCTTATTGTTCTCCTCGTTCTGTTAGCTCTGGTGCTTAGTGCCGCAAGAATGAAATTTGTTGGGGTAGATGAATTACCAGGACCAGCTCCTACTCAACATGGCTCTCAAATAGATCACTCCTTCCCTTTTCTGGAGTCATTGAATGAGGTTGCTTTGAACAATCTTGCATTATAAAATTGTCTTTTTCATACTGATTTTTGTACAAGAAAAGAAGTCTTCACATACAGCTTTTGTAAGTTTTGCTCTGTCT
This sequence comes from Quercus ilex subsp. ballota, assembly GCA_032727855.1. Taxonomy (NCBI): domain Eukaryota; kingdom Viridiplantae; phylum Streptophyta; class Magnoliopsida; order Fagales; family Fagaceae; genus Quercus; species Quercus ilex. Next base: position 40,791,572 of record CM064919.1, read on the forward strand.
CCACCCATGATATTGGATGTAACAAGGTGCTATTGATATACTAGGTTTTGGAAACAAACAGAGCTGAAGAGTCCCAGAGTCATGTGCATAGAATGTATTTCATGGGTCCTAATACTTTCAGCGAACCTTGGCATCTACCTCATACTCCTCCAGAACAAATAAAAGAGATTGTGTAAGTTAAATTGGATCATTCTTTTCCTGTTTACTTCAGTTGCCCCTTTATGAATTTCATTGTTATTATCTCTTTGTTAATTTAATTATATTTGATTAGAAGTCTTTCCTCTTAATCTATTTAATTTGGCAGATATGAGGGTGCATTTAATACGTTTGTAGATGAGATCAATGCTATAGCTGCCTATCAATGGTGGGAGGGGGCAGTATACAGCATTCTTTCTGTTCTAGCATATCCTCTTGCATGGTCATGGCAACAGTGGCGCCGGAGATTGAAATTGCAACGATTGCGTGAGTTTGTTAGATCAGAGTACGATCATGCTTGCTTACGTTCTTGCCGTTCACGTGCTCTCTATGAAGGGATCAAGGTTTGCTTTTGCACAAGTTCTGGTTTTTTGTCGTGGCTTCATTAGACTATGATACTTTATGTTGCATGTGATGCATTTTAAATGATTAATGAGTTATTAAGTTTTTTTAGGCGATGCACCCATACTTCAATGATATGCTTGCATAAATTATCGAAGATTCTACCATTTGTGCTCTGGCTGAGCATTCAATGCTGTAGATCCTACTCTACCAAAGTGGCTGTGAAGTTTATTTTTTGGTATACTCTGGGGGTGGAATTGGTGGGAAGAACTCACTGAAATGTATAGAAAAAAAGAAAAAGAGGGGTAGACATTGGGTTTCGAAGTGTTATTTGAGACCTGGAGAAGGACCTGGCTTCGGGGGGGTGTACAATATCTGATTTATTTACCAGCTCGGTTATAACCCTGATGCGACTATGATTTAAAAAAAAAGCTATTTTCCTGTTTAAAGTGACATGAATAGAGCATGTCAAGGATTTTGTGGCATTTAATTTTTCCTACTGAAAGGAAATTAATGCTTATGAGAACTAATAATAGAGTGTTATCTTAGGCATTTCGTACTAGGATCCAAATCCAGGTCTAATTTATGGACATTAGATTGTATGTTTGCCTTTGATTTTATAATTGACTATTTATTCTTAACAATGTCTAATGTTCTTATCCTTTTATCCAATTACAATCCCCACTTTTTTTGTGCCAGTAGTTACATTTGTTAAGAAATATAAATCACATCTAACTTTCTCTTTTAGTGATAGTTGAGTGCATATTCATTCACTATAGATGGGATTTGGACTTTCCATTCAGCACAAATTGGTTTTCAGTGTGTAATCCTCTGCGAAATCTAATCTCTCGCAATATGGAAAATGCAATGTGGTCCCAGTGAAATTTAATTGGTTTTTAAGCTTGGGTATGTTTTCCTGTGTTTCTGTAGGTAGCTGCAACTTCTGATTTAATGCTAGCATATGTGGACTTCTTCCTTGGTGGGGATGAAAAGAGAACTGATCTTCCTCCACGCCTACACCAAAGATTTCCTATGTTATTACCTTTTGGAGGAGATGGAAGTTACATGGCCCCTTTCTCACTTCACAGCGATAATATTCTCACAAGCCTTATGAGTCAGGTTTGTTAATTCATACAGGGACTCATAGTAAAAAATGATCAATGCGCACAAAACACAAGCAAGTTTAGAGAAAGTCACACACAAACAAACACATGCACATAAGAGGGAGAGAGAGAGATGAGATCTGTGGGGGAGGGGTGCTAAATCGATCTCTTCTAAGATGTAGCTCTTATAGAATTTGCTAATTGTTATGCTTCTGGCCTGCAGTCAGTCCCACCTACCAAATGGTATCGATTAGTGGCTGGATTGAATGCACAGCTGCGCTTAGTTCGTCGTAGTCGACTAAGAGTAACATTTCAACCTGTTCTCAGATGGCTTGAAACTCATGCCAATCCTGCTTTGGTGGTCCATGGTATACACGTTGATCTTGCTTGGTTTCAGGCTACAGCTTGTGGTTATTTTCAGTATGGACTTTTGGTGTATGCTATAGAAGAAGAAAATGATCCTGTATCCATTGGATATATTGGTGGAGCAGTACGAACTGAGCAACAATCACGGTAATGCTCTGTAGTGTTTTGTGATTGATAACCTATGTTAACCAATATGTGGTCACATTAGATTCTTTCTATTTCATTTTCTTTATACATAGAACTGTTAGTTGTGTGGTGAAATCTTGCCAAAATTGAGTGGGTGTTAATGTTATGTCATGCTTCCGTGGATGAGATGATGACACAAAATGTATCAAATTTACAAGCGTCATTGAAGTTGAAGGTTTAGAGACCATAATATCGAACATGCATAATAAAAAGAAACATGAATGCAAGTGTTAGGATCAGAAGAGGTGTAGGTGAAAGAATAGACACATGCACCTTATTACTTACGTGCTATGAACATACACAGGCTCACCAGGCCTATCAGCAGAAACACACACAACGTCAAATATGGCAATCTGAAGTCTTATGCTGTGTTTTTGAGCAGATTTAGGATAGATAAGGGAGGTGAATTGGTGTACATCACTCTCGTACATGCTGACCAACATGTGAGCATACATATACATGATAGTAATTGAATTGAGTTTGACTTGTTTTTCTTTCTCCCTTGGCCCACAGTGCGAATAACGCTTACAGAGAAAATCCTCCATCCAGTCATCTGAGAGAAGAAACACACTTAAACCAAGCACATGGAAGCAATGAAAGTTTAATGAGGCGAAGAAGGATATTTGGCAGCATTTTAGATGCTAACAGTGTACAAGAAATTGAAGAAAAGAGAGAAATATTTTATCTCCTCTCTTTTATACTTCATAATACTAAACCTGTTGGACACCAGGTATAACGAGTTGATTATGGCATTTTATTGGTTAAAATTCACTTGAAGTTTTGATTACTTCTCACTCCTCTCTCTCAACAAATTTCTTTTTCCTTTTTGGTCTGATTGCAGGATCTTGTCGGTTTAGTAATCTCTATGCTACTTCTAGGAGATTTTAGCTTAGTGTTGCTTACTTTGCTCCAGTTGTATTCATTTTCACTGTTAGACGTCTTCCTGGTTTTGTTTATTTTACCACTTGGCGTTCTTCTCCCATTTCCTGCCGGAATCAATGCTCTGTTCAGTCATGGACCTAGACGTTCTGCAGGCCTTGCACGTGTTTACGCCTTGTGGAACATTACATCCTTGATTAATGTAGTAAGTTGCAATATCTGCTCATTAAGATTCAGGTTGAGTGATTCTACTTATTCTTGAGCCCTGATTGGTCTGCTTTCGCCCAATGAACAAATAGGCTGAGGAACTTACATTATACGTATTTTGGTAGCTGAAAAAAGTGTGTGAAGAACATAAATCATGAAATCTTTAGTGGAGTTTTGGTTGAAATAGACATTATTTTTCAGTTTGAAATTGACTGTCACTCTTCTTTTAATGAATTAAAATGTAATTACCTTATTTTCTTTCAGGTGATTGCATTTCTTTGTGGATATTTTCACCATAATGCTCCATCACCACCACTTCCGAACTTTCAACCCTGGAATGTTGGCATGTGAGGGAATTTTAGCTTTGAAAAAATATTCATTTCATTGTTAGGCAGTAGTGCCATTGACAAAACACTGAACTAACTGTGATTATTAATGGTGGTTGTGCGCAGGGATGAAAGTGAATGGTGGATTTTTCCTTCTGGACTGGTTTTGTGTAAATTCTTCCAGTCCCGACTAATCAATTGGCATGTGGCAAATCTAGAGATTCAGGACCGATCACTGTATAGTAATAATTTTGACATGTTCTGGCACTCATAACTTGGGTTTTCACAAGATGGCATTTCCACATTAACAGGCATTTTTGTTGTCATAGGCATTTTGTATGTTTGAGTAGGTGAGTGATTGACATAGAGATTAGAGAAAGTAGAAAAAGGAAAAAGAAAGAAAATGATAGGGGAAAGATAGATTTGTTATTGTTATTGTAATCACCTGTAAACAGTGTGAGCAATATGCAGTCCTTTTTCCCCCCATAATGTATACAGTTATTGTACAATGTAAACAGTTCTTTTACTACCTCACCATTTGTCACAACTTGTGGAAGTTTTCAAGTATGTGAGTGGTCAATCACTTGCTCTATCACCTTAGAGTTGTGGCACAAAATTTGTCCATAATGTAACTATAATTGCATTACACATATCCTTTATTCATTCAGGGACCGTATACCATTCCCTACGTTTTCTCATATAATCTACTTATCGAATGATTAATCTAACGTACAGTGAATGGAATTCGAAACCTGGTAAAAGTTTGATTATGCTTATATATACTTGGGTAAATTACTAATTGGGTCCCTCAAGGTTTAACTTGGTCTCTCAATTATTAATTGTGTGAACTTAATCTTAACTTTTAAAATTAAGTCAATTTCATCCTTCTCAAAATAAAAAAATAAAAATCAATTTCATCCTTGCACGCCTCTACTTTTAAATTTTATTGAAATTAGTGGTTAAAATTGAATTAATTTTGAAATTCACATTTTCTATGATAACCTTTCAGCTTGTACAATATTTTTATCATAATAACTAAAAATTTTGTTAAAATTTAAAAGAGGAGATTTAGGGTTGAAATTGACCTTTTCTTGACTTGATTTTAAAAATAGAGGGATTAAATTGACAGAACTTATTGTTGAGGGAAGAAATTGGACATTACACTGTAGTTAGGGCCAAATTAGTAATTTACACTATATAATTAATATGTCTATTATCATTATTTATATTGTCTAAGCAGGCCACTAAAGTGCTTATTTATCCAGGTTGAAAGCGATGCTTTTTTTTATTCGCATATCACGTGCTGAACCGCTGATGCGTTAGCCAGAATGGGTGTGTATAGCCCTGAATTTGTTAATTTGGAACCTCTAGATACCCTGGTTCCTTTGCTTTCTTTCGACATTTCAAGATGATATTGTACTGCTACAATCCTCTAATGCAATCCTTTTTACCAAATAAAAGAAATGAAGATAAACATAAGAAATTATTCATGTTAATGATTTCTTTTACTTGAAGATCTAGGAGATTGGGCATCGTTAATACCACAGTAGGATTCCTTGTTGTCCACCTTTGAATATTTCAAAATAGTTTGATGATTCATCACATAAATTCCAGCAAATTAAAATAACACTTAATAATGCCAATAAATTAGGAAAATAATATATTATCTTATTAATTAATGTAAGAAAATAATATATTTTAAATAACTAAGATTTAATTCAAATTTAAAAATACAACAAAATTGTAATTGCCTTCATTTATTATTATTATTTTTACTGTAATTTCTTTCCTTCCATTCATTTTGATAGGTAAGAGTTTTCTAAAAATTCTAGAGGATCTTGATCCATTATTCTACCATCATTGTTTATATCTCCAAAATTTCCATGGAAAAGTAATATAAAAAGAAAACTAAAAACATTGTAGCAAAATAATTTTTAAATGTGTGAATAGTACCGTGAAAAAGTTTTGGTGAAAAAAGAAATTTATGAATTTCGTAAACAATGTATGGGATCCACTGACCAGTGCTAGAGAAACGCACTTCAAAAAAAAAAAATGGCCGCTGATAAGCTGAATCCAAATGGATATTATGTGTGTATTGGGGAAATAATGAAAATTATAAATTATTTCACTATTCAGCTTATTTTTGCTACTATTCATGAGCCTCATTGCATTTTTTGATACTATTCATGAACCTACTGTATTATTTTAACTAACTTTTATTTTTATCTACAATATTTTTAACAATAAGTTTTCAATTTTAGCAAAATAAATGGTATCCAAACAGACCCATATGCAAAAACTCAATTAAAATGAAAGTTCAGTTATTGAAGACCTAATATATGATTTTTCTATAGCACTTTCTTGGCCTACAAGATGCATTCTATTGGGTTTCCTCCTTTCTCAAAGTACACCATCTGATACCTGCAAAGTGAAAATGTCTTAAGACTAGTATTTTCATCATTAGAGATGCAGATTTTTTTTTTTGGCCTCATACAGAAGTAGCCTAGTTGCCTGTGACATAACCCTTTCAAGAATTGAGCAAATAAATTGATATTTTTGGTGACTCAAAAGTCTTCAAAAAATATCTGGATGGTGATCACCTGTTTGCATTTGATTGACTATTGATAGCAGCATACATGACTTGTTTGCTAACAAATCCAACACACATTGAACCTGAGATAGCAGCAGCCTTCAATGTGTCAACCACCCAAGGAATCCAGAGTCATCAGAATTTGAAACGGTACAGAACAAAGGGATCCCCGTACTAGTTTTGGTACCAATATGGTACATACCAGCCGCTTGGCTGACGCAAAAAAAAAAAATTCAAAACTTTGCTCCATGCCAGGGGAAGGACAAATGCATGCCTTAAAATGGAATCAATAAAAATTTGATTAAATTCATCATAGATTGTTAGATTAAGAAAGGTTCAAAGAAAAGAATAAATATATTTATGTTTATCTTAACCTGGCAAGTCTTATGTCTTACATGTTCTCAAGCAAACATTAGCTTGAGTTCCCATGATAACCACCTACAGAAAACAGAACATGACTCAACTCCAACTCTGCATTTTTTTTTTTTTTTTTGAAGATAACTTACACACGCCTAGTTTTTCTGACCCCCCACATCACCCTCCACCTTGCTCTTAGGAGAGGAGATGCCATTTGAGCTAAAGCTCATTGGCAACTTTGGGCAATTTAAATTCATAGAATTCTAAGAATCACATGAAATGCCCAACAGTATGAATTAAACCATTTGAAATTATAATAGAATAAAAAAACTACATAAGCCTTTTTCATGAATCTCAACATTGACGAAACAAGTTACCTGAATAATGTTACTCCTTGTTCAAGACTTTGGGAACTTTAATATATGGTTCTTCATAGCTAGGAACAGCAGCAATCATGGACTCCCTGTTGAGGAAAAATTTAAATATTAATTGCGTTGGAAATTAGCCCACCCACTTCTCCACTACAGGAAAGAGAACAAACCATCTCACCTATTCTCAAATGTTTCAGGAATATCATCACGCAAATTGCTGTCTTCAGTATCTGCAGATGGTGAAAATAAATCAAATCACATTGTATGATAAACACTTGCCAGTATATCTCACCCTACTTCCCCACCCCCAAGAATTTTGTATAAAAATTTGACAGCAGGATATATCATCAAGGAATCACCATAGTGATTCTTTGAAACGACATGTACAACTTCACTGAGAAGATGCATGAGCAGGATCCACCATAAAAGAAAGTAGGATTGGGACTTTTTTGTTATTAAACTGTAAAGAGGAAAGTTCTCGACTTATCAAAAAGAGAAGCAGGAGGGAAATTCTAGGATACTGCAGTTGCCATCACTGCAGGCCAGACATCCTGATGTTCTTCACATCTTACCTCTACCAGATCCCACAAAAGTGAAAGCTTTTTAATGCAAACCACATGAATGAGTTAACATAACTGCTTGAGCTTTTGTACTTTCTAGAATAGGTACACTATGGTAGGTCATTGTTTACTCAAATATGCAATGTAGATTCTTTTTGTTGGACTACCTTATTAACAGCAGTTTTCTATTGCTTGAAAAGCACATTGAATAAGAAATGGCAGAAAATTCGGGTATTTGTGATACAGATTCAATGACAAACTGCAAGCATCTATCCTACCATCAAAATCCTTGAACAAAGAACTGTTCTCATAACACTCCAGCAATTAATAAGCCAGCTAAAAGGGGAAGGCATTCTCTTAGAAAACAATCGAAATATGCAGATGGTTCAATCCCATTATCAAGATATATGAGTTATAACAAGGGTTTTCATGCACCTGCTCTGATGGAAGGCTCAATACTATGAAGATCAACATCTTGAAGTTGTCCAAACCTGCCAAGTCGAACTACTAATCATCAGAAAAATGAGATAAACCAAAAGAACAATAAAACCAAAAATAGAGAATGAGAATGAGAGAGCAAACCAAGCATACCAATCTATGACCTGTCGTATTTTTGGAGCAAATTCTTCAACCTGCAATAAAATGAACAAGGGGAAAAAATAATAAATATTTACATATATTATAAAAAATAGTCTTAGTAGTCATCAATCAATAGTGTATACCTCATTTGGGGTGACAGAGATTCGAGCAGTTTCAGCCAAACGGGACACATCGGGAGGTTCAAGAGAGGACTGGGTTGTAGTTGTTGAGCATCTTCGGACCTTATTGTTCTTGTCGTGATTAATAACTACTTTTGAGAAGCTGAAGCTGGAGTTGCTGCTTCTGCTGCTTTTGCGGTTGAAGTTGAAGATTTGGTTCTTTGGTGCTATACTCGACACTCCTTTTAGCATAAGCAATGCTTTGCTTCCCATCTTTTTGGAAATTTTGGTGCAATTGTAATGACCAGTGGTAACTGAAAGAGAGATTTGCTGCCTACAGACAATGCACAGTTGCTTGCAAATTATACTTCTTACCAAGAGGTTAAAGAGCACTCGGACTTTCTGTTGTGCAAGCAAGAATTTATATATATATATATATATATATATATATTCAATAGTTAAAATGGGGGAGGGGGATTTGAACTCTGAATGTCTTTGTTAAAAAACCAAGAGATGCCAGTTAAGCTACAAGGCTCGTGGCACAAACAAGAATTTTTTATTAATATCATTCAACATATAAATCAAAAAATTGAGCAACCAAAAGGCATAACCAATCTCCACATCAATAGACTAAGCTGCATCCAAACTATCCGAATTAGCCAAAACCATATATAAAGATATAATCAATCACAACAAACTTATATTTGGTTTTCAATACACAAGAGTTTATGATATTTAGCTAATACAAACAAGCAAAATAATACCCAAAATTTTTCTGCTTATGATTACTCAAAAATAATGAATTCCTCACCTTATAATTTTCAATTCGACAAGACACGACTAGGGTTATGAATTTTTTTTTTTTTTTTTTGGCCATCAGATGGGATTAAAGAAATAAAATTATTCTCATTAGTCCCCAGTGATACATAAATGGGAACTCAAAGCCCTTGCGCAATTTCCCAAACATCATATGGCAGTTGTAAATTTAGTTTACTTAAACCTAAAATGCAATCATGTATAAGGTAATATAAAAAACATCAAAAGTGTATACTAATTACTAAAGCACATAAACGAGCAAAACGGAGAATGTAGTGTAGTTTAGTGGCGATGGTGAAAATGTTTTCAACGGAGATCCACAAACAAAGGTTTTTCCGATTAGAGAAAACAAGCATGGGGGGGAAATGAAAATAAGAAAGGGAAAACAAAATCCCTGGGAATAGAAGAATTCAGAGAGGGAAACGTACCCAGATTTCCAGGTCGAGTGGCTGTGTGTGAGAGAGAGAGAGAGAGAGAGAGAGAGAGAGAGAAAGAGTGAGCGAGATAAAGCAAAAGGTATGGTCTGTAGGGAAGGGATTGGGCAAAAAATAGGTCAGTCAGAGGTGTTTGGATTGAGCCAAAAACAACTTTGCCATCTGTTTGTTTGAGAGAAAATAAATGAAATGGACGGCTATTTGGTGCGTTTAAATTAGCTTATTTTCCTAAAATTAAAAAGTTATTATTGAAAGTACTGTAAATATTGAAATAGTATAATAAAACTTATAAATAGTGACAAAAATGTAGTAGGGTACATAAATAATAGTAAAAATAAGTTGAGTAATAAAATAATTTTAATTTTTTCATTCTCGCGCTCAAGCTCAAAATGGGAGGAAATGAAAATTATTTGAATGATTAAGAGGGAATTCTCTAAAACCAAAATTCCTATTCCCTCCAAAATTGGGATAAATTTGAGGCAATGGAATGGGCTTTATTGAAAAGAAAACAGTGTTTTTTTTTTTTTTTTTTTTCAATGAGAAGTTTAAGCGTTTTTTTAACAGTTTATTTAGTATTTTATTGAATATTTTTTGTTGGAAGTGTGCTACATATATTTGTATTTTGAAAAAATGAGGAAAAATTGAAAAAGAAAAAGTGAAATTTTAAAAAACTATACATAAAAGATAAAAGCGAAAAAACTAGCTTATAATCCAATGTCAAAGAAGACCATTCACATATATTTTTAATTACATTTCATGACATTTTGAGTGAATCATATAATTTGTTTAAATATTATTCTCTTATATTCCTATAAACTCACTCTGTGTCAATTAGAGGAAAACCTTTTCATGAATAAAATGCTTGTAACGTCCATTGCATTAGGATCTCGATTCATGGATCTCTCGGTTTGAGAAATAAAACTACGAGGATCGAACCCTTTCTTCTGGCTCTTTTTTAAATTTGATAAATGTTGGTTGATTGTATATTTCATTATAGTTCTATGAAACAGAGTATCATTTCCTATTTGATCCCTTTGAATTCCATATTCGAAGTTGCGATCGGATCTATTCATTAAAAAGAATCGATTCAATACATTTATTATGTACCCACAGGTGTTATATTGGATTTGAATCAGGTTTCGGATCAATTTATATTGATTGACTGCCTCGATTATGTTGTTGCTAGCAAATGCCACTATTTTTGGTTTTGGATCTTCCAAATCATTCCCGCAGGAGGTCCGGACCCATTTTTCTCTGATCCTTCGATAAAAGGATTCATTCTCTTCATAAAAAATAGGAGGTAGAACCAATAAATATTTCTTTTTCGATTCATTCCTAGAGTTGAATACCTCATTCAAGAATTTTTTTTGATCCAATTTGCAGGAATCAATAGAAAAGGTAAATCCCTTATGATACGACAGATCCAACTCGGTTATTGATAGAGTGAATATATCCGCCATTTCTTGAAATCTCTCTTCTGATTCAAAATCGTGGTATAACGTGTATCCCCCCCTGTTCCGGTCACGAAATAAATCAAAAAATGGATTTTTGTTCAAGAATGAAATCTTATTGGAACTATCCATATCCAGTTCATCCTTCGGAACCATATCACATCTCGAATCTGATGAATTGAGACGGTATTTTGTAAATAAGTAATTATCTTGAATATATTAACTATTTCTTTATTTTCCGATCATCTGGAAGGGACAAAAGAAACATCTTGTTCTTTCTTCAACAATTTCTAATCTCTAGTGGACCTCTTAGTAGGATTTGAACCCAAATGAAGTTCTGACCATCTGTCAGAGAAAAAAGAACGAATGGATCTTGTAGGATTCCCAAGAAATTCTTCGATTTCTTTCGGAAGTAGATGATTATTCATCTGCTTCTCACGTTCCGTGAATAGCCGGGACATTGAGGAATATCCAAAGAGGCATTTAGGAAATTGGTCTGATTCTATCTCTGTTCGTTCCATTTGAAGAAAGGAAGGATCCCAAAGAATCAATCATTCTTTTAGTTGTTGAATCTCTCTTTGATTGATCAATGTGTGATATTCTGAATCCTCATTACTAATGGAATCGAAATGATCTCTAGATTGATCAGAAGATCATTTCAATTGCCTAGAATGTGTTACTTGAACGAAACTAGATCTTGTAGAATCATATTGAATATTTGATGATACATTTTGTACCTTGCTAAAAAACCGATCCTTGTTTACCAACCACACATTGTCTAACCAAATCCAATTCTCTCTCGATATTTTCCTCAAAAAATCCGATTCGTGCAGATTCTTCCCCCAACTAAAGAAGAGATCTTGGCGGAATTGCCACATATGAAATTGAGCACAATTTTGCAAAGAAATAGCCCACTTGTTTCTCGAGAAGAGATAGGAAACATGCTCAATATCATTTGATTGAATAGTTGACCCAACTACTTCTTGTTTGAAGAAACCCTCCACTTCAATTGGTATTTTTTTCACAAAAAGCAAAGATGAGATAACCAATCCAGTCTTTCACTTAGATTTCGAATAGCTGTCTCGAATTCAAGTTGATTCTGTTTCGCCTCTTCCTCGGAGAAAGACGATCAAACAATTCCCAATCATGGGCCTTGCGGATCGGATCATCAATATAATATACAAAAAGAAACTCCAGATATTTGATATCTTTCTCTTTGAATGATATCTCAATTCCAGCGACAGTTTCATTATATTGAGAAATCCTATGTTTTACAAATTTTTTATAATAATTACTATTTTTTATTATATGCCACATTTTACTTAATAATTAACTCACCCTTTAAATTCCACTATTTTTAATTTCAATCCTCTAATTTTACCTTCTTTTATTTTAGTTTAGTTCTTTAAATTTCAAAACACCCAAATTCAGACTTCCGTTATTTTTTTTTGTCATCCACTATTGCCGTTAAATCATCAAAACTACGTCATTTTGTCCTTAATTTAAATTTAAATTTTATTATTTATTTTCTAAAAAAGGTTAATTAAAAAAAAAGTAAGATTAATTAAAAAAAAAAAAAAAAAAAAAAAAAAAAAACCCTACGGCTACGGGTTAGGGTGGGATTTTGGGGTGGGTTTCTTTTCTTTTTTTGATTTTACGGGGAGGGGTGTTACAGACTTACAGTGGAAGGGGTTAATGTTACCTTGTATACCTCCAAATCAGTCAAAATTCATATCTCTACCATCGATTAACCTTTATCTAAATTTTCTCAAAAAAAAAAAAAAAAAAACTTTTGTCTATTTCAAAGCAAATGAACTTCTGCTACTATGTGACACTTTTTATTTATTTTTGATCAAATCCAGAGATCCATAAACTGTATGGGTCATTCATGCTCTAGTGATGTACCTTTAATGAATTGTTGTGAAACTTCGAATAGGATAAAGATGATATATACATATAGTTTAGCAAGAAATCAAAGACAATTTCCTTCCTGAATTCATTGATACATGGAGTCCGAGCGAAAAAATGCACGTAGATATTTCAGATCATAATACAGAAGCATATCCTTAGCAATTCTGTACAGAAAATACTGGTAACATTTCATTTACACTAAAATCGGCCTTAGGCTATCATACAACAGGGATTTTAGACTAATCCATTCTCTTAAAAAGCCCTCAATCCCAAGATTCCTTTTTACATGTATGATGTCATATTTTCTATGATAACAAATTAGGTGTAATGCACAAGGATGGTTTCTACAACAACCAGTTAAATGCAGTTCAGTCAGTGAGATGAAGTTAACTTTTGTCAGAATCTCCTTCATGACCTGCCAAATTGCTGCGTTCTGCAACAGTATTTTTACACTGATGCAGTTGCGGTGTAACAAATAACCCCTTTTGACCCTCACCTAGAGATGGTAGTTGATTCACACAATGTCTGGTATCACCCTCAGACAACAGAGTAGACGCCATTGTCGTCAGTGGAGAAGCCTCCACATCACTGCTTCCAACATGGCTTGCTCCATCTTTCCCAGCACCTGCAACAAGCAATGATTTTTCACCAATTTTAATGTGTAAAAACCGGCAAAGAAAGTTTGGAGAAAGAATGAACAAGAACATCTCCAAGAAAAGTAAAGGTAGAAATATGAGTCTAGCAGCATTGCTGTTTTTCTTGGGATAAGCAACAGCCCTGGGTCACACCTCCAGCTGCAGAAAAAAAAAAAATCTAAAAAAGCAGAAATGGAGAAGAATAACAACCTGCAAGAGTAGTGGTGGTACTAGATACATTTACAGTTGCGGGTGAGGTTCCAGTTCCTTTTTTCATCTTTGACTGCAAAACATAACCACAGTCCCAAAATATATTAGTCAACTTGAATGCCTCAATTACCCCAGATTGCTCAATTATCCCTTTCGTTTTTCTATGGATGTGATAAGAACATGCATCCTTGCATGTTCTCACATGTAATGTATATTCTTATACATTAGGTAGAAAAGCATGTTTTATTTTATATTATCAATTATCCCATGCTTCAATGCTAAGAGGATTCATGCCCCTCTCAGCTTTTAGCTTTACGAGGAAAACAAACATCTACTCTCACCTCATGCTCCTCTCAACCCATGTCTACTATAAAACTGCTATTTACTTATTCCGTATGCCAACCAAAACCAGTTTAGAATGTTTTAGTATCCATACCTTTGCATTTTCTTCACAATACTTTACAACAGCTGTTATGTTAGCACAACGGCCATGCAATAATGAATAGGCCCACAAGAGAAGCTTCCTTGGAATGCTCAGATCAAGTATTTCAACCCCATCCATGCTTGGCTGAAATTGCGTTCTTGTTGCTAACCGAGATGGAACCAGATTAAGAATGACACCAGATTGAAGCACCACACAGGAGCTCTCCCGATAATAATTGTAAGAAGATTTAAGCAAAGCATTTGCAGTCTCCAAATTTTCTTCTGAAGCTTTCTTGATAATTATATTCTTGATTTTAGACAAAATTGGGTACCATTTTGTTTCAAGAGTTTTTAATTGAATTGAGTTTTCAAATGCTGAGTTCCACAATTCATTTATTTGCAGATCAACACAAAGCAGATGGCTATTTTCCAACCATCCATCTGATGGAACAAGAACCGGACTCTCGCTTGAAAATTCATAAGGTAATGGAGTGATTGATGCCAAGCTTATTATGAGGGATCGACACCAAGCCACAGAAGCATGCCGACAAACTTTTGCACAGTTACTGTTTGACAACTTTGGATTCTTAAAACGCTTTCGAATCTTCTCATTTATTGCTTCAAGAGTTTCCAGCTTTCCATTCCTCTCTAAAGATATGATATGTTCATGAAGATATCTGCAGTGATGGGAGCACTTGCATTACGCTTGTGAAAATCACCACTATCAATTTAATATGTCAAAACACATGATATTATTAAAAGAACACATTGCGTTCACCAATAACAACCCCATCTCTCTTTATAAAAAAAAGGTAACTTGTTCAATTCAAATTTTGACAATTTTTGCAAATCCTCACAAAGAAAATCAGAAAACTTGTTCAATTCAAATTACCCATATAAGCTGCTCTCTGATGTTTCTGGGCTCTTAATCTCGGGCAAACCACAGATTTCAGGCCATAAGTTCCCCTGTTCCATGAACAAAGCAAACAATTTCTCCAGGACATGCTCTGAACTGCTTGCAGAACTAGAACCAACAGTCTCAGCATTATGCATTGATGAAATTAGGGCTTTAATATACCTCCCAAGTGCCACTGGTACAAAATCTTCAATGCACAGTGAAAACTGGGTTTACAATGAAAGTTAGATACTAGAACTAGAAAACAAAATCAAGTTACAAATAGTATCTGGTCAGTTTGATGAGACATGCAACATTGACATAAATGAGGTCTGGTCACCATTAATAAATTGAAGCATAAGATGGTAACATAGAGGCGTTTTATTATTTTTAAACATAATGACAAAAAATTATCAAAATTGAACAAAAGAATCCCTCCTGCCCAAGTGCACCTCCCCCCCCCCCCCAAAAAAAAAACACACACACAAAAAAGAAATAAGTACTTAATGAGATTCAGGTTTCACAACAGTTGAGTTGGTAGGTGTTTTCTCATCTGACCCACTATTGACATCACTTTATCATCTCCCATTAACAACTTGCAACCTTGGCAGTTGTGAAATATTTTGTGTCCCTAGAGTTATTGTATGATTGGGAAAGCAGCCATTATCAACTTAAATATCTGACAGTCAATTGAAGAATTGACTTTCTTTTGACTTCCATGAAAACAACTACAGCATAAAGGAATTCAAATACATATTTTACCAATCATATATATTTTTCCTCAGCTGATGCAGCCAGTAAGGCTCTTTCTTGAAATGTTATGAACCAAGAAAATGCTCTAGGTATTTATCAAAAAAAATAAATAAATGCTCTAGGTCAAATTGTTACCCTCTTATCTGCCCGAAGAGATAAATAAGCTCGATCAAGGGTACATATGTCTCCAGTCTCCTCCAACAATTTCAAATAGAACAGCATGTACTTCCGAATGCAAGTAATAAATTTTCGAGAGCTCTCCGGTAAGTTGACTTCAAGGACCTTTTTGCTCCCAGCAAGACCTGGAGTTTTTCGCCTGATATACAAGGAAGACAAATTTAGGTAATTGCTATTTACTCCATAAGGAATTCAAAAGCTACTTGACAGTATAAAATCTAAACAAACTGGAAAATGTTGGGAAAAAAAACTACGGCATGCCACATAGAAATGGAATAATTCAACTTTGTTTTACAAAACATTTGCGCCTTTTGAACTTTTGTTTCAACCATCAAATTTAAAATGAGATACCATAAGTATTTCAATAGCTTGTCTTTCAAGTTTCAAATTCATTTAGTAATGAGACTTATTTATATGGAATAACAAATTTATAATTTTACCATATAGTTATTTCATACCACTGCAACTCAAATTTGAAAGCCATATAAAGTTATAAACAAGAACTGTAAGGGATGGCTACAAACACTCTCTACCTTTCAGCTTTATCTGGTATGATATATTTAATCATGAGCCATCAAAATAATTGTGAAATAATTTATTACGATTTTATTTCCTTGTTTTTAAATACCTGCATATACAACCAAAGAATACAAACTAGAAATATAGGATTACGGTTTTACCTTCCTTTTTTAACCATGCTATCAATCTCCCACATATTTATTGTAAAGGATGAGCGAGATGATTTGAAGCAGAAAGAAAGTTCGTCCTTTGCCCTCTCCAAATCGCCTGTCTCACCCCTTTTATACAGCCCTTGAGCTAGCATATATCTGGCCTTATGAAAATGCTTAAGATCCCCTTCAACACATGTTTCAAGGGCAGAAATGCAGTCACTGTGAAGCATGCGCCATGCCTCCTCCAATTTAAGTGATTTTTCATACTTAATCTCATCAGCATTTGCTTGAGTGCCGTCCTTGGTATGTACTGGCGAGTGCAAAATTTCAGAACTCATTTCACCTAAGATAATCATGACTGCATCCCTAACTGACTGACTAAAAGAATATTCTGAAAGAACCTGGAATGGGCCAACAAATCAACATGAATACGTTGATGTCTATAAATAGAAATTTATGCAAATCCAAAACTGGAAGATGGTGAATCATTGAAATAAAAATATTTGCAATGAATAACAAATACAAGCCGGCTTCAAAATATTCACTACAGCCTATTAATGAAGTTAGAATCACGAAACAAAGTATTATTGATTATAGAAAAGAAAAAAAGAATAAGGTTAGTGAAAAGCAAGAGGGGGATTTAAATATTAAGTTTAAGATAAAGATTAAAAATTAAAAAAAAAATAGAAGAAAAAATAAAACAAAAACCTTTAAAGCCTCCGGATTCTGTTTTCCACACGTATAAAGTAACTTCAAGCGTGAAGCATGCATCCTGTAGACAGGGTCCACAGCTAATGGATTCAAAGCAATAGCCTTATCATAATATGACAATGATGTCTCATGTGAGTATCCAAGCTTTTCACAGAGTTTTCCCATATAGAATGCATGGGACCAATCTTGCCTAAGACAAAAGGAAGAAACAAAGGAACTTGGTCAAGTCTATACATCATAACTACAGAAAAAAAGAAAGAATACTCCTTGAGAAGAGAAAAATATACTTGTGCACAAAAGCTTTCTTAAAATGTTTCAATGAGTTCTCACAGAATATCATCCATGCTGCATCCTTTGAGGGTACAACATAACGCTGATCATAAAATGGCACCACATTCTGAAGGCCGTCATAGTATACCAATGCCAATAATTCATGTATTTCACACTGGAGCCACAAATATCCATCAGAATGATTAACCAAAATCCCTGAAAACATTTTAATCAAAGCAGACTGACAAGCATACATGCCTCAGACTCAAATATTATGTGTTCAAGCAACTCAAAAGACACATGGTAAATATTAAATGGCATTGCATCCGCCCGAATTAGAAGATTTCAGCATTAAAATCATCATCATCATCTTCTTCTTCTTCTTTTTAAAAAATGAAGATAACACAATATCTGAAACAATTTAATAAGTTCTTTTATTTCATTATCCTAAGATATTTTTTAATAAGTAAATGAATTTCATCAAAAAAATCACAAAAGGGAGTGCAACACTAGTACACAGGACCCATTATACTAAGACTATGCCACGCAGAAACCTTTGGTGGGACTGCATCTTGTCACATCCCTTTTTTCATAACCAATCAACATAACTAAAGGATATATCTACAATTCCCAATATGCCCCCGCCCCCCAACAAAAAAAAAAATGCAGCATACAGGTAAATAATGGATGAAGGTGAAACCTGCTGAGCTGATGTCTTTGCCAATGCCAAACTCATTAAAAAACACCGCCTACTCCTCCTTCGGCTTGTCTCTACTCTCTGAGGTAAAGTAGCATTCTTCCTCCATCCTATTACATTAATGTGCTTGCTGCCATCATTTAGCAACAAGTCTACCTCCTGTATGAATTTAACCACAAAGAATAACCTAAAGAAATCAAACTGTGGCCGGAAAGATTTGAAAACTAGACCAAATAGTTCTTTATATTTTTACAGCATTCACAATTGAAAATTGACATTTTACCTCATCATAAATATTTGCAAGCCGTTGCCAACTTTCAAATCGTAGAGGGTTGTATAATAAATCATATTTGAAGAGGTTTGCATTTTGCTGCACAAATTCCTCCCCTTCCCTTGTTAGTACAAAGCCAGGCCATTTATCAGTAGCACTGATTTCCTCAGACTGAGCCATGAGATAATACAAATTGGAATAGACCTCGAAATATGGCTCAGAGCTGCAATCAATTAATTAGTCATGCAGATAGCTCAACAAAAATCAACTAAATTTTCATGGAAATAGAACAATATATGCATCCATACCTCCCAACTGACGAGGCCTTGTGCTGTTGGAGGCTACCCTCATCAGGAAATATTATCTTCCTCATAGTCTCGAGAAATCCGTCAGAACCAGCCTCCTCTGAGAGTTTATCTTCACATAAATCTGGATCATTCAAGAATTTCTCTATTGCACTTCCAGACAAAACATCTTCTGGTGGATGTGGAAAGTGTTTCCGTATTGCTCTTAATACTCTTCGAAGTTTGACCAATCCAGTTCTCTAAAACATACATATACATATTTATTTTTTTGTAAGTTTTTTCCCTAACGCTAAAAATTCACATATAGTAAAAGCAAAAATAAAAGTCAGGAGAATTAAAATTACTGAGAAGAAATGGACATATCTTCTATGAAACAAATTTATACAGAAGGGGGCCCAGAGAGAGAGAGAGAGAGAGTATGGGTACTCACAGAAGAAGCTTTTGCATAGGGGAGAATATACTGGAAAACATCAGCACACTGTTCTTTGGTCTGGTAATCCCCACGGCTAGTATTTTTGTGGGTAACTGGATCATCTTCATAGGAAGAATCAGATCTAAGATTTAGACCATATAAGCAGAAAAAGCACTGATCTAATGCATTATCAATTTTTAACTCAAGTTCCTCCCTTTCATCTTCAGTAAATTCATTTCCACATTCAATCAATTGATTGCTTGCTTTTTCACCTTTGTTCAACTCTCCATCAGACCCATCACTGCCTCGGTTTCCACCTTCTACCCCAGCACTCTCCTTATCCAGGGATTTATGAGATGAAATGTCCTTGGAAGTTATCTTATCAGAAATATCCTTCTCCATGATACAATTTCCATCAATTTGAGTTGGACCCATCCCCACCTCCAGCGTATCTGTTCTTGATTCATTTAGAGAAGTTTTGGCAGGACTATCATTGCAGACCTGCTCATGACATTGAGTCTTTTCCCTATTTAAAGTATTAAAGTTGGATTTAAGCTTCATATCTAAGGCCAAGAGATGCTTTATTGCAAATTTAAGAAACGTTCCTTCCTCCCCATCATTTCCTACACCCGCACAGCAGAGCCCATACTCAGCAAGCAAGTCATGCATTGCAACAATTAACTCAACCTAAAATGAGAATTCAAAGAAGCAGGAAAAATAAACAATCATAACTGTATCACAGATTTTAACAACTCGTATAAGTTCCATTTTAGAGAAAGAGGAGATATGACTCACTTGAGTTTTAACAGGCCAATTAGGGTTGAGGTGTTGAAGTTTGCAGAATCCAATGGCTGCATCAACAAAGCAGCATCTTTCAGCGTCATCAGCAACTAACAGCCCAGAAGATTTCTTGCATAGCAATAAGCTTGCAACATTGCACATGACTGACAACAGCAAAGATTGAATATCACCAATGCAGCTCATTGGGACAAGAATGCCATTCTGCAAGCATAATTATAAATTGTACTAATAAATGACTTTTCAAAATTACAGAAAGCATGTGAAAGGACAAAAAAATGCATTCAACAAAAATCACTCCATTTTCCTGAAGATAATGAATTCACTAGTTTGCTTTGAAGTTGAATATTTGTCAACCATAAATCAAGAACCATTAAACCATTTGAATGCAAAAGATCCTACCAACCCCTAATGCAGCACCCCTCCCCACCCCCCACCCCCCCCCCCCCCCCAAAAAAAGGAAAAAAAGAAGGCATGGCTACCATGTCATGAAAAGTGTTCAAAATAATCAAAGTTCACCACATGGAGACAGCCACCCCTTTGATTTTAAAAATGAAAGCAACTTGATATGTGAAGCATTTGTGAAGTTTCAGTTACCTCTGATATTTGCCTTGTCACAAGTGATTCGGTAAATTATATACACTGAGGCCCCCATGAAAGAAAATATTCAAAGAAAAAAAAAGAAGAAGCACACAACTCATAAACATAGACTTATTAAAAACATTCATTTTAATTTCTTTTCTCCTCCCTAATTTTTTCTCTTGGTTTTCAAAATGCAGTGATAGATCCAATGTTTTATAAACATCCAAATGATACAAGATTTTTATGATCCAAATTCTTATTCTGTTAAATCTAAACCTTGAGACTTCTTTCAAAATTTTTTTTTTTTTGGGTTGAGAATCCTAGACCATGAGACTTATTTGCTCCAATCACTGTCCTTCTACTGTAATAGGTATTTGTACTTAGGATAAAACTTAGATAGAGTTCCTTAGATGCAATACATTAGGCTCCCCAATTAAATTCAAACACATAGCTGCATTGAATTTAATCGCCTTTGGAAAAATTACATTCTTTGTGTTTTATTGGTCAATGTAACCATGTGGTCTTAATTTAATTGGAGAACTTAACATACTACACCTAAGGAACTGTACCTAAGTTTTACCTTTTTACTTATCTAGATTTCGTTTTCTAACCATCAATTTATAAGGTCAAAGATTATTTTTTTTGTAAATAAGTAACGTAAGAAATTTAATTAAAAAAACCAAGCAAGTACACTGGAAGTGTACTATAGTGGCGCAACTCAAGAACCTAGATTACAACGATCAATAAGATTGGGGAGAGAAAAAAAAGAAATAAGGTCAAAGATTAATAATTTTATCAGTGCATTGTCTAGATTCTAAAATGACAAATCACGATATAAACAACTATGACCATAGAATAAAGTATTGCTAAAAGAATAATGTTGACTCACAGGATCTCCAGACTGATCAATGAAGCTCTTCACTTGTGAAACACAGTCAGAGATTGCCTTCACTTCCTCTGTAACCAAGCAATTCCAGTGCTTGCTTGAACTTTCTTTTAATTCTATATCAGAACCAGAAGGTGTTTTTGACCCCAACTTCTGACGAAAGGGTTTACATGAAGCAAGGTAATCATCCATTCCAGTTGCTACCATGAGTATTTGCAGCTTTCGTCTGTGGCAATTCAAATATAACTCAGCATCCACTGGCTTTATCTTCTCACAAGCTTTGATTAAAATGTCTAGCGCTGACATTTCAAGAGAAGTAATCCTTTCACTGTTTGTATCCGCAATGGCTGAAGGCAATGCATCAAGGTGAACATTTTTTGTAGAGAATAGAAGTGGAGCAAGTAAGTTAACGCACTCCATATACATCTCTTTCTCAATCATCTCACCTAAAGTCTTTTCCATCATGAAATCAACCTTTAAAATATTAATTTCATGGAGAAGCCTATCAATGGTTAACTCTTTAATAACCTTGCAGTGTGGGAGCTGGACTACACATGGAAAATCATTCATATTTTCCTTATTTTCCAAAAGTGACAAGGAAATAGAGAATTCTTCATGAGCTTTTGCCTTGTTACCATCCAAAATAGACATTCGCCCACTTAACCAGAAAAATCGAACCCAGAAAGAATTGTCATTGGTTAAGAATGAACTATCTAAATTTGAATCCCTATTTTTGGAGCCATGCGTTGATATTCCAACAGTACATTGAAAATTCTGACTTGAAGAACAATTTTCATTCCCTGAGACACAACTCAAGTGAAAAGGATAGTCCAAAGCTTTTAATTCAATGATCTTACAAAGATGATAAGATGCCTCTGACATGAATTCAGACAGTTTGGAAGCATTGGAAAAGGATGAGCCAAGGTCGTAATAAAGCTCGGCAAGAAAAAGACTACATCCAGGGGTTCTATCCTTCCCCCAATGTCTTGTCAACTTCTCTAACTCCATCAATTTGAAAAATGAATCCTGATAAACAAGGCCTCTTCTTGCCATTTCTTCTAAAAGTAAGTGGCCCATATGGTAAGCACCATAATTTTTTGAAGTTTCTGTCACAAATTTAGAAACGTCACTAAATTCAGAATCCAAAGGATTTGAACAGCTAGAATCATGAACAGCACTTTTCGTTCCTGGTCCACCAGAGATAAAAGGTTCCAGATATTGAATTACAACCTTTGGCAGATCCTTACCAGTACCAGAATCTAATTCTTCTTTGCCTGGTTTACGACTCCTAAGACGACTACTCCGCCTCTCATGTGGTTGTTCTTCTAGAGTATTTGCTTCTTTTTCTTTAACTACACTTGCTCTTTCAGTATCACAATCACTAAGAGGCATATTTTCACACACCAAATTTAAGTCAATCCCTTTCCTTTCCACAGTCCCCATAACATTCTCAGAACTAGAAGGTAAGCATATTCTTAATCTGACATCCCCAGATCTATAAACTTTTTCCGCCCACATCTCAGAACCACATTCATGCAATGGACGTAAGATTTCCAATAGTGCATCAGCAAGAGTGGCCCAGGAAACCTCTGCCAAGTCCAGTTCTATGTTCTGTTTCAACTTTTTCAACGCAATGCTTTCATCTAAATTCTCATCGGTCAATTTTCTCTTGTCACAGAATTTGAGCCGCACATGTTTAGGTTCCAGTTTATCTATACCTCTCGGAGCAAATGGAAGTGGCTCTGACTCTTCAATGGTGTTTTTGACATGCAAGGCACGAGAATGTGATGGCCAATGCCTCAAAATCAACTCTGCTGCAGAAAGACATGCCACCTCATCACCAATCGCAATAAGAACTTCCAATAGCTTCTCCATGCAATTCCCTAAACAAATTTTCCAGAACGAAGACATTCATAATATGTTGAATGTTTACGAAAGAAGAAAAGCTCAGGACAGAGACTACAAGGGAGATGGATGTAGAAATATGACAGCTTAACAAATAAAAATAATAAAAAGACCACAGTATAAAAGACTATATACAGGATAATATGCATAAAATATTTGATAGAACAAAACAAATGCTTACAATTATTAGGGCTGCACAAAAGCCCTTGCTCAAAAGCCCAACGTGATATACTGAGCGAGCCCATTGAGCATGATAATGTTCCCAGCTGGTTCCAGATAACAGAATCTTTGGTATCAATCTCTACAGCTTGAAGATAACAGCGTAAAGCACTCTCATAATGTGCAGAACCTTGTTGAAGAAAAACCGTGGCAAGGTTCTTCAGTGCCAAAAACCTGCAGAAGACTAGGTAAGTAACTTTGTCAAAGATATCTGAGAATATACCTATATCAGAATGGAGCATGCACTTTTTTTTTCTTTTTTTTTCTCCTGATAAGTAAGTTTAGGCCAGAACGCAACATAATTATTAAACAAAAAATCCCAAAACTGATAATTTACTCCACAAGCTTTAGAAAAATGAAATCTTCTAAAAGCATTGCACAAAGAAATTGATAATTTACAGCGGTCAGTATGTAAATATTAATAATGATGGTAAATTCTAGACTGAAAATTAAACATCCGAAAGGTCCGAGAGAGCCTCTAGGGCGCAAGATAAACAAAAAAAAACAACATTAACTGAACAAAATCTAACATAGAAAACAAGATATATGTAAACCTGAGCTGCAATAGATGACCATCGCTGGCGCTGCTATCCACCTGGAAAAACAATGGAAAACCATCACTACCTACTTAATTATACCCAATATGAACACATAATTAAAAAATATTAAATTCGCGAAGAAAGTATAATACCTGCGCGCTTGCTATAAGAGGATCTCTCAAGACGCATTCTAAGAGCTCGCGCGCCTTTTCATATTCTTTAGCTTGTAATTTTTGAAGTCCTTCATGATAGGTTTGTGTTAGATGAAATTCCTGAATGAAAAAACAAACAAACAAAGCAGATTATATCATCTTAACAAGAATTATCATAAAACACATTGGGAATTTTCCACTTCAGCAGACCTAGATATTGCTAATTGGTAGGACTTTCTTTTCTTTTTTCTTTTTTTCTTTTTATTTATTTATTTATTTATAATTCATGTAATGCCCTAAAGTTATTGTAAATAAAAGAAATCCAGAACCATAAATAAAGCAACTGAATTATAAGAAAATAGAGCAAATTTTGAGAAAAAGAAAGGGACATGCCTGGGCTTCTTTGGTAGGAGCTAAAGGTTCCCACTGGCCTTTAGAGTCGGTATCATTGATAGCAGCAATTGCGAACTGAGAAAACCAAAACCAAAACAAAATCAATTTTGGCCAAAGGTAGGAATAGTAGAAATTAGAGAGAGAGAGAGCTAAAATTGATGTACCATATTCGAATGTGGTTTATGAACTTCTTCTTTCTTCTTCTTCTTCTTCTTCTTCTTCTTCTGCAGAAGGAAAGATTTAAAGCGAGTTTGATTTTTGGTTAATACTACTGAGTACTGATTAGTGGTTTAGGGCTTTTAAAAATAAAATAAGTTTGCTTTTTTTTTAAAGCGAGGGAGATTGAGTCTGTCGTTGGGACTTTCGGAGTTAGGAGATATCGATGTCAGTGTAAACCAGTTCTGTTTGTACAACGATGTCGTTTAACTTTAAGTTATTCCTTCTGCCTGTTGTGTGGAGGCGGTGACTTGAGTTGAGAGTTGGGAGCAAACAGTTAAACGAACTATACGGCGTCGTTCTCGCGGGAAGAGTAGTAACTTAAATAAATAAATAAATAAGCTAAAAATGCTTTCTTTCTTTTTTGGGATAGGAAATGCAACTTTTCAATTGAGTCATCATTTTATTTTTAATTATTACATAAAAATTTTATAAATTTTTATCACATGAAAATGATATTTTTTTTAATAGAGTAATACTATGATTCCAACTTGATGGTGATCAACAACAAGTAATCTTCGTTCATAATGGTCGTCCAAGACCAATAACATCCAAAAGAGCCTTCAAAAAGGAAAAATGAGAAATAGGCACCACAAACATAAATACAGACGTTCAAGCATATCACCAGTCATCTAAAGAGAATCTTGCTATCTAAAGAGAACCAAGTCGTCCATACCATGAGAAGGTATGGGCGACCAATAAACACTTAGTAAATTTCTGAGTGTTTTCCACAATTTCAAATGGTTAAATCACTAACTCTCATCTTGGAACGTGGGTAAATTTCTCCAAATTTGATCTACTCATCCCATTAAATCCACACAACTTTCACAATGTTAGTGGCACCTAACAAGTAGACTTACTCTGAACTCTCTATAAAATGGATAAAATCTCATTTAATCAAGATACGTTCTACTATTCATCCACTCTCTATACTTGTGTTTTAGAGAGAAAACAGATTTAACCGTCGGAGGGTCATTGGCCGGTTCACCTCAGTCACCTTCGATAACCTCTTTCTTCCTCTTCAGGTCATCCGACCGTCGTTGAAACTCGAAGCATTCAGCCTATTGATTTTTGAGCATCATCATAACTTTTGCCATAACTTACTCATGTTGTAAGTTGTGAGTGGTGGAGTTGTGAATCCACCACTTTTACAACTTGCCACGTGAGCAAGTTGTAATTAAAGTTGTGGAAAAAATTGTGTTCTTAATATTTTTCTTTTTGATAAAACTTTTAAAATAAAATTGGACAATATGTCTATATATAAATAATTTTTAAATTCATAGAACTCAATTCAAAAGTAAATTTAAAAATTGGAATGAATTTCATCTCAAAAATGCAATTTGCATTTTAGAAAAAAGAAGCGAAAAATACTAAACAGTAAACGCCCAAAACTAGCAGAACTGTCTGTGTCTTTTTTTTTTTAATTCAAATTTGTTCATACGCAAATTCCAGTGGAGCGGCTCGCCTCCATTTCATTTATCTCCTGTTTCTTCCATTTTTAAATAGATGATTGATATTATCCAACGGTTAGCAAAAAAAAGCCAAAAAATTCTCTTATTTTGTCATCTCTCTACCTCTCTCCTCTTCACTGTCTCTTGAGCCAAATTGAAGAAATTTTTAGCAAAACAAACAGATTTTAAGAACTCCAAAACAAATAGATTTAAGACTTCTTGGCCAAACAACTTCACCTCTTGAAACCACAAAACAAACCCTTTTTCTTCAAATCCAGCTAATGTGCTATATCGCCTCTTCAATCCCTTCCTTCACCGATCTGAAATCTCTATAAAATCACAGGTCGGTGGTTCACGGCAGCGCACCGGTGGTCGTAATTTGTGCTATCTGCTGGTGGTGGCAAGTAGTTTGGGATTAGACCCTGGTAACTCTATCTATCCCCCGCCCACTTCATTTAGAGTTTTGTTTCTTTTTTTTGGGCACTACTTGAAATATGTTCCAAAGTTTTTGATCTATCAAAATTGAAAAAAACAAGCTTGATTTTCCACGTATACGCCATTTTCTGGCTATTGTTAGAGCTCACTGGAATCGAATAACTTGTTATAATGAATTTATTCATTATCTTTCTCTATATGTAGTAATGTCGTCATTTGCGGTGAGAGCTCTAAAAATTGCTCCTTGTAGTAGAATTGAGAGGAGTATTTACTGCATGAAGATAACATCTCAGTAGGAGAAATTTTTTTTTTTTTTTTTTTTTGCTGTCAGAGCTCAGAACTGTCTGTTCTTGTAATTTAAGCACCTGAATTATCTGTGCTTACCCCAATGTCTAATTTTTCGTTATGAAAGCTGCAGTTGTTTATATTGTTGGGTTGAGAGATTAGCTAAATTAGGATCAATTTTAAAAGCATGATACTAAAATTCTTATAAGGATTTATAAATTTTGGTTTCCTTTTCCTTGTCTTTCTGTAAATTACCCCTTTTTTAATTAATGGTTTAGTTTATATGATATAATAAATAACAATGCTCCCCTTTGTTTTACAGGAAAACGGGATTAAATCGACATAATTAAGGTGGAAGGGAAATGCTAAGCCAATTTGCCCAAACAGACTCGATTTGCTGAAATGCACAATTCCGGTTTGGTAGTTTGAAGAAGTTGAAGCAGAACAGTCATTTCATTAATTTACCATGCGTTGCATATATGTCCATAATATGTTCATATTGCTCTACCTTCTTGGTATTATTGTTAATGGCCCAACTTCCGGTTACAGTCATATGTAAGTATATCCTGAAACACCAAATTACACATCTGAGAGCTTAATCTCTTTAGTTCAGTAATTTCTACTTTTGGAAGTGAAACAAGTTAAATGCTCTGTAACATTGCAGGGTTGACAGCAAGGTTTTAAAGGTCGGGGAGGAGCTGTGGAAAGAAACTCTACCACTACAAACGGGTTTGCGCCTTTACCAACTTCAAGGACTCAAACCTTATACGTGGTATGAAGTGAAGATATCATATCCAGCTTCTGTATGTATTTTATATCTTTTAGTTGTCACTTTCTCGACATTCTCTTTATAGAAACTTACTCATTCTTGTTCAATTACAGATACCAGCTAGTTTTTCCATACAACTGAAGAGAGACGATTCAGACTTGACTCTGAATCACAACAGAAGATTACTCAATACTGAAAAGCTTATTTTCAAGACTGAAAGTCTTGACTCACTTAGCAATCAGGTTTTATTATTATACTCTACTTTTGCATGATTTTTTCCGTGCTATAAGATTGTTAAATGTTTGGACTTTTGCTCAGGGTCAAATCTCTGTGTTGGTGACTGTGGTACCCGAGGGGGTTGTTGCCATACCACATGTTCAGGAGAGGCAGTCCATCATTTTTAATATAGGTAACTTAGTTTCACATTCAAATAATCTACCACACATCCCCACTGTCATTAAATATCAACATTAAGTATATATGTCATTGTTTACTATATCTTGATATTATGTCAATATTCTTTTTTTTAATAACTTCTTTACCATCTTGATATTATGTCTGTAATCCTTTTTTAGTTAATAACTATTTGAGCTAGTTCTTATGACTTCCATATATTTTTTGCCTTACATGCATTCTCATTCTAGGATTTTGCTCTCATTTGCAAAATCGTTTTAGTTATTGCTTCAGACTAAGTTCCAATGTTACACTTTCCATCCAAATTGATGGAAAATAACAAAAATGAAACACCCCTTCCCCTTCTATACACTTTCTCTCACTTTATGTGGCCAAACACTTCCTTCATCAACCTTGTGCTTTACCACCGAGCCCCCTTTTCTTTTATCCCTCATCGATGTGCCCCCATGGGGTTGTGACAATGAGGCCTCAATAGCTATTAACTAAGGATAGTGGTCGGCTTGGGGTAGTCATGACTGGGATTATGGACTAGAGATGGGTGCATGGATTTGCAGTTGAAGGTTTGCAGCTCTAGATATTGGTGTGGCTGATTTGAGCTATGTGTTGGGGATTTGGTGTGAAGGCTAAGGGTTGGCATGGCTGGCAGCTAGAAGTTGGTAGTTTGGGTTATAGGTGGATCTTGGTTGACGAGTATGAGAATTTGGGATAGGCTTGGCCATGTGTGCCAGCTTTTTGGATTTAGGTGGAATTATTTGTCGATGTAGTGGTTTGATTAGCATCTTTATATGGCATGGATTTGTGGAGGTCAAAGGTGGAGGTTTGATAGTGGTGTGACTGCTAAATGTTTTAAGAGGAGGATGTTGAATGAATGTATTTGGAGATTTTGGTTGAAGGCTGTTAGCCATGGGACTGTGGGTGTTTTAGTAGGTTGGGGTTCAGTGGATTTGGGGATTATGTTTGAATTGTTGTTGGCCAGTGGCAATGTGGGTTTGTTGGGGTTAGAGGATTGCTCTGGTTGGCAGTTCGCATGGTTTGCAGGAGAGAGAGCAAATGGAAGGGAAATGAATATTTTTGTCATTGCCCCTGAATTTAGAAGACATTGCAATGTAGCCCAGATACATGAGATAAAGTGTAACATTTGAAAAAGTCATGGTGGTAAACTGATAATAACCCCATGTCCCCAACCACAGGAGGGATTTTTTTTTCTTTCATTTACCCTAAATATTAATAAGGCATGCTGTATTTTAGGTATTTATATTACTCTGTTGTCATTTTGATTTTCTCTCCCTATGTGGTGATGCTGCCTTCTTTCCACTAGGAGGTCCCTATCATGAATGTAAACTGATACAAAGTAGAATAAGCAAATTACCTATTGAACTTTTATCCATAAGCACCTGAATCCATTAAGAAATTTTATGCTACCAAAGCGTTGAGCGAGGAATATATATACCACGATCTTATTCCTGTGTGTTCTCTTTACATGTGTGCCTATAATCTTCTATTTCTCTCATCACCTAGGCATATGTGTGATCTTACTGCACTCGGTATAACACTAGAGTTTTTTGTTCAATTTACATGCTCTCAGATGAATGTTCCTAGGATATTTTCCTTTCCTCTCGTGTTATTTGTGTTTCCAGGTCACTATGTTATATTGTATTCAATTCAAGTCACAGCATCATCTTTTCTGTTCTAACAAATTCCATCTTCTTGACAGTTTGTGATGAACTATTCTTGGGCATCCCGCACAAGGCTTGGTGGGTTGTGGTCTTGGTGTTGCTTTGCCTTGGATTGGCATTCATTATTCCATCTTTTCTTCCCTCATATCTGCTACAGAAGAGCCGAAGTCCACGTTCAGTTAATCATAATGTTTCCAAGGTTTCTTGAAAATTCTCTCAAGAAAAATGTTAGGCTAGGATTCTTGTCCTTATTGTCGTTTAGGCAAAATTTTCTATTAGCCCTGATAGTGTGTAATTGGATACTAGTCTAGTACCCAAGAAGTTTTGTGAAAGCTACTTCAGGGAATGATGTCAATTGTCATATTCATCAGCCAAATGTAGTTGGATTGTCTGAGTCATGCCTTGGCCCATCCTTTTTACTTTTCCTGAGAGAATGCTAGAGTATAAAATATATGGTGCTTAACAATATTATGCAGCAAATTGATCTGTTGCCTGTTTAATATAATTTTTATTTTTTTTGAAAATGTTATGGTGCTTTTGGCTTATTATATTAATGTGTATTTGGATGCAAATTTTATTTACTTAAGTTGACAAAAGTATAAACTATAGTTTAAAAAAAAAAAAAAAAAAAAAAAAAAAAAAAAGACTTTGAAAAGCTGTACATTAATCCAAACGGATGCTAATGTCATTGTTTGTTTATGTATGTTTTCCAGCAAATAACAAATTAGCAATGAATCACTCAAATCCACTGTTAAAGACAGCTGCCCCAAAGTTTCTAAAATACAAAAAAGGACAGCTGCCCCAAAATGAATTGTCCTCTTAATGTCATTGCTTGGTTATGTATGCACTCTCCACCAAATGACAATGAATCACTTTAAAATCCACTCTTAAAAGGCAACTAGCCCAAAAAGAATTGTCCTAGGCTCAGGAAGAGTGGGGAATGCTACTAGCCTTTCCAATTATGACATCTGAAATTTGTGCCAGTTATAAAAACAATGAATCGGAAAGAAATTAATAAGCAAAGTAAACAAACTAATGTTTGAGCATGCTAGCTGTTTTAGACAAGAAATTCCAGGAGCATGTAGCAGTTTCAGATCAACAGAACTCAGAGCACAACCAGCAGTGATAGGCAGATAGTTCACTGGCAAGCACCTCCCTTGGCTCTTTCAAAATTAATTGTGATGCTGCAACATCTAGATAAACACTTCTGTGCTGCTATAGTGATAAGAGATGGGAGGGACATGTAGGTGTCAATGTTTTACTAGCAGAGGCAAGGGGGCATAAGATGGGCATGTCAATGGCTCAATTGCTGAAGTTAAAAAAAGCTATCAGTGGAATCTCCATTGGTGCACTCAGCAAAGCCACAAACAGGGAACATGATTGTATAGAACCATGGGAACTAAGCACCGTGCTAGAAGATGTGCTGAAAATCGCGAAAGAGATGGACCAAGTAAGATTTTCAAATGGGCAAGAAGCCAAGAAGAGAGGTTAATGAAGCAGCTCATGTTTTAGCAGTGTAGGGGTTTGGTCAATAATTGGAATGGTTTTGTTGATGTGCTGTCCTTAATTACCTGATCAGTTTCTGCTTTTGATGATCATGCTGGCTGTATTGTTACCGTTTTAATACAAGTGAAGCTTAGTCCTTTGTCAAAAAACAAAGTAAACAAGAATGGCCTTTTTCCTTCATTGTTTTATTAGGTTCCCCAAAGGGACTTTCCTCTATCTTATTATATTAATTCAATTTTTTGCATCCATTAAGTTCCCAAACGAAGCCCCCTATTAGGAAGAGGAGAAAACCCTGCTGGATTCTGAGCAAAGAGAGATTCAAGTAAAATGCCGAAAAAAAAAAAAAAAAATCACAACTAGAAAGTACAAACTACCAAATACAGAAACCATATACAGTGGGACGCAATCTGTCATAAGTGTTGAACAAGAAAATCCCCAGCCACATATGAACTTATTAACAAACCAACCCTCAGCTGAAAGTGAGGCACCAAGGTCCAGTACAAATAAAAAAAAACAAAAACACAAAAAGCACCACATTTTGTTGATTCAAGTAAACAAAGACAATACAGCACCCAACAAAGCTTACAAACACAAAATTACACCTCCCTAAAACCAGAACCCATCACCATATATTTCATTTAACCCTGAGTAACCTCTTGACCCCTTTGCTGCGCATACTGCCCATAATCTCTAGCCCTCCCCTTCACATCTCTAGCCTTATCCACGATCCTCATCCTCGCATAATCCAGTTTATCTGCCCCTATAGGGTGCTGTCCGGTTAGATAATTATATAGCCACGACAGTGCTGCTATCGCCGCCACGCCACACCCACCAGAGAATATGAAACCTGTTGCAACCAGGAATATGACTATCCCAGCTGGAACTAGAATAGGACTAAATAGGACTAGAACTGGGGTTGCCGTGATCAGTGCTATCACAGTCCCGGTCAAGGTTAACCCGGACAAGAAAAACAGTGTAGCACCAATTGTCACTGCGGTCAAGAAATTCACGGCCTGGCGTGAAGTCGGGGCAGACTCTTGGAACCTTTGGCTCATTGGTTTTGATTGATCAGCCATTTTTGGTTTCACAGCTTTGTGTGGATGATGATCAAAGTGGAAGACAAAAGAGTGTTGAGTGTTGAAGCTTAGAGAAGAGTTAGGCTTTGTGAGTTTGTGTACTTAAGGAGTGATGGATGGGACGCGTGGCAGCGTGTATGTTTTGTGGTGATGCATGTAAATAGTTTAGGATGGTGGAAGTGAAGATAGGCGATGTGGAGATGAGGTGGGCGGCTTGGCATCTTTGCATGAATATGAGTTGATGAATGAAAAACAAGTGGCATGGTTTGTTTTTGGTGTCTATTGAATGTGATAGCAAGCAGCAGAGTCGGTGTCTAACCAGGCCAAGATGGTGTGTTCACACTTGATAAATCTGAGTCTGTGTTTTCGGGTTTTCCACTACTCTCCTTATAATGACTCCCATTTGTTTTCACCGCTTGCAAGACATTTTTTTTCTAACCATGGGGTTAAAAGCATAGTTAAGTAAAGGTCCGGTTTGTGTAAAATGCTGCTAGATTGACGAAGGGCCTGCATTCCACCCATTTTCCAAGAACAAGAGAAATTGTAACTTCGAGTCACGTTTTTGAATTTATTATTTTGAAGATTGTGTGTATTATATATGCATGTGTGTGATAGACACTCTCCATCGGATAAACTCAAACCAACTTAACCCCAATCTAATATTTCATTTGCGTTTGGTTTCAAATTAAAAAACCAGCTTATTTTACTATTCAGTTTATTTTTGCTACTATTCATGGGCCCCACTACACTTTTTGGTACTATTTATGAGTCTCACTGTATTATTTCAGCTAATTTTTACCTTTATTTACAATACTTTCAGCAAAAAATTTCAATTTCAACAAAATAAGCGGATCCCAAACAGACTTTTCAATTAGTTCTTATGAGTGTTGATAGGAAAATGTTTAGGTTAACAAAATTCTCCCCTCAAAAGAAGAAAAAGAAAAAGAAATTTTCAACTCAAACATACTATTAATAGGATTTTTAACAATATATATGAATTTTTAGGGTGGAAAAACACTTTAAAGTTTAAACCCATAGGTTTATAACAAATTAAACCGTGTATAGCTTTAAAAGTAACAAATAAATATCCTCAAATTTAAAAAATTAACAAAATTAAACCTTTAACCCTATATTAAACACACACAAAAGTGCAAGTTCATTTAAATGGGTTGATGTTTAATTTGTTACTTTAAAAAAAAAAAAAATCAAGATTTTACTTGTTATTTTTGACACGAGTGTTTAATCAAGGAGAAAAAGAATACATGTAATCGACCTTAAATAATACGTTAAGGATCCATATTCGATTCCAAAATTTTAGGACTAAAGTTTTTGTTATTGTTGTTGCTAACGCAAGAGTTTAGTTTGTTACTTTCTAAAAATTCAAGTTTTAATTTGTTATTTCGAAAATATACAGTTTAATTTGTTACACCCACTAAACTATATATAGGGTATAAATTGCAGTAAATCCTTGAGTCAATTACCAAACCTAGGTCGAGCAAAAGTCTTGGGATCTTCTAATCTAAGTAGAAGTTGACATTGTGTCTCAAACAAAAACAAAAAAAAAGTATTCGGAAGTTTTGTTTCGCATGAGAATGTTATCGGTTGCTAAATACTAACACATATGATATGACATCCTTTTATAATTTTTAGGGTAAATTGCAAAAGAATACCCCTAACCTTTGGGGGTGATTGGATTTTACACCTCAACGTTTGGTTCTGTTAGCAAATCACCCTCCCAGTTAGTTTCTGCTATTAACTGCCATGTCATTTTACTGATGTATTTTTTTTTTGTTGCCAAATAAGCCCCAAAATGACACATTTTCAATGGAAATGAAGAGATGACCTAGCACATGCAAAACAACGCCATTTTGCCCAAAGAGAAAACAAACAAAGTCGGTTAGGACACCGTTTCCCCCACCAAACAGAAAATATCAAAATCCTAAATCTAAACCCACGAACTCAACCCTTAGCTCCCTAACGCTCGAACCCAACCCTTGCCTTCCTAACCCTTATGAACCCAGACCACCACATTAGCTCTGAAACCAGCTCCTTGCATCGTGAACCCAGACGTGAGTAAGTTCATTAAAGGCTCTAGGTCAGCTCCAAGGCGGCAGCAGCGGCAGCGACGGATTCGACTAAGCCAACAGTTAGTAAGTTTATTTCTCTTTTCTATAGCTCTCTTTCTCTCTCTTTTCGAATTTTTCTTACCATTGCTGGATTGGAATTTTTGGGTTTTTTTATTAGGTTTGCTGGGGCTTTTGTTGATTAGGTTTGTTGAGTTTTTTGTTCAATTTTTTTTGTTTGGGATATTGTTACTGGATGCACAGAATGCTTGGGGTTTTTGTTAAATTTTTTGGGTGATGGATTTGTTACTAGAACTCTCTATGTGTGTGTGATTTAAACTCATTTACTTTGTGTTGAGGCTCATTTTTTTTGTAAAGCCCAGCAGGCCCAAGGCCTAGAGCCGCAGGAAGAAACAGCAAAAAGAAGAAGGAGGCATGTGCATGGGTCCATGAAATGGGCCCGGAAGAAGCAAATGGGCTTGGATAGGCCCGGAAAGAGAAAAGAAACAAATCTGTGAAAAGGATGAGGGAAAAGAAAGAATGGGTCACAGCAGGCCCACTGCAATAAGAAAAAAAAAGGAGAGTAACAGGCAAATGGAGAACCCATGAGCTAGAGGATAAAGTTTACAGAGAAAGTTGGGCCAAGAGAGCCCAAAGTGAGTTAGCAAAAATACATGTGTGAAACAAAACCAAAATGGGCCAGGGATGTCCACAAAAAAAGGGACATTGGAGAGAATGAAAAGGCCTAGCAATCCTACTGGGCTACTGAGAAGGAGAGCACGTGGCAAGTTCAAAAGAGCCCAGCAGGATCGAGATGAGCAGCAGGAATAGCAAACTTGGCATGGCAGGGGAGGCTAGGCCACAAAGCAAAACGCCTAAACTCAAGGGAAGTCCAGCTGATCCTACAGAACTCTACCTTCCAAGGAAAGGGACAGCACAAGGGCGTTGGCTTACCGGAGAAACGATTCACATCAGAAAATGCCAAAAAACGCACGGCAGGATAGGCGCATTCATTTTTCAGACCTCGGCAAACGAACGAAGCATCAACAAGGTAACGCATGCAAACGACCCAGGCATCACCAACCCATACCCAGCCACTATGGGAAAGGGTGACGTCATGGGTGAGGGCATGGTCTGGCAGTGGGGAGAGGAGCAGAAACCCATTCCGTGTTTCTTACCCAGACTCTTTTGGTAAGCACAGTCCTGCTGGGATGACATGTTACCAAAAGAGGCAAGGGTGGGTAAGAACCACTAGGTGCATGCCATGAGAGACCGAGAGGGAAAGGAAACACACTGAGCGAAGTGGAGAAGGAACCTTCGCTGTCTGAGAGCCACGGGTCATTGGTGGGTCAGAACCATTTTGACTCGGTAAGTGAATGGCAAAAGACTACGATGACAGAGTAAAGCCATAGAGAGGTTAGAACAGTAAAATCAGCCGCAGCAGGCCCAATATAAGGGACCCGTGGCTGTGTACAAAAGGGGGGGGGGGAAAAAAGGGGAAGGAGGATCAGAGAAAAACAAAGAAAAAGAATAGAAAGAAAGAAAAACAGAGCGAAAAGAATTGAAAGAAAACAGAGTGAAGAAAGTTCTGAGAAAGAAAAAACAGAGTGCGTATGGCAAGCATGCACCCAAATGGGTTAACCCCCTCTCTCCCTCAATAGCCTTGTCCTCAAGAGGCAACACAAAATCTATACTTGGGCATATACCATTTGGGGCTGTCCTCTCAAAGCAACTAATTTCACTCAGTGAACTTATTTGCGTTGAGGGAGTAGTTTTCCCTTTTATGGTTGGAATCCTGCGGCAATACAAAATATGGCAAACTCGTTATTTGCTCTACTAATCTCGCTCTACTATTTTTGTTTAAGTGTTTCTCTTTAGAAACAGGGCCTTTAAGTTATTTATCTTGTTTGTTGCGAAAGAAACAGTGAATGCAATTTTCTTTATATATTTTTCTATTTTATGTCTGCCTGCCATAAACTGTTGACAATGACTCTGCCTGCTGTGAGTTCTTAAATAGACTTTGGCAGACGCGGCAAAGATTGTGCACAACCCGGGCCAAGGTGTGCTCCAATTGGGCCGGTCCCAACTCCTCACCCAGAAGCAATCCGGGCCTAGTGCGGCAAGAGCTTGCCCGAGACCCTCCCTCTTTACAATTGGTGACTTCACTGGGGATTGGGAAAGAAGTTAGGGACGAAACACAAGATCCCTCACAGAATAATGCCACCAAAGTCTAGAGCGACGCGAAACATGAGCGTCGTACCATCACAAGCAGAGTCCAGGCCAACCACACCTAGCCAACAGCAGGTTAATCAAGCAGAAGGCGCTAATGGAATGGGGGTTGGTCCCCAGCCACCACTAAGAGATCCCGCGGACAACACCAATACTTTCATTGAGATGTTACAATCACTGCAACACTCTCAGCAACAAATGATGGAGGAGATCCGTTAGCTGAAGGCAGAAAAGACGAAAGAGAAGGGGAGTCAGCATGTTCCAGATCATGTGACAGACAAGGAGGAAACACTAGTTCCTCAGAATACGGAGCAACGCTTCATTACCATGGCAGAGGTAGCAACTCTCCTCGAGCGAGAGAGGGCTAGAGCGCCTAAAGAAAGGTTTTATGCACGCAGGCCCCCTTATCCATTAAAGGTGCTCAGCAAACCATATCCTGAGAGGTACGAGCCACGGGCTTTTGCCCATACGATGGCAGAAAAGGAAGCGCCGTTGAACACGTGAGCAAGTTCATAGATACTCTGGGCCCATATGCGGCAGATGAGGATTTGTGCCTGCGGGAATTTTCTAAATCACTATGCGACCGAGCGTATACCTGGTACATTGGCCTAAAACCAGGATCCATCCCAACTTGGGACGACATGGTAGATGTGTTTTGTACTAAGTATTTTCATGGAGAGGAAACAGTAACGCTGGCAACCTTGCAGGCAACCAAGCAAAGGAGCGGCGAAGATTTGATGGAATACATAAAAAGATTCAGGGACATCGCGCTCGACTGCTATGACCATTGTGAAGAGAGGACCTTGGTAGAAATGTGTATGACCAACATGATACAGGAATACAGAGCAGTTTTGGAAAACCTAGACATCTCCCAGTTCGCACAGTTGTTACAAAAAGCCAGAAGAACAGCCCAGTCAGTAAAGCTAAGTGCTGACAAAAGAAATGCTCCACAAGCAATGACGGTGGCTACCGGCGAGCGAAGAAGGAAGACAGAGGGGAAGGAATATGATACCCCCCCACCCATACCATGCAATCCAAAGGAACTAGACGTGCTGCTGGATAAATGGATAGCAGACGGGGTCTTTAAGCCCAATTAGGTCTCAAAAGAACCCACGGAGGAAGAACGAAGGGACCCACGCTTCTGCCGCTTGCACAACTATGTACAACATCCTACCGCAGAATGTTGGGCGCTTCGCAGACTGATACACCGCAGGATCAAAGAAGGGACCCTGGAGTTGTCACAGTCAGAAGTCCAAACAAACCCACTCCCAAACCACAAAGGGAAAGGTATGGCAGCGGTCGTAATCTGCGCGAACCCAGGAGGGGATGAAGAAGAGAATCTAGCTTTACCTGCCACGGCTATCACCACTCTGCAACAGAGTACCAGGTTTAAGAATTTGTTTGACCAATTGGGGTTCACTATGGGAGAACGAAAGGTAGCCACGGAGGCTTTGGTAAGTATCGCCTCCAGAGCAGGGGTGGAGTGTTTGACTACAGAAAGCACAGGGGACAGAGCCCTCTTACAAGAATCAAGTAAAATCACCTTCAGCAATAAGGACATGGAAGTGGAATACCCAGATCACAGAAGGCCGCTTTACCTAGCGGCGTCTATAAATCAAGTCCCTATAAAGAGAGCCTTGGTGGACACAGGTGCTTCTGTAAATCTCATCCCGTTGAGCACTTTGCAAGCAACGGAAATTTCAGAAAGAAAAATCCAGGGGTGCCCGATGGAAGTAACAGGCTTTGGCGGGAAAGGAGAGTATACCGCAGGATACATTCAGCTATGGTTAAAAGTGGGCCCTATAGCTTCTATGGCCCGGTTTCATGTAATAAAGACAAAAGTTTCATACCATGTGTTACTAGGGAGACCCTGGCTGCACAAGCACCAGTTAGTCCCATCCACCTATCACCAGTGTGTAAAAGGAAGATTAAATGGTAAGATGATATGCATAAAGGCAAACCAGTCACCGTTCGAACGAGCGGAAGCTCATCTCGTAGAAATTATGTTCTATGATCAATGGGCACCATCCGGAGAGAATTCATTAGCAAAGCCACTTGGTACCTTTGTACCTAGGTGGAGAGAAATTCAGGGTGATTCAGAGCCCGATTTGAGGGAACTGTTAGCACGTAAGAAGAAAAGGAAAACAGTGCATGCCGCAGGAACTGAAAATGTGCCGCGATGCGTCAGAGTCCGAGCTCCTGATGGCAGAATTATTTACAAGTTATGAAGGCGCGCGGGGCCCACGAGTGGGACACAAGCGGGCCCCGGGCAAGAATGGCAACATAAGAATCTGGTGTGTTGTGCAATTCTAGATACTTCAGAAGAAAAAGGTAGCAAAGAAAGTCACGAAGAAGCTATGACGGAAAAGGATCCCCAGGTTGTGGCAGAAGAAGAATTGGAGGAGGTCAACCTGGAGTCTGACTCGCGGGAACTAAGACCTATTTCAGTTAGCTCGAGGCTAACGGCAAAGGAAAAGTCAGAGTTGATACAATTGTTAAAAGAATTCAAGGATGTTTTCGCGTGGGACTACAATGAAATGCCAGGACTTGATCCAGGGCTAGTAGTGCACACACTAAACGTTGATCCAGGAGTTAAGCCAGTGTCCCAGCCTGCCAGGGTATTCCACACAGAAATGGAAGGGCAAATAGTCAAGGAGGTGCAGAAATTGTTAGCAGCAGGATTTATCAAACCCATCCAACACCCACAATGGCTATCCAATATAGTGCCAGTAAAGAAGAAGAACGGGCAGATAAGATGCTGTGTGGACTTTAGAAGCCTTAACAGAGCCTGCCCAAAGGATGAGTTCCCATTGCCAAACATGGACTTGTTAATAGACTCCGCGGCAGGAAGTGCTATGTTCTCATTCATGGATGGATTCAGCGGGTATAATCAAATCAAGATGGCACCAAGGGACGCAGAGAAGACTGCCTTCAGGACACCCATAGGCAATTTTTACTATACAGTAATGCCATTCGGGTTGAAAAATGCGGGTGCAACTTACCAACGGACAATGACAGCCATATTTCATGACATGATGCATAAGGAGTTGGAAGACTATGTGGATGACATAGTAGTGAAGTCAAAGAAAAGAGAGGAACACTTTCACACGTTGAAGCAGGTGTTTGAAAGATGCAGAACCTTCAAATTAAGAATGAATCCCCTCAAGTGTGCATTTGGGGTATCCTCGGGAAAATTCTTGGGCTTCCTGGTCCATAGCAAGGGGATAAATGTGGATCCTGCCAAGGCCACAGCCATAACAACCATGAAGCCGCCAGCCACGGTGAAGGAATTGAAGAGTTTCTTAGGAAAAGTCTCATATATTCGGAGATTTATCCCTGGATTGGCCTCGATCACTTCTGCTTTCACCAGACTACTCAAGAAAGGAGTAAGTTTTAACTGGGGAGAAGCACAGCAGGCGGCCTTCAAAAGGCTGCAGCAGATCATGATGAACCTTCCCACTGTGCAAGCCCCAGTCCGCAAGAAGCCATTGCTACTCTACCTGGCCACTAGTTCACACGCTGTGGGGGCGTTGATCGCTCAGGAGAACGAAATTAACGTAGAACAGCCAATATACTACGTCAGCCGCGCTCTAAAAGATGTAGAAACTTGCTATCCAAGGGCAGAAAGGGCGTGCCTGGCCGTTGTATATGCTTCCCAAAGATTACGTCATTACTTCTTAGCCTATGAGGTGTGGCTGATGACCAAGTCCCACGCTATCAAGGCTTTGTTGCAATAACCAATCCTCTCTGGCAGGTTATCCCAATGGCTGTTGCAGTTATCACAGTACGACTTGAGAATGGGGACGCCCAGGGCAGTCAGAAGTCAAGCAATAGCGGATTTGTTGGCGCAGTTCCCGGGAGAAGAAGAATTCTTGCTGGATGATGAAGTCCCAGGAGAAGTAGCCACGGCAGAAGAAAGGAGAGAACAATGGATAATGAAATTTGATGGGTCCTCCACTACCCAGTCTGGAGGAGTAGGGGTAGTCTTATATCATGAGGAAGACAAGGCCGTGGCGCTGTCATTTAAACTAGAATTCCCTTGTTCAAACAATACAGCCGAATATGAGGCCTATTTAACCGGGCTAGCTACAGCTCTCGAAGTTGGAGTCAAACATTTGAAGGTACTAGGTGATTCGAACCTGGTGGTCTGCCAGACCAAGGGAAGTTTCTCCCTTAAGGAACCCAATTTAGCTCCGTATAGAGCGATGGCCCAGAAGATGGAGGAAAGGTTCTCTACCTTTGAAATAGAACATGCCCCAAGGAATGAAAATCGATTTGCGGATGCGTTAGCGGCGTTGGGCTCGCAGATAACCTTTGAAGGAGACAGTGCCACGGTAAAGGTCAGTAAAAGAAGAGAATCTATCATTGAAACCTTGAAGGAAAGGTTCCAGGAAAAACAGGATGAGAACGATTGGCGGTTCCCCATAAGAGAAGCTTTGATGAAAGATGAAGATGCCGCAGAATTAAAAGTGTTAAAAGACTATACTTTGGTGAGGGGAGAATTATATCGCAGGATGCCAGGAGGGGTCTTGTCCAGGTGTGTAGGGCAGGAAGAAGCCCAGAGAAAGTTAAGAGAAGTACATGACAGGACCTGTGGATCCTGTGGAGAAATTAGTCTCTACCGCAGACTCCAAAGAACGGGCTTTTATTGGCCGAGCATGGGCAAAGATGCCGACCAGATTCAAACTCAATGTGGGACCTGTCAACTCGCGGCAGACAGAAGAGAAAGTTATGCCGTGCTGACTAGTGAAGACTGGAGAAGCCCATTCAAACTATACCTAACAAAAGGCATCCTGCCACAGAAGCATTCTGAGAGTTATAAACTCAAGAGATTGGCGACACGATATTTCTTGCATGAGGAAGTTCTTTTCAAAACAGGATATGGTGGGGACCCCTTAAGATGTTTGGGCCCCGAGGAGGCAAAGGAAATAATAAGAGAAGTGCACTCAGGGGAATGTGGGGAACACCAAGGGAAGAAGAAGCTATACAGATGTCTGCTACAAATGGGGTATTACTGGCCTACCATGAAGAAAGATGCAGCAGAATTTGTACAGAAATGTCACAGCTGTCAAGTACAGGCTAATCTCATTCATACACACCCCCAAAGCTTGCATAGTATGGTTACTCCGTGGCCCTTCCACACTTGGGGGCTGGACTTGGTGGGACCAATCAACCCTCCGTCTCGTGGGTATATCTGGATTCTGGTAGCCACTGAATACTTCACCAAATGGGCAGAGGCAATACCACTTCGCAAGGCCACAGGAGGAGCAGTGGAAAACTTTATCAAGGAAAATATAATTATAAGGTTTGGGGTGCCCCACAGAATCATCAGTGATAACGGTACGCCATTTGTCAATAGCGAAGTAAGGAAGATGTTGGAATTCTACCAAATTAAGCATCATCGATCATCGCCATATTACCCCCAAGGAAATGGGCAAGCAGAGGCAACTAACAAAGTTCTCATAAAAATCATCAGTAAGATGAGTCAAGAGTATACGGGAGGATGGGCAATGCACTTGCCAGATGCCCTTTGGGCTTACCGAAAATCACCAAAATCTGCCACAGGATTCTCACCTTTTTCCCTAGTATACGGAACAGAAGTAGTAAGTCCCGCAGAAATAATAATCCCATCGCTAAGAGTCATGCAGATACAGGGGAAGGAAGAAGAAGAAATCTTTGCGGCAGAGAGGAGTGAAGATTTGGAAGGGCTGGACGAAAAAAGGGAAGAAGCCCAGGAGTGTGGCCGCAAATACAGGCAAAAAATGGCAGAAGCCTATGGCAGGATCACTAAAGAAAGAATATTTGCGGAAGGACAACTCGTGTTGAAAGTGACGGACTATGTCAGAAGGGGTATGGCAGGACCATCCAAGTTTGCACAAAAATGGGAGGGACCCCTCGTGGTAAGGGAAACCTACCCGAATGGATACTACCGACTAACTCAAATGGATGGCAAAAATCTGGTGGATCCCATCAATGGGAAATGGCTGAAGCGCTACTATGCTTAAAGTTGAGAACAAGGCATCACGTTCCTTCTAAGCTATGTTTCACAAATTCTAAGTTTAGTTTTACGCTCTGTTATTTGTTTTCCTCCAAGTGACCATGTCACAAGACAAGTCTATAGTATGTTTTCATGAATCATGTAATGAGAAAGATATGCTAAGTATTACAAAAAAAAAAAAAAAAAAACTTTCCATAACGTAAACAGTAGCAAAAGGTGATTAAGTTAAGATACAGACCCCAGATTGTATAAGTCTTACCAAAAAAAAAAAAAAAAAAAGAGGTTTAATAAGCATCCTAGAAAGCCATAATAAAGTGTACTGGCAAAAAAAAAAATATATATATATATATATATATATATGTATGTATGTAATAAAAGGGGAGCTTGCCACCATCAATAAAGTCCTGAGAGCAGAGACTGGTCTCCAAAACGGTCATCCCCACCAATACTGGCAGTCAAGCGCTCACGACGGCCCTCTATATCTGCTATCTCTTTCTTCAAAGCTTCAATCCTTGCGTCCATGGCATCCACAGCAGGTCGAACCTTCTTCATAAAGAAGACCCGAGCAATCTCACGGAGATGGTCTAAAAGGAACTCCACAGCGAAGCCCACGCTAACTAGCTCCTGCATTGCAGCTTTCCACTGCAGAATCCTTTTAGAAGAAACAGAATCAATAAAACTGTGCTCGATGTCGTTTAGCACACTCCCCAGCATCTTCAGGAAATGTTCCCTGGCAGAACGACCCAATCGGAATCCTTGCATAAAGTCACCACGGCTGTTGTAAACTCCCTCTAAGTGAGGAACACACTCACTGGGAACTCGGAAGCCGTGAAAGTCCGCGTAAGGAAAACCTGCTCCCCAGAAATCTGCCGGGTCAAGATCATTCGTCTCAAGCTTATCGAAACGGACGAAGAAATTCGCAGCCTCAATCATGGGGTCTGAAACTGCGGCAGAACTCCCTCCTGCCTCAGACTGGGAAAAAACGGTGGAAGGCAAACCTAATAAGAAGTAGGAAATGCAATATGAGTATTTGCGATGAGAAAATAATAAGTTTGCAAGGAAGCAGTAAAAGTGAGAAGATTTACCAGAAACTGTAAAGATGGGAGTAACAGGAGTCGTGGCTGAAACAGAGACTGGTGCTGTGGCTAAAGCAGAAACAGGGATGGTAGAAACAGGCACGGCAGGCACAGCAGGAGGAGTGGGTGACTGTAACTCCGCGGTTACTGCAGCCTCTGGTTCTGTGAAAGCCTCTGCGATTAGGAACGAGAAGGC
This sequence comes from Quercus ilex subsp. ballota, assembly GCA_032727855.1. Lineage (NCBI taxonomy): Eukaryota > Viridiplantae > Streptophyta > Magnoliopsida > Fagales > Fagaceae > Quercus > Quercus ilex. The sequence goes on from CM064919.1 coordinate 40,835,658, forward strand.
ATTGAATGAAGGAAAGCATCAAAAAAAAAATATATTATATATATATATATATACATGTGTATAATAAAAAAATAAAAAAAAGAGGGAGGAAAGAAGTACGTACTCACTAACTCAGCCTCACTTTCCTCCCCCTCAAACTCCTCAGAAGACAAGTCTGCAGCAGGCCCGTGGATGGCAGAATTGGGGATGGAAGAGGGGGTGAATACCAGGGAGGAATCCTCCTTCGCAGCTTGAGAAAGGGCTGCAAAGGGATCACTGGTGGAAAGAATAAAGGGAGCGGCAGGAGAGGCAATCCCAGTCGGGACAGCAGGAGGAGTGGCCCCTTCTTGAGAAATGGGTGCCTCAGTAGGAGTGGGGGTAACCTCCCTAATCCCCTCAGTATGAATACCCTCCATGGGCACCAGCTCAGTAGAGAAGACTGGGGTCTCAGCAGAAGTCCCTTCAACCATAGGACGGTATATGGAAAGGGGCTCAGGCTGCTCCTGCCACACACAAAAAAAAAGAAGGGGGGAGAAGAGAAGAGTAAGGGTGACTGAGAAAGCCGCAGCAACACAGGAAGAGGGAAAGAACACAATTCAAGGCATAAAATACATGTAAATATATATATATATATATATATGCAATACCACAGGTTCTGGTTCGTCAAGAAGAATAGGATGAGCAGCAGATACATCTTCTCTGTGCTTAGACTGTAAGAGAGATGAGGTCAAGACACACAAGTGTTAGTTGCAGGGAAACCCAGAAACAAGTAAAGGAAAGACTAGAGGAAATTAGAGACAACATACTCTCCGTTCGATGGTAGAGGCACGAGGAGGAGATGTCCTTCTTTTGCTACCTCGCGTCCTGCTAGAAGGAGGATCATCTATGGGTGGCTGCGAAATGGTATGTTTTGACTTGCCGGCGGTAGAACGGGTGCTAGGAAGAATACGGCCTTTGGATGGAGGAGAGTCCTGTAGGACTATGTGGCCCATGGGAGGCAGATCACTCCCAGAAGACATCACCTCACCTCTTTTCTTGGCAGACTTGGGTTTGACAGAACCTTCCTTACCCAGTATAGGAGGGTTCAGGACCTTTACTTTCTTATCCCAACCAGGAGGGTAGTCACCCGCAAGCCAATGCCATCCTTTAGCCCCCTCATCCCATTCAAGAAGGGAAGATCGACCCTGTTTGGTAACATACGCTAACGCGGACCTGGAAGGAAGCACTAGTCGGGAATTGGCAGAAGCAACCATGCCAAGGCCGTCAGGAGGGATCAAGGAAAAGCCACGGCTACCTATTAAAGCCTGCTCAAAAGATGTCATTACAGCCCGCCAATACTCGTGCATAGGGGGAGTGCAAATACCTTCCCTTGAAGAACTAGGGACGGTGACTGCAGTAAAGTGCCGCCTCCAAAAGTCAAAAGCCACAGGCCGCAGGAAGGGCCTGGCAGAAGTAGGAGATTCCGCAAGATAAGAAAGATCATCTGGGATATCTTGGTCTAACCCAAACTGCCTTCTTACTCGATTGGCAGGATAATACACAAATCGAACTTCCTCATCAGCCAAATAAGGTAGCCACCCAGCATTAGTGGCTGCCAAATAGGTGATCCCCCTCTCGTCAAAACCAACCAAAGGATGAGTAGTACCAACAGTGTTCGCAAATTGACCCATAACAGAATCCTCACAAGTATAACCCGCACCCAAATGCCTATATGCTCGCCAAGAAAACCTAGTACTCTTATCAAAGAACTCAATAGTAGGATGGTAAATAGGCTTCAAGCCAGACCAGCGGAAAGCCAAAGGAAACTCAGATGCAAACCTGCCACAAAAGTCGGTAATCACCCTCGGACAGGAAGCATACTTCTCTTTTGCAAAACGAACGGGTCTGCATTTAGTCAAGTGTTTTGCACAGCGTTCATACAATAGATGCTACAGGATAGTGCTGTGAACCGAAGAAGTAACTATATGGCAGGACCCTGCCTGGTCCTCATCAGTCCGCAGGATGTCCAGCTGCACATACAAGTGCCCTAGAAACATGGGGGCTAATGGCAAACTTATCCCAGCAGCAATTTTAATAGCCAAACGAAAAAACAGAGGTTTAATTGCGTAATAAGGGCGGGCACCAAACACAAACTTACAGAGCCAAAAGGAGATGAAAGCCGCACGGCGAGCGGCGCCAGAAAACTTGGAAGAAGAACTGACCCAATGTGATAGCTTGGCGTTCTTGGCCATCCTTGCCCTCAACTCGGCCTCCACAGCCACCTCCTCCGGAGATAGTTCCAGAGTACTTGGATCAACATCGCCAAGAATGGGTAAAAGAAGTTGGTTCGCCACGTCCTCTAATGTCACGGTGATCTCACCGCAGGAGAGAAAGAAAGTGTGGGTGGCAGTGCACCACCGGCGGACCAAGTGGCGAAGATTGAAGAGGTCTCTGTAGTTCGACAAGCAACGAGACGAAACAACAGCTTGCAATACGCCAGCCTGCCGTAGCAAACCCATGAACTCTACATCCAACAACTCTTGGTCCACCCATTCTCTCCAACCCAAGGCTTGGCCTAACCCATACTCAAAGTGAATGGGGACAGGGAGCGAAGTACCCTGGCAAATGACAATATCAGGAATTGAAGAGGGTAACGGAGCCCAAGGAGCCTCGGTGCTACGGCGACAGAGAGCAAGCCACACCCGGCCCAGCGCCGGCGGAATATAATCGCCAGGTACCTTTGGGAAATGGGTATGGACGTCATACCATGGATCTATCAACGGAACGACCTCGTCGCCGAAAGGACGGCGAGCCTCCTCCTCGTCGGAGGAACCCGGTTCAGAATACTCAACCTCCTCACCCTCGTCGCGAACGGAGGGAGGATCAGGGACAACCTCCTTTCCTTTGCGGCGTGAGGAAGCTTGGCTTTTCACCGGCGACATCATGGATCGGAGTAGATAAAGAGCAGTGTTTGGAAAGAAGAGCACGGCGAAAAAAAAAAAGAGAGAAAAATGGAAGAGGCGCTTGTATGAAAAAGAGAAGAGAAAGCAGTTGAAGAAAAAAAGAAGAGAATGAGACTCATTAAAGGCTACCATCATCAAAATCGAAGGGAGGTGATGGGTCAGCCGCCGAATGGGGAATGGAATTAATGAAGCAACGCAGCTCTTCAAAATAACTGCCAAGCTGGGAAATTCGAAGAAGCAACTCTGTTCGTGACAAAAAGAAAAAAAAAAAATATATATATATATATATATATACATATATTTATATATATATAAATAGAATAATATACACGTGAAGTGAAAATCACCATTTGAAAAAGCCCGCGAAAGAAAAGAAAAAAAAAGAAAAAGACAAGAATAGTCTTTATTCGCATATAAACCGCTGGAGCATTTCATATGCTCAGGGGGCTAATTGTTGAGGCTCATTTTTTTTGTAAAGCCCAGCAGGCCCAAGGCCCAGAGCCGCAGGAAGAAACAGCAAAAAGAAGAAGGAGGCATGTGCATGGGTCCATGAAATGGGCCCGGAAGAAGCAAATGGGCTTGGATAGGCCCGGAAAGAGAAAAGAAACAAATCTGTGAAAAGGATGAGGGAAAAGAAAGAATGGGTCACAGCAGGCCCACTGCAATAAGAAAAAAAAAGGAGAGTAACAGGCAAATGGAGAACCCATGAGCTAAAGGATAAAGTTTACAGAGAAAGTTGGGCCAAGAGAGCCCAAAGTGAGTTAGCAAAAATACATGTGTGAAACAAAACCAAAATGGGCCAGGGATGTCCACAAAAAAAGGGACATTGGAGAGAATGAAAAGGCCTAGCAATCCTACTGGGCTACTGAGAAGGAGAGCACGTGGCAAGTTCAAAAGAGCCCAGCAGGATCGAGATGAGCAGCAGGAATAGCAAACTTGGCATGGCAAGGGAGGCTAGGCCACAAAGCAAAACGCCTAAACTCAAGGGAAGTCCAGCTGATCCTACAGAACTCTACCTTCCGAGGAAAGGGACAGCACAAGGGCGTTGGCTTACCGGAGAAACGATTCACATCAGAAAATGCCAAAAAACGCACGGCAGGATATGCGCATTCATTTTTCAGACCTCAGCAAACGAATGAAGTATCAACAAGGTAACACATGCAAACGACCCAGGCATCACCAACCCATACCCAGCCACTATGGGAAAGGGTGACGTCATGGGTGAGGGCATGGTCTGGCGGTGGGGAGAGGAGCGGAAACCCATTCCGTGTTTCTTACCCAGACTCTTTTGGTAAGCACAGTCCTGCTGGGATGACATGTTACCAAAAGAGGCAAGGGTGGGTAAGAACCACTAGGTGCATGCCATGAGAGACCGAGAGGGAAAGGAAACACACCGAGCGAAGTGGAGAAGGAACCTTCGCTGTCTGAGAGCCATGGGTCATTGGTGGGTCAGAACCATTTTGACTCGGTAAGTGAATGGCAAAAGGCTACGATGACAGAGTAAAGCCATAGAGAGGTTAGAACAGTAAAATCAGCCGCAGCAGGCCCTATATAAGGGACCCATGGCTGTGTACAAAAGGGGGAGAAAAAAAGGGGAAGGAGGATCAGAGAAAAACAAAGAAAAAGAATAGAAAGAAAGAAAAACAGAGCGAAAAGAATTGAAAGAAAACAGAGTGAAGAAAGTTCTGAGAAAGAAAAAACAGAGTGCGTATGGCAAGCATGCACCCAAATGGGTTAACCCCCTCTCTCCCTCAATAGCATTGTCCTCAAGAGGCAACACAAAATCTATACCTGGGCATATACCATTTGGGGCTGTCCTCTCAAAGCAACTAATTTCACTCAGTGAACTTATTTGCGTTGAGGGAGTAGTTTTCCCTTTTATGGTTGGAATCCTGCGGCAATACAAAATATGGCAAACTCGTTATTTGCTCTACTAATCTCGCTCTACTATTTTTGTTTAAGTGTTTCTCTTTAGAAACAGGGCCTTTAAGTTATTTATCTTGTTTGTTGCGAAAGAAACAGTGAATGCAATTTTCTTTATATATTTTTCTATTTTATGTCTGCCTGCCATAAACTGTTGACAATGACTCTGCCTGCTGTGAGTTCTTAAATAGACTTTGGCAGACGCGGCAAAGATTGTGCATAACCCGGGCCAAGGTGTGCTCCAATTGGGCCGGTCCCAACTCCTCACCCAGAAGCAATCCGGGCCTAGTGCGGCAAGAGCTTGCCCGAGACCCTCCCTCTTTACAAGTATCTTTCAACCTTACAGCTACTCCCCAAAGACTTCAAGAAGGTGCTGATGGGACAACGATCAACACTAGCAATCTAGTCTACACGTGGAGGGTAGAGATGAAGAAGGAGGATAGTATAAAATAGAAAGAAGATCCTGAAGAGAGAGGTCAAGAAATTAAGAGAAAAACACTGGAGTAATCAAGAATTGAATTTGTTATCAAACTTGAGAGAAATATATAAGAACTGATCTCCTCGGACTGTGCTGAGGACGATTTTCTTTAGATTAAATCAGTCTATCTTCATTTTCTTGTCATTTGAATCCATTTTACTTGTTGTCCAACTCATTAAAGCTAAGTTTTCCAACCCACTCTCTACAAATTCATTGTATTGGGCTTTTTGGGTCTAAGTTCATTCATCCTTTAGGCTAGGGACCCAAATTATGTCCTTAAAATTGGCGTCGTTTGTGGGAAATCCTGGTGTTACAGTGAGTCTAATGTTCAACTATGGTAGGTTCAGGTCTAAACCAGATAGAATCTATGGGGTCTCAGCGTCAAGATCACTTCCGTGATCTTGAACAAAGAAGGGACTGAGAGGGAAGTATGCACATTACCCATACTAGGAGCCAGTCTTGGGGTGGGAGCCATGTCTCTCATGAGGAGAATGCTAGAAACATGCAGTTGGAGATTTATTATCTGCGGAGGAAGTTGCGCCGTGAACGACAAAGAAAAACTCCCTCAGGGTCTGTTTCTCCTTCTAATGAGGAAGGAAAAGGCAGTTATAGGCCTAGATCGAGGACTCCCTCCAGTGAGTCTTTCTCATATGATGAGGATTACCACCATGAGCACAGAAACAAGAACTCATCTCCCAAAGGCTTGGGAAATGATGCGATGAGCAAATCACTCAATCAGATTTCCAGATCACCTTTCACACGCAAGATAGAGGGAGGGAGACTTCCTCAGCTGTTCATTCAGCCCATATTCACCATGTATAATGGTTGAACAGACCATGTTGAGCACGTAAGCCATTTCAATCAGAGAATGGATGTGCACTCCAGTAATGAGTCCTTGATGTGTAAGGTATTCCTGTCCAGCTTGGGTCCTGTGGTGATGAGGTGGTTTGACGGCTTAGGTGCAGGTTCCATTGATTCCTTTAAAGAGTTCACGCAGGCGTTTGGATCTCATTTTATCACATGTAGTAGGGTTCCTCGGCCCTTAGATTCCCTGTTATCCATATCCATGCGAGAAGGAGAGATCCTGAAAACGTACTCGGATGGATACTGGGAGATATTTAATGAGATCGATAGGGATTTTGATGACGTGGCCATAAGAACCTTCAAGGTCGGCTTGCCCATCGAGCATGATTTGAGAAAATCCTTGACCAAGAAACCGATGAAGAGCATGCATCGGCTTATGGATCGTATCGATGAATGCAAACGAGTTGAGGAAGACCAGCAGTAAGGGAAAGGAAAGGCTAAAGTTATCCCTCAAGACAGGAGGGATTTCAGGTCGGACAGATATAATAATAACAGGCCCCGAAAGGACTTTGCTGGGCAATCTGGGTCTACGGCTCCTCATGTGGTTAACACAGTGTTCCGAGAGTCAGTACATCAGGTCTTGGAGAATATCAAGAATAAGCCATACTTTAAATGGCCAAAAAAGATGGGAGGAGACCCCATGAGGCGCAATCAAAGTCTTTAATGCCAATACCACCAGGAACGAGGGCATACCACCGAGGACTGTAGAACTTTGTGGAATCATCTAGAGCAACTGGTCAAAGATGGAAGGTTACAACAGTTTCTGTATTGGCTTAATGGGCAAGGAGACCAAGCAAGGCTAGGGGCTCAGAGGAATGCTTCTTCAAGGCCCCTTTGGGCACAATTAATGTCATCTTTGTCGCTCCTAGGAGAATTAGTTTTCATCCCTCCAGAGTGATGTTCGTAGCTCGGCAACCCGCCGAGGACTCTAATTTTGAGCCGAAGAGGGCTAGAGTGGAGATCCGACCGACGTAGAGTTTTTCAGACGAGGACAAGATTGGAACCATACAACCACATGATGATGCATTAGTGATCACCCTCGGGATAGGAGGGTACGACATGAAGAGAGTATTGGTAGACCGGGGCAGTGGTGCAAAAATTATGTACCCTAACTTGTACAATGGGCTGAACCTAATGCCTGAGGATTTGACAGCGTATGATTCACCTTTGGTAAGCTTTGATGGGAAAGTTGTCATTCCACTAAAACTTCCACTAAAGCTTTAACAGCCTAGGATTTGTCGGAGTTGGTCTTATCCTAGCCTGTTTGGCTCCTCTCTGGACCTTGGCCTCCTTGGGTAAGGGGCCTTTCCCCCCTTTTACCACTTCTTGGCCCATCTGATCCCTTTTTCCTTTTATGATCAATAGGATCAAGATGGAAAGGTTGAGTAGGTGAAGGGGGAGGGAGCTGGGCTTAGGTGGTCTTCTCGAGTGCCTTGCCCCCAGTTGAAGACTCCATCACTTCCAAGAGACCAGTCATCTGCTTGCGCTTTATCCCCATGTCTTTTGGTGGGGAGGAGTCTCATTAGGCCTGGCTTGTTTGCACGAGAAGAGGGTAGCCAAGGTTGCCAAATGGGATATCAGGAGATGAAAGTTGGTTGAAAACTTCAAAATCGTCTTCAGAGTCTTCGGAATCAGAAACTTCAACAACTTCTTCCTCTCCCTCGACCGTGGGCTGGGACAGAGTCCCCTTTTCCTCGGCAGCGCGTTGGAATGGCAGTGCTACCTTCGATATGCCCTCTGGGATGGGATCAGTGGTGAGAATGCCTTCTGGGATGGTACTGGTTATAAGGAAACCCAGAACGACAACGCTTATCTGGTGTAAGCGTGGGTCCTTGGCTTTTATAATGCACTTCGGCGCCTGGAAGCTCTTGGGTATGGGGGCGTAGTCGAGAATCAGGTGTGCAACTCTGAGCTGACCGTCACTGTGGATGAACACCTCGGCCTTCAGTATCTTGTCTAAACTCGGCTGATTGACAAGACTAAAGTTGGGAACAACAATGTTCTTATCTGCAAAACCATTAAGAAAAACAAAAAAAATCATCAGCAAAAAATAGCGCGAATTAAAGGAAAACTCAAATACAAACACAAACCAAAGAAAAAGAAAAAGGGATGACTTTGAAATAATCAACCTAGACCTAAAGCCCTACCTGGCTTCCCCTCTCTTATCGGGCAGGGGAGGCCATCGTGCCACTCCCCTGATACGATCAAGAAGTCCTTGTTTAGACCTTTATTAGAATCAAGGAGGCATTGGATGAGCCTAATCTTGGGGTACCTAGATTTTAGGTAATACCCCTACCCTTTTAGGTGATGGAGATTGTAAACCCAATTAACGTCGTGATGGGTAAGACCTAAGCCCATTTTCTCGTTAAGGGCATCGACGCTACCTAAGATTCTAAACATGTTTGAGACGCATTGAGTAGGAGCTAATCTATGAGCCCTAAGGTAATCCCTGGGAATTCTCATTCCTTCCTTTATAAAGGCAATCATTGGGATTACCACTTCTCCATCTTGCCTTTTCTCATGCCATTCCCCTTCCTTGTAACTCACTATCTACAAATTCATTGTATTGGGTTTTTTGGGCCTAAGTTCATCCATCCTTTGGGCTAGGGACCCAAATTGCATCCTTACATATATATATATATATATATATATATATATAATGATAATGACAACTCACCCAAAGTTAAGTTAAAGGGTGTACTTCGAATTTTTGCCTATGTTTTATGCCAAATATTTTCAAATACAAAACTCTTTTATGGCGTCATTATTGGTCTTTTATCACATCTAATCTCTATAACCATGGCTTGTTATAATTGCTTATATATATATATATATATATATCTCTCTCTCTCTCTCTCTTTCTCTCTCTTAAAAGACAAAATTTAGCCTTAGACTACAACCTTACTCAATATCTTTTATTAGAGGTGAATTTTGACAAATCAACCATTAGATGATATGTTCTTCTTGTAGGGGCCTTTTTTGTGTTGTGTGTTGGGCTAAGCTGCCTCTTGCGGTAATAGGCCCGAATGTTTTTGGGTAAGGGAGTTGAGACCTGTCTAACTGTAACTCAACTTGGGCCAGCTTGTGCACAAACTATACCTCGTCTGCCAGGAGTATGCTTATGGCAGACAGAGCTGTTTCAGATGAATTACGGCAGGCAGATATAATAATAATAACAAAAACAGAGTACTCTGACTATTTAATAGAAAATGACCAAGCAATCCCTATTTATGAGACATAATCACAATGATAATAATGACTTTTACAAAGAAAGTAAGGGAGTGAGTGATAAAATGAGTCAATCATGAATGAACATAAAAAATCAAGTTAAGTTTGGTCTGCAGGAGCAAAACCAAAGAGGGAAGAACGCCTCCTCTCAATGCAAATAATCTCCCAGGAAAGATCCTGCCGTGGGGATTAATGGCTTTGAGGGAGTCGGACCTGAATGGTTAATGCCCAAAAAGAGTCATTCTTATGTTTTGGAAGAGAGCAGGATTTTGAGGGGGAGAGAGGGAAATCGGCTTACTGGTGCATGCCCACCGTATTAATTCTCTTTGTTTTCTGTTTTCTCTTTTATATTTTTCTTTCCTTTTTGCTTTTTACTTTCTTTCTTTTCTTCGTGATCTTACTCTGTTTTTTCGATGATTTTTTCGATCCCTGTTCTGGGCACGATAAGGGTCTTCTTATAGTGCCTGCCGTGACCAGATTTTACTATTTTGCCCCTTCACCACCTTTGTCTGGTATGAGTGTACTTACCTACCACCACTGGTTCGTCTGCGTGCCACTCTCCACTTCCAAACAAAGGAAGGCTGTTTCATTTATTACTCTGTTATGGCACCCTTTTCGGCCACGGCGTGGATGCTCTCTCTCTCTATCCTTCAGGACATGCACCTGACGGTTCCCCCCCCCCCCCCAACCTTGCTTTTTTTGGGTGGTCTGTCATCCCAGCAGGACATACCCCCCAAAAGAGTTTAGGCAGGAGCCGCAGAATAGGTCTTTTCCTCTCTCCCCACCACCAAACCATACGCCCTTACCTCTGACCCATGACCTCACCACGTCCCATATTGGCTGGGTACAGGCTGGTGGTGCTTGGGCCTTGCGCGTGCTTCCCTTCTATGTATGTCCAAAATCTGCCTGCTGCTCATGCGTTTGCCGCAGCCTGGTGGTTTGCCTGCACAGTCTGCCGCCCTTTTTCGACCTTTTATGTGGGCTGTTTTATAATTCCCTGTTCCCTTTAGGGGCTGGGCTTTATTTAATACTGAGTTTTACATTTCTCTTAGCCCATTTCTTGATTGTCATCATGTCCTGCCATATTATTCTGTCATTCCTGCTGTAATGACTTGATCCTGCCTGGCCTTTCTAGGCCTGCTGCTTATTCTTTCCCAATGGCTTAGCATGACCATGGGTTTTCTTACTTATAGACTCCTATGTCCCTTGTGTTTTTCCCTTGGGCATCCTCGGCCCATTTGCTTGTCTTGGGCTTCCTCGGCCATTTTCCTAACTTTGTGTTCTCATGGGCTTTTACTAACTTCATTGGGTTTCCCCGGCCCAATTATTTCATACTCATCCTTGGGGTTTGTGGGTCTGCCAACAATCCCCTACTCTTTTTGCTTACATTGCTTTAAGCCTGCCGCAACCCATTCTTACTTTTTCACATCATACACTGCCCATGGGTTTGCTACTTGCTATTTCTCTCTTTTCGGGCTCTTTTGAGCCCATTTGTTTCCTCAAGGCTCATTTATTTATTTTATGGATCTGTGATCCATTATTCCTGCTGCTTGGGTTTAATGGTTTTATTCTATGCTTACCACTTCTATTTGCTGCCTGCGTTGATGGGTTGAGCCTCCTTCCTTCTATTCAGGTTTTGCAAAAAATGACCCTCAACACTTCTTATATTCTTAATACTTGCAAAATTTTTAGAAAATTAAAGATAAAAAACTATGTCATCAATAAATTGTTTAAATTACAAGTTTTTGTAGTTTAAAATTATGCATAAAATATAAGCTTATAGATCATACAGTAAATAATATTTGATTGACACAAAATTTAACATGTGTATCAAGAGTGTAAAGAACATGGAATTTAACAATTAGATTTTCAAAATTTAGTAATATTTATTTTATTGAGTAAGGTTGTAGCCTTAGGTTACAACTAATTTTGTAACTAAATTTTGTCCTATCCTAAAATCTATGTAGTAACGCCTTGATATGAGATTGAACATGTGTCTACATAATACATACTTTTATAATCTAAGCCAATTAAATCCACAATAAAGGCCCATCTTTAAATTTCAAAAAAAGAAAAGTCCACAGTAAGGGTATTACAACATGTTATATCCACTTAGTTTTTAGGGTTTTTTTTTTTAAAAAAAAAAAATCAATTTTATGTTATATCTATCTTTTGACAGCTATAATTTAGATGATAATCCTTTTTAAAGAAAATAAAGCTAAGTTCAGTCTGGCACATGTCTACTCCTCTTCTCTCTAGATGTTTCTCACTACCTAATTTTCTCTCTTTCTCTATCACTCAGTCTAACAAATGTCTACTCTGTTGTAGTGTCCTTTGATAGAGATCTCAAGATCTTCACTAAATCACAATGCTCATGCCCAAAAAATCCTAGTCGATGATAGCAAGATTGCTCACAAGATTTGTCTCGCGGTTTCAACCGATCTGACCAATGATTTATGCTCTTCGAATTTGACGACGACTTGTATGTCGAGGGTCAACAGTAGTTCCAACTTAATGAAACTTGATAGAATTGGGTCAATCTTTAGTTTTACCCCCAAACTCAAGTTTAGAGATCCTCTAGCACACTCAAGGGATGAATCCCTTGAAGGCCCCAAAACGAGGGAGTTTAAACCTAGGATCTAATGAGATCTTGGGAGCAACTAATCCAACCTATGAAGATTTTTTTATTATCCAAACCTATTGAGGTTTGAGGTAATTGATCGATACACATAAAAGGAAAATGCCAAAGGCATAAACTATTTTCTAAAAAATATTTATAAACTGTTAATGTGATAAGTATTTAATTATTTACTAAAAAGTAAAAAAGTTAGGTCAATGATAAGATTAGATGAGAATAAATAAGAATTTGTAAAATTAGTATTTTGTTTAAATTTTATAAAATAATTTGTGACAGATAATATTACTCTTTCTTTTTTATTTTTGAGAAATAAGTAATATTACTCTTCATACAATACTTTCTGTTGGGATTTTTATTAGGTGGGTTCGCCTAAAATATTTAATCATAGCCGTCTTTGACCATTTGGACACCACAACCACAACCCCATGCCCCACCGTTGATCTGTATGCAGCAAATCCTTGTCATTATTCTATCTTACTTCTAGGATCCACTGCTGCTCAACCTCAAGGACGCTCCTACTCCCATGTGATTTTTTTTTTTTTTTTTTTTAAAGAAAAAAAAAAAAGACAGAAAATGCCAAAAAGTTTTTGAAAAAGCATCTAGAGCGGGATTGGACCACGTGGCGGCTCCTACGAACTCGACCGTTGTAACTTGTAATTACAGCTTATTCAAAACCCTCCCATCCACCACTCTCTCTTTCCTCGTTCGCCATCTTCTTCATCTCAATCTCTCTCTCTCTCTCTCTCTCTCTCTCTCTCTCTCTAATGGCGATCGCTACAGAGTCCCCACAGCAAGAGAAGGTAATTCAATTAGGGAAGAAAATGCTTCTAAGTTGTGTTATTAGGGTTTTGATTTGTATTCGCTGGGTTGGGTTTCTTTGTTTCTCAGATCTGAATTCTCTTTACCCATTTGCTTGATTTGTCAAAGTTAATGGCTTTTCGTTGTTTCTTTATCGAAATGCAAGTAAATTTCATGGTCTAATTTGGAAGAAATCCCATTTTTCAATCTTTGGGGCTTTTGAAACCCAACCTCTCTGGGTTTGGAAGCTAGGGTTTCTTCGCGAGGTCTCTTCTTGTTGTTCTTTTTTCTCTTTCTAGTTTTCGGGAAGGAATAGAGGAAAATCCCTAAAATCGCGAGGTCTCTTCATCACACTCTCTCATTCTTTCCCGAGAAACGAACAGAGCGCAAATTCTCTCTGTTTTTATATTTTTGGTTGATTTTAAGCACATGGAGTTATGGATTTTTGGGGGGGCTGTGGGTTGATTTGGTTCAATATGTAAAATTTGAGCACCACAAATTTAAACTATTAGGGTTAGGGTTTGCAGATTTGAGGTTCTGGGATGTTTGTTTATAATTTTTTTTTTTTTTTTTAATTTTATTCTAGGATTTGTCTGTTATAATATATCTGCTACTTTTTGTTAAATCTTTTGGTAATGGGTGATTACTAGGAATTTTAATTCTGTGCTTCATTTATATAGGCCTCTTCAGATGTTTCATCAGTGGAGAAAAGAAGATGGACGCTCAATGACTTCGACATTGGAAAGCCCCTCGGAAGGGGAAAGTTCGGTCACGTCTATTTGGCAAGAGAAAAGAGGGTTAGTTTTCACGTCAATTTGCCAACTACTCTCTTTTTTTTCCAGTAATTATGGGTTATTTAATATGTTAATTATGTGATTTGTTTATTGTGGAATTAAAAATCTTTTAAAGTAGTAGTCTGTGTTATATCAAATCCGAACACGCTTTATGTTCTTGCTCTTGTCTTTGTGCCATTGCTAAGGAAAATTTCCTTAGGAGCTTGAGGAAGTGGAAAATGCATTTAACTTATTGTTCAATTTTTAAGTTGCCCTAAGTGTGCCAAGAATGATGGTCAGTTGGATTTTTGTTTTTGTTTTTTTCTAAAATCTCTATCAAGAAGATTGGTGAATGTGTTTTCATGGCAGTGTGTCTATATCTTGTATTGATTAATATCTACATCACCTATTGGTACTTGTTGGTTTACTTCTCTGCAAATATGTTACCTAATTGATCTCTATGTATTGCTGAAACAGAGCAATCATATTGTGGCACTAAAAGTCCTCTTCAAGAGCCAGCTGCAGCAGTCTCAGGTTGAGCATCAGCTACGCCGTGAAGTTGAAATACAAAGTCATCTGCGACATCCCAATATTTTACGCCTCTATGGATACTTCTATGATCAGGTAAATAGTAACCTTAAGCTCTTTTGTTCTGTGTGAAGCATGAATTTTGAAGTGGAAAAATATGATGATGATTAACCATTGCAATGTGGTTATTTGCAGAAAAGAGTTTATTTGATATTAGAATATGCGGCCAAAGGTGAACTTTACAAGGAACTACAGAAGTGTAAATACTTCAGTGAAAGACGTTCTGCTACTGTAAGTTATTGTTTTGCCATGCTCTCATTTTACTTCCGTTAGTTTCCCCTCCCATTAATTCTTATAGTATATCTTAAGGTTTTTACTAGCTACTACCTAATTTTTGGTTCCTCTGCCTTGTTTACATTACCAAGGCGAAGTTCCTTAAATAGTGGTATAAAACTGTTGAAGAATTGTTGTGGTGTATTGTTACTTTTCACATCATATTCTATAACGTATAGTGGGGGGCAGGGACTTTATGTTTTCAGCTCATCTTTTATGCATGGCTAATTTGAAGTTATTGTGTGTGCCTATGGCGCATGAGACAGTATGTTGCATCACTAGCCCGTGCCCTTATATATTGCCATGGAAAGCACGTGATACACAGAGACATTAAACCAGAAAACCTTTTAATCGGTGCACAGGTGATGACCAACCTCTAGCCACTATTTGTTCCTCTTCGTCCTTATTGGATGTACTCTTGTATTAATCAAGTCATTGTGGGTTTTCTTTGTCAGGGTGAACTCAAAATTGCAGATTTTGGGTGGTCAGTGCATACATTTAATCGCAGGCGAACCATGTGTGGTACGCTTGATTACCTCCCTCCTGAGATGGGTATGTACACAAGGGACTTTTCTTCATTGATTTCCAACTTCTATTATATTATATGTTTGGTTTTATCTTTATGATGCAGTTCTGGGTTCAAATTGATTCTGTTTGTCAAAAAGTTAATTTGTTTTAAATGTCTGAGAATTACCTTACATGGCAGCTTATGATAACTAATTTCCCTCATATAATACTTGCCTAACAGTGGAGAGTGTTGAGCATGACGCAAGTGTGGATATTTGGAGTCTTGGTGTCCTTTGCTATGAGTTCCTCTATGGGGTCCCTCCTTTTGAGGCTAAGGAACACTCAGACACATATAGAAGGTAAGCATGACTTGTAGAATGCGTCAACATGATCAAAATTAGTGTCTTCACTTGTTCACCCACTATTAATGCTTTTTGTTGAGAGAGGTGTGGAATGCTAAAAAAATTGGTGATGTTTAAAGAAAATCCTTTTCCTTGTAAAATCCAAGTTTCTCCTAAATGGATTTTCAGATTGCCTATAATGCTTGTTATACTATATTGTACAGGATTGTGCAGGTGGATCTTAAGTTCCCTCCTAAACCAATTGTCTCTTCTGCTGCAAAGGACCTTATTAGTCAGGTTCCACTTTTTTGCTTTTGCGCTTATTCCACTTAGCTAAAGATTTTTTAATTTTCTTTTAAAAGGTATGCTATGCCTGATTTTCCTCCCTTTTTCCGTAACAGATGCTTGTCAAGGATTCTTCTCAGCGCCTGCCACTACACAAGCTTCTTGAACATCCATGGATTGTTCAGAATGCTGAGCCCTCTGGTATATATAGGGGTTAATCAGCTTGCCAGATGTTGGTATTTTCCAATTCAAGGGTCACTGTAGCATGTTTGTATAAGTGATTCAGTCTTATCCAGTGCATTTGTGTCATAAACAGTTCATATATATTATGAATTTGTCCTGTAAACAATTCTTTGAAGATGATTTAATTTGCCCATATATATATTTCCATTATTAGCTAAAGAAAAGAATTTGATTTTGTGTTATTTAATTATTTAAATTCATTCAAACCTTCGTCGTCTAGATCATTCGCACAAATAAAACCATTACTAGTTTATTACGATTACTGTTTCATATGACTCGTGCATATTCCAAACAATTGCTTGGTTTTTTATGAAAGAATAAACGGTGACAAGATAATAAAAGATTAAAAGCATTTATCTGAATCACAAGCTGGACTTGTTAAGAGAATAAGAAAAAAATACTTATTTGGGGCTGGGTACAGTGAGAGAGGAATAAGAATATAAATATTTGGCAAAGCTACAGTGTCTCCCAAATTTGGACAAGAATTGACAAAATTCTATTTTGCCTGATGGATATGCATAAACTGATGTACCATTGTACCCTAAAGAATTGTAACAAAATTCTATTTTGCCTGATGTACATGTTTTAGGGTTGATTAGGCAAATTTTGAGCCTGTGCTATTTTTGGCCTATTCCTGGCTAAGAGAGCGGAAATCTTATGAAAAGTAATCTTATTTTCTTCAGCGGAATACTTATCCATAACTGCAAAATGGTAAAAACATATATCATATTGCACCATATAATTTTACTAAGGGTAAGGACAATTGTACTGCCAGAAACTTCAAGGGCGTGGAAGCAAATTGGAACCTCAACCTAAATTACCAAGGGGAGATAAAATTAAAAATAAAAATAAATCTTCTACAATTTAGTCATATTCAGATTCATAGCAACCAAGAGGGTAGGCACTGACAAGAGAAGCCACTGATTATCACAGGTTTAAAGGCGATGTTATGTCATATGCAGGATGCTTTAGCAAGTGACTCGAAGGTGTTGAACAAAACAGTGTCAAGTGCTCTTTTTATGTCATACACGGGATATCTTTAGTCAACGACTCGTCATCTTTAGTATTTCCCTCCATCCACCAACTGGGTTTGAGTTTGAGGTTCTTCCTCTTTAACTTCAGTGAAATCTTTAGGATTCAGAAAGCTTGGCTGGTTGGTTGATGCAAGGACTCTTGCCCACATCCTGTCAGTAATCACAACCTTGTTCTGCTTCTCAATGATGCGCTGTATATAAAAAATTCAGACAAAAGATCTCTCTAGTAAGTCTTTTGGTCTTTGGTCAAACAGAAGATATTCATTAAAAGAGTGTGAAAAGCAAGTAAGAAAATGTACCTGAAGATAAAGAACAATCAAAAATAAAAATTTATCCAAAACAATATAATATTTTATTTTATTTATTTTTGTTCAATGGAAATGGAATAACCACTCGTGCAGGAAATAAAGTGTGTGAAGAGGTATTTTGAAGGTTACCTCCAGAGATCAAGATAATTTGTAAAGATAAGAAATACAGCACATAAAAGAGATTATTACATTCACCATTTAATATTTTTCTTTATATTTTCTTTTTAAAAGTCATTTCCTTGGTTTCAAACACCACTTCCTTTTATGCTCAGATTCAAACAGATAATTAGTAACTAACAACATGAATTAGTGTCAAAATGAGACCGTTGATGTTAAAATACAAAATAATACAGTGCTCATCTAGGGTGACAGAATTACATACATTGAAAGGAATCATAGCATGTCTGCCATTGACTGGCCCAACTACGAAGCCTGTATAACCAGCCATTGCACCATGAACTGCACTGTGAGAAAGAAGCGTGCTGTAGACATTGTCGGAAGCATTTCCTGGAATTGCTCGGATCATGTAAGTAGGATCTGCAAGATTAACTTGTTAGAATAAAATAGTTGTAAAATATCCAGATCAAATTAGAGACTCATTTGAAAATAAAGAAAACACAAATACACATAAAAAGAAGCAAAATCTGAAGCCACCGACCTATATGTTTAAGATTAATGACCATCTTCTGTTGTCCTGAAAAATGATCCTACAACAAGAAAAGCTGACAACTGTTAATAGACCAAAAGAAATCTATATTGAACCTCTAAAAATTTAATATATGGCCTGTTTGCCTCCAATAAATAAACGATATCTCAAAACTGAGGATAATATTAGGATCTCTTCACTAACAATATAATTAGCAGAGTCTTGTTGCAATCCAATGATTGAACAAATAGATCTGGCAGCAGAAACTTGTGCCAATTACTTGCTACGTCAAAGGTATAAAGAGAATGACTTAGTAAAATATTAACCACTTCTTTAAGAATTCTTCAATGAATCTAGCACCATACTACGCAGCAGCTCAGGTTACTAATCTTACTAAGATCTAATCCAAAGCAAAACTTTATGAAACATTGAATGATATTGTACAGAAGATGAAGCATGTTATGAATATGGCATACAGTAACTACAATATGGAGAAGCTGATGATATAATTCTTCAAATGGTAGAATACAACATAGCTGGATATGAGATGAATATGATATTATATACATATATACATACATATATGTCTGTGTATACATACATGTGCGTGTGTGTGTGTGCGTGTGTGTGTGTGTGTGTGTGTGTGTGTTTGACAAGACCAAGTTACACCTAGTACAACTCTTTATTAATGTTACACCACTCAATAACTTCTTATTTAATTAATATATTAAAAATTAACCCATTAGATTATAAGTTTTCATTCTTCTTAACATGCACACCAAATTTCATATTAATTGGATGTTATTTACTATTTGATCCACAAACTCATGTTTTGCCTACAACTTAAAAAAAAAAAAAAAATCAAACAAACAAACATTGTAATTTTAATGTCTTATAGATGAGATAATCATTGTTCTTTGATCATCTTGAACTTTTGCCAATATGAAGGGTATTAGGAGAAAATGTAATCTAACAGTGGCTTTGTCAAAACCACATCCAATAGAAAATTATTGAATAGTATAACATTGCCAAAAGTTACGTCAATGCAACGTGAACCCAACTCTCTCTCTCATATATATGTGTGTGTGTGTGTTCAAATATAACGTGGGCAGTTTCAGCAAGGAAAACACTTGTAGCTGAGCTGAGTGTTCTCCTTTTTCTTTAATGAATCTATACTTCAGGGCAGCTCAAACCCTAGGTCCCCAATGCCCCAGAAATTTACAAGAAGGTTCCAGAAACAAATGCCCCCCCAACAAATTACAAAAAAGGTTCCAAGTTCCCCATTACACAGAGGCCCACAAATTGTACAAAAAGATGCCAAAAACTTTAGGATGATAATTATTTTTTCTCAAAAGAAAATACAGGTAGGTTTTGCATTCTTTCCCCATCTCCAAGGCCCCAATGTAATATGAAAATTATTGATTATATAAAAGATTAGGTTTTTTTTTTTCAATACATGCTTGCTACAAAATTTCTCACAATGCTTATTATTATTTTTTTTGGAGAAATTTTTTTTTGAAAATTAAAATTGACAAAATTACTTAATATCAATTATATCACAAGCTTCAGTAAAAAGATATGTTAGTAAAATCCAAATACAAAAAGTTATTTTGTATTTTGTATCTCAAAGGCAAAAAGAATTATTTTCAATACAAATTTATAATATACAAATTTAAATAAATATTATTTCATTAATATTAAAATATTTTTAAAAGTCCAATTAAAGTTTTGGCCTTAAACCTCAAATACTGTATACTTATAAATAAGCCATATATTCTGTAGATGATGACATAATAACTTCATTGTGTAAACCCCAAGGTTAAATATTTTATACATCCATAATGTGGACATAGATAACATGTGCATGCTTCAATCATAAACCAATTAGATAAAAGAGATTTAAATCCAAAATTGATAAAAATTTTAAAATATTTTTCATTTCACAAGAGATACCTTGATCCTCTGAGATAGCCATAGCCCAACATCTGGTAGTAGCTTGTTTCCCGAAGCATCCTTCACTTCCATATTTTGCAAGCTCTCTGAAAGAAGATCCTGCCCTGCTCCCTCAGCTATCACAATTACCATATGCCCATTTTCTTTGAGTCGTTTTTCGATATATTCAAAAAGTCCACCTTTTCCTTCAAGATAGAAGGGAGACTCAGGAATCAGACAACAATCCACATCCCGGCTGGCAAGAGTAGCATACATAGCAATGAAACCTGCATCAATAAAAGAGAGAAATTATATTGATTACAAATATGTAAATACTGTATAAATTAAATTAAAATCATAAATGCAAAGCTTTAAAATCCACAAGAATATTAGAGACAAACACAGAGCTTACCACTGTAGCGTCCCATTAATTTTACAACACCAAGACCATTTTCAATGCTTCCAGCTTCAACATGGGCTGCATTAATGGCACGTTGAGCTTCTTCAACCGCAGTATCAAAACCAAAGGACTTGTCAATAACCTGAATTAATGGAAGGTCCCACCTAAGTTATTTCCAGAATTAATGTACATAAAAAAAAGATGAGAAAAATTAGATTTAGTATGGTTAAGTGGAGTGAATAAGAACCGGAATGTCGTTATCTATGGTTTTAGGAATTCCAGCAACTGCAACTTTGAGGCCACGCCGTCTAATTTCCTGCACCATTGGAACTAAAATACTTTAATATCTAAGCCACAAGTACAATGGTGGGCTAAACGTTGGCTATGTGTCAGGTCAGGTAGGTTAAGCACTTATGATAACATAAATGAAGCTCAAACTCAAGTTCAACCCATTTAAGATACCAGTAATATGGATCCAACACATATAACCCATTATCTTCATTATTATTTTATATTTCATAACATATTAATTAAAGAATCAAATATTTCTATGAAAAGAAAGGTTGATAATAAAAATTTCTGATCATTGTTTATGTTATAATTAATGCTTTGATAAACTCCTACAGAAGAAGTTACATAAATTATAATAATGAATTAAACATATTTTATATTCATTATATAAATTACAGTTTCTAGGCAGAGTATGGTGACCTGTCAGGTAAAGGAAAGGATGGTCAGCCAAACCAAACACTTATAAATGAGCCAAGAGAGTGCAGGTCAATCCCTCAAAAACAAGGGCAGGTTCATAGATTGTCAAAAATCTAAAGCCCTATGTTTTACATTCAGAGTAGAACAATCACACACACACACACACACACACACATATATGAGAGAGAGAACAACAGTGTTATACAGTAACAGAGATGCATACTTTTTTTTCTTTTGGTAACTGAGAAGGACGCAAGGACAAGGGTGCAGAAATAAATAGAATAAAAGACTTAAGAAATACAGAGGAGAAGTCTAAGAGCATTTGATAATGTCTATGCACAGCCCAGGAACATCAGTAAACATCAAATGACTAAAACCTGAAATTATCACAGAACTCCGGCAGACCATTCAAGTTAGTGACTCTTAATTGTTGTGCATGTGTGTGTGAAAAACCTTAGGAAACTGTTTCTTGACTGTGTATTTTATCAGCTGGACTTGCAAAGTAAAAGTTAGGTTAAAAGCTAATATTGAAGAAGAATAGTATATTTATCTATCTATTTATATGTCGACATGGAGAGAGAGAGAGAGAGACTTTGCTGCTAATGATCAAGATCCGGTGAAGTTGGTGATAAATTGTGGTTGACACAGATCTAACATTTTGCAGAAATCTGAAAATAAGATGCTAGCCACATCCTCTATCGAGTGGCCCCAAGTATCACATTCAACATCCCCAAAAATTGAGGAGAAAAGATTACATTATTAAGTCCATTCTATCCAAGATCTCTTACTGCCTCTAATTTGCTAACTTTAATTACCTCAAATATGACAGCTGCTCCTCTCTGAGTTCCATCTCCTCCAATTATATAAACCTGGAAAATTAAAAGAAATAATAAATACTTAAACCTAAAGAATTGTGTACCTGGCTCAAAAAAATATATAAAATGTACTTTAAGTTTATTGATTATACAAAAATCATTGCAAAATTATTAATTGAAATATATAAAAATAAAAAATAAAAAACACTTTCCACACCTGATTAATCCCACGATCCTGAATGCTGTCAACTATCTTTGAGGTATCATGGCCTCCTCGTGATGTCCCAAGGATGGTACCACCACGTTTATGGATATCATCAACAATCTTGGGTGTTAAAGGAACGGTATTTTTGGCATAGAAACCCCTGTATCCTCCCTAGATACACATCAAACATAATCTTCTGTCAGCCACTGAACCACAAAGTGAATCCCAAATTATGAGATTGAAACATTAAGCTATAAGAAATATCAACACTTCCTCCCCTTTTCCCCTTCTTTTTAAAAGTCATATCAAAACTTTATCTGCCAATCCTGTATTGCTAAGACATGTTCTAATAACAAGGTTCATCCATGTTCAAGACCTTGACCTCTAACACCACTAGGAAATGGACACCAGGTACAAATCCCCTAAGTGTTAATCCACGATGTAACTTTTATTCAGATATGGTGTTATGCGCAAGTATATGTCCAGGTGCTGTACTTGTCTGCTTTCCATATGTTTTATATTTTCCATAATTTTAGATGCATCAAAAATCCAATAACCCATAATTATATCATGCACCATCAACATTGTACTCTAGGGTGAAGCAAAGGTTTCAATGGCAAGGTGCTGATGATAATCAAAACATATATTACAAAATTGTGTTGCACAACCTAGACAAGCCTCTGTGAAGGTAGAAAACATAGGGACATAAAGTTTATGCTTTTGGTTCTTGGATTATCCAGAATTGATTATTTTCTAATTAATTTTCTTGATATGGCCCTATCCTGCATCCTCATGACATTTAGTTGAAGGTCAGCATGTTAAAACTTAAAAGCCATAGGACAACTGAAAAAACAGCAGCCACAGCACAAACCAAGGTCACACCAACTTGCCCAGAATATAGAAAATTTCAGAGGGGGGGGGGGGGGGGGGGGAATCTGATTGCTCTACAAGGAAAAATAAAGCACCCAGAGCTTCTAGAATAACAGAGGAAGGCATCAATTTTTTACTATGAAAAAATTTGCAATATATTGATATGACACTCATAATATTTTTTCTTTATTCAGTAATAGTAGAATCTTCTAAATTTCTACAAGCCTTAAGCATGTACTGCCTGTGTTTACCAAAAGCCAATGCCAATACTAAAACCAATACTAGTAGCTCTAAATTCTAATAAAGACATGTTCATAAATGGTCCTCCTCATGGACGTAGCTTTTGCCGCATTCAGTCTTAAATTAATTGGAACCACTGGCTCCTATGTTGTTATGCCTTCCAGCTAGCATTATTGCAAGGTTATATAAATGACATGCATATGACTGATCATCTTAAATTCACATATAGTCTATTTTCGAATATGAAATGTAAAAATTTATATGCTCATTGTAATTCATAGAAATTGACTCTCGTCTCACATTTACCCTTGTTTTTCCTTTGTTGGCAATAATGGGGAAAACTAAGGATTGGATTACCTAAAGATTTTCAGCTATGTGACTCTTTTTAGGAAAACTATAAGCAATATAAACATGTAAAGCAAAGAAAAAATCATAACAATAACTCAAATTTTTAGCAAAGCATCAGTTAATGCGATTACTCACATCTATCCCAAGGATTTTATTGACACCATACATGTGATAAAGGCCACACACAATTTCCCTAATCACAGTGTTGAGCCCGGGGCACAGACCCCCGCATGTCACAACACAGGCATGAACTTCATCCGACTCAAAATAGATCTGCGCAGCACAATAAACATGTCACTAACATAAAATCCAACCAAACAAAGCATAAAGATAATTGAAAAAAAAAAATTTAAAAATTAAAAATCATCAGCATTCAGATATGACAAGAATCAAGAAGTTTAATACCTTTTGGCGAGGTCCTGCACGCCGAAAGTGGACCCCTCTTGGGCTATCCTTGTGAACAACAATCTGTATTATGAGCAAAACCAACAAATTTAAATATGCGCTAATCACAATCTATAACAGGGGCATTTGAATCAAATGTAGCAGAGATCAGAATTACCTTCTGAGCAACTGAATCATCCACATTAACAAAATACTGCCTGAAAGCAATGAAAATTCCTTGTAAAAATATATCTTATTCTAAAATTAAAACCAGTAAAAAATATATATAAAAAAATTAAAAATTAAATAAAGCTGTTACTTACTTAACGACTGAATAAGCAGGATTAGATTGCAATGGATTTGGAAAAGTCTGCCATACAACACAGCATCCATCAGAATAAAATATATTGATCACAAAATTTAAAATTAAAAAAAATATATATATATATATATAGGGTCCAATGTTTCAATGAGCAATGTGCAAAAGTAAAATTTGTTAGTTTTTATTTTTTATAAGGTTAAATTAATCATCGAAAACGACATTGATCCAGCAACAATAACTGTTAGTTACTACTTGGTAGGACCAGATCAAAACCTAAAGAAATAATATGTAAATATATAAATAAAAAGTAGAATTCAGAGAAAAAAAGGAGAGAGATAGACAGATACAGGAAGATCAGGAACATAATCGGCGAGGTGAGGAACATCTTCGAGAACGTAACCAGCTTCGCCATGAATCACTTTTATATTCGTTTGAGAATTTTCAGAGCACTCCATTCCCTTTCCCATCCAAACCAAACCAAAGAAAACCACAGAAAACTCCGAGATTTTTTTGTGTTTTTTTTTTCCCCTAAATTATCAATCTCAGGTTTGAGAGGATTATAAGTGTTTACTATTTATAAAGAGCGATGCGAGTGTTGTCGGGATGTGAATTGTGTGAGTGGCAGAGTGAGGAGAGAGGAGAGAGGAAAGAGCGACGTCGGTTTGAGCTTTGACTGTGAATTCGTCAGCAATTATTGCTATAAAATATAATTAGACAGCGCTAATCTGGTCGTGAGATTGTTTTTGGGTTATGTTACGTACAGAAATTATTTTACAATATATTTATAAATTTGTATTGTAACCAATTTTTATTAATTTTTATTTAAATTTATCGTTAAAATTATTTTTTTATTTATTAATAATCATAATTACGTTAATAATTTATAAAAAAAATGTTAAATAATTGTAATCTCTAACATTAATCTTCTTCTAAAAAAAAAAAAAAATGTGCGTGAGATTAATGGCTGTTAGATTCGACATTTTGTGACCTGGTTTTGGGGAAAACAGGTGGCGGGGCTTTGGGATTGGCTTTTTAAAAGCAATAGTTTTTTACTTTACTGGCTACTGTTTTAAAAAAACAAGGGAAGAAAGGATGTCGTATTGACTATTGAGCTTTTGCTTTGATGGTCCGAGGTTCTATGTGCAAAACAGGTGGTGGGATTTTATGGCATCTCTTGTTTTATCAACTTTAATTTTTATAGATTTTAGGGTATATTTTTTGGACTGGAATAGGTCCAATGACTTTTTCTTGTGTTGGTTTTATTTTTTGGGGGGTCACCTTCGTTTATTTTTGTTGACTAAAAGGAAATAAGTCTTCATCATATCATTTGGTGGTTGAAAGGGATTCGTTGCGAGTTATTCAGACCATTACTGATACTATGCCAGTTAAGACTTTGTATGGGCATGTTATTGATGAGATTAGAATTTTGTATTCTTCAGCCAATTGTAGTCTTTTGCATATTAATAGGAAGGGCAATAAATTAGCTTATGTCCTCGCTATAAGAACAGTTTTTATGTGTCGATTTTTATGTGTGAATGAAAGACTTTTCACGAGATTTGGATGATGAATTTTGATTGACAGTAATGAAGTTCATTTACTTTTTCCACAAAAAATAATTTTTCTTTGACTTTTTTTTCCTAAGAAAAAAAAGAAAAGAAAAATATTTTCCATCAAATTAAGCATAATAAATTAAACTATCAGCCAAAGCCCAAAGGAATCATACCCTCACTCCGAGATTCCCATCACAACTTTAGTGTATTTATATATATTAAGTGTCAAATTAATTTGGTCCATTAAAGTGCTAAATTTATCAAACCGTTTTATTTGTAGTGTTGTTCAATTATTTGTTTCCATTATTAGAAATAGTATTGCGGAGGAAAATAATAAATCATGTAGGTCCCAAAGTTAAATCTTTTTTTGATACACAAAGTTAAATCTCGGAATGGGAAAAGTTTGGGAAAAACCTCGCGTCTTGATACCTTTCCCACTGTTGCCTTTATGGGATTGGGTATTTATTGGTTCATTTGCTTGCTCGCCCAATCTCAACTAATAAGGTTGTTGTCACAGTCACACTTGGGAATGGCCAAACCCAATAAGAAACGAGTACCCAACCCGACCTGAAAGTGCCGGTATTTCTCGGTTTATCATGGGTAAAGATAATCGAGTTGGATTTTTGCTTGAACCCAATATTCGAGGGTCAAGTTTAGATATTACCCAAACCTGATCCATACTATTAAAAAAAGAGAAAAAGGAAACCCTAAAACAAACCATTTTATTCCTTCTCCCTCCAGCTTGTTTCTTCAACCTCTCCACAGAGCAATATAACAAAAAAGTTCAAAGCAAAAAAGAGAAGCATAACAAACCAAAAGAAAATTCAAGTAGAATATTAAAAAAGGTACTATACTATTATCTATTTCCGTTGCTCATCTTTACTGTGATGTTTCTCAGTACATGTGGGTTTACATTGACACAGAGAATCATTTTCGTACTCATAAACATAGCAGCATGCACTTAATACTTTTGTACACATTTTTTCTTGTGCACATTACACACGACCACAAAATCACACACACATACAATATGATCTCTCCACATTAACATAGTCTGAGTTGAAGGGTCCATTTGATTGGGAGATAGAAAAGTGGGACGGGATGGAAAAGTGAGAGGATATAAAAGATTTTAGTTTCCCTTATTTGTGTTTGATTGTGAGGATGGAAAAATTGAGGAATGAAAAAAAAAATTATTTGGTTAAGAAAAATGAAAAGAAAAAAGAGAATTGAAAGTAGACTTTGTATAAATTTTCCATCATGTTATGCTTAAATAAAACAAAAGGTAATGTGTTATACTTTTAAATAATTGTGTATGAATGGTCACTTTTTTTTCTTTTTTTTTTTAAACACAAGAAATTAACCCAAAACTGTTTCTAAAAAAAAATCAAAATTGATGAGAAAAGAAACATATGAGCACAAAAAAAACAGAGAGAGAAGAAAATGATGATTATGAACACCATAATGTTTAGCTGAATTTTGCTATTGGGGTAATTTGTCCCAAAGCACCAAGGGGCTTTTCTCCATGTCTTCACTCCTATAAAATCTCCTTAATTTGGGGAGATTGAGTTTTGGTGGGTCCGGAGAGAAAACACTCAACTAAACCAACTCTCTCTCCCCCTCCCCTCCCAACCATTTTCTCTCCTATTCCCCCCCCCCCCACCCCCCCGCGCGCGCATGAGAGGGTGGGTGGATAGAATTGGCTAGAATCTGAAATAAGAGAACTAGTTTAAGTGAGATATGCAAGTCAATTGACCTAACCTAGTTAGGTAAGGATCTAGACCCTACCTAGTTTGTTAGGTCCAATCCAAGATAGCTCTATGCCTAACCCAACACTAAGTCTAGTCCACTCCTTTTGCACACAAGCCTAGATTTCCAAACTCATCTCTTACACTTGCAACACTAAACCCAAGTTAATTTCAAACTTTTTTAGGCCCAATCTGAATATAATAATCAGAAAATAACGTTGTTAACTTAAGAGTTATTAAAAAAAAAAAAGTTTGGGTCAAGTTGGGTATCCATGGGTAGAAAATCCGAATAATAATC
Source organism: Quercus ilex subsp. ballota (assembly GCA_032727855.1). Lineage (NCBI taxonomy): Eukaryota > Viridiplantae > Streptophyta > Magnoliopsida > Fagales > Fagaceae > Quercus > Quercus ilex. Next base: position 40,863,323 of record CM064919.1, read on the forward strand.
AAGTACGAGTGTTTAATGGGTATTAGGATTAGGGTATCCATAGGTACAAGTTTTGGGTTGGGTTCAGGTATACCTAACCTAAACCTTGTCCATGGCCATCCTACTCACATCTTGATAAAGAAGCTACACTAGTCGTCCCATCCATAACTGTTCCCTTCAGTCATTTGGTAGACGAAGTCCAGTCCTTGTTGGTAGGATGTTGTAGTTAGCATTTTGTTCATATATCTATTAGCCTAGTAGTGGTTATTTAAGGTCCACTTTGTTACCCCACCATGCAAGAGATGGTTTTGATTGTATTATCTGGATTTTTAACTTTTAATTTTAAAAAATCAAATTTTTTTAAAACTTAGATTCTACTCATAAAGATAATTAGATAATATCATTAAATTTTATTGTTTTTCGGAAACCATGTTTGTTGTAGTTTATGTATTTATCTATACTATTAATAAAAGGATTCCCTGTTTCGTCTTAAATTTTTTGCGTACCAAAATATCTTTATACAAATTCTTAAACTTTCTAAAGTGCCCCTATCTTTTAGTTGAATAATTTTAAATTTAAAACCACAATATGGTTAAAAGAGTAATTTACTATTTTTAAAAGAATTCATAACTTTAAGGCTTTCAAACTTTTATTAAAATCTTAAAAATTATGACAAAATCTCTATCTCACGTTTAAACATTATTTCACTAAATCTAAAAAAAAAGAAAAAGAAAAAAAAGAAGAGCCTTATTACACATGTAAAGTGCGTGTGATGAATCTAGTGACTTTTTAAGGTTTTGTTCTTTAGGTACTAACCCACTTTATTTTTTGAAGAGATAATTCACATAATTTTTAAATAATAAAAATCAATTATTCCAAACATGAATGGGATGATGATGATTAACATTATCATTACCCACTTTTTTTAAAAAACAAATGAGGAATTTATATATTTTTTTGAATATCTAACTATTCCCTCAGACATATCTAGTCCCCCATCCCAAATGCAACAAGTTATTATAGGGTGGAATTCCATGGGGGTGGCCCTCGGGTGTATGTAGTTCTCCCGTCTCAAACATACCAGACTATTATAGGGAGGAATCCTATAAGGTTGGTCCTAAGATGTTGGTGAGAAGTTTGGAACCTAAGATCTCATGAATATCATTAGAGCCAACTCTATGCTATGGGCGAATGAGGTTGTTGCTTAAGACCCTCAAATTTTAACCAATATAGTTATTTCTTTCATTGTAATAGTATTATTTAAACACAAATATTAGCTAATATAAAATAAATTTTTTATCAAATGAAAAACAAGAAAAAAAAGAGAGAATGTTAGAAATAAAGTCTAATTGGAATGTGTAAAGTTTGGGCAATGAAAAGGTTATTTGAGATGTGTAAAGGCTGAAATGTGTAAAGCCTATAAGGGAAATAAATGTCCATAATTGTACTCATCATTACAATCTTATTCCATAAACTCTACAAGCATTCTAAGGTCCTATATATATGTGAGATTTCTTTACTGTTATTGTACACATCTAAGAGAGATCAAAAGAATTGTGGATGACCACTTGAATACAAAAGTTTATCATTTTCTTGTTCCTTTTACTTTGTTTTATTTCCATCATTTTATAACAAGTTATCAGCACGAGTTTCTACCCAATTTTGGAAAGGATCCCATTGTTCTTCAAACATCAAAGATTATTTGTGTAGTTCTTTTAACTCACTGTAAGTTTTCTTTTAAAGAATTAGTAATTATTCTATTTGTTTATCTTTATGTTTTATGCTCATATTTTTCATGATTTTTAATTGATTAAAATTTTTATGTGATTCACGTTATCCTATTGTTGTATATTGTTATGAGATTCACGTTATCCTATTATTATATATTATGAGATTCATGTTTATTTAGTTTAAAAAAAAAAATTGTTAAAAATGGTTAGTGATAAAACAACTCAATCATACCTATAGCTATATGTAATGTGTTTTGATAAACTTTAAATATGCAAGTATTGTTTCATTACAATCAAATTTTGAATATGTATGTGTAGTATTGTTTCATTAAAATTGCGTACAGAAAAAAAAAAATAGTTATTTAATTTCTTTTGTAATTATATATAGATGTCAAACCTTACAAAGTTTAAATTTGTTGCCCTCGACATCTTAGGCGATAATTTCTTATCATGGATCCTTGATACTAAGATTCATCTGGAAGCAATGAATCTTGATGGCAACAGAGTATCCTAGAAGGATCGTTCAAAAGCAATAAGTTTTATTTGTTATTATTTACATAAAAACTGAGTACTTTAATATAAGAGACCCTTTAGGAGAATTACAAGTTCTAGAAGAACTTGATCGTCCTAAAAGCTTAGTATGACTAAAGTCGCAATAAACTAAAGGTGCAAGTGAGTTAATCTGGCACTTTAAAATCAGCCTACGATTAAAATTATATAATAGAAGACACATATATCATGTTTCGAATGTGCTCCTGCAGTAGCAATATCGAATGCATATGTTCATAAAGTGTTATGAACTAATGTTTAATCTTCCAATGGTTGAACAAAATAATGAGCTGTTGCTGAAAACCATCGAAGGGTCATGAAAATAAGTGTTATAGGTGTGGTATGAAAGGTCATTGGTCATGTACCTGTAGTACTCCTAAACATTTGGTAGATTTGTACCAAGCCTTCACAAAAGAAAAGGGAAAGGGAATTGGAACAAACTTTGCTAATCATAATGATCTTGAAGATCCTATGAATTATGTTGATTTTTCCAAATGGAGTGGATATGACTCATCTTGATATCTTTGATTTCTTTGAGGATGTTGATGGAAAATTTGATAATTTGATTGGTGATAGAAATGTCCATACCGATTAATTATTTTATTTTATTATATTATCATATTCTAATAAGTATGATTGGTGATGGAAATGTCCATACCAATTAATTATTTTTCTTTCATTATATTATGGCATTGTAATAAGTATTTTTATTTTGATATGTTTTATTTATATTTAAAGTAATAAAGTTTAATTTATATTTTGCATATGTGAAGATGCATGGGTCATACTAGTAAAATCAATTCCAAGATAAATAGAGAAGATTTTTGTCTAGCAGACAGTGTAACAACTCATACGATCCTTAAAGATAAAAAATATTTTCAAAATTTAAAATTATGCAAAGCCAATGTCAATACCATATCAAGTTCATCAAACTTAATTGAAGGCTCTGAAAGAGCAATTATCATGTTGCCAAAGGGCACAGAATTTTGTATTGATAATGCTTTGTATTCTTCTAAATCAAGTAAAAATTTACTTAGTTTTAAGGATATACGTTATAATGGTGATCATATTGAAACCCATATAGAAGGCAGTGAAGAATTTCTTTATATTACTTCAATAGTATCGGGCCAGAAGCTCATATTAGAAAAACTATCTATTTTCTCTTTTGGGCTATATTATACTATAATGAGAACAATTGAAACAAATGTTGCAATATACCAGAAGTGTTCGGACCCAAAGGTTTTTATACTTTGGCATGATCCTCTAGGTCATCTAGGATCAATAATGATGCGTCGAATTATTGAAAACTCTCACGGACATCCCTTAAAGAACCAGAAGATTCTTTTACCTAGTGATTATCCATGTAGTGCATGTTCTCAAGGTAAATTAATTACCAAACCATCACATTCAAAGATTGTTGTTGAGTGTCCATCTTTCTTAGAAAGAATTCAGGGTGATATATGTGGACCAATACACCCACCTTGTGGTCCATTCAAGTATTTTATGGTTTTAATTGATACATCAACCAGATGGTCACATGTATGTTTACTTTCTACTAGAAATGTTGCATTTACTAGGCTTCTTGCTCAAATAATTAGGTTGCGAGCACAATTTCCTGATTATCCAATTAGGAAAATTCGTTTAAATAATGCTGGTGAATTCACATTTCAAGCTTTTGATGACTATTGCATGTCAATTGGAATTCATATTGAACATCCTGTTGCCCAACACATACTCAAAATGGTTTAGCTGAATCACTTATCAATAGACTTCAAATTATTGTTCGACATTTACTTATGAAATCAGAATTACCAATTTCTGCTTGTGGTCATGCTATTTTACATGCTACATCATTAGTTTGTATTAGGCCAACTGCTTATCATAAATTTTGACCATTGCAACTTATACTTGGCCAACAACCGAATATTTTTCACTTGCACACATTTGGTTGTGCTGTATATGTACCTATTGCACCCCCACAACGCACTAAGATGGGTTCTCAACGTAGATTTGGAATTTATATGGGTTTTGATTCCCCATCTATTATTAGATATCTTGAACCTCTAACTGGTGATGTTTTTAAGGCACGTTTTGAGGATTGTCATTTTAATGAAACAATCTTCCCACCATTAGGTGGAGAAAAGTCGTTGCCTGAAGCACGATGTGGGATTACTTGGAATGTTTCGACGCTATCGCATATTGATCCTCGTACAAATCAATGTGAACTGGAAGTTCAAAGGATTATTCATTTGCAAGGAATTGCAAATCAATTACCGGATGTATTCACCGACAATAAGAAAATAGTGAAATCTCACATTCCAGCTGCTAATACTCCAGCACGGATTGAAGTCCCTGTAGGACAATCAGTTAATACAGCAGCAAATGAATCAAAGCCACACCTGAAGCGTGGAAGACCTATCGGTGTTAAAGATAAAATTCCCCGGAAGAGAAAAACACAAGAAAAACAAGTTGCAACCTATAAAGAGGCTATACCCAGAAAACAGGTCACAGAAATAATTGATCTATCCAAAACTCATGAACAAAAATCTCCTGAAAATAAACATCTTGAAGAGTTATCCCCTGAAGAGGATCAGGTACCAGAAAATAACGAGATCTCGATACATTATGTACATACAGGAGAAATATGGGATAGAAATAAAATTGTTGTCGACAACATATTTTCATATAAAGTTGCCCTTGATATTACCAGAAGTAATGATAATGAATATGAACCACAAACCGTTGATGAATGTCAACGTAGAAATGATTGGCCAATGTGGAAAGAGGCAATTCAAGCAGAATTAAATTCACTAAGTAAACGTGAAGTTTTTGGACCTGTAGTCCGAACACCTAAAGGTGTAATGCCTGTTGGATACAAATGGGTATTTGTACGTAAACGAAATGAGAAAAATGAAATTATAAGGTACAAAGCGCGACTTGTAGCACAAGGTTTCTCGCAGAGACCTGGTATTGATTATGAAGAAACATATGCTCCTGTAATGGATGCAATTACATTCAGATTTTTGATTAGTTTGGTAGCAAAAGAAAATTTGGATATGCGATTAATGGATGTTGTTACAGCATATCTGTATGGATCATTAGATAATGATATCTACATGAAAATCCCTGAAGGATATGAAATGCCTGAAACATATAATCCTACATCCCGAAGTATGTATTCTATTAAGCTACAAAGATCTTTATATGGGTTAAAGCAATCCGGACGCATGTGGTATAATCGCCTCAGTGAATATCTTTTGAAAGAAGGATTTGAGAATAATCCAATTTGTCCATGTGTTTTTATCAAAAAATTAGAATCTGGATTTGCTATTGTTGCAGTATATGTTGATGATTTAAATCTTGTAGGGACTCCAAAAGAGTTAACAAAAACAGCAAATTGTTTAAAGAATGAATTTGAGATGAAAGATCTTGGTAAGACAAAATTTTGTCTTGGCCTACAAATTGAACATCTTCCAAATGGAATTCTTGTTCATCAATCAACATACACAGAAAAAGTCCTGAAGCAATTTTACATGGATAAAGCTCATCCTTTGAGCACTCCAATGGTGGGTCGGTCACTTGATGTCAAGAAAGATCCGTTTCAACCACAAGAAGATGATGAAGAAACTCTTGGTCCTGAAGTACCATATCTTAGTGCAATTGGTGCTTTGATGTATCTTGCAAATTACACACGACCTGATATAGCATTTGCAGTTAACTTACTAGCAAGGTATAGTTCTGCACCAACTCGAAGACATTGGAATGGAATTAAACATATTTTACGTTATCTTCGTGGGACTACTGATTTGGGATTATTTTATCCAAATGGATCAAAACCACAATTAGTTGGATATGCTGATGCAGGTTATCTTTCTGATCCACACAAAGGCCGATCACAAACAGGATATTTATTTACTTATGGAAATACTGCTATTTCATGGAGATCTGTTAAGCAAACAATTTCTGCTACTTCCTCAAATCATGCAGAGATTATTGCAATTCATGAAGCGAGTCGTGAATGCATTTGGTTGAGATCGGTAATTCAACATATTCGTGAGAACTGTGGATTATCATCAATCATAAAATGTCCAACGATATTATACGAAGATAATACCGCTTGTATCACTCAAATTAGGGGAGGATATATCAAGGGTGATAGAAACAAGCATATTGCACCAAAATTCTTTTATACACATGAGCTCCAGAAGAGTGGCGATATTGATGTCAAGCAGATACGATCATGTGATAATTTGGCCGATATGTTCACTAAGCCATTACCAACTGCGAATTTTAAGAAGATGGTGCACAACATTGGTATGCGTCGACTTAAGGATATTCGATATACTCATGAGGGGGAGTAAAGTTTCTAAAGGATGTGTGCTGATTGTACTCTTTTTCCTTCGTTAAGGTTTTTTCCCACTGGGTTTTCCTTTGCAAGGTTTTAATGAGGCAATCCTAAGGCACTAAAAGATATACAAGAATATTGTACTCTTTTTCCTTAGCCAAAATTTTTTCCCACAAGGTTTTATTTGGCAAGGTTTTAACGAGGCATATTCTTATAAAGTGGTCATCCAAGGGGGAGTGTTAGAAATAAAGTCTAATTGGAATGTGTAAAGTTTGGGCAATGAAAAGGTTATTTGAGATGTGTAAAGGCTGAAATGTGTAAAGCCTATAAGGGAAATAAATGTCCATAATTGTACTCATCATTACAATCTTATTCCATAAACTCTACAAGCATTCTAAGGTCCTATATATATGTGAGATTTCTTTACTGTTATTGTACACATCTAAGAGAGATCAAAAGAATTGTGGATGACCACTTGAATACAAAAGTTTATCATTTTCTTGTTCCTTTTACTTTGTTTTATTTCCATCATTTTATAACAGAGAAAGAAATATTACGACCGCAATATTTTTTACATCAAAAGAGCAATACACAAAAATTTTCATAACAGTTGAGTTAATAAACTTTTACTATGACAACTTTTGTAGTTCTCATCTAGTTCCACTACTAACATCACATTTTTACTTATTAATATCAAACTAGCACATCAACAAATGTGAAAAGTTTGTCAAATTTTTTGTGTCTATACATTCTCTAAAAAAAAATCTACGTGGTTAATTAGTATTTTTGTATCTAAAACAAGAGAACAAAAGTTTAAGTACTATACTTTTTTATTAAAATCATATTTAAATATTTAAAAGGTCTTAATTCAATTTTCACTTAACTATATAAAAATCCCTTAAATGCATCAAGCGGCACCTGAATATCGTTATTCACGAGTCTAAGGAATATCGTTATTCACGAGTCTAAGGAATATCTTAGTCAAACCTTGGGTTATTATTATCCGCCTAGTCCCATTATAATGTCTCATGTGTTGGGTCTTAAAATTGGAAAATTTTACACTAAAAAAAAAAGGCATAAATAAAATAAAGAAAAGAAATGCCGTTAGTGGGAGGCGGCGAGTAAGAAACAGAACCGAGTAAAATATATATATATATATATATACACATAAAAAATAAAAATAAAAATCCAACACGTCTATCTGCCTCTGAAATCTGAGAAATAGAGAATAGAGAATTGGAAGTAGCAGAAAAATGGGAATCCCATCGGAAATGAGAGACATATGGGTGAACAAAAGAAACGGCTTCATCATTGCTTCTCCGGTCGAAGATCAGAATGCCCTGAACGCCAGAAGAAAACTCTGCAATCAAGGTGAGCTTAATAATCTCTACTTTTTTTTATAAAAAAAAATTTAATTATTAATTTAATGCATTGTTTCACTGATGGACTGATTAGTTGTTTTATTGTTGATTAAGATTCTCACTTTGGACCTTTTTTTGTAACTGTCCCGATGCACTGTTTGGTTGCTGAGAAATTGTACAATTAAATGTATAAAAACTCGGTATCAGCTTGTTGGATTATCCTTTTTGAGATTCTAAAATTAGATGCGTTGAGTTGTTTTTATGACCTGTTTGGTTGCTTGGGAAAAGGTAGGAAACAGAAAATTCATTAAAGGGTTTCGATTGATATTGGATTCTGTCGATTGGGAGCTGAGAATTGGAGAAAAATGTAAAATTAAAGAGTTTGATACAATTTCTTGGTTAGTTTGAGGTGTATATGAAAAATTAAAATGGTAATTTTAATATTTTTCCTTAGCTTTCATAAGACCGGTTAGAGGGTTTGTGTGCGGGCGCGTGTAAAAAATAAAGTCAATCATCTATTAGCTGTATGATCTAATTTTGGTTGGGTGGAGTGTCTATATTCTTGGGTGCTGTTAAAATTTTAATTCTTTGTGTATTGCCTTGACTCTCTTTTTTTTTTCCCCCTCCGAGCGGTTGTACAGAGCCAGTGTTTATGTAATTATTTGTTCATTTACATTTGATTATCTGTGCAACTAAGGGTTTACTGAATATCATCATCAGATTGACTTACACAGGCATATATGTGTAATTTGCAGAAAGTATTCGTGAAGGATTCAAGAATGCTACCATCGCAGCCGTTGTCAGTGCTGTGCCAACAGTATGTGAAATTGTGATGGTTATCTTTTACTAAAAAAAAGAAATAGTGCTGGACCTTTTATTGGTTTTGAATTTCTTATCTATCTTGTTTTTGGAGGTCATATTGGTTGGAAAATGAGGTTATAGAGACTCCTTTAGCACTTGGGTGGAATGAATCAGACATCTTAGCATGTAGGAAATGACAACAACCTGAGATTTTTATGTTTTATCAGTGGTCAAGCGCTATTTTATAGTTTTCATAAGCTTTCATATGCATTGAGCTGGACAATTATACAATTTCCTGCAAGCCTCTCTCAAAGGTGCTCACCTTATCGGTTGAAAATTTACTTTTACTTATAATCTGAGGACCCAACATGGCCTGGGTTGAGGTGTTGATATTTCATAGATTTCAAAATATAAAGCATGTTGTAACCTCATTTCAATTGCACAAACTAGCTGCTTCAAAAAGTAAACAGGCCATATATTTGTTGGACTTAGTTAGATTGATACCTGCTTAGATCACATCATTATGGAAAAATTAACAATAATCAAGGAAGAAACCTGGAATTTTCTGCTGGAGGTGCACAGTTGCAAATATGTTCAAGGAGTTGAAGTTCCATTTGGTACGTTTCTATGAACTCCATGAAGGAGGACCAATGACAAGTGTTTTGCGTTTAAATATTGCATTGAGGACATGTTTTTTTATCATAGTTCATCTAGTAATTCTTGAACAAAGGCCTTAGTTTTTATATCTTTTTCAGCTCTTGTTGTGAACAAGTTATCTAGCAATCATTGATTGAAACTCTTTGGCTTGTGGCTACTTTACCTGTGGATTATGGGTTATGTGGTGTGGGAACTAATTGAAGCACATGAAAAAGCTGTTGCCGGTTAACTGTTACTTTTACCTACCTTTGGAGCATTTAAGAGTAATAATTTACCAAAATTGTAGGCTAAAATAAATTAGTTTAATAATAATTTATTGTCTGTGGTGATTATGATAAAGATGTGTGTATGCTGAGAAATCTCATTCTAATGAATTATGTTGTTGGTTCCTGTTTAGTTCACACATATTTCTATTCTGTTCTGTCCCATACATGTAGATCTTTATATCTTTTTCTAATGTTTCTTGTTCATGTCCTTAGTTGGTTGCAGTTCGTAAGATTCCTTGGGCAAAGGCAAACCTCAATTATACTGCTCAGGCACTTATTATATCTGCTGGTATGGTCATAACATTCAAATTTTGTTATGAACTTTGTTGTTGTTGTTGTTGTTTTTTTTTTTTTTTTTTGGGATGAGTGAACTTTGTTGTTATTATTCTGGATTTGGAACATTGCATTTTAGTTATAGGTATTCCACAACCACAGTTTAAAAATTCAAGTTCCACAGATGAAATCAAGTTTTTTTTTTCCTTGTTTATATGCAGCCATTATCAATATTCCAAACTAGTTTAAAGAAAAAGCATCATCTTAATTCAATGTGCCAAACCTATTTCTTCTTATCTAATATAAAATTGATTAACTATACCAGTTTTAACTGTTTAAATTTGTGATTGGTCAACAGCATCAATTGCAGCATTCTTCATCACTGCTGATAAAACGACATTAGAGTGTGCAAGAAGAAATGCCCTGCTTGAAGATGCCTTGAGACGTCAGAGATGATTTATTGCAACTATAATGTGTACAACTTGATGCTTTGCAAATGCATGTCAAGCTTGGGCTTGTTAAGATGTACCTTTTTCTGGTTTCTCTTTGCTAAGCATGATGGTTAATGTTTACTCCTATCAAATAGCAGTCTATGACTAATCAGGTTTAAGACTCATTTTAACTGAGTTTAATGTGGGATTACAACTAAAATAAAATGCAAGAAAACCATTCTCCAACATCCATTGTATTTAAGTTGGCTAGGCTTTCCTTAACCAACTTGTGACTGTTACTGGTTGATGCACCCTGATTTGAATTCTCTTCAACATCATCACTTTGGTCATCCACTTCAAATTCAAGGAGTTCCAGTTCCAACTCAGCCTCAATGGAATAGCCAGTGCAAGCTTAAGGGTCCATCAGTTTTGGATGCAAAGGATGCTATGCAGTGGTTCAAAAAGTAGTGAGGCTGAGGATCAAGATTGAGGGTTGTGAACACATCGAAAAGGTAGGCATGAAGGTGATCAAGGGACCAAGGTTATATCTTCATCTAAGTGTAGAATGCCGTTGAGTTCCTGATGGCCTTTCTTATATCTAAGCTCTAAGGTGACCTGAAAATACGAGCTTTTCTGAGATTTTTAATGCTCTGTTGCATTCACTGAGTTCAACGTTAACAACTTCATTGGTGATAGCCACTGTGTGTGTCTATACACACACACACACTCTCTCTCTCTCTCTCCCAATTCATAAGAGAGATAATTGTGGCATTCAGAAACACTTAATACTCACCATCTGCAATAGTGGCACCAAGTGATCCCATTACAGATCCACCTTGACCTTGTGCAGGCACTGGATGAGGAGGAGCAGCAGCCGCTGTAGAAACAAAACAGTTTAAACACTATGATAAGATTAAATAGGAAAGACAATATCACTAAGTAATACAATCAAAATGATAAGAATGTTCATAGTCTTACATATGACAATATTAGGCATCTACCTCATTATAACAAAAACACCAAACCCAACTACTCAAGCAGGAATTCTCTCATTCCCAATAATAGCGCATGTGACCAAATCTATAGTTTTCTACAATCTTTTGGCTAATGGGTGTTTTGTTATATTTGCAGTGCCAATTTCAATTTACATTCTATCCCTTCAATTGCCATATCTTCCAGAGGCCACTAGCTTGAGCCCCTTTTTCCTCTTAGGCAGTTTGATTCTTGTATCAGGTCTTGTAATTTACAGCATACCCCAACCTGCCAAGCATGACTCCAGAGATGGTTAACTATATAATTATTCGAAGCAGCCCAAATTTATTTATTTATTCTTTTCTAATTCAACTGTACATATTGCAACGCCATTCTTTGTTTGGATTGTTTCTTCAGCACATCTCTACCATCTCAACGGGACTATAGCTAATTTCATTGTTAATCATACTTCCATGAATTTTCCATCCTCAGAACCTATTTTTTTGGGTTGGCTAATGAAAATTTGAGGTCCTAAGTACTTTTTCTTTCTAGCAAAGTGCTAGCACATTGGATGTATGGCTCCTTTAGGTGAGACTATATAATATACTTGTATGGCTTTAGAAACTATAAATCGCTGGCACCACAACTTGGTTTCTTATACTTATTATGGCTAAAGGATGCATTTGGATATCCCACTGTTGTTTGGCTCTGCAATATATGCATTTCTTATTATTTTACCTGCAAAAATTGCATTAATAAGGTTTACTGGCACAACCACCATATGTCTTCAGCTTCAGCAAGTAGTTAAGGCATGATGTGGTTGAAACAGGTTAATGACTTCACCCTTAAATGGCTATCGAACGAGGATGAGGGTTGTTTCTCAGTTCCTCAATTCATGTCCCAAACAACAACCCCAAAGAAAAAAACTTTGGGTTTGGCCGCGTGTCAGTTCAGTATCTCTCTTCCAATGCATGTCTTTATAGAAAAAAAATAAATAAAGAATTTGTGATCTTTTGGTTCACTTTTTATTGTTTCTTTAATAAAATAAAAATTGTATGGCTAGGCAATTTTTGGTAACTCTATGCATCTGCAAAGTGAATTGCGGTTAAAATATATAACTTTGGCTAGGTTTGACCATATTGGAATGTGATTGTCATGTTAGATTAAAGTCATTAAACAAGTGAATGAACATTTAACTTGATATCACATTGACATTTAGAACCACCAAACTCAATACAAGAAACATTAAGGTCCATGCCATTTCAACAGACCCCAGCCTGCCAAGCAGACTCTGAAGATGGTTTAACTTATATGATTATTTGAAGCCGTTCATTTTATTTTTTTATCCAACAGTACATATTGCAATGCCATTCTTTGTTTGAACCGTTTCCACAGTATACCCTGCGTAACTGAGGACTAGCTATTTCATTGTAAATCAAATTCCATCCCCAGAAACCACTTTCTTTGTCGGCTGATGAAATCTGAGTTTTCAACGAAGTGATATCACATTTAAAAACTAGCTCCTTAAGGTGAGATTGTAATATACTTGTACAGCATTGGATTTACCACAATTCACTGGCACCACAGTGTATATCAATGGTGTAATTCGGTTTTTTTTTTTTACTTATTATGACTAAAGGGTGCATTTGAACATTCCATGCTGGTTTGACTCTGAAATATATGCATTTCATTTTATTTAAGGGTTTATTTGCAACCATCACATGCCTTCAGGAACTATTTAAGGCACAATCAACTAAACTGTGTGGCGGAAACTGGTTATTGAGTAGACCTTCGCCTTCACATGGCTTTGCCTATAAGGGTGAGGTTTGTTTGTGAGCACTGTATTGAAGAAGAGAACGCCACACACTTTTGAGGATTAGGGAACATGTACAATTAATCAGCCAGCAACAATGCCTTAGCCATGGCACACGTAAATTAAGAGAGCAAGAAAATTGAGATCAAACTTGAAACTTAAATATTGTATGGCTTTCATCTAAGCAAGCAAAGAAAAAAAATCTATGCAAAATAATGTGTCCCACAGGGAGTAAACAAAATTGCTCCATACACAGCCATTTATACCTCAATTACTACCTCAACCAGCGCAAACTGTCATCCAGCACTAAATCCCAATTGCTCAACAAAACAAAATTTCAACTTCTAGTTCCTCAATACCTCCTCTGCAAATGGGCCAAATGTTAGGACCTAGTTCAAATGCAGACCAGAAACTTTTTGCGCAAAATGTGAAAAAAAAAAAAAAAAATTATGCATATATACTACATGAACATGGAAAATCCAATGAAAAGGTGTAGTTCAATGCTCCTGAAAGATTTTATACATGTTTAGCAAGTAAATATGAATGCCAATGAGCTCCAGCTCAATGGCATCTACTCCTTTTGTAAGAACAAGATGAAGGGTGAGGTCGTGGATTCAAGACCTACTTAACACGTGTGTAACTTATCAATTAAGAAAAAAAAGTTAATACTGACCTAAATCAGTTATGGTTATCAATACCAATTATTTTACAACTATTAATCTAAAGACTCTGTACTACAGGCTAAAAAAGAGGGTATAGTCAGTTCCATACGAGTGTTGTGAAGAAGAGTGCAAGAAGAATTTGTGACCCAACACCAATATTTTGCTCAACATGATATTGTCACTACTAAAACCCTTGCCTACAGGGATTTATATTTCACTGTTCATGCCCCCCCAAAAGTGTACCTACATTATCCATTCTACAAGCCCTATCATGTGGACCCATGAAGAGCCACCATGAGACCAGAAAACATAAGAGGTAGAATAGAAGAAAAAAGCAGTGACCCTAATATTAGACAAAGTTTATAAATTTTGAATTTATATTTGGGAAAAGTTAATGGACGCCCTAAGAGCATTGGTTTACACTACTTTTTATCATACATCATAACATTTACCAAACATACCAAAGGGAAATGTGAATTCATATATGCAAGACACTTAATATAAAAATCAAATATTAGATAGGACATACCTTTCGTTTCTTAAGTTTCCCCTTTCCACTACCATAACCAAAGCCTGTTGCTTGTTCGCTGTTATCATCCTCTAACGGTAAAGCTTTGATTTCATCATAGAAACTTTCCGTCAGACCTAGCAACCTGGTATAAAAAATAAGAAAACAGTCAGGCCGAAAACAGTATAAACCACCAAACATTTTGTATTTTAACAAATACAAATCAATAAATGAGATAAGAAAACCACTGCAACCAATATTATTTTTATTCTGCATACCCATTTCTTGATTTCTTCAAATGTTTCTCCTTCTTCTTTTCCATCTTTGTCATAGGAGCACGAGTAAAAAGCTCTTCTTCCTGCCGAGCACGCTTCTCCATTTTTGCCTTATACCTAGAAACCTCAACACTTTCAGCTCCAATAATTTCTCTGACCTGTATTTTGACCATCAACAACAATAGATCACGATTATCATACATGGAAGACATTCATGTCTAGTAACCCCATAAGAGCAGTCCACAACTAACCTCTTCAGGTCTCCCCTCCATATTATCCATCATCTCGCGCATAAAATCACTCTGCCTAGATTGTCGAAGCATCTGTTTCTCCTTTCTCAAGGCATTCCTTTCCTTCTTTGAGATTTTATCCTCCTCCATAACAACAGGGACAAGTTTGGGGGGTCGATACACACCACCACCACCTTCCTAAAACATATAAACATAATCTTAGAAAACAAATATCACAAGTTTGTTTCTCATTTTGGTAAAAGATAGTTTAAAAGAGAGGAACTTAATATCTGAACTTGATACTTCAATATCTTGACTCACCGGAGGTACTATATCATATTGGGGAACAAGCATGTCGGGGTTTGGATGATACATCAATGGATCCTCTATCCTCTTGGAGGCATCCGATTCCTTTTTACTTGGACCTACAACTTCTGTTGTATCTGTGGTAACCCTTGTAAGCTTATGGATTTGGTATTGGAGTTTTTTGTCAATTGGTCGTATCTGTCATAAATAGAGAAAACAATTCTGTAATAGGCATAACACAGGGTTATTAGAAGATAAGGATAAATAGAAACAAATCCAGACCTTCTCCAAAAACAATCTTGTCTCTATTAGGCTCCAAACAACAGGATGCCCCTCAATTGAGAAACCTTTTGCTTTGCGAAGTAGATAATAGACCAGTGACTGGCAATAGTTTAGGAGAAGCAAATGTTTGGTTTCAAGATAGCTTATCCCATCTGCTGTCGGGAACTGACTTGCTTTCACCTAATGTATGAGTCAAAAATGAATCACTAATCGTAACAATGATGACCGATATGATAAATTTGGTAACTTGTAAGGTGAAAAATAGCAGTCATGAATAAATCAAACAAGCTAACGGTTTTGTATCTAAATACTTGCTATAGTTGCTTAATGCTAAAGAGTTTACAGTAGAGCATGTAATATAATAATCCCATGCATTGGATATTTGCATCCTCTGTGAGGGGCAGAACCACTCAATGAGTTGTTGGGGCCATGGCCCCCCAAACTTTTCAATAATTAAAAAAGTACCCTTAAATTTAGTTAAACTTTTCATATAATTCTCATGTAGAACTCTTAAATTGGATATATTTTATGTTTGTTATTACTTTGGCCCCTCTCACTCTTAAAATTATAGTTCCGCCCTTTTGTGAGAGGGAGCATGCATATATCCAATAAATGAGAAGCCTTCTCGAGCATGTAAGGTGAACGACCATGCAAAAGCAACAATTTTTTGCAGCAGTTACATAATTGGGACTCAAAACCACCCCTACCTTAGAAGTTAAAGCTTGTACTTTAGTCCTTACAGTATCTAACCCTTCCTTCATCTCTTTCAACAATGTAGCTAATTGGGGGGCTTGTCTGCAATCACAACAGGGTTACCCAAAAAAAAAATCCATAAAATTCATGAACTTGAGTGGGTAAAGCATTGAGTTTTCTACATCATAAACAAGTGCCAAGTACCAGCAGCAGATATACAGATAGTTAGGTAAAAACTTACTTTTTAACTGTGTCATTGGAATTTGAGCTGGTAGTCCCTTCCAATTCCATACTTGAATTCAAAACTGTGCAATCATTTTATCAAACACAAATAGAAACCTATACAATTAATTTGACAATCAGGAAAAATTAAAAGAGATGACCCTTAAAGAAAATTCAATTTTTAAACCACCACAGGAGTAACTGAAATAAATTTAAATTATTTTAAGTTGTCTTTGTTTACAGGTAACTTTTCCTTCTCATCCCTATGGAAGCCAAACAATTGGAAATGACAAAAATGCCCCAACTTTCCCTGCTCCACCTGACGCGGGATTTCCCTCTTCTGTCCCATTCGAGCATTTTATATATGTTTTTCTTATTTAATAATAACCTAAATTTTTATCATACATTTATAATTTATATTGTATGCGGGCTAAAATCTGTTACCAACTCGAGATGGATGGAGAGTTAATATGTGACTGCTTAATACAATTAATTTATAGAGAATGAGTTTCCGAGATCAACCTTTGTATGCTTTAATGGTTTAGTATCAAGTTAATGGAAAAACAACAAGCTATCTATAAGAAAGAAGAAGATTTCAATATTAATTCTTCCTCAAGTTAGTCCGAGGATCTCTAATTCATATAACGTTCAAGTCTCAATTACAAAGTATAGATGCACAGGGTATATTTTTATTAGATTCTCCGTCCGCCATTTTGGAGGAGTTCCCTTTCTTTACATAGCTATTTGAAATGCATTCTAACCCTCCACTTGTATTGTAGGGGTGTAATCGGGTTTTAGTTTTGCTCAACCGAAACCGAAATTTTCGGTTTGTGAAATTCTCAACCGAAACCAACCGAAATAATTGGAAATCAATCGGTTTCGATGGTATTTCGGTTTCCGTCGGTTTCGGTAGGTTTTCTGTTAAGCACATGGGGCTATCGATTTTTCCAAAACTCTAAGTCAACATCACAGTCACAAAAAGAAAGTAACAACTCAACATCACATTGGTTAATCGATTTTTCAATAAGAAAATAACAACTCAACATCACAGTCACAGATTCACAAAAAAATAGCATTGATTCAGTATTAAAACAAAACCCAAAATATAAAAAAGAGAGAAGGTTACCGTGAGAATGAAAAGATAAAGCCGCGTGGGGAGGCGGCAGCAGAGGCAGATTCGTGTGGAGTGGAGGTTGTGAGAGTGACAGTGAATACGTGTGGGCTGTGGGGTATGTGGAGTAGCTGTGGAGGCCGGCGTGTGGAGTAGCCGTGGAGGCCGGTGGCAGATGTCGACTGATGGAGGCTGGTGTGTGTGTGAGAGGGAGTGATGGAGGCTTTGTGTGAGAGAGAGCGATGAACATACGGTTTTTTTTGGGGGAAAAAACAGCAGTAAACGCGGGTTGGTTAACTTATTTTTCTATTTTAAAAAAAAAATTATAAAAAATATAATTATATTGAAGAAGTGGGTCAATGAAATAGTGTTTTTATTTTATTGGCAGCATTTTAGGGTAAGTTAGATATGTATTTTTACCATACTATGTTTTAGTTTATTAGAAATGTATTTTTGTTATACTATCTTTTAGTTTTGTCTCTACTTAAATCTAGAAAAATAAGGGTATTTTGAAAGGGAAAAAAAAAATCTGGTCCAAACAAAAGAAGCTCCTTAAATAATACTTCTTCGATCCCAATTTGTTTGTCCTATTTGAAAAGTTAAATTTTTTAAGGGAATATCATTTATTATTTTGTCTGTCTTATAAAAACGTATAAGATTACAAAACCACCCTTAAATAAATTTATTAGTTCTTTTTTTTAAAGAGTTATTCTTAATGAATCAACTAAAAAGGTGCCTTTATTAGATTGATTTTTTTAAAATATTTGTTAGTTTTCTTTTCAAATAGTTTTGAAAATAAAGTAGGGGTATATTATGAACATTAGTAAATTAATGAATTTTATTTTTAGAAACATGACAATATTTTGAGACATTCTAAAATGGAATAAAGGACAAACAAACTAGGATGGAGGGAGTTGTATAGATTAGTTTCTGTTTAACTTAATTAATTTAAGTTAATTAGTTTAATTTTAGTTAGTTAATCTAACTTATCTAATGGGCAGTGGGCTTCTTTCAAAAAAAAAAAAAAAAAAAAGGCAATGGGCTTGAGTAATTTTGGCAAGGCCAAGACCAGACGTTTACAAACTTTATATTATATATTTAATATAAAATATATTATAATAATATATTTCGGTTCAGTTCGGTGCATTCAATTCTACCACCGAAATCGAAACTGAATCAAAACGATATTTTTGCAACAATTCGGTTGGTTTAAAGCGGTTTTTTCGGTTCCTCGGTTTTTTGCACACCTCTAACTTGTACAATCACTGATCTTCCTTTAGATACTTGTTCTATTAGGGTTTTGTTGGAGGTGGTAGAATGTGCTGCAAGCTGTGAAAGTATTATTTAGGGGTCATTTTGCCATTAATGCAGCCAGTTGAGTTAGTGCAGTGCATTGAATGCGGAGGTAATGGATACTTTACTTGGATATATCCCTTCTTCTTTACTTGCACGTCTCTACTTCCTTCATCAATATTTTGTCTTTTGGTCCAAGTGGCTTGTTTAAAGCCTTCCGAGCAATGTTCGCTATTTGGGCTCCTAAAGCGATCTGCTTCTGAGATTTCAATACTCAGGCTCTTATCAACGTATTGGGCTAGGACTAATGAGAGTATGGGTCTTTTCATCTCCCTAAGTCGGGCCCACATGACATTATTCTGTGTTTGAATCTTGCCCCTCCCACATATACATATTCTAATTTATACCATCTCTAAATTACTTGTTTCTCTCTCTTATAGCACGCTTGATCACAGTCATCTTTGTTGGAGAAATTTCAACAATTTACTTTTGTGATAAAGCAAAAGGAACAATACACAGATCTAAAATTAAACAATAACACAAATAGGTATAATAGACAAAAGCAATAAACAAATACTGAATATATGTATGAAGAAATTTGCAAATAATTAAAAACTCACAGACCAAATGCGTGAAGAATGAATGATTCAAATCAAGTCTTGTGTTTGACACAATCTCCTTAAAGCAGATTTCGCTCCTCACACAATCACTGTGGTGCTTTAAGACTCACGGACGTCTGCCTCTCAGGATAAAATGATCTACAGCATGAAAACAAAGCACACAAGGCCGTGCTTTGCGAACTACTCAATGTCTCTTTCTCTCTCTTTGACACAATGAATGCACAAAATATTCTCACTGGAAGAGTTTTTTCTGAAAGTTCTTTTTCATGAACGAGGGACAATGAAGTTATATGTAACTTAAAACTGAAAACATTGTTTCAGAGATAACTGTTATATATAAACTTACCGACTCAAAAATAAAATAATAAAATATTATTATTAATTGGATAAGTGGGCCTAGTCCACACAAGCCTAAATCCAGCCCAAACTCATATTTTCTATCATTTCCAATGTGGGATTCAAGGATTTTCACCACTTATAATAACATCTTCAAGTGAATATAGAAAATATCAATTTCTTATTCACTTCATGATATTTTTCCAACAATCTTTTCCTTTTCTATTTCATATATATCGATTTTTAACTATCTTTGGAAGGAGTGTAAATTCACTTGACATTAACAAGTGTTGGATTTGGGCTTGTCCTTAACACAAGTGCAACCAGCCCATCGTGCACTGGGCTGATCTATTTATGCTTTTGCTTTTGCAATAAGTATATATAAAGATTCAACAGCAGAAGTCACTTGAAAACCCAAATATCAAATTTTTTCAAGAATAATTTTTATTTTAAGCTTTTCAAATATGATTCAATGGGTAAAATTTGACAAAACTTCTCGCCTCTTTGGCTAAGCTCATTTAATGTTTTTCTAAGAGAAAAATAGCAAAAACTAGTGACAGGTCAGCGTTCAGTTGCCTCCTTTATCTATTTAGTTTAGTCCAAATTTTCATGCTTGAACTAAAGCTCATAACCCATACCAGTACATCGCATTAGCAACACCATCTTCATCATTGCTGGCACCAATTACAATATCCACAACTTTTCCCATCTCTGGTCAATTACTAAGAAGAAAGTATCTTATATATTATGGGGTATACATATCAGTCTCACATAGGTCTTATATGTCGAACATACATATCAGCCTCACATAGGTCTTATATGTCGAGCGTATACAAGATTTTCAGAGCAATGCCTAAGGAAGTCAACTCAAGCAACTCAAAGTTATTTTCCCCATTATATCACCATCAGCCATAGTGCACACTACCAAGTAAAAGGGTTGAACTATTTTTATTTATTTATTTGATAGGCAAAAGGTTGAACTATTTTTACTCAAAGGTTGCGATAATTGAATATTATGTTTACTATTTTTGAGAGAAGCATAAATTCACTTTCGCTTGGGCCATAGTGCATACTGCATACAATCACAACCTTTTTGTTGTGGAATGTTACAGGCTTACAGCTAAGGAAGGCGCAAAGTTTGCTTCAGAAAAAAAGTTGGGTAGACTTGTTGATTACAGTTTCCAATTAACTGGCAAAAGCGATTACGGAATTCAAGCTTTGCCTTTAAACTTAGGTTTTCTGTATTTTTTTTGGTTGAGAATTTGATATTTGATTCTTATAATGTTTTCTGCAACTTGATTCTTACAATTTCGCTCTAGCGAAATTGATATTTGATTTTTTAACAACTCTGCAAAAGCTCATGGATAATATCATAAGCACAGCGGTAGCTCGAAGATAATCATAACAGCACAGAGATCATGCTAGTAAAACACTGTACTTTTAATTCTAAAAAAATAATGTTATAAGAAGACCTCTTTGTGTGTGTATATATATATATATATATATATATTGTCATTAAACACCGACGGACCATTGATTACATATACCTGAAAAAACTGAAAACACTACCAAGAATATCCACAAACAAATCATGGAAGAGTGTAACATAAGCTGAACATAAAATCCACCCCACACATTAATCCAGATTCCATACTGTTAGTTTAGTATCTTCACATTTATTGTATATATCCTGATTAGCTAAAATCAAGGATTCTTTGTTTCCTCTAGTCAACTAGCAATAGGCCTACATATAGTTATATACTGTTCAATTCCTATACAAAAGATATACAAGAAATACAGATATAAATTCTACACAGTTCGCTTGACTTGTATCTCTATTATGTTATTTCTTGCTCTTTGTTCCTAATTTCAACAGGGTATCAGAGCCAGGTTAGTACATTAGTATCTTCAGTTGCTCTCAGTATCCTCTAAAGACCACCTTGTTGATGTGTTCGCCAAATTGCATCCATTGGATTGTCTCTGAGATCGTGTCTCCAAATTCAAGATGGCTTCCTCCACATCACCTCGACTTTGAGGGGGGATGTTAGTATTCTTAGTATCTTCATATTTATTGTATATATCCTGGTTGACTAAAATCAAGGAAAATCACCATTATTGTCCTTGATTTTAGTCTCAATCAACCAGCAATAGGCATATACATACTGTTTACATTTTTGCTTTTGCTATATAAATAGAAATATGTTTACAGAACTCCGAAAGCAATCATGATGTAATTGACAATTTTTATAAATACTAAGAATGATTCCACAACAAAAGTCATATGAAAACCCCAAAGATAAAAATTTATTTCAAGTATGATTATTTTTTAAGCTTTTCAAATCTGATTTGATGAGTAAAAAATTGACAAAACTTATTGCCTTTCTAGCTAAACTCATTTAGTGTTTCTTTGAAGAGGAAAATAACAAAAATGAGTGAATACAACATTGGGATGCCTCCCTTGTATCTATTTTATTCTAGTCCAAATTTTCATGCTTGAACTGAAGCTCAGAACGCATACCGATATATGGCATCAGCAACACCATCTTCATCATTGCTGACACCAATTGCATTAGCAACAGCTTTTGTCTTCTCTGATCCATTACTAAGAGCAATGCCTAACATAGCCAGCTCAAGCATCTCAATGTCATTTTCCCCATCACCAATAGCCATTATCTAAAGGATAAGTGATTAAATCAGTCAGGTGTAGAGTCAGATATTGGCACATCCCCAACAAAGGAAATATATGATGTAATTATAGTAACCTGAACATCTACAAGCTTAGTACAGTTGGGGTTTGAATGGCTAACATTGTTGTAGTTCAACCTTTTTACATGGTAATGATTAATGAATATTATACTGACCATCTTTATCAGTTCAATGAAATCCATGCTGCACCTCAAGATGCCAAAAAGCAGGATAAGGAATTGATAGTCTCTAACATTGACCATGTGTGTTTAGAAGAGAGGGAGGGAGAGAGAAGGGGGGGGGGGGGGGGGGGGGGGGAGGACACCACACGTGCATTCATAACCTTTTGTATTTTTTATAATTCTTCAGGCTACTTCATGCCTTTTTACATGAAGTAGTCTCTTTTCAATAAAATTTTATTACCTAAAAAAAAAATCTTAGGAGAACATATATTATGGTCCATACCTCTTTTGCCGTGATTCCCAAATGATCAAGCAGCACTTTCACTCCACCCCCCTTAGAGGTCCCATGGGGAACAATTTCAAGCATGTCTGGTACAGCTTGAACAACAGTTGCGTGATCTCTCAATGCTTCTGACCAGTATGGCCGCAAAGTAGTCGACACTCCCTCAGCAGTGTCTATGAAGATCACTTTCTGTGAATTCAAAAGATGTGTCATGAAAAGGAGTCATTAACTGGTACACCAGCAGTACCTCTTTTTTTATTTTTTTCTTTTCTTTTTAAGTTTGGTACATCAGGAGTGTCACGCTCCTTAATCACATAATGTGGGTCCCACACATGGGGCCACATTCATGAGTAAGGTTCAGGGTGCTCCTGAGTACTGGATTGTTTTGGACTAATAAGAACCCAGGCAACAGAGACGGGTGTATTATTTTGGTTGGGTTGTTTGCTTTAGACCAAGTGGGATCAATTGTAAAGGCAAACGATTTCCTTTCAACGTAGTTTTTCCTCGAAAAAAAGTGGTGTATGTTTCAATCACAAGGGATTCAGGAGCAGAACCTATGTTGCTACTAATTTTGATTATCATTGACAGGAAAAGCATGATGCAAATAAATTGAACAATTAAGGAATGCACAAAAATATAAATGCATGGATAAAGTTTCAAAAGGATTGCAATGAATCTAAAAATGAGCATCTTCCAGTGAATTTACACTGAAGAAAATAGGCAGTCAATGCCAGCAACTTAACATAGTGGTCCAACCTTAATTTGTCACAGCACCTTTTGGTGCCATGCAATGTATCATGCATGTAACTAATCAACAACATCAGTAACCCAAATTAGATGAGAGGGACATAGAAACTATATCTGTGCCAAGAGCATACCTGTATCTCAGCTGCAGCCAAGAGACTCTCAACTGAAGGAATGACCTCTGCCTGTTAAGATTTTCTTGTAAATTATACAAATGAAGAAGCCTCTACACAATAACCATAATAAATCAAGAGGGGAAAAAATTATATGAGGCACCTTTGACTCATGATATATGGTGTGCATTGAGTCAACTAGTGGGTGATCAAATAGGGTTAAGCATCGATCTTTGGCGAATGCTACGAGAGGAACTTTATTCTCCCAAGAATAAAGATAGGCCTGCAAAATAACACAATTTTTTTGCTTTATGTAACAGTGAATAAGAATCTTCCCAATAAAGCAACAGAATATTGCAGGTTTGTTGAAGTTTTTAGTTTACGAAACTAAAATCTGTCTTTGGTCCAAAATATGAGCCCTCCAAAAGCCTTTCTTTTTTATTAAATAAAACATAAGCTATAAAGAGACAACAAATAAAAATACAGAACAAAGATACATACATGGCTAAAATACATTTTGGTCCATTCAGGTATGGGTCAGCTTTAAATTTAGTTCATGAAGTTGTCAGGTTTAAATAGTTTCGACTTTTAACTTTTGGTTTGTTCTCAATGATATCCTTCTGTTTAATACTGCTAACATTAGGAATGTCAGATTTGACATGACCTTCCACATGAGCATAAAACCATTTACATGTTTACTCTTTTTTCTCAAGAAGAAATCTGGAAATGCAAGTGAGAGAAAGAAGGGGAGATCAGGATCAGAGGAAGCACAAAGTGGAAGAAACAAAGAGATAATATTGCATGCAAATTATTAATCAAAGATAATTTCAAAATCATTCTGTTCATTGCATACCAATGCCGATGCAACAGTAATAATATTTTCAAAATTCTTACTGGCATTCTCAGCAACCACCCCACCATGATCACTCAGAACCTTGGTGTCAAATTTTATCATTTTTTTTTTTCTGTTCTCGGACCCTTTTTTTGTAAAATATTTGTATACAATTTTGATCTAGTTATAATTTTACGAATGAAGCTTGAGAGAGAGAGGGAAAGGGAGAGAGAGAACAAAAATACAAGTTCTTTAAACCCAGAAGATACAGTGGTTGAATAGCACACACCTTGATTTCTCTAGTAAATTTTCATTTTACGTAAGTCATACCATATTCAACTCCAAATTTCTACTTGCCAAAACAGCATCATTTACATTCTAGTGACGCTTCATATGACACAAAACAGACCATTGTTGATGATGCTATATGGGATTATATCGACAACACATCAAAACTTCAAGGTTTTAATTATTCAAATTGGAATTTTAGGGACGAACTCACTAGAAACATAAACTTAGAGGGGCTAAAATGTATTTTAGCCTACATAAAACTA
This sequence comes from Quercus ilex subsp. ballota, assembly GCA_032727855.1. Classification (NCBI taxonomy): domain Eukaryota; kingdom Viridiplantae; phylum Streptophyta; class Magnoliopsida; order Fagales; family Fagaceae; genus Quercus; species Quercus ilex. The sequence continues at coordinate 40,888,431 of CM064919.1, forward strand.
TCAAATCTGCGTATCATAAGTTCCTTTATCGTTATGGTGTGTGTTAGGTAAGATAGCATGCCTATGTGATTTAGTATCAAAGAACAGTGAAGATTACCTCTCTGCAGACATCTGGATCTAAATTCCTTCTAAATATTTCCCGACCTTGTCTACCATAAACAATCAGTCCCTGGAATCAAGTAGAGAACAGACCGTAAGGAACCAAAAATTTGAGACAGATTCAAGACTGCAAATATATGTGTGTGTGTGTGTGTGTGTGTGTGTAGGATTAAAATTGTCGTTTCATTTTGTACAAGTTTATATGCTAATAAGGAACTTAGAGATTCAGTCATCCTTAGAGATTCAGTCATCCTTAGCACTTCCAATTTTAAGCAGAACCTACATGTCTCTTCTGACTTTACAGTAGTTTATAAGGAATAAATGCACAGAATGAAAGTCAGTTAGTTCCTTGTTTATTCAATTGATATGCCTTCTAGAGGATATCTCCTTGGAGAGTGTCTTGTTTTATTTGGATGTTGGCATGGGGGAAGATCCTTGCGACAATTATAGGAAGAAAGGATATACTATAGTGGATTGGTGCTGTATTCGTCGGTGTAGTGAGGAGGGGGTGAATCTCCTTTTGATTCATTGCAAGGTGGCCTACCATTTGTGGTGTTTTGTATTGAGGTCTTTTGGTATCTCCTGGGTGTTGCTAGGGAGTGTGAAAGATGTTTTGTTTGGTTGGAGGAATTGGTTTGGAAAATATTCATTGGATATTTGGAACCTGGTTCCACTTTGTTTGATGTGGACTCTTTGGCAAGAATAGAATGGGAGAACATTTGAGGATTTGGAGAATTCTAGTGACCAGCTTCTAGCTCTTTTTGTTGGGACTTTGTTTGATTGGTCTCGACTCTCAAGCTTGGGGACTAACAAATAGAGATTCTATTCCTTTGTTCATTGAGTCTCTTTTTCATTGTATATAATTTTCAGTTTCCGTTTGTAATTCTTTAGGATACTTTATGCCATTTTGCATGAAGTAGTCTCTTTTCAATAAAATTTCTTACTTATAAAAAAAAAAAAAAAAAAAAAAAAAAATTGGTATAAGAAAGTTCCAAGTGAATATTTATACCCGTTGTGATGGGAAATTAAGATTTCTGACTCAATAAACACATTTAAGACCTCATATACAATTAGAAACTTAAAGTTCACAAACCCGGGAAAATGTCCGATTCTAAATTGTGACATTATGAGTTACGAGGGAAGAAATTATTCTTAATTTATTCAATTATGGCCCTTGACATTCTTTTCTGTAAATTTGACACCAAATAATTTTCCAAGTTCAGATGACATCATTGGCTTCCCAAAAAATTACCATCATTCTTCTGAACTTTCCCAGTCAATATTCAAATAAAAAATTGATGGCTAAATAATACCCAATTCACAAATTTGTTACTATGAAGAGAATGAGTCTGCCTAGTGCCCTTTCTACCTTCTAAGTAGTTGGAGAATCTCTAAAGCCACCTTAACCATCACAGACCCTTTAGATGACATTAGAACATTTATAGCCACTACATTTGGTAAATCCTGCTGTTATAGATTCCTTTAAGAATGAAGGCATTGAAGCTGAGTTTAATTCCATCAACATTGGGAAGGTTGCCAAGGACGGGGTCAGGGACATGGACCAGATGTAATTTCACTGCTTATATAGAGAAGGTACAAACCACATTATTATTATGATGCCCTCGCCAAACTTGTACCAAGGACATACAACACAAAGTAGTATGTCAAAGTTCTAATGCAAATAAAGTATGTTATGAACAAAAATACTTACATAGATATGCATGTAAAAGTAATCTTGGACGTGTATGTCAAAATGCAAAACAAAAAAAAAGAGGGATAAGTGCTCTCTGAGCAGAAGAGTAAGCATGTCTGTGAACAGAGATACAATTCTTTGCAACACACTCAACATATAGATACGAAGTAACCTTATGGTCCATTTGGATTGAGGGGGAGTAGAGTAGAATTGGCCCAAAATTAGCTTATTTTCAGTCAACTCTACTCTACCCCACTCCACTTCCCCTCCCTTCCCCCTCAATCCAATCGGGCCCTTATTGAAAACATGGAAGAGGCTGAAAGATGAAAGAACAAAAGGGGAAAAGATAAACCTGTAAGAAAACCCCAGGAGAAAATTCTGAAACAATGCCATCTTTTCCAGCTAAATCTACCATCTTTAAACTTTCTATCACAGCTGGACGAGCCTGAACCCAAACATAAAATTAATAAATGAAGATCAGTCAGACAAAAATCATTCTCCAACAGGAAAGAAAAAATATACAAGAACTAATGCAGCACAGCTGCTAAGCACAGAAAGATGCATAACTGAAATGACCAAGGGTAAGAAGAATAGAAAATGTATTTAACAATATATGGAATGATATTGAAACACACTTATATCATAACTTCGTGATAGTATGAAATAGAATTTACTTACTTTTCCAGTGGCTATCACTACTTTCACACCCCTTGACATGGCCTCTTTCAAAGCCCTGGCATTTGCTGGCGTAACTTGACTTTTGCTGTTTAGCAATGTACCTTGCATATAAAAAAGAAATCTGTTATAAGCTAAGAACAGAGTGCAAAAAATTTAAAGGGTATCATAAGCGTGATCTCACCATCCATATCACAGAAGATGTAGTTGAACTTTGGTTTATAAAATCGAAGACTGCATTCTTTCTTCCTGTCTTTTGAAAATCCAACTGTAAGATTATTCTCAAAAAAACGCTGAAACAACATGATTGATAAACAGAAATTACCATCTGTATTTTCCTTATGAGAGTATGCACTATTTTCAGCATCATATGCACTCTGAATTAATCCTTTCCCCTTCCATCCAAGACTCTTCAAAAGAAGTTCCTCTTCCTTCTCCATTTCTGCTTCAGCCTCTTCACTAAGCTCATGATCAAATCCCAAAAGATGTAACAATCCATGAACCTGCAGGGACATTAGGTAGCTATGGTTCTCAAGTAGCACACTGTACGTATACCTACATATAAATGGGCTACTGTATGGACGAAGACAATCAGTTCCAAATATGGCTTTCATCACAAAGGAACTATTGGAATCAGAAAACAGCACAGCTCACATCTATATGTCCTCTTACTTTTTCATGGTTTTGTCACTGCGGTCTGCACACCTTCTGGAAAATTAAGATCCAGCTACAGCTATCAGAGTTAACAAGTCCTTTATTTGGAACCTAATTTGAGGAATTGGTTTAATAAAATTCTTCCTTCATTGGGAACCTAGCCACGTTATGCCTATTGTAGACTTTGTAGAGGGAGAGGACTCGTTGCATATTCAAGGATGTGGGAGTCTTGGTTATCCAGTTGTAATCTTCTTTTATGATGTCATTGTATGAATGGTGGTCCAAATGAGTTACATTCTATTGCAGATTTAATTGATTCATTCTCATTTAGATTGCAAATCTCATGCTTTAGGAATAGCTTATGTACACGTCTTGTCTACATAATGTTGTTCCGCTTCTTTAATAAAATTTATTTCTCATAATATATATATATTACCAGCAATTTGATTCTTATAAATTTCTTTCTTTCCAAATTGGTATATGAATTTTTAAGAGATCTGCAAAAACTCTTAGTATTAGCATAAGAGAACAGTGATACAACTTGAAGATAGTCATAACAGAACATAGATCATGCTAGTAAAACACATAACTTGAGAAAAGAAAAAATAGTACTAAAAATATCCCTAGACGAACCATGAGGATGCGTATCTCATCAAGAAGAGTGTGCCCTCTTTCCTCTGCTTGTCTTGCAGCTGTCTCAACAGAAATTACGATGTCACCTAACATAAGCTGAAAAGATGGGAAAATGTCAAGCATTTTATCACTAAAGACAAATCCTTTTATTAATGGCTTTGTGTTCTTACAATTGGAAGCTTAAGTTCAGGGACATGTTCTGACATGGAGAGAACATCAGTGGCATGATCCTCATCCCTCCATTCTTTATTAAGTTTGCGAATAAACTCATCATTGCAAAGAAGCACAGACAGCTCAACACTTTCAAATCCACCAACATCATTTATAGCAGTATCCCTTGTTTTGTATGCTGAATCTTTTAAGCCATCAAATGCTAGCTTCATAGCCATTGGAACATTTAAACGAAGCATCTCTGCAATACTCTGCAGAATGTACAAAAGGCAAACAGACGAGTCAAATCATCAATCAAAAGGAAAACACCTGAAATATTGCATAAGTAATGTCATATGCATCATGTATTCATGTTCCCTCTATAGTCTACTCTATGAGGAAGAACTTCCCATAGACATCCACAGGAATTAGCTTATCGACCATCCAAACAGTACTCAACATCCCCATGTAATTTCTACATGCTCCTATAGCAATAACCTATTCTGGTTCATTTTTTTTGGTCATAAAATCTCACTGCAGAAGAAGCCATTTTCAAAAAACAAAAACTCCAAAATTTACGCATAATTACACGCCATTTATTTAATTGAACAACAACATAGCTCTATTTAAACGAACCTAAAATTCTTTGAAATTAGAACACTCTTTCAGCTATAAATTATGCAAATACAAAATGAAAGTGAGAGTACCAAAACTTCAGGATCGTCAGGCAAATCTTCTTCGATACAAATGCTGACATTGAGCTCCAACTCCTTCTCTTTGCTCTTCGCCGCACGCCTCCTCACTTTCCGGTACGCTCTCTGCGAAGCCCAAACCCTTCCTCGTAGTGGACTCAAGCCCTGACCGTCCGATATCGACGGTTTCAGGGACTGAGAGACGAAGCCGAAACGGTTCGCATTGGCGACGAAACCTAAACGCGCGGAGGGAAGGCGGACGAAAGCGACGGCGTTCAGTGTGTGGCTCAGAGGGACAGCGGCGGCGCGTGGGATGACACGCGCCATTGTAGTGGGGAATGTGGATGTGCGGAGGAGAGGTGAGAGGCGTGGGAGCATGGATATATCATATATAGGTTATAGAGGCGTGAAAGGTTTTGCTTTGGTTTTGTGAGTTAGGCAGTGAGAGACAGTGACATGAACGAAACCGATAACGAATGTCTTACGCCCTTTCACTCCCCAAGTAAAGTACTAGTTTAGAGAGAAACAACTACAAGTGCCACAAACAAAACCAAATGAAATGAGCTCCCTCCAAAGGTTTTGGGTGTTGGATTTTGTTTTCGTCCCCGAAAGGCCAAAACTACAGTGTGGCCACAACAAGAAGCCTACAGTGCTAGCGATGGGAATTATGCGGTTTTTTTTTTTTTTCTTTCAAATATTCTGTTTTTGCAAAAGAATGGTAAACTACGTCATCGTCCCTATCTTATTCACTATTCAACTATATTTGAATTTGATCTCTAACCTTTTAATTGTATCAATTTAGTTCCTAACCTTTTAGTATCCTGTCAATTTAGCCCTTACTATTATCTTTTGGATGAAAATTTATGACGTGTCTAATGGTTGAAACAAAAAATTAGCTTACGTTGATGAGACAATAAACTTAAATTTTATTTTGGTCGTTTGTCATATTAGCAATTTTTATCTAAGGTATAATATCAGGGACTAAATTGACTCGTCATTGAAAGGTTAGGGATCAAATTGACACAATTGAAAGGTTAGGGACTAAATTGAAATATGGTGTAAAGATTAGGGACCAAATATGTAGTTTACCCTAAAAGAATTTGAGAAGCTTTCCCTAGAGTTATTTATTTATGGGTTATGCTAATGAATACTTTTAGGTATTGGCTAACAATTTAGTTAAAGAAACATTTTATGGGAAAAGAAAAAAAAATCAATTAATATTTTGACAGTTTTTTTATTTTTCATAAAAGTGATGTCAAAATTTTCTTAAAATGAATTGTTAACCAATGTCCTAAGGGCACTCGTTAGCATTTCTCTTTATGTATATATAATATTTTTTTGAAACTCAAGTTCTAAGTGAAATTCGGGTCCATTTGGTAATGTTGCTCTAATAACATTGTTTGTATTTTTTGAAAATACGTGTAAGTGAAAAAATATGTGAAAATATGTGTAATATTGTTTAAACACTAAAAACTGTTGTTTTTAGTGTACGCACTAGACTGTTTTGGCTCTTTCTATTTTGTACCAGGAAATCTTCCAGCCAGTTTGGCTGCTGTTTGTGAGGAAGATGCCTTAGTTTGTTTGTCTGTCTTTTTGAGTTAATACATTGAAGTTTACCAAAAAAAAAAAAACTATTGTTTAAACAACAGTAACAAATGGGCGAGTTTACTGAGCAGGAGGAGTTGTAAGCATTATGACCAAAGAAAAAAAAAATTATTCCAAGATATGTCAAACTTTGAGCTTAGAACTTGAGATTGGACTACTAGTAGAATTTCATAAAAAGGTGCTAAGTTTTTTTTTTTTTTTTTTTTTAGAAAGAACACTGTAATTTTTAATTAATGAAAGTCAAATCGGCTTGAATTATAGCAAAGAGATGTGGAGGAACATCCTTCATCCACACTGAAAACTCGCTAACATGTCTTGCAATGTTGTGGGCTGCCTTATTACCTTCCCTCTTAACATGCCTATACTCTATTACATTGAACTGGTGTCCGTACATCTTTGCTTCTTCTATGAGATGTCCTGTGTTTGCTAATGAAACATCCTCACATTTCAGAGAGTTAATAGTGTGCTTTGAATCACCTTCGAGAACAATGGCTGATAAGCTCTTAAGTGAACTTAAGGGCTTTCTTGGCTGCAAAAACTTCCACTGCATCAACCGAAAAAGGTAGTGGAAAATTATCTGCCATGGATGCTATAACCCTGCGTTACTTATCCTTTATAATTACCCCAACACCTGCCTTCTGATCCTCTCTAAAGATAGCCTTGTCAAAGTTTACCTTGAGCATGTGATTATTTGGAGGAGTCCACCTTGTGTGATGAGGAACATGACTGCCTCGGTTTGGAGGTTTTGGAGGGATTGATCGAACATAAGAGGCCTGAGCAGACCGTGCATCATGAATAACCCGTTGAATTGGAAATGGCTTATCACTAGTCTGAAGTGCATTCCTGCGATGCCATATCGTCCACACTATGTTGGAAAAGTAATTCAATTCCACCCCAGCTTCTATCAAATGCTTTACTAGGTCCCTGAAGCTTGTGAATGGTTGGGAAGCTCTGAAGTTCCAGCATGGGTCGTGGGTCCACACCGGTGCGAGGAGCGGACAAGACCAAAGTGCATGAACCATGTCTTCAGATGAGCTTTTGCAGTAATCACAGACATCATCAAAAATTACCATGCGCCGCTTAAGGTTAACTTTTGATGGAACTAAGTCTTTAATGGCTCGCCAAAGTAAATTCTCAACTTTAGGCTGCACCTGTAACCCCGAAACCTTCTTCCTTAAATTTGTCTCAACAGTTGATAGTCATTTTCCTCAAAGTTTTGTGATCTGCATAGGAACCGGTATCCCAACTTGACAGTGTAAACACCCGTTGGAGAGTAAGGCCACACTAACTTATCTTCCATAGGAATAGAGCTCAAGGGAATGGACTTAATCAACTCAACATCACTGGGGGGGGGGGGGGGGGGGGGGGGGAAGAAATGGACTGTATAATGGCTGAGTGCCACTCTTTAGTGACTGGGTCAATGAGGGACACTACCTTGGCTTCCTCAAAAGCTTGTGCCACAGGTAAAGAGATAAAAGGCAAAAACTCCAAGGGCAGCCACGGGTTTATCCAAATCTGGATTGAATTTCCATCCCCCACTCTCTATCTCATACCCTTTTTAAGCACTTCCCTCCCTTTTAAAATGCTCCGCCATGCATAGGAAGCTGTTGGTGAGTCTGCTGCCTCCATGAAATAATAGTAAGGGAAAATTTTGGACTTGAACACTCTATGGAACAATGAGTATTTGTTTTGGAACAATTTCCATGCTTGCTATGCTAGTAGAGCGTCATTGAATAGAGCCAAGTTTTTGAACCCCATCCCTCCTTCATTCTTTGGTTTGCATAATTCCTCCTATCTAACCCAATGAATTTTCCTACGATCCCCTCGTTGTCCCCACCAAAATTTGCAGATTAGACCCTTAATCTCATTACACAATTCGATGGGGAGTTTGAAATAATTCATTGTATAGGTAGGTGTAGGGACTAGATCTGAGCACTTCTACTGTTGGATGAATGGACTCAGACCCAACTAGCCCAATACAATGAATTTGTAGAGAATGAGTTTAAGAACTAGGCCTTAGTGAGGATTGCAATAACTAAATGTGGTAGTGAGTGGATGGAATGACCGGAACATAGGCTAAAGTATGAAATTCGGCTCCTCGGCACTCTCTTGAGGAGCGTGTAACTCTTATTATTTCTTCAGTGCTTGACTACAAAGGTTGAGAGAGTTCTACAAATTGCTATTGTATTTTCTACTTCTTGCTGTCCCCCTTTCCAGAAAGATTTCTTACATTATATACCCCATTTCGGTTGATCTTAGCCCTACATTTGTTGACTAAGCAGGTCACTACTTGAGTGTCTGTCCCATCAGTCGCCTTCCCATTCTTTCTGTGGGTTGCAGCAACCAAGGCTGCACTGTTCAGGGGTCATTTCCTCATTAATGCGGCCAGAACGTTAGTTGAGGGCATTTAATGTGGATGTGACAGTTTATCCTGGAATTGCTCCTTCACCATGCTTCTATGGCTGACACATTGTGTTTGTTCTTTCTCTTGGGATGCTCTGGGAGGTTACCTTTGATAGCCTGTTGCTTTCTCCTTCCATGGTCTTGGTTGGCCGAGGACAGGATTGTCCTCGACAATGTTCCTAGGCAATTTGGACTTTCTCACTTCGTCCTTAGACATTTCTTCCTCCTCAGCATGGGCCTTGGGCTTGGTATAAAGTGGGCCAGGGTTGCCAAATTCTTTGACCTCACAATAGCCCTTCGAAATCCTGCAATCCGGATCCTCGGATGGAGAGAAGGATTTTGATATCCTCGGGCCGTCGTAATGGCTTATCACGTCTTGTCCTCCGTCAGTGCCTGAGTCTTTTCACCTGCCCAAGGCACGTTCCTGGCGCTTCGGTATACGGAGCGTGCCCTCATTAAATTCTGGCAGCTCTGTGCTCTTCACGTTCAACGGTGTGATGATAGTACAACGGTGGGGATTTCTTCAGCTTTATGAGTAGGAAAACCCGCACGGTTATCTTTAATTGGGGGTATAAATACCCATTCGAATTGATGTGCCCCTTTACTTTCACAATCAAGAGTTTTTGCACGTATATCCTGAGTCAAGCCAAATCTCCAACACACTCACGCTTCCCCTCAGCATAAAAAGCCTGTCCGAGGAGCTTTTCCTCATTTCCGTAAGTCTTCTTCTCTCTTTAGCTCAAGTTTTCTCTCTGATTCCTCTATTTCTTACGTCCTTTCTTGAGTCTTTTAGCCGTTGCTAGGGATGGGTAGGTTTAAGAGGTTGGTTGAGTCTGAGGAGGCGATGGAGAAATTCATCGCTGATTATAAGATACCCAGTAATGTGGGTTTGAGATACTGTGAGTAAGGGGAGTGGCATATTAGGAGGAAAGAGGGTGAAGTGGTGATTCCCATAATCGCTTTCCTAGAAGGTGGTATGAGAATCCTTATGGGGCCGGTGACAAGGGGCTACCTTAGGCATTTTAGATTGGCTCCCACCCAGTGCGCCACCAACGTGTTCAGGATTCTGAATTGTGTGGACGCCTTAAATAAGAAGATGGGGTTGAGGTTAACACATCACGATGTAAATTGGTGCTATAACCTCCAATACCTAAAGGGTAAATCCTACTATATTAAGACGAGGGATGATAAGGTTAGGCTCATTCAGTGTCTCCCCGAGTCTAGCAAGGGGTTGAATAAGGATTTTCTCATTGTGTCCGGGGAGTGGCACAACGGCCTTCACTGTCCAACAGAAGAGGGGACGCCAGGTAGGGTATTTAGAGTAGGAGAGGATTTGGTCCTTTGTGTTATCGCAGTTTGCATCGTTTGGTTGTTAATAAGAATATGCTTTCTTTTTTGCAGATCCACACGCCTTTGAACGGCACTTTCATTTGGTCAACAAGGAAGACTTGGAAACCGTACTTAGGACGGAGGTCTTTGTGAACGAAGTTGACAACCAAGTTAGAGCTGCTCACAAGATTCTCAAGTATAAACCGATCTAGAAGTCGTTCCCGGCTCCTAAATACGTGATTAGAGCCAAGGATCTTAGGCTTCATAGGATCACCGTAGCAAAACAATGATTCCTGTTTCCTGAAGGGTCTCCCGTTCCAGTAGGTATTCTGTTGGCGAGCCCTTCTTCCTCCCGTCAAGCTGTAAAGGCCGAGGAAGAAAGTCCAGAGAGGGAAGAAGAAGTCACTGATTTGGGTCCGTCTGAGGACGAATTTGGCGCATTTGACCAAGTCAATCTGTCCTAGGATCCTTCTGGTGACTTGGGTGACCACAACTCGACTGAAGCGGACCTCCTATCAGCAGGGACTGGTTCTCAGGCCGAGATGGGTTTCAAGAGACAATTTCAAACCAGTCTACTCGACCTGATTGAAGGCAAGTCGGGGAAGGACGTGCCGGGGAAGTCACAATCCAAGCTTCCTCCTCCCTCACCCAAGCGTCAGCCTGTCCAGAATAGGTCATCTTCCACCCAGTCCAGGCTTCCACTTCCTCCACCTCAGCCAAGTCTGCCCCAAGGGTCCGAGCCTACTGATCCCAAAAATAAGAAGGACAAAGGCAAACGGCCCATGGGAGCAGACAGATCTCGATCCTCCTAGGAGGAGGATGAAGCTCGGCGGCCCTCTAAGTAACAAAAAACTAGGCACTAGGGCCCAAGAAAGGAAGTGGCCCTACAAGCCAAGCCCTAGGCCTGGCTCCCTACCCCAATGCTCCATGGGGAGCCTTTGATGGACAACGCTTCCCTTAGGGACTTCAGAGGGGGTGAAGGCATATTTGTTGCCGATGTGTTGGAGAGATCTCTGCTACTCCCCGCTGACATGGCCGAATTGGAGAACCTGAGGAGGCAGGAGGTCGTCCTCAGCCTGAAGAGGTACTTGAGCATGGTAAGACATCCAACATTTGAGATTTCGTTGAATTTTGCTCTTTAGTTCTCAACTTACAGTGCGCTTGTTTCGATTGGCAGGTTGTCCAAGCCACCTACAGGTTGGAGGAGGAGGCCAACAACTAGAGCAGGGCCTTTGACCTAGAGCGCGACAGGCGTCTGGATGCTGCTCGGACCCTTAAAATCTCCAAGACCGATCTCTCAAAAGTAAGGGAGGAGTTGAAGGAGATGACAAGAGCCCGAGACAACGCTGAGTTAGGCCTTGCTAATGCTCAAAAGCAGGCCCAAGATCAGACGAGGCACCTGTTCGATGTAGAGGATCAGCTGAAGATCACTAAGGAGCAGATCGTTGAGCTGAAGAAGAAGATGACCGAGGTGGAGGGGGCCAAGAATGTTGCAGAATGGGCCAGGGGTGAGGCTTTGAGGGCCAAGGAGGAGGCAGAGTTTGCCAAGACTGAGGCTGAAAGCTCTAAAGAGCAGGCCTAGGAAGAGGCCTTTGCCTCAAGAGTGGCTGAGACCGAGGCTGCTCTTAAGGCGCAAGTACCTGGGGTGTGTAGATGCTATTACTTCCAGACTTGGAATGAAGCCCTTAAGCAAGCTGGAGTTGAGGCTTTATCTGACTTATGGAAAGCGGAGCGTGTATACTACCCTCCTGCCATCCGTGAGGCTGCTCCTCCTAGCTCCGAGGCTGAGGTGGCTCTTGAGAAAGTTGGTACTGCTCCTAATAAAGCTACTTTGGCCATTGCCACTTCTGATGAGCCTGCCAAGGAAGCTGAGCCTACTGGGGTGACTGAAACAGACAAGGGTCCAGATAAGTAGGCACCCTAGGGTGTTACAAAGTCCTCCGCTGGTTCCCAAGCCCCTGATGCTGAGGAGGCGTCTCTCCTAGCTGATCCTCGGCAGGTTACTCCCCCGACTGAGGGCCCCAAGGATCTTGAGACCCTTTCTACTCAGCTCCTTAAGGAAAGGATCAAAATAAAGCTGAAGAAATAGGCTTCGTTGGTTAGCTCCAGTTGTATTTTTGCCTTATGTTTTCTTCCCCTTTTTTTTTTTGAACATTGTAATGTGACTTTCAGATGGAATATACGAGATTTCTTTTTTACATTATGTGTTTATTGTTATTATGATGGGTTTTGCTACTTGTATAACCTGCGCTTTGATTATTAGCTAAACAATCTCAATAGTGTGACTTGCTTTCCATTTTGAAATAGCAGCCAAAAAAGGTAAAGTCCATAATGATAATTTCCACTTATACTCTAATTAATAATTGAGCCATCTTAATACTATGGCTTGCTTTTGCTGAATAGACTATAAAAGGCAATAACCTTGTAATATGAATCCTATACCTCATGAATTTGGTTGTCATAACTTAAAACTGCTTCAAGTGATGCTCATGGGCTTGTGTTGGTTTACATCCTTATCGAATGAGGACAGGGGAGGTGGTCCGAGGAGCCAGACTCCCCCTTCCGTTTTTTTTTTTTTTTTGTTGAAATGTAGTTAGTTTCCCCACAGGCTTGAATCCGAGGACCACGCAAGGCCTTGGTTCTGTCTAGTATTTAGGTTTTCTCTTGAAGTAACTAGTTTCCCTATAGGTTTGAGTCCGTGGATCATGCAAGACATTGGTTCTGTCTAGTACCTAGATTTTCTTGAAGTAACTAGTTTCCCCATAGGCTTGAGTCCGTGGACCATGCAAGATCTTGGTTCTGTCTAACATTTAGATTTTCTTGAAGTAACTAGTTTCCCCATAGGCTTGAGTCTGAGAACCATGCAAGGCTTTGGTTCTGTCTAGTACTTAGACGATTGCCAAAATACAAGACCTATAATCATAATAGACTTTAAAATTCAAATTAAAGAAAGTGTTTTATTAATAATAATACCTCCTCAGATTATTTACATTCTATGGACGAGGTACAGCTCTTTCATCCAAGTCTTCTAAGTAGTATGCATCTATCCCTACGATTGAAGTAATTCGGTATGGCCCCTCCCAGTTGAGTCCCAGCTTTCCATAGGATGGGTTCTTGGCAGTGCTCACAACTTTCCTCAACACTAAATCCCTTGGTTCTAGCGGTCTTAGCTTCACATTTGCATCATATCCCTGCTTAAGCTTCTGGTGATAGTAGGCTAACTGGATCATTGCATTTTCTCTTCGTTCATCAATTAGATCTAGATTCTTTCTTAGCAGTTTATCATTACTGCTTGGAGTGAAGGAGCTCGTCCTTAGTGTTGGGACGCTTGCCTCTAGAGGGACAACAACCTCAGTCCCATAAGTCATGGCAAAAGGTTTCTCCCCCGTTGACCACCGTGGTGTAATCCTTTAAGTCCATAGGATGTGTGGCAGCTCTTCTACCCATCTTCCCTTGGCGTCATCCAGTCTCTTCTTAAGCCTATTGACTATGACCTTGTTGATAGCCTTGGCTTGTCCATTTCCCTGAGGATAAGCTGGGGTTGAGTACCTGTTTGTGATCCCAAGCTCACAACAGTATCTTCTAAAGGCTTTGTTGTCAAATTAGAGCCCATTATCTGAAATGAGGGTATAAGGGACCCCGAATCACGTGACAATGTTTCTCCAGATGAATTTTTTAGCATCCACATCTCTGATGTTGGCCAATGGCTCAGCTTCGACCCATTTGGTGAAATAATTTGTGCCGACCAGCAGATATCTTTTATTTCCCTGCGCCTTGGGGAAAAGGCCTACAATATCCAGGCCCCACTGGGTAAACGGCCATGGACTGGACAAAGGGTTAAGGACCCCTCTTGACTGATGAATATTTGGGGCAAACCTTTGGCACTGGTTACACTTCTTAACATACTCCAGGGCCTCCTTTTGCATCTCCGGCCACCAGTATCCCTAGGTGATGGCCCGGTGCGATAGGGATCTTCCTCCTGTATGACTCCCACAAATCTCTTCGTGGAGCTTTTTGAGCAATAATTCTGATGCCTCAGGATGAATACACAGTAAGTATGGTCTAGAGTAGGAGCGCCTATACAATTTGTAGTCCTCAGACAACTAGAACCGAGGAGCGTTTCTTCGTACTTTCTCAGCCTCTGACTTCTCCTCGGGCAAGACATCATTCTTGAGGAATCTCACTATAGGGTCCATCCAGCTAGGACCCACCCCAACTTGATGGATATGAACCGTGTCCTTTGCCACTTCATCTGCTATTTCCAGATGCTCGACAAGAATGATCCGAGGCAGATCTCCTGCCAAGGAGGTAGCAAGTATGGCCAATGAATCTGCATGGGTGTTTCCACTTCTGGGGACATGTGACAGGCTGAAAAAGTCGAAGTCTGACTGCAAGCGCTTGACCTAGCTCACCACTAATCTTGAATCCGAAAACATTTTCGCTACTTTTCCTCCCATTTTCTGCACCATGACCATCCTTTGTAACAAGGCCTCATACTCGGCCTCGTTATTTGTGGTCGAGAATCCAAGTCTCAGGGATTTCTCTATGACAAACTTCTCAGGGGATATTAGGACTAGCCCTACTCCAGATCCCCTCTGATTTGCCGCGCCATCAATTTACACTTTCCAACATGGGGGCCCTAGGATAGAGATTGCCCTAACTGACTTTCCATCCATGTTTTGCTTCTCTGTTACTATTTCTACTGGGGGTTCAGCAAATTCGGCCACCAAGTCAGCCAGGACCTAGCCTTTTATAGAGGTCCAGGCCATGTACTTGATGTCGAAGGCCCCTAGAATCGTATTCCATTTGGTGATCCTTCCAGTGTAATCAGCAGTCCAAAGTACAGACCTTAGGGGAAGTTGGGTTAAAACAACAACTGTGTGGGCCTGGAAATAATGGGGAAGCTTTCGTGTAGCGTGGACCACGGCTAGTATGGCTTTCTCTAAGGGTAAGTACTTGACCTCAGCTTCGTGCAGTGACTTGCTCACATAAAAGACTAGCTTTTGGATTCCGTCGTCATCCCGTATTAGCACCAAGCTCACAGCATGAGGGGCCACGGCGATATACGCATATAGAACCTCATCGGCCTCAGGATTGGACATGATAGGTGGCCGGGATAGGTACTCCTTGAGTTGCTGGAAGGCCACAATACAGTCCTCGGACCACTCAAATCCCTTCCACTTATTAATCAAGAGATATAATGGTCTGCATCTATCTGCCGACTTGGAAATGAACCGATTTAAAGCCGCGATCATTCCGGTGAGCTTTTGGACCTCCTTGGGGTAATAATGTAGCCTAAAAACTTACTAGACCCCACGCTAAATGAGCATTTGGAAGCGTTTAGGCGCAACTTGTGCTTTCTCAAGACATCAAAGGTGCAGCCGAGGTCTTTCAAATGCTCGGACACCACTTTACTCTTCACCACCATATCATCTACATAGATTTCAATGCTATTGCCCAACTGCGGCTCAAATATTCTCATCATCATCCTTTGATAAGTGGACCTTGCGTTCTTTAAATCGAACGGCATTACTTTGTAGTGGTAGTTCCCAATGGGTGTCACAAAAGCTGTCTTCTCCTGATCCTCCAAGACCAGTGGTATTTGATGATAGCCTTGAAAGGCATCTAAGAAACTCATCCGAGGATGGCCTACAGTTGCGTCCACCAGCTGATCTATCTGAGGCATGGGGAACGGGTCTTTTGGGCATGCCCTATTTAGGTCCGTGAAGTCTACACAAACTTGCCATTTTTCACTTTTCTTCTTGACCACCACAGTATTAGCCAACCATTCGAGGTAAAAAACCTCTTTGATAGCCCTTGCCTGCTTAAGCTTCTTCACTTCTTCCCTGATCGCATCAGCATGCTCCCTTGAGGGGCGTCGGAGTGGCTGTTTCTTAGGAATTATGGACGAATTGACATTGAGATGGTGACAGATGAAGGAGGGATCAATCCCTGGGGCATCATAGGCATCACATGCAAACACGTCAATATTTCTTTTGAGGAACTCAATTAACTCCTCATTCTCCTGGGGAGGCAGCTGAGCCCCGACCTGAAAGAACTTCTTTGGGTCATCACCAATGGCCACTTTCTCTAGATCTTCACATTTCGCTTCTTCAGCAGTTGCTTCAGTAGGTGCCACCGGGGCATTTGATTACTATAAGCTCTTTTCAGCAGAGGCCGAAGGCTCTACATCGAGCCGATGTGAAATGACTGCCACCATACACTACCTTGCTGTGGACTAGCAACCACGGATCTTGAGAACCTAGTCCCCTGACGGGAATTTCACCTTTTGGTACAAGGAGGAGGCAACAGACCCCAAGGTATGGAGTCAGGGCCTGCCGACGATGGCTGTGTACGGAGAGTAGTTGTCCACTACGATGAAGTTCACCTCCATTATCTCTGGGCCGGTCTGGACAGGTAGCCTAATCATGCCCTTTGGGATAACAAGCTTCTCGTCGAAACTCATCAAGGGCGAGCTATAGGGCATCAAATCCTCCGATTTCAACTCCAGCCCCTTGTAGAGGTTAGGGTACATAATCTCAGTCCCACTGCCATCATCCACCATCACTCTTTTCACATCATAGTCCCCGATTCTAAGAGTGATCACCAGAGCATCATCATGGGTCTGGCCTTGATGACCACTGGACTGATGCAGAAGGTGCTTCAGCTTTCCTTCTCGGACTAACTGGTCCAGATAGTTCCAGAGATTCCTGCAGTCCTCTGTGGTATGTCTGTGGTCCTGGTGGTATTGGCAATAAAGGTTCTGATTGCGCCTCGTGGACTCTCCCACCATCTTATTCGACCACCTGAAGTATGGCTCATTCTTGATTTTCTCCAACACCCTGTGTACTGGTTCTCGAAATACAGCATTGACAGTTTGTGTGTTGGTTGCTCCGAATTGCCCCATGAAATCTCTCCTTGGGCGGCTGCTGTTACATCGGTCCGACCTGAAATCCCTCATCTCCTGAGGGATAACCTTCTCCTTTCCTTTACCCTGCAGCTAGTCTTCCACTACTCGTTTGTACTTATCGATCCGGTCTATTAGCTGGCACACACTGATGGCAGGCTTGCCAGTTAGGGACTTCCTTAAGCCTTGCCCAACTGGGAGACCATTTTTGAAGGTGCTGATGGAGACATCATCAAAATTGCCATCCAGTTCATTGTACATCTCCCAATATCGGTCTGAGTAGGCCTTTAGAGTTTCTCCATCATGCATGGACAAAGACAACAGCGCACTCAAGGGCTGAGGAGCTCTGCTGTTTGTAACGAAGCGGGAGCCAAAGGCCTGGGTCAGCCGTCTATATGAATCTATGAAATTCATCTTCAAGCCGTTGAACCACCTCATCGCCACTGGACCCAAGCTAGAGGGGAAAACTTTGCACATCAGCGCCTCGCTCTTGGAATGGACAGCCATCCTTTGGTTGAACTGGCTCACATGCTCCACAGGGTCTGTTTTGCCATTATAGATGGTGAAGGTTGGCTGCTAGAATCGCCAAGGGAGTATAGCTTCTTCTATGTGATGTGTGAAAGGCGACTTGGAGAGTTTATCCAGTGCCTTGCTCATGGCATCGCTCTCTAAGCCCCTAGGAGATGGGCTTTCACGCTTACGCCTTTGGTAGTGCTCTTCTTCGTGAGAGAAATTTTCGCTTGGGGGAGTCCTTGATCTTGGCCTATAGTCATCATCGCTTTCATCATCGGAAGGCATGTTAGGACTGAAACGAGACTACCTTCGCTGGGCATGGTGCAGCTTTCTCTTTAAGTCGTCTATCTCCCGCTGCATGGCCAGCTTATCATTCTGTCTCTGGGATACATGACTCTTAACCTCTTCTGATTGCATGGCCTGGTTGTCATTTTGTCTCCGAAGCACGTGACTGCCCCCACGAGAGTGGCTTCCGCTGGTTTGAGTGATGTGTACACTTCCCTCTCGAAACCTTCCATTCTCTTCATTTCGATCACGCTTAGGGTCAGCGAAGTTACCCTGATGCTGGGATCTAGCCAGTTCAGGCTTATGGGAGCTCGCTTGATGAGGGCCTGATCCTACCATGCTGGATTGTTGCCCCTACTAACACACAAGTTCTCCCCACAGACGGCGCCAATTATAGGGACTGGATCTGAGCACTTTTACTGTTGGATGAGTGGACTCAGACCCAACTAGCCCAATACAATGAATTTGTAGAGAATGAGTTTAAGAACTAGGCTTTAATAAGGATTGCAACAACTAAACGTGGTAGTGAGTGGATAGAATGACCGGAACATAGCCTAAAGTATGAAATTTGGCTCCTTGGTACTCTCTTGAGGAGCGTGTAACTCTTATTATTTCTTCAGTGCTTGACTACAAAGGTTGAGAGAGTTCTACAAATTGCTATTGTATTTTCTACTTCTTGCTGTCCCCATTTCCAAAAGGATTTCTTACATTATATACCCCCTTTCGGTTGATTTTAGCCCTACATTTGTTGACTAAGCAGGTCACTACTTGAATGCTTGTCCCATCAGCCGCCTTCCCATTCTTTCTGTAGGTTGCAGCAACCAAGGCTGCACTGTTCAGGAGTCATTTCCTCATTAATGCGGCCAGAACATTAGTTAGGGGTATTTAATGCGGAGGTGACAGTTTATCTTGGAATTGCTCCTCCATTATGCTTCCATAACTGACACATTGTGCTTGTTCTTTCTCTTGGGATGCTCTGGGAGGTTACCTTTGATGGCCTGTTGCTTCCTCCTCCAATGGTCTTGGTTGGCCAAGGACAGGATTGTCTTCGGCAATGTTCCTGGGCAATTTGGACTTTCTCACTTCGTCCTCGGACGTTTCTTCCTCCTCGGCATGGGCCTTGGGCTTGGTATAAAGTGGGCCGGGGTTGCCAAATTCTTTGACCCCACAATAGGTATAGCTTGGACCATCGCTTTGATGAGCACTTCTTTACCCGCTTGAGATAGCAAATTTTCTTCCCACCCTTGAAGCTTTCTCCACACCCGTTTCTTGATATAATTGAAGCTAGCTTTCTTGTTTTTTCCCACTAGAGAGGGTAATCCCAAGTATGCCTTATAATTTCGGATCTCCACCACTCCCAAGGCATCTTTGATCAACAATTTTCTTCTTCACTAGTAGACTTGCTAAAGAAGATGGTTGTTTTGGCCTTGTCGATTTTTTGACCTGAGCTCCTCTCATAAATATGGAGAATCTCCAAATTTTTTTGGCATTCATCCACATTAGAGCTGCAAAACAATAAGCTATCGTCTGCAAATAAAATGTGAGTTAGTGGTGGACTTCTTTTGCTAAGTGAGAAGCCATGAATATCTCCTCTCAAGGCTGATTGGGTGATTAGCCCATGGAGCCCTTTGGTGCATAAAAGGAATAAGAATGGTGATAAGGGATCTCCTTGCCTTATCCCCCTTGTTGGTCTAATGAACCAATTTGACGCAAAGGTGCTAAGTTTAGGCAGAGGTTTTTAGTAATTTTCTTTTGGCGAAAAACACATTTTAGTCCCTACATTTTTAGGCGATTCCCATTTTAGTCCCTACATTTTATTTTTACCGCTTTTAGTCCCTATCTTGAAAAACGCTTCCAGTTTTGGTCCCTGCTGTTGCATCAGAAACGGAAAAATCTGACGTGGCAAACGGCAGGAATAAATAATATTAAATTATTGTCTACGTGGCCTAAATTAATAATAAAAAATGCCACATCAGCATTTAAATTAAAAAAAATTAATTTATTAATTTTGACTAAATAAAAAAAATTAAAAACAGAATTAAAAACTAAAAATTACATAAATTTAGATCTAAGTGTGTCTTAAACAAGAACACAAACCCAAAAATTAAAATCCAAAAATTAAAAATCTCAAAATCACTATTTTATCAAACCCAGCAATATCATCAAATCCTAAAGCCTCATAGTATCAAATCAATCCAAAAATACAACACAACCAATCCAAACAAAAAAATCACAAACTCAGAACAAGAACGCCTTCTTTTTGTTTTTTTTTTTTTTTTTTTTTGTGTGTGGATAAGTAAATTGAATTTTGAATTGGAGCTGATGTGTTTGCTGTTTTGCACTGTTATTCGATGCGAAGAGCAATAGAACGATGCCGGAGAGAGAGAACACGAACGAAAACGACGTTGCTTCGACCAGCAAAACGGCGTCGTCTTCGTCGACTTCTACGACATCGTTTTCATCGACTTTCGTCGACCAGCGAAACGGCGAGCTCTTTGCGAAGATCGCACGGGGCCGGTTCAGCGAAGATCTCAGCTGCCGGTATTTCCAGCAGCTGATCTCCGCCGTCGGTTACTGCCACTCCAAAGGCGTGTTCCACCGCGATCTCAAGCCGGAAAATCTCCTCCTCGACGAAAATTGGGATTTGAAGGTCTTCGATTTCGGACTCTCAGCCGTAAAGGACCAGATCCGATCCAACAATTTGCTCCACACGCTTTGCGGTAAGCCTGCTTACATGGATCTGGAGATTTTGGCGAAGAATGCCACGGTGTTTGTTCTAAATTCGTGGGTTTCATGGGTAAATTTTTGTTGGGTTGTGGTTCTAATTCGGGTCAAGGTGGCGGTGGTTGGTGGTTCCAATCTGGGTTTGGTGCGTGGCTTGCTTCGTGGTTTGGTTCTTCATTTGTGGTTTGGTTTGTGATTTTATTGGTGGGTTTGGTCATTGTGATTGTCCCTGGGTTCGTGGCTTGCTTCAGATGTGGTGGTTGATGAGTTGTTCTGAATTTAGGATTTTTTTGTTTGGATTGGTTGTTTTGTATTTTTGGATTGATTTGATACTATGATGCTTTAGGATTTGATGATATTGTTGGGTTTGAGAAAAATGTGATTTTGAGATTTTTTAATTTTTGGATTTTAATTTTTGGGTTTGTGTTCTTAGATCTGGGTTTGTGTTCTTGATCAAGACACACTTAGATCTAAATTCATGTAATTTTTAGTTTTTAATTCTGTTTTTAATTTTTTTTATTTAGTTAAAATTAATAAATTTAAATTTTTAATTTAAATGCTGACGTGGCATTTTTTATTATTAATTTAGGCCACGTGGACAATAATTTAATATTATTTATTCTTGCCGTTTGTCACGTCAGTTTTTTTCGTTTATGATGCAACGGCAGAGACCAAAACTGGAAGCGTTTTTCAAGATAGGGACTAAAAGCGGTAAAAATAAAATGTAGGGACTAAAATGGGAATCGCTTGAAAATGTAAGGACTAAAATGTGCTTTTCGCCTTTTCTTTTTGGTTGCAAAAACAGTATATTTGGGGAAAAAAAATGAATTGTTCATTGAATTTCTTTCTCAAAATGTCTTTTTACAAACAAATACCAAGTTTTTATATTGTAGGGACTCAAATTGGATTGGACCCAGAGTAAGGATGGATTTATAGCCCAACAAGCCCAAATAATAAATTTTTAGAGCGTGGGTACAAGAACTAGTTCTACTTGATAGAAAAGGTCATGGTTACAGTGCAGTAATAGACACTTCAGGCTAACTGTATGATAAAAACTCTCATCGGCTAGGTTTTAGTGGGTATCTTTTTGAGTTCTATTGTTCTTCCTTCTTTTTTCCCCAAAAAAATCCATCCTCCCTAATGTCACCTGCTTCCATGTTATATACTGTGTTTTTTACCCCATTTCCACCGTACACGTGTAGTTTCTATCTTGGGAACTCCTTTCTGTCCCATCCAGCACCTCCCGGGACCTTTGTTCAGTAGCCATAAAGGTGCTTGGTTACTGTTTAGGTATCACCTCCACATTAATATGGTCAGAGAGTTAGCTGGAAAGTATTTAATGTGGAAGTAGTAGCCTCAGAAGATATTTGTTATCTTTCCCGGTTCCTCCTTTGGTCTATATTTACTTTCTAGTTCTAAGACAACTTTGCGGGGTACCCTAGATAGGGAGGTAGTTACATCCACCTCGGACCATGGTATCCGAGGTGATTCTTATTCTCGGACGTGTTTTGGGCTTTTATATATGATTTCCATCCCTCTTCCTCATCCTGATCCCACAATACATTTCTTTAACCATCCTCGGACAAGTGAATGTCCTCGGACTGGGCCATCGGGCTCCAAGCCCATTTCCTATAATTTCTATATCTTTTTATAGGCCCCACATATATAATTTTATTTTTTTTATAATTCGATAGTTAATATTATACTGATATACAAGACTTTTTGGTAAAATTTATTGAATTTACTAATTGTCTTTGGAAATTATAATATTTTCAAAATCATACTACATGTGAAGTTAGTATACTGTTATCTATATATATAATAATAGGTAAAGTAAAGATAAAATCCAATTAAATTTCAAATTGGAATTCAATTAGAGTCTAATTTTGCGCCATGTGTCTCATCTAATCTAAATTTTAGAATTTTGTGCTAAGTGAGTTAATTTAGTGTAAAAATTGAATTTCAATTAGAGTTTAATTTTGCGTCACGTGTCTCATCTAATCCAAAATTTTAAATTTTTGTACCAAATTAGTTAATTTAGTGTAAAAAAAGAGGAGTTCAATATAATAAACCATAAAAAACATAATCATCTAACTAAAAAAAATTCAAATTTATAAGTCATCTATATATATATATATATATATATATATATTTTAGGATAAACTACATATTTGGTCACTAACCTTTATACCATATTTTAATTTAGTCCATAACATTTTAATTGTGTCAATTTGGTCCCTAACCTTTCAATGTCGTGTCTAGTCCATTCCGTTATATCTTATATGAAAATTGCTAATAGGGCAAATGGCCAAAATAAAATTTAAGTTTATTGTCATATCAACATAAGCTAATTTTTTATTTTGACCATTAGACATGTCATCAATTTTCATCTAAAAGATAATAGTAGGGACTAAATTGACACGGTACTGAAAGGTTAGGGACCAAATTGACACAATTAAAAGGTTAAAGATCAAATTGAAATATAGTGTATAGGATAGGGACTAAATACATAGTTTACCCCATATATTAATAGGTAAAATTTAGGGAAAATTGAATTAGAATTTGAAATTATAATTCAATTTTGCGCAATGTGTCTAAATTTATGTGGGAATAATAGGTAAAGCTGAGAGAAACTCAAATTAAAATTCTAAATTAGAGTTCCAATTTTACGCCATGTGTCCTAAATTATTTATTCTTAAAGAGTTTTATTTCTTAATTTTAAAATCAAATGTGAGACCACATTATAAATATTCATTCAAGCAAGTTATTAAGTACAAAAACTAAAGAGTTTAGAATAAATGAATCGTAAAAAAAAAAAAAAAAGTGCTTAACAATTAAAAAAAAAAACATGGACAATTTACATTTTATACCTAATAATATCCTTACAAATTTTGTTTTAAAAGTTAATGAAATATAAAAATGACTATCAATAGTATTTAAATTATATATATAAGAATTATATTATGCACCTTATTGTATATCTTTAAGTGTATCTATACATATACATAGAGTTACAAGTTAGTTTTACTAATTGAGGAAACCAAAGTAATATTATTAGAAACCATTTAAATTCAGAGAAATTAGTTGAGAAACAACACCAAACTCTTCCTGATTTAATATCCCCTCCGATCTTACACACATCCCAAGACTAAGGGCAACCTCCTTCGGTTGATATTTTTAAGATCAACTTTGATGGAGCCATTTTTAAGAAAGAAGAATGAGCTAACATCAGGGTTATTATTAGAGACAAGAAAGGTTTGGTTATTACTTCAATGTCTCACAAAGTTAGTTTTCCACGTTCAGTTGTATAGTGGCGAGAGCTCTTTACTTCTCTTTGGAAAAAAGAATTATAAAGACAATTTTGGAGGGAGACTCAAAGTTCATTGTGAGTTCTCTAAAAGCAGAGAAGGTATCTCTCTCCTCGTTTGATTATTTGATATATAGGGTCTGTTTAGATACCGTTTATTTTACTGAAAACTGAAAACTTATTACTGAAAACACTGTAGCAAAATAATTTTTAAAACGCAAAACACTGTAGCAAACTTTATTGCTACATTTTTCAGTACTTGGTTAGCCCGTGAACAGTGCCATGAGACCCAGTAAAAAAATGCAAAACGCAAAATCATTACTTGACAAACGCACGCATAATGTTAAGTTTAGCTTCTCATATGTTTTTTTGCTACAGAAATATTGTTACTCATAACCTTACTAGAAACGCTAAATATGTTAGAAGTTTTTGTGTGAATAAGGGATATTCTTTTACAGCTCAATGCTGTAATCCAAGCCGACGTGACCTTTCTTTAATGAAATTTGCTGCCTTTTTCTAAAATTAAAAAGAAAAAAAAAGTACTGCTTCAAATCTGTTGGCGATGTGTTTTTTTTTTTGTTTGGATAACAAATCTGTTGGCGATGTTGATAAAACTTGAAGCGCAATGCAATTCCTTTGGCTCATAGGTTATATTTGCTTGGGTTTGGGCCAAAAAGGATCATTTGGATGGGCCAAGGCCACATAGGCTTGGGCCTTATGATGGCTGATATTATTTTGGGCTATTTGGGTATAAAATTGTATTATTTTTTCTAAAATTAGGGCCTGTTTGGTATGTGTATTTAAATAACAGTTTTTAGTTTTTTTGTAAATATATGTGGGTGAAAAAATATGTAAAAAAATGTGTAATATTGTTTAAAAACTGAAAACATGTGTTTAAAATGATGTACCAAACAGCCTCTAAAGTCATGTTTAACAAAAATCATGACTTATTGGTTTATTTTATTTAAGGAAATAAAATACATAAATATAACTTAAAAAAAGGGTTCATTAGGGTTTTATTAGTTGGAATTTCTAGTTATCTTAGTGTTTACGCATATATACTTTTGGCTATGTGTCACTATTGCAATGAATTTAGTGCACAAGAGGCATTAGATCTAAGTCAAGTCTGCATCTATATTTTGCATTTTCTTATTATATATAGTATTTTTCTCCGACCTTTCTTTCACCTACTCACCTTGGTATTGAACAATTTAACAAATTGACAAAAATTACAAAGAACTCAATATGTAAAGTGTTTTGTCTTCAATTAAAGGATTGAACATTTTTTTTTTTGGGAAAAAAATAAAGGACCGAGCATAATTATATATTTTAATATTTTTTATTTGAGCTTACTATTGATATCATATTTTCACTTATTAATAACCACTTACGTCATAATCTTTTTCTTTTTTCTCTCTTTTTTTTTTTTTTTTTTTTTTTTTTGTTGTTGGTAAAAGAACATGTAGCTCTTGCATTTTTCCCAAAAACAATCTTGACTTGTTTCGTATAATTTATGGATCGTTATTAAAGTAGAGTCACGAAGAAGAATAGAAACAGAACCAAGTCATTAAGCAAAGTGTTTTGTCTTCAAATAAAGACTTGTCATAACTACAAAATATATATTTGCAATATTATTTTCAAGTGAAAGTAAAAATCTTGACTTGTTTTGTATAATTTATGATTTCCTTGTTAAAATATATGAAGAAGAGAAGGCACAGAATCATGGATCTGCCTTGTGATTGAATAAAGAAAAAGGCTTCGAGATGTGCTCGTTATTAGTTGTTAGCATACTCAAGCATAAAAAAATGACAAAAAGAGAAAAAAAAAAAAAAAAAAGGGAATAACAACCGTATTTACGCGTCAACTGGGGTCTGGCTTGTCTGGGCGGCCCGTCGGCAACTTTGAAAATCAGTTCCTCTTTGAAAACCGAAAAAAGAAAAAGAAAAAGAAAATGCGACTTAACTGTGTATATATATATATATTTCTTCTTATTAAAAAAAACAAAAAATCTATGAGTGCCGCACGTCGATTTTTTTTATCATGTGATGGTAGTAACTAATATTATGTGTATTTTTGGGCATTAACGAAATTATAGTAATAATAAGAACTATACAAAAACTCTTACAATCAAGTCACATTCAACAAGTGCAACTTAGAGGGACATGACGTGCACACCCTACAACTAGAAAATTTATTTATTTATTAATCTAAACGATAGTACTACCAATACGCGTCTAATCTGGTATTCCAGTATCCAAACACTCCCTTTTAGCCCACCTAAACTCAGTAAGTTTGTAACGCTCCAATCCTCTCTTCTTCTCGATATTTCTCACACACACACACGCCTCTCTCTCTCTCATATATATTCCGTGTTTGACCAGCAAACCTTTTCCTTCGTCGGAGACTTAGGGTTTCGATCTGTGCTCTTTTTTTCCAGCTATCCAAACAGACACCTTCCTCTTCAGCTCCCTTTTCCTCTATTCTCAGATTTACACTTTCGATTCTGTTGTAATTCCGATTTTGCTGAAGAGGATTTGATCTTCCCTCATTCTTCGATTCAAAATCAATTTGAGGTTACCTTTGCTTCTTTCACTTCTCAATTCTTTTTTTTTTTTTCTCTCTGTGACACTGAAAATGGCGGGCCCCGAGAGTCCAAACGGTTCTTCGCCGCCAAATAGGTTTGGCATCACAAAGCCAATCTCCGTTGCCGGTCCCACCGAGACTGATCTTATACGCAATATAGATTTGGAAAAGGTAAAATTTCTATATGATTTGGGCTAAATTCGGATTATACTGAATTTGCTTATGTATTAAATCTGTGTTGTTCGTAGTTCTTGCTTGATTCGGCGCTTTACGAGAGTGAGGAAGAAGGTGCGAGGAGAGAAGAGGTTCTGGCTCGCATTGGTGAGGTAATTTTCTGGTTTCTTTGTATTATTGACTATTTATTTGAGGAAAATAGTGTGTGTTCTTACTATATGTTTACATTTCACATTCAATTTGGTGACCATTTCTAAGATATATGACTTTTTCTGTTGACTAAAACGAATTAATGGGAATTACTCATAAATCAATCAATTAATTAAAGTCGAAGGACAATCAGAATCCAAATTAGCTTATTAATTGTAGCCTAATTTTGCATCTAGTGTTTATTTTAATTTTCTTAATTTTGGTGCCACGCGACCCATTCATAATGATACTTAATGCAAAAGCCGAGATGACCCACGTGAACCATCATCGCTATTAAGCACCGGTTACAACCTAGTATTAAAATGATGGTGGAAACATGAGAACAAAATTATTTCTATTTGATTTATGGATGATTTTCATGAGTTATTGGACATGCCTAAACCTCACCCGATAGGCGGTTAGGTTGTGAAGGCAAAGCAATTACTGGTTCCTGAACATGTGTATACGTTTCGTGCTGTTGGTTGTAAGGATTTTGGAGTTTACAAACTAGCGGGGATATATTATAAGGTGTAAGTTTATTACTGATTTTATTGTAATCTGCAGTTCCAGATGTTCATGTAATTTTAGATGCTTCTTAGCATAATATATCATTGTTTCTTATACTTTTTCATTTTTATTTGCTCTATTAAATTTGTATGTGGCATTCTTTCTTTATGGGAAGAGTGTTTTATTGGCTAAATGTTGTTCCTATTTTATTGTTTAGTTAGCAGAAGTTTTACTGTCTCTTTATCTGGATACTTTATTTTTATTCTTCTGTAATTTATCCTTGAATGTTTCATTCATTTGACATACATTGGGGCTTAACTTAATTATGGAGGCTTAGAGGTTGGGATCCTAGGTTGTTGTAATATTGCATTTTTTTATCTTTTTCAATGTATGCATTTCTCTGTTTTGAAGTACTGTTTGTGACCAAGTTAACTGCTTATTGTAGATTGTAAAAGGTTGGGTGAAGCAATTAACCCGCCAGAGAGGCTACACAGAACAGATGGTGGAGGATGCTAATGCTGTCATTTTTACTTTTGGTTCTTATCGTTTGGGGGTTAGTATGAATTTTCCATTATGCTCCTTTTATGATTTGAGCAATCCCTTCCACATCGTTATATTCTTCTACTAGGTATTTCTGTCTGGGCCTCACAAATGTTGTTAGAGTTAAATAAGTGTGTAAATCGTGTGAACTTTGCATGCATAATCTTTTACTAATATTTTCCACTTTTTGTTCGAGGATCAACTTAGATCATGTTGAGTTCGGGAATAAGAATCGAGCTACCTGCCAGAATCAAATACTATCTATTTTTGCTAGCTTGTGTCATCATGGTGATGTACCTGGAATGGGGAAAACTAAATTCAAGTATGAAGAACCCTGATATATAGGAGGCAGCAAGAGTATCTAGTAATAGTTTCTGGATTATTTGGAGGAAAAATAGGAATTTGTGGTACATAGAGTCAATAATAGTGATTATTCTGGATAATGGCCTTTTTGCTTAGTAGAAGTTAGGGAACTGGGCTGCTTCATCTTGTAGCCAGGAGACCAGGAAGTGGTTTGTTTTGGTTTGCGCGGTAGTGATTATGCAGAATGTATTATGACAAAAATGCCAATTTCTGGTTTTATGTGGACTTCTGGTGGTAATAGTGAAGCTCATTTTGTTGTCCTTAACTGGTAAATCCTTTCTCATACTGTGAGCATGGTGATCATGGCAGTGGCGGCATTGGTGGTGATGATGATGATGATGCCAATTTTTTTCTTGGAAATTGTTGAGCTTGGATAAAGGGTTGCCCATTTGTGAAGCAGTAGTACATTTAACTTAGACAGCAAGTAGTTCTACCATTAAGCTTTAATGAAAAGTGCTTCTGTCCTGATTTTGGTCTTGCTTCAGTTTTTGTCTGCCTGCCAGTCAGTCTGTTGCAGTCAAACAGTGTACAAGAAATGTTACACTCTCTAGATTCTGACCCTTTTTTCTGTTGTTATTCTCTCCCTCTCTCTAAACACACACACGCACGTATATATATGTATATACCTTAGTGAAATAACAGTTTTTTGAGTATCTGGAGACGTAGCAACAAATTGCTTTCTTGGCAGGTACATGGGCCAGGGGCTGACATAGACACCTTGTGTGTTGGGCCATCTTATGTAAATCGAGATGTGAGTCATATTTTGTCCTTTTTCAGATCTGTTGAGTCTAGACAGATTAAACTTCATCTAACATATGATTATCGCTTTCAGGAAGATTTTTTTATAATCTTGCATAATATTCTGGCTGAAATGGAAGAAGTTACTGAGCTTCAGCCAGTTCAGGATGCTCATGTCCCAGTAATGAAATTCAAGTTCCTGGGGATATCAATTGATCTTCTTTATGCAAGCATATCTCTGTTGGTTGTTCCAGAAGTATGTTTCTTTTGTGCTTCTATTCTTTTTCTCTTATATTTTTTTTTTGTGGGGCAAAGGAGGAGGGGTGGGGTCATTTATTTTAACTATGTTTCTCAGTTTTGTTAACTTAATTTTGTCTCTACATGTTTCATGACTGTTTTCAAAAGGACAGCTTCTTTCAATCCTATATTATATGCTGTTGTCTGTGAGATTTCTTTGGTAAGCTGGGTCTTCTAAAGTTCCGAAACTCACATAAGTGACAATTTTATTCACTTTGATTGCTTATTTTGGATCAGGTGTGATAATGATAATCTTGGTTTTTGAATAAATTCTTTAGTGTGATATTAGCTTCCTTTGCATATTTTGATGTGATCTTTTTTTAATCTTTTATATTAGTAATAAATTTTATTAAAAAAACTGAATGCAAGTGGCTGAACGTCACAATAAATATTTTGATGTGAATTTTAGAGTGACCATAAATACCTCAAATGCTTTTTATATACTAATGTTGTAATATTTTCTATAACTTCAATTAGTGCTTGATGAATTAGTTTCTGACTGATATACCATGTTCATTTGCTCTGCATTCATCATGATTGTAATTGAGAATTTGTGGCAGTAAAGACATATTTGTTACCTCTTTTTGTTTCATATCATTATTGTTCTTGAACTAACTTATCAACAGGACCTGGACATATCACATGAGTCTGTGTTGTACAATGTTGATGAGCCAACCGTTCGAAGTCTTAACGGCTGCAGGGTTGCTGATCAAATTCTTAAACTTGTGCCAAATGTTGAGGTGGACATTCCTTACTCTTTACCCTTTTTATATATCTATTTTGTGGTTTTCACAGTTTTTTATTCCTATATGCAATTGTAGCACTTTCGTACGACACTCAGATGTTTAAAGTTTTGGGCTAAAAGGCGAGGTGTTTATTCAAATGTAAGATTGGTCTGTTTGTAAGTTTTTCTTGCGTTCAGCAGATCACTTTTGTATCGTGGTTTTCATTCTCTTTTCCTTCTGTGTAGGTCACTGGATTCCTAGGTGGTGTAAATTGGGCTCTTTTAGTTGCTCGGGTATGCCAGCTCTATCCCAATGCAATTCCGAGTATGCTAGTATCTCGATTCTTCAGAGTTTATACACAGTGGCGTTGGCCGAACCCTGTGATGTTGTGTTCAATAGAAGAGAATGAACTAGGGTTTCCTATATGGGATCCTCGCAAAAACCCTAGGGATCGACTTCATCACATGCCAATTATAACTCCCGCATACCCTTGCATGAATTCTAGTTACAATGTCTCAGCAAGTACGCTTCGTGTAATGATGGAACAATTCCACCATGGTAACAAGATCTGTGAGGTTTGAACTGACTCCCACCCCCTTCCCCTTCTAATTCTTAATAGCTGCCTTTATTTAATTACTGAAGCCTTTGCCCTTGTGATTTTGTCCACTGACAGGAGATTGAGCTGAACAAAGCCCAGTGGAGTGCTCTGTTTGATCCGTATATATTTTTTGAGGCTTACAAAAACTATTTGCAGGTGTACATAATTGCAGCTGATGTTGATGATTTGCTAGCTTGGAAGGGATGGGTGGAGTCACGACTTAGACAGCTTACATTAAAGGTCAAATCTGTCTTTAAGATGTTGTAGAATGCCGGAGTAAACTTCACCCTTTTGGGCTTCTAAATTTTATGCATTCTTTGATTATTAAATCTCTTACATATCCTTGCTACAGGAGGTGGGGTTGTTTTTCCTATTAATGTTTTCCATTTGTCACTGTGCAGATAGAGCGGGACACAAATGGGATGCTGCAGTGCCATCCTTATCCAAATGAATATGTAGACATGTCCAAGCCATGTCCACATTGTGCTTTCTTTATGGGATTGCAAAGGAAAGAGGGAGTTAGGGGTCAAGAAGGACAGCAATTTGATATACGTGGAACAGTTGATGAATTTAGGCAAGAGATAAATATGTATATGTTTTGGAAACCAGGGATGGATATTTTTGTTTCTCATGTTCGTCGAAAGCAGCTTCCCTCTTTTCTTTTCCCTGATGGTTATAAACGTTCTCGATTGTCAAGGCACATAAGCCAGCAGCCTGAAAGGCCTTGTGACAGTGCTGTGGGGTGCTTGTCTGGTTCCTCTGAAAGAGGTCTCAAGAGGAAAAATGATCCTGAAATGGTGGATCTGAAGCCTGACAAACCAGAGAAGCGAGTCTCTATTAGTCCGCAACTACCGGAGTCAGTTTCTCCAGAAAGCAGTAGAGGTAGATCTGGTGGAACTTCTCAAGTCAGCTTCAGTGAATGGGTTAGATTAGAGTGTTCAATAACTGGGGATGTAGATGGCAATGCTGAGGTTAGGTCATCCAGTGGCCGGTTGGGGGGTGAAGAGGGTATCATAGGAAATCATGTGCAGATGGGTGGAACGGTTGTTCATGACTCTGTCACCCTAAGAGAGAAAATTTTTGTATGTAAATCTAATTTTCCAGAAGTTAGGAATGAGGTAATGCTAACTGAAGCAGTGGAGAAACCTTCACCCAGGAGGGATTTGCTTGCTTCATGTGAAGTACCTAATTCTCTAGCTGGGGAAACATGTCAGATTGGACTGAATGGGGACAAAGTTGGGATGGCATGCATGGAAAGTGCAGAGACTGGATCTACTGGGAGACTGCTAAATTGGACAGAGGGTGCTGTTGATGCTGCTCAAGAATTAGTCAAACCATGTAATCAGACAATGGGTCAAGAAAATGCTGAAAGCGTATTCGAACCAAGTTGCAATACTCAAAACCTCAGTTGCGAGGTGAGTTTCTCCGTTTGAAGACTTTGGATTAGGCATAGTAGCAGATGGCAATGAGAAAAATCGAAGTTCTGGAGATAAGTGAGTCGGAGATCTTTGCAGGGTGATGTATGTGCGGCAGATCTTGTTTCTCCTTTGGAAAATGGGTGTTCCAATGCAAGCGGAGTATTTCAAGACAGTTTGTCTGAAGACTTGGAGGTTTTGAATCTAAACTCATTATCTTTATCAATTAAGTTTATGCTTTCATAAATTCTGGCTAACATACCTTTTCTACTGGTGATTTTAAGAAGAAATAGAGGTTTTGAGCTTAAATTTGTTAGTACTTAACAAAAAATTTTACTTTCTTGCACTTCCCTATTAGCTGGTTTACTTACTATCCCCCCCTCTCTCTCTCTCTCTCTCTCTCTCTCTCTCTATGTGGTTGGTTTTTTCTTAACCAATTTATTTATTATTTAAAGAAAAAGAAAAGGCAAGCTTGTTTGTGGGTTTCATTATATTCTCCTTCACCTACTGTTATTCTCATGGAATTTTGCAAATTTTTTTTTTCCTATAATCAGTTGATAATGCTGAACTGTTGCACAGACAATGTCCTAACTGGTGCATATGTGGTGGCAGGTCCTGCACCACCATACGTGCTATGTTTCCAGTAACTGTGCATAAGAACCTGACTATGTTTTGTGTCTAAGGCTTGGATACATAACCCTCCATTCCTGCTTATTGTCTCTAGTATCTTGTTGGTAGCCTAACTTGTTCTTTTGCCTCTACTTTTGTCTTTTATAGCCAAATATTGCACTCGGGGTGTTATAACTTCTGAAGATGGAGCTAGGTCAGAATTTATGAAAAAGCTAGTGATAAGGCATGTTTTTTGAGACTTATTTTTTTTTTAATGCAAATCATTATATCTTTATGCTGTCCTGTTTGTTGTGTATGGCTCTTCTATGGCAGGTTAAGGCTCAAGTCCATGGTGTAAGGGTATGGGAGGTGACTGTCACTAAACATAGATCATTTCTACGAAAGGAGGGAGCGGGCAACTTGGTAAGTGCCACATTAATTGCTGGCTTTCATTAGGATTTTCCCAGGTGCACTTTGTGTGCCATATTGCGAGCTGAGAGCTGGGGTCAGCAACAAAGGCCTATACATTAGATTTGGGTTAGCATTAGATTTTAGTTATTACTTTTCTGTGCTACGCTGCTGAAGCTGAGAGCATTGTAGAAGGCTATTAATGTGTGAAGTTCATTGGTGCTTTGAAGAGTAGTCTCTATGTTCTACTTTTCCTAGTGGGTACGGAATGGGAAGTTTCATAGCCTACGCTGCTGAAGCTGAGAGCATTGTAGAAGGCTATTAATGTGTGAAGTTCATTGGTGCTTTGAAGAGTAGTCTCTATGTTCTACTTTTCCTAGTGGGTACGGAATGGGAAGTTTCATAGCCTACTATCGATGAAAGAATCTTTTGAACTGGGGCGCAATGTTTCTTGACAAGAGGAAATTGAGTGAGGGGGGTATGCCTTATCTCCTTTTAGGCATTGTAATACTTCATTCACTGTTGTAGCCTTTTGGATTGCTTCCTTGTAATAGTGTCTCCAACGTTGTAGTTTTTAGGCTTGCTTCCTTGTAATAAGTAGAAAGTTCTATTAAACCATGGTTTATCTCGCAATCTCTCTCTGTCTCTCTCTCATCCAACTTTGGTTTTACACTATCTTTAGATGCTGTAGAAACCATTGTGGAAAACAAACACTTTTTTGTATGGTTGCAAACCTTATAAATAAGCGGAAAAAATCATTTCATGGAAAATTGCTAATATTTCTTATAACTCCAATTAATTATATGGATAGAGACTAAAATTCATGAAACTAGACTTAAAATGGGATTTTTTTTTTAAAAAAAAAAAAAGAAGAAGAAGAAAAAAAGGGTGGGGGTGGGTGGTTTCTCTTCTATAATCATTTGGGAGTATCATATGGAATAAAAGTTCTTAAATTTGGGTTTTATGCTAAAAAGATGAAAATGGTAGGTTTGAGTAAAAAAAAGATAATAGGTGGTTTTAAGAGAGGTGTTATGTCAACAATACTTATACACAAATTTTAGGTAGTGAGTTGTTGATTCTAATTTGAACTTATTATTGAAATTAATTTTTTGCTCACCAGTAACAATATTAAGGATTTGTTATGGACATAGCATTTCTCAATTTAAAAATAGTACACTTTTATTTTATCCTATATCTTATTTTGGTACATCAAACTGTAATCAAAACTCCCTACATTTGAGTGCAAATATTCATCAATTCAAACCCGTTAAACTAAGCTATCAACGTCTTCTCTATTGATCTTGTAATTACTAGAAACACTGCCAAGGAGAGGGGCAACATCAAAGTCACTTCCCATCTTCTTAACTGTGTAAGCTTTAGGAGGGGAGCACAAGCAAAGAATCTGCAAAACCTCCCTCATGGAAGGCCGATTTGCAGGTAATCTGCTTGTGCATTTGAGTCCTAGTTTAAATACCATAGTCATTTCTTCCAAGTAACACGGTTCCTTGATTTCATCATCGAGGGCATCGGTAATAGACTTTCCTTCACTGCTGTGTTGCAATGCCCATTCTGCCAGATTCATGTTCTCATCATTGGGTTCTCTTCCAGTGACGAGTTCAAGAAGTACAATTCCAAAACTGTAGACATCAATCTTCTCATTAACCTTTGTTATATAGGCGTACTCTACAATGCGAATCACAAAAGGATATGTGCAGATGTGTTAGATATTGGATGAAACACTGAACATAACTATTTTTAAATACTCCTAAATAAGTGTTTCTATATGCTTGAACTTTTGGGACAACTAGTAAATTATCAATAAGATGCTCTTACCTGGGGCGAAGTAACCAAAAGAGCCTGCAACAGCAGACATTGTGCGGGACTCTCCATGCTTTTCTAACATCTTTGCTAACCCAAAATCAGCTATGCTTGCCTTGAACTCAGAATCCAACAAAATGTTGCTAGACTTCACATCTCGATGAATGATTGGAGGAGAACAGTCATGGTGCATGTAACTTAGGCCTTGTGCTGTGCCAATTGCAATCTGCAACCTCCTTGGCCAATTCAAGACCATTTGATGCGCCGAATTCATCCCTATTGATGATTTTCTCTTCTTCCCATGGAGCCATCTATCTAGACTGTGATTTTCCATGTACTCGTAAACAAGAAGTTTTGAGTTCTCACTTGAAATACAGCACAACAACTTTACTATATTGGAA
Organism: Quercus ilex subsp. ballota; assembly: GCA_032727855.1. Taxonomy (NCBI): domain Eukaryota; kingdom Viridiplantae; phylum Streptophyta; class Magnoliopsida; order Fagales; family Fagaceae; genus Quercus; species Quercus ilex. The sequence continues at coordinate 40,923,465 of CM064919.1, forward strand.
TGCCTAATCGTGCCCAGTATTTCAACCTCCGCCAGAAATTCTTTCTCGAGCTTGTGATCTAAAGTCTTGTTATTCCAAATACTTTTCACAGCAACAAATTGGCCTGGACGGTCAGTGGGAATCCTATATACTTTCCCTGATCCACCACTTCCTATAATGTTGTTTTCAGTCAAATTTGACCGAATGTTCAAATCTGTGAAATTCAATCTCTGGAATGATGTAAGCTTCCATGTTGCCAGATTGAGTTGGTGCTTTTTCCTCCGGTAGTCACTTAACTTATATAAGCTTAATAAAACAGTGACTAGGAGAACTACAAGGACAAGAACTAGAATCATGGCAAGGTAGATAGAGGGCATTTTATTATTGTTGGAATCACGGGTTTTGGTGTAACAACTTGGAAGGTCTAGAATTGGACTACCAACACATAGATTGGAATTATTCAAGAAGCAGTTTTCATATGCAAGGTTGTTAAGCTGATCTGGGATTTTTCCTGAGAGTTGGTTGTAGGACAAGTTGAGTGAATTAAGCATCAAATTGCCAAATTCAGATGGGATTTCACCTGACAATTGGTTGTGTGACAAGTCCAAGTAATTGAGATCAGGTAAAGACCCAATCACTCCTGGTATTTGGCCAGAAAGCTTATTTCTTGAGAGGTCCAAAGTAGTTAATAACTTCCATGAGATGATCTCTGATGGAAGCTCACCAGAAAATTGATTACCACCCAGAAAAAGAGAATTAAGATGAGAAAGACTAGTTAATTCTGCTGGAATTTTTCCGGATAGCGAGTTGTTTCTTGCATCAAAGACAACCAACTGCACCCAGGAAGAGATTCCAACAGGAATTTCACCTGAAAATCTGTTGTTACGAATTTCTACCCTTGACAAATTCGAAGCCAACTTACTTGGAAGCCCACCCGAGAACAAGTTATCACTTAACATCAAGCTTGATAGATTGAATAATGTCCAAAGACCAGAAGGAACTTCACCTGAGAAATTGTTTCCCTGAAGCTGAACTGTACGCAAAGTAGGACAATTTCCAACCCATTTCGGCACTTCCCCGCTGAGATTGTTAGAAAATGCAACCAGTCCTTGCAAAGCACCTTTATCGCATAAATGTTCCGGTAATTGACCACTTAGTTGATTCTCCGAGACCTCAAATGCTTCGAACTTCGAATACATGCCTAATTCCAGTGGCAAAGTTCCACTCAACTTGTTTCTGAAAACCCGAAAATCAATCAGTGGTAGTTGGCCTATACTTCTTGGAATCTCACCGGTCAATTGATTCTCAAACAAAAGCAACACTGTCAAATTTCGTAACTTGCCAACACCTTCAGGAATAGAACCATTCAAGTTGTTTGCAGAAACATCAAGGCCCTCCAAACTTAATGACGCTTCAATCGAGCTCGGTATCTCACCAGACAATCTATTAGCAAAGAGATACACAAACTTTAAACTCTTTATCAAGAACAAACTACTAGGAATAGCACCTACCAAATTGTTCCTTGCTAAATCCAAGTGCTCCAGGCTGGAAAAATTCGAAAAAAAATCTGGGATTTGGCCAATCAAATTAGACCTTGTCATCCACAAATACGTCAACTTCCTCAACCGTCCAAACTCTTCTGGCAAAGCTGTAGGCACAAACTTATCATTCTGAGCCATGCCCAAAACTTCAAGATTGGCCAAGTTACCAATTTCCTTTGGCCACGTGCCGTTGAACTGGTTTCGATAGAGGTACAACGTTTGTAACTCCGTCATGTTCCCGATCCCTTTTGGGATATTGCCTGAAAAGTTGTTGGCTCCGAGGTCTATGTATTGGAGAGTTCGAATCCGGTATATGTCTTCTGGGATTGGACCCACAAAATAGTTTTGAGAGAGATCAAGATGTTGGAGCTTGGAACAATTGTATAGGATTGTTGGAAACTCTCCTGGGATGTAATTCCAGGACAAGTCAAGGAAAGTCAGGTTCTTGAGATCACAAATTGTTGATGGGATTTCTGTGGTAATGTTTATGTTTTGGAGGGTTATTCTGGTGACCGCGCCGTTGGTGCAACTGATCCCCGGCCAATTGCACGGTGAGGATGAGGAGTTCCATGACTGGATAAACGGTGGATCACCCCACTGCTGTTTCAGGCCGAGTAGGATGGCTTGTTCGGTGTTCTGGGATTGTGAATTTACTTGAAAGGGTATGGAGATGAGGAGAACGATAAGGAGGGGTAGTGGGGTTTTGAGAAATGGCAAGGGTAGTTTAGTCATTTTGGGTGGAGTCAGTTACTCACTTCGTTGCTCCGGTTAAAGTACTTTCCCGGGGAATCCAACGGTCAATATTCAAATGTGGTGAGTGGAGCTTATAGACAGTCGTGAAGTGAACTCCATTTGTTTTGAGATACACGTGAGATAATGACACAAAAACTTGGTGCGTTTATCACTGGAAAAGTGTGATTTGTCCAAAAAAGAATAGTCAAAGTAAACACGCTGGAGTTTTGTTCCAAGACGCATGTACATTATTTTATTATATCACTTTGAGGTGGACCTAACAGCGACTATCTTTTTGTTAACTTGGACTTCAACGGCACGATTTGTAGATGGTGATATGAAGGTTCCCCGTTGGTGTTCTAAATTTCTTTCTAGACTTTCAGTCAGTTTAATTTCTGAATTTCTTTGATAAATTATTTTGCTGAGTGTTTAATGTTAAGGTCCATTTCCTCCGCCTAAACTAGGACACTATCTTGATCAGTTTTTTGACTCTATATTGGGTTATTATGACTTACTTTTGTGGTTTGATTAGCTCAGTGAGAAGTGATTAATTGAAACTTAATACTTTTAAATGTGCCAGTTTAAATCTCATACTTTCATCATTGTATTGAATGATAGTCTTAAGTTTATTATAATGAGTCATGCTAACGAGTGCCCCCAAGGTAATGGTTAACAATTTATTCTAAGAAAGTTTTGATATAACTTTTATGAAAAATAAAAAAAATTGTCAAAATATTAATTGTTTTTTCTTCTTTTTTCATAAAAACTTTCTATAAATGGATTGTTAACCAATGTTTTAAGGGCATTTGTTAGGTGTTTGGCACAATAATTAAAGTGTGGGGTTTGAAGAATCACATTTGAAAGTATTGGATTTAATTTGTCACAAAGATAAAACTGTTAGGTTTTTTTTTTTGGTTATACTTTCCCCTTTATTCTAAAAAATGGAGTCTACTTGATATCTTTGTTTATTTATTTTCTAAATACAAAGGAGATTGGGTAAGATTTGATTATTCTTTTTTATTGTTAGGCAAAGAGCATAGGTTTTGATCTCAGTCTTTTATTTGATAACAAAAGAAACCTGTTTTAATAAATGAGTTTTGAATGAATTGTATCTTTAAAAAAAAATGATATTTTAAAAAACATTTATATATAATAAATAAGAAAGAAATTGCCTAAATATAGTAGATTTAAAAAGAGGAACATTGAAAAGTGACAAAAAAAGCCGCCCATATTTGGTGGTCATAAATAATGGCATTCTTAAAACCCTGTTCCTAGTTTTTATTAGGTTTGTTAAAATTGAAGAATTTATTAATATTATAATAAAGATAAAGTTTGACTACAAATTTAGTTGTAGCATAAAGTTACAATTTTTACTAAAAAAATTAATATGGTTACATATTTTAAAATTTTAATTTTAAAATTAAATGTTTTTTACATGTCAAATTTCCTACCAATCCGCTATTGTTTATTATTTAATCTATAAAATTATTTTTTTATATATAATTTTAAATTACAAAAACTTAATACTTAAACATGTGATAATGATATAACTATTAATATATGAACTTCATGAAATTTTGTATCTAATGGTGAAAAAAAAAGATATCGAGTTGAGTTATAGCCTTAGTAATAATTTGTTTTGATCCATGAAAATAAATAATTTAATAATTCTAACATCTAATTTTTATTTATTTATTTTAACCAACATTTACATTTAATAATATTACGTCCAAACAAAAAGAGAATTTGTTTTAATAAGATGGAGAGTGCACGCGTGCGTGATTATACAGCAGACTGAAAAAAAAAATCACGCGTGTAGTTTTTTTTTTTTTTTTTTTTAAATAAAAATTTTCTGGTTAGTCGCAAATGGTTTATAATATAAAAACTTTGGGATCATTGTTCTGGAAGTTTAGTACAAGAGATTAGGCTTAAGAGAAAATAGTGGGCGTATATAAAATCTTATAAAAATTTATTAATTTAATTGTTGTGAAAATTATTGTAAAAAATATTATATTTATAGTATTACCCAAATATATTATATCACAATGTGTAGTACAATTGCAAATTACCCTATTAGATAGTCCGCCGCCAAAGAGCATGGATTAGCTAGTCTATACTCCATAGCATCATTTTGCTTGTTTGATTTTTTTAATACGAGTATAAATTTAGAAGGGGGAAATGACCTATTCCCATCGCTAACTTCATGAGGAAAAACTCAATGAAAGAGAGAAGAGATGTTAAAAGATTCATCCTAACAAGAGGCGACCTAACGGGCAAAATTATTGGACAAAAAATTTACATCTCCATTAAAAAGAACTTAAAAAATATATATATATATATATATAAAGAATCACAGCCCCGAGAGGCTTAAGTGCAGAAATGTACACTGATGAGTAATTAAAAGCAACACTCGTCCAAAATACATGTTCATAATGAATGTAACCCATCCAAAGGTAAAAGTCACCAACAAACCGTTCTGATCACATGATACGTCTGAAGTATACTTGTCCACAATGACAGTCACTCCACAGTCACACAAACCAAATCATTACTTAGATATCATAGATGGAGATCACTCCTCCAACCCACTACAAAGAACATCAGAACGATTTCCAAGTATATATTTTGCTCCCACTAATTCCATATTCACTTCTCCTATAAGGAAGGTGGTGAGAATCAAGGGAAACACGATCCACTCAAGATATCCTATATAAAGACCAGACCTTTTTCATTTCAAGGTACGCCCAAAAAAATCTTATGTCTTACATATTTAGAGTTTTTGGAGATCTTTTGTGAAATTCTGACTTAATCATTAGAGGATCTTTGGTCAGCACCACACAATCAACTCAATGATTTCTTGTATCATTATACGGTGCTCTATTAGGTGTTGTTAGGTTCTAAAACTTTAGGATCTAATGTATTAGAACTTCAATTTGTATTGTGTTGGCAAACCATGATCAAAACATAGAGTTTAGGTTTAGGCTTGCTCAAAGTGTGTTTACTTGTAAAATTGGGATCGAGTGATTATAGAAATTATTGGACTTAATCTGCAAGGCTCGATCGATAAAAAATTAGACTCGATAGATCGAACCACGTGCAAATTTATTTTTCTGCAGAAATTTCAATTCAGCCTAAGCCCGTTTGACGTGTAGGGTTTTGTGTTTTACTCCAAGTATAAAAGGAAAAACCCTAGCTACGTTTTAAAAGTATTTTTGATGAGTTATGTGTTGAATCTTTTGTGAAATTTAGAGGTGTTTACCTTCATATACACTCTTAGGGTTATCAAGATCAAGATTCATATCAAGAACTTGGTGATCTCTTCAGTTGCTGCATAAAGAACTTTAAAGAAGATCAGAAACTTTTGAGTGGAGTCTCAAAGTTACAAGTAGGAGAACTTGTGGTTATAGTAGATCAAAGAAAGAAGTAGTCCGTGGACTTGGAACTGTCATGTGGTCGTGGTAGTAAGTTTTCTACTCGAGGTAGTAATAGGATGTTAATGGTCTAAGTTCTATTGCACAAACTTCAATTCTTTCGTAGTGGATCTGTTTAACATTGAGGATAGTTAAGTTAAATCCTTACAATTTTTTTACCGGTTAGGTTTTCCTGAGTTATTATATTATTGTGTTCTTTATATTTTCGCATTATTTACATGATATGATTTTATTGTGTTAACCTAGTAATAATTTATCTAAGTAATCTTTTGGCTAAATAACTAGGTTAAACAATTTGTGTTAAGAGGTCTAAAAATGGACAGGTGTGTTTAGCCATATCTTAACCTTAATCCCACGAGGATCCCGGTAGCATTACCTGAATACTTTGTGCTCCCAAGGATTTGAATATAATATGTGGATTTGAATAAAACTATGGGAGTAAACTTTGCCATTGGATCACTCACCTTTGGTGGTGTCTAGACCTTCATTTAGTTCTTAAAAAGTACGAGAATAAAGAATGTGAAAGAGAAAAGGAAAAGAATATATGTATTTTGTCATGGAAGGAAGGACCAAAAGTCTCTCAACAAATCTAAGATTATGGCCAGTTGGCCACTATGAAAAAAGAAAAGAAAAGGTCATCTGCATCATTTGTCTAATATGTAGATACAATGTACTTCTGGTTTTGAAGTATTGAGATGTATGGGATTACTGATTACAGTCACTAATCAATGATAACCTTTTGTTAGCAAAAAGTAGAATATCTAAAAGAAAAATTAGAACCGCTGTATTGCAAATTTAAAATCCATTTACACAATTACACAAATTGATGTGATCTGTACATAAATGAAGAATTACTACTAAGAAGTAAACCTAATAGAACAAATATATTTATGTCCATTGTAATTTATTGGGTTTAGACTGACTTGAAGTTAGCTATCGAACCCCAGAAAATATCTTTTTAGCATCAGCTTTACAACATACTTGTGGGAGTCCTACATAAATATGCAGGCCCACACAAAATACGAGAGCCTTTTATATTTTATCAAGGACTGACTAAGTGGACAAGAAAATTTGTTATTTTCCTCTAGCCCATGTTCAATGTTCAAACTCCAGTATAAAGTTGACTTCAAAGTAATGCTGCCATATAGGGCGTTGATCTAATAGAAGACAAATTGTATGTTTGCTTACCCAGAAATTCTCTTGATATCTTCATTGATTCTTTTTCGCTGGTTTATTATTTTTTAAAATTTTATTTCTTTATTCTATCATGTGGTTTATTGAGTATATACCACTCATTATTAGTCAAACTTCGAGAAGATGAAGTACTACTTGGATGTTTCCTGGCCGGCTTTCGTATTTTTAATGCTAGTCTCACATGTCCACTAATTGCTCTCCATTCCATAAGGCACTATACCAACCACACCTATTATGATTTTTTTATTGGAGCCGATGCCAAACACAATACATTTGACTTAAGTTATCTTAGTGAAATAAAAATGAGTTATTTTTAAGTAAATTATACTTTTATTTTTAAGAAGATAAGTAAATTATATTAATTCCATTGGTTTAATTTGGATGATACTTCCATCTTTCTTTTAACGGGAAGAGTATTCTACTCCTCGATCAACTTTATGATGGTGTATTACAATTTGTAACCTCCTGAGCTCTGAGCCTCTGAGTTCATTGAGAATTTGACACTAGGCAGGCCAATTTGTGATCTCCAATATACTAGGGGGTGGAGGGAATAATTTGTAGCAACTAGCAAGACAAGCCAATAGTAACAACTTTCTCATAAAATCCCAATTCCAAAAATTTGATCTTGGCACCAATCTACTAAGTAGAGCATGTTCCATTGTGTAAGAAAATGAGTATATACCTCTCTAGGATAGGATTGTGTATGCGGTTTTTTCACGTTTTTTCACATTGTAAATCATATTGTTATAACTTGAACAGTTGTTACTCATACGGGTACTTGCAACTAAAGTAAGTCGCACAATATCCACAACCTAAGAACCATAGAACAAAATCTAAAAGCTTTTGAGAAAAAAGTGGAGATAAAAAAGATGTTTTATTTCCACGAGTTGCACAAATAAGAGAGGTTACACTCTTTTTGTAACTCACTAGCCTATAGTACATAAGAGTTAATCCCATTAACTATGGTCATGTCCACTATGGTGACATGACCGTCCAAATTCTAACACAGCTTTTATTGGGGTGGGTCTTGTATTCTTGGCTTCCTCCTTCTTGGTAAATTTTAAGCTAAAGAAGAGTAAGTTCCAGAGCAATTTGAGTCGATTCTTTTTGGTAATGATACCTCATACCATTTTAATCATTGTAGTCAGTTCAAATTACACAAAATTCAATTTTGGGCTACGCACGGTCAAAAGGGAGCAGGAAAAACAAAGAAAGAAAAAGGACGTATCAATTGTACAATGAATCAAACATGAAACACCTAGAAGAAAGGCAAGTAGGCGACTTTAATGTCCTGCCAATTTCCCCTCTGCTCCTCACTAACTCTTCGACCAGTGAAACATATAGAATGGTCATAGAGAAGCTAATTGTTTAAGCACACATAATCTAAGGCACCAATCTAGAAGAAGTTAAATATAATTCAAATAGAAGAATATGACACATTTGACAATAAAGCTCCGGTCATGTGCACCGTAATAATACCTAATCCGGACCATACTCACTAGAAATTTATTGAATTTTTTTGTCTCTTTGTTGGACGTTTTTTGTAACCCAAAACTCTTGCTAGATGGATTGTCCTTTGGTTACTATCGGGCAATCCAAACTCATGCCTGCAAACACAAGAGAGAGGCAGACCAAGATATCGCTTCCAATATGGCCTGAATTGATTCATCCAGTGACCCGTGGGCTTAGTATTAATATTTAATACGACTGGAAAGTGAATTAGTTAAATTTCATAAATTTACTGACCATTTTAACCAAATTATTGTTAAATCTATGAAGAGGATTACTTATCCAAATAGAACCGTATTTAGTAGAAATAATGCTAAATTTAGAGCACAGGTTAATCAATAAAGTACAGGTAGAATATAAGTTAGGGAGGGGGAGAATCTGATGTGTTATTCCTTTCTCTTAAGGCTAATGCAGAATAATTATTTGAAAAATTGATGAAGAATAGCCTTTTTCAATTTTGGGTACCCTTTTGTATTTATACTAAGGGGAGATTGAGTTATGGAAATTGTGAACAAACTTTTTTTTAGATGAGAATTGAGTTACAAACTTACAGTGGCAATCTTGTAAAAATATCCAATAAGTGGGATACACATTAAGGCCAACGGCTCTTTCTGAAAATCAGTTTTTGTTCATTAGTACTCCACACATACAAACATACTAACACTCACACCTCTTCTTTTTTCTTCTTCCCCTTGCTCATCCTAGTCCTAGAACTCTGCTTCACTTTTGTCTCTTTCTTTGTCTCTAGATCTTGCATCTAAAGAAGAACATCGAGTTAGAGAATTGAATATGAGATATGAGTTAGAGTTTTGAATTATGAGAATTAAGTTGTGAGAATTGAGTTTTGAGTGATGCTAAAACCAAATAGGGCTTGAACTTTTTGGATGGGGACTTGTTTGTGAAAATAGATGATAGCACAACTTTCTCACTTGGGGTAGGCAAAAAGTTATTATGTTATACCATCTCCTGTAGAGTGCTTGCACAGGTGAAAGTGGGGCTCTTGGGGGATAGCAAGATTAATCTTAGGCGAGATTTAGGCCAGGTAGATCTTCATGCAACCTTAGGTAGCTAGCTTGTTAATTTGTTGATCCAGACAAGCCCAATAACGTATAATGAAGATTTTTCTTTTTCATTTTTGCTTTGTTTTGAGGCCCAATACATTGTGGTAGATTGCCACTTTTATTTGGCATTGAATCCCAAGGTTACAGTGCCATCCATGGGACTTGGAGGCCCAAAACCCTTTCAATTTCATTTATTACTGTTATCATTGGGCTTGGGCTGAGTAGAGCCCACACAGAAAAGCCCTATATACTTCGTGGTGAGTGACTGAGTGTACTATGTAGGGAACGTTTGCACCACATCCCCTTTTCACTGGGTACTTAAGATTGCCATTTTGTCAAGCCATGTACTCGAGCCTAAATTATTATGGAACCAAAAAAATTATTTCTACATGCTTTATTAAATACTTGATGCCAATAACTTGTGTTTTTGAATTTTAGTATGTTTCCAATTCCATTGATTGTTTAAAAAAAAAAAAAAAATTATTTCTAAAGGTCTATTGGCATATAACTTATTTCTAAGGGTCTACTGTAACAGTTGTTTTTCATCGTTCAACTTCTTTTGAGTTTTCATCAACCAAATGATATTCTCTCTCTAATTTTTTTTTTTAATTTTTATAATTTAGAGTTGGAGGATAAGAAATTCATACCCTGACGTCTTTATTAGAAATACTTAGAAGTACCACTTGAACTACAAAGCCCTTGACGACTAAATGATGTTCATAATTAGTAGTCAACAAGCCGAGGACATAGCTTTTGCTCCATTAAAAAATATATATATATATATATACACACACACACACATAGGTGGAATGCATGGATCAACTAGTATCAACAGAAGAAAAAGAAAAGAAAAGGAAATGAAGAATACATGCATGATGGGGAATATTGGAGCGGTTACCACATAATTAGCACATTAGTTTCATTATATTGTGAGAACTTTGCTGCACAAATTGAGAGGCAAGATCGTTTCCCAATTTCACCACACTATAAGCAACCAAGAAATTGAGAAAGAAAATCCTTACGTGTCTCTTAAATAGTTATATATAAACATAGCAGCTTATTGATCATAATTGCTTATAGGTTCTGAATCAGTGTTTGAACTGGAAAGGCTTGCTGGCATGAAGACACTTATTTAATCCTTGGATGGCACCACATGCTGCAGCCAATGAAACAAGAAAGCAAAACAAGCTCAAGATTTGAAGCCCGAACCACTGAAATGTTCGTTTCCTAATCTTTTTCTGAGCAATGTACATCTCCACTGGGAAATAGACCCCAACTGGCCAGAAAGCAATGGCTCCAAGAAGTGAAAGCATCTCATTGAAAAAGGGCATAGCCATGGCAAGAACTGTTATTATCACCACAAAAATTGTTCTCCAAATTAGCCTTAAGAAGTTGATACTAAATCTTATTTTGCCAATGTTTAATGGGTACTCCACAGATACGAAGTTTGAGTTAGGCCATCTCATGCTAGCCTATAATTCTAACATGCGGAAGACTGGTTGCCCAATTACCTGTCCACAAATATTCAACATGAAAGATCATCTAACAACTTAATTTTCAACTCGCTAGGGAAAAAAAATTTTCTTTTTGTTAAGATATTAAGTTGTGATTAAAGTAACATCATTTTTATATGGATTTATTAGTGACATTACATTTATAATATACCAATCATAATAGATCATGCTAACGATTGTGAAAGATTTTGCAATTCTAAACTTATTGCTTAATTTTACATCAAATATCAAAACCAAAATGAAAACATGAGTGAAATTATTCAATGCATCCGATATACTACACATTCCTTTTTTACAAAGGTGAGTATCATATCATATGTGAGTTCCACATATAAAACCCACATTATTTTTTGTGCAATTACAATATATTTGAACTTATGACGTTCTTTCCATGATATAATTAATATTAATTACCAGGGAAAAACACCAATTGGTTACTTATACAGGCAAGATTTGAGCTCAAAGATCTTTAACAAAAGGTTCAAAACCCACTAAAATCTACATTTATATTTGATGGAGAGGGGGAACTAGATGCTGAGATGGTTTGAAATTAGAATGTTGTGTAGAAATTTTGACTCATATATAAGTTTGGCTAATTTCAAGTTATGAAGCATGGTTTTAGCTTCTCAAGGTGAATGTCTCTGGATTACGGTACAATTGGTTTTAGCAGGTGAGTTCAGTTGCTTGTAAGTTTTACTAGTTAGAGGCGAGTTCTGAAAACTTTTAATAAAAATATTAGATGTTATCCAAGAAAGTAAAATAAAAATTAAGCATCGATTTGGAATGCTTGAAAGAAAGAACCTGATATGATCCCAATAGGTGCACCACAATCATGATATTGCCCAAGTCTATCAACCAGAAGGGCTCGTAAAACCCAAAGCCAGTCAGCATGTTGCCCCGTGCCTCGTTCCCAAATGCAGCATAGCCAAGGCAACCGCACATGAGGAAGAATACTGTCATGGTCGAGATAGCTATTGTGTTAGCCTTCTTCATCACTTTATTTTCAGGCGGTGATGACTTTAATTAACGTGTCCTGAAAATATAATTCACAGGAAATGAATGTAAAAAAATTTCTTGTAATATAATCAAATAAACTTATTTGCTTGAAATAAAAAATCCAAATAAGAATCTGATGCTTCTCAAAAAAAGAAAAAGAAAAAAAGATCACACACACACACACATATATATATATGAGATAGGTTTAAGTTACACCTGGTGTAATTCTATAAGAGTTACACATTTTTTAAACCATTAATTTTCATTAGATCTAATGGTTAAAAAAACACTAGTGACATGCCATATCTAATATAATTAAGTCATTAAATTCTCTTCTAAAATAAAACAAAAAGTCAATAAACACTTTCACCCTCCACCGTTTTCTTCTTCTTCTATCCCTCTCTCTTTCTCTCTCTATTTTATAATTTTTTTTTGATAATTTAATAGTTATAACTATAAATAATTGGGGATTAATTTGAACTCTAATCATGATAATAATGGAGAATAAATTATGCTATTAAACTAAAAAACTCTTTAAGAGGTTTAGGGTTTATTAATTTGCACAGTTAGGAAAAAGACACTAATAATAACAGAGAAATGTTAACGAATATACTAAAGACATTGATTTGGAAACTATTTTTAGAAACATTTTATGAAAAAATGACAACAATTAATTTTGTTGACAGCTTTTTATATTTTTCATTATAAAAGTGATATTAAAATTTTCTTAACATAGTTTATTAACAATTGCTCTAAGAGCATCGGTTAACATGACTCATAATAATTTATCACTTTTATATCTGTTTATACTCAATTAAAGAACTTTTTCTCTTTTGACGAACCCCAACTACCCTCATGAAAGCCCATGAGTAATCTGGCACAAAGGACAAATCATGAAGCTTGATGACATCTAAATATTCTTTAATCTACAGGTTGACATTAATGGACCTTCACCCATAACATTGATGCCCGGTTATTTATTTTTATTATGAATAAGAGATCCCCGGTTTTACTTATTACAGCCCCTCTCTATCTCTCTGTAAAATGATGATAATAATAATAACAATAATAATAATAATAAACAGCTGAGTTTAGATTATGTGGCAATCTATAGACTGTGTTTTGATAAAAATTAAAATCTAAACTATATAATGAATAAAATGGACAATTTATGAAATGGAAAAGACTATGTTTTGAAGGTTCCGCCTTCCAACATATATAGTAAGAGTACATTAGTCTGTGAGTTGTAGGCAGAGTAGTGGCAAGTCTAATTAGTGGCCAAATTGTTTCATACCATGATGTAATGACAAGGTTTAAGTGGTGTAGAAACAGTGACCATATTTGCGATCTTCTTCTTATTTTTATTTTTTTTTTATAGCCAAAATAAAAAAGAAAGAGTACATCTGTACACGTCTTACACAGATTCTTGACCGTTTTTATCAATTCGAGCTTTTTCTCAACCAGGCTACTAAATTCATACATTAAATGAAATCATAAAAATAAATTAATAAACATATATGTGTTTTGGTAAATAGGGAAGAATAAATAATATGAGATCCACGGGAATTGGTCAGAAATGAGAGAGACGGCACTACAATGATACATACACAAACAATCAAATAAATAACTAGATAAAAGTATTACATGCATGCATGGACTGTGGAAAGAGATCAGAGGGACAGAGAAACATTACCAGTTCTTTTGGGTTTCCCATCATCATCTAGTTCTCCATTCGCAGCTTGTCTGTCAATATTATCCAAACCAGATTCACATATCTCATGTTGGAATTCTGAATCAATGGCACTCTCCATATACTTTTTTTCTTTGCCCCTTAGCAAGCTAGCTAGCTACTTCTCTGTCCTTTGAATGAAAGATCAATGACTATATTCAGCGTTTCAAAAAACTTTCACCGTAAAAATGGGCATTATTTAAGTTTCTTACGTCAAACCATCCTTTATGGAGGTTTGCTTTATTCATCCCAAGATTCACTCTGATGATGAGAGGAGTAGAGTCAAGCACTCCTATTTATTGTACTGCATCTGCATGTAGTTTATGTGGCTCAATATGATTGATCCAAGCAAGATGATGATAGTGTATGCGTTACTTTTTGGGTTGGCAAGTTGGAGATGTTCCAAAAATTATTCTGAATTCCTGATGTATTAAGCTTCCTTCTCATCTGAAAACGATCTTATATATATGCGGAATTCGTGAATGGGATCCATTTGTACGTAGTACATGAATGATTTCACATTGAGGTCTATTACTTGCCATATTAGTTATTTACAATTTACATGGCCAAACCTCATTGGTGTGTTCCTGCAAGTCTGAGAGCGACATTCAACTCATACTTTCCAGGGGTAGAGCCAGGGGGGTCGAGAGGGGACACTTGCCCCCCGGCCCCACCCAAAAAAACTGTTAATATTTACTTAACTTGCCTAGATGCAGTTGAGGTAAAAGGATAGAACTATTACAAATGAAAAGTTATAAAACCGTAAACAATACAACCAGCTGCTTGCATGAGATGATTGGGAGCTTAGCCCACTTTTGCCATCTTAAAGTATAAGCCCAGTCTATATTAATATAACCCAATTCTATTATTAAAAAAAAAAAAAAAACAGATATCTTGATGCGTGTTTAACTTATAACCTCATATTGTTTGATTTTTCTACTCTCTTTATTTGGTAACTTTTTATATGCATTTCTTGTATTGTAGTATAAATAAATAGTTAATAAATAGGATTTTTTTTCAAAAATAAGTTTGCATGTTAAGCTAAAAGAAATAGACCTATAACATATAGCTTTACAAAAATAATATAAATTAACCTAAGTTGAACTTTATGTCTATCTAACAGCTAAAAATCTTTCAATTCGTAAGTAGAGTTATAAATTTTTTTTTAATTAAAATTATAAAAGGATTATTCATGTAAATAAATTCCTAAATAGATAAATATAATATAATAAATATGTTATTTTATTGGGAATTTTCTTGCATTTAAATACAGTTTAGCATACACATGAGTGAATTGTTATTTTGCAAATTAATCTCAAATACTATATGTATATGTTCGCTTGAACGTGTATAAATATTCTTGTCAAATGTAATTTTTTCCCCCCTTCAAGTTAGATTCTGGCTCCGCCACTGACTAGATCCCAATGTGATGTTTGTGCTTCAGCCAAAAAAAATCCAATATGTGATATTTTGATGATAACTTACACTATATTAGATGATGTAATATTGTACTACCTTCAATAATTCAACAAGTAATTGTTGGTGGCAAGAGTTTTATAATTCAGTTGGCATCTTTTAATGTTTCTAACAGAGACATCTTTTTAGAAGAGTGAAATTAGAAAAGTCTTTCTAATTATTTTGTTCCCTATTTCAAAAAAATCCTTAAGAAAAGTAAGCCAAAATCATTGATTAGTAGCTATTTTGCTTCATTTTTTAAAATACAAATAATAAATCGAAGATTTAGTTACATAAAAAAATACTCCCTCCTCAACAGCGAATAAATAAATAATTCCATTCTCTATTTACCCATGGATTCTTAATCATACTCATTCAATTGGAAGTATTGATTTAATTTAAAAACAAATTAGGTTTGGTAATTTCATAATCCAATTTTAAATTTTTTTTCCAATTGGAATTGTGAGTCACATTTACAAATATTAGTTTTCAAATATTTATTATTAGTATTAATTATTAGTATTTTTTAGAAATAGCAGTATTTTGACACAAAAATAGTGTTTTTTATTCAACTATAGAGAAACTGCTTAGCTTTATTTCTTACTCGCTAAGACTCCAAAGAGAGAGAGAGAGAGAGAGAGAGAGAGAGAGAGATGCTTTTCAAAATATAATTTGTTACGTATTCCTTTAGTTATATCATCACTCAATCTTTTCTCAAAAAAATATCAATACTCAAACATATATATATATATATATATATATAGTTAGCCTCTACTTTCCTTTTTCTTTTTTCTTTTTTCTTTTTTAAGGAAAAATAAATTGAAATTAATGAATTATTAACAAGGTAAAAATAAAGAAACAGAAAAAGAAATGATATATTTTTCAATTCGGAAGTTGAATCATTTGTAATCCAGAAAACACAAATATTAATAAGATTGACCCAATTTTTTTTGAAATTAATCAGAGAGGGAGTATGAGGTGTGTGTATGTGTGTGGAGGGAACGAGAGCCCTTGCTTCAGCTGGTATTAATGCTTGTACCATTGAGTGTCTCGATACTAGTGGGGGTCCCTGAATCAATTGACAACATTTCTTAAGATAGTTACTATCTTCTTCAACATGCTTATCATCACATCACCTGAGTTTAGCAGTGGCGGCTTCAGAAATTTTGTTTAGGGGGTCATTACAAAATTTTAATAAAAAAAGAACTTGAATATATTGAGTACGTTATCGAAAAAAATAATAATAATACATAAAGTTTTACAAAATTCTACAAGTTTTCAAATTTTGAATGTTACATGATAGTTCATTATGAATATCTATTGCCAATGTGGATAGTTATAAGTCTATGATCACTTTATTTTGTTAAGTTTGTCTAACATTTTTATCTTTATACAGTTGTTATTATATATTTGAATTTGTTTTCATAAAAATATTTTAGACTAAATGACTAATTTCAACTCCTTGGCTCCGTATTAATTATTAACGCTCACAATCACACTCATTCATAGATAAATTATACACTACGTGTTTACTTAACCAATTAAATGTTTAAACAATTTTTATTTATTTATTTATTTATTTTTTTATACAAGATAGAAATCCTACTCAAGTCTAATTTAGTGTATATGTGTGTGAAACTCCCTTCTGGAGACTTGAACCCCGACCCTTGCACCCTACAAGCACTTATACTTGTGAAGTGACCATCGCATCAAGGATGTGCGGTGGTAATGCTTGAACAATCATTAACTTTACAATTGTTTTCTTGACTTTTACTAACTTTATTACAAAAAGTTATTATAACATGATAACAATATATACACATGTAAAAAAAAAAACCCTCTCTATTTCTTAATTATTAAATTATATAAAGTTATATTATATTTATATTGTACATACAAACATCCACACACATCGTAATTTACACAAATACGTAACATTATAACAAAAAGTAATGTACACAATCAATATTAGACACACTCACAGACATATAATATAAATTTATAAAAAAGAATTACACTTACAATTCACAAACACTTACTCTTTATTCTGTTTCTCAAAAAAAAAAAAAAAATACTCTTTATTCTTAAAGTTGAAAATACTTATAATAAAGATGTTCAAAATTTAAGTCAGAGTGTGCAAAAAAAATAATTTAAAAAATAAATTAAAGTATTAAGCTAACAAAAAAAAAAAAAAATTATATATATATATATATATAGTTTTTTCTTTTGAAGTCAGGGGGTTCATTTGAACCCCCTGAATTAGGGGTGTACACGGTTCGGTTCGGTCAGTTTTTGAGAGATTTTTTGCACCACACCTATAGGGTGTAGTTTCACCCTATGCTTAACCGTACCTCACTTTTGGAAGATAAAAACTGGTCTACACAAAGTGCGGTTAATTTTAGCGGTTCGGTGCGGTTCGTTCGGTTATATGTGCTGGATTTTAAAAATTTCCTGTACTAAGCTTTGGACTTTTAAGCCTTTAAAAAATAGCATTTTGAGCCCATAACTTCTTTTTAAGTGACTTCTTTTTAACTAACCCTTTCTTTATCAAGTTTCAACCACAAGAAAACTCCAAACATCTCACCAAACTCCTAACATTCCAAAACAAATACACAATTATAAAATATCAAAACTCAACTATAATACAACTTAAAATCAACCTGTCAAATTAAACATGTATTTATTAAATACATTAACACATATTAATAAATCTAAACCTGTCACAACATTCCAAATCAAACACACAATTATAAAATATCAAGTCTCATCAACCATAACAAGAGAATTCCAACTTGGCAACAACATTAACATTAATATTTCTATTATAGTAATCACATCAAATTACAAATATAAGCAGTAGCACAGCCCCAAAGAGGAGTAGTAGTGCAGCACTACAAAATAGTCAAGTAGTGCTTGAGAAGCACTATACAAATATACATAATGGATGTTGGACCAAAATATACAATTGGTACACTACACAACTAAATATTTTTCACAAAAAATGGAGGCAGTCTAGTCTACTAAGACTAATAGTATGTTCATTCAGTGCTTGTGTTGTCATGTGTGCATCTAATAAACAAAAATAAAGCACAGAGCAAAGAAGCACAGAGCAAAGAAGCACCAAGCCAGCAGCAACCCAAGCACCCAAACACTCCTAATTTGGTCATCTCCATGATTAAGTCAGCAATTCAACTACAAAAAAGTTCTGCAATCAGCCAGCCAACAACTCCAACTCTAAGTCATCATTTACAAAAAACTCCATCCCTACAATGTCAATCCCCAAAAAATAATGATAAGTAGAAAGTAGAAAGCAATACATAACAATTAACACCATTACAAACAACAGCCAACAAACATAAGCAAATTACATAAAATTTTTAAGTTACCTTAGGTAGCTAAGTCCAAAAAACAATCCACCTTCCAAATCAGTCTAGTACAGAATCTGTACCCACAGTGGGTTTTGGTGCAAGCTTTAAAAGGGGGAAAAAAAACAAAACAAATTGTATATAAATAATAACTCACAAATAAATAAATAAATACAAGAGAATTTATAAATAACAAAAGCAGAAAAAAAAAAATTAGAAAAGAACATAAACACATTACCCGATTCAAGTTCATAGTTTTCCACTTCATCCATTGCCTCTCGAAGGTTAATTGGTTCAGTTGAATTCTTGGACCTCAACCAATTTTGTGTACAAATCAAAGCTTCACCAGTATTGGGAGACAATGAGCTACGAAAAGGATCTAAGACACGACCCCCTGTGCTAAATGCAGATTCTGATGCAACAGTAGAGACGGGAATTGCCAAAACATCACGCACAAGTTGAGAAAGGATCCTATATCTTGAAGAATTCACCCTCCACCAATCAAGAATATCAAAGCCTTCCGTCTCTGGATCTACACTAGCTTCTAACGAGTATTGATCCAATTCAGATTTGCATTCTACACTATCCTCATCTACTAAGTGCTGTTTGTAAATATTATTATACCTCTTCATCCTCTCTTCTGCACTACCAAAGCCACTTAGCATGGAGGACATGGCAGCAACATCACTACTACCAAACTCACTAGTCCCACTAGCACTAGCACCACATGGGGTCCCCATTGCCCCACTATAGTGATTGTACAATCTATTCAAAGCTTCCCTAACTCTCAATCCTAACTCATCAGCCTTCTCCTTGTCATACCATTGCTTAAACCAAAACCTCACATATTTCAATTTATATCTAGGATCAACCACAACAGCCACAAACAACATCAGATTTATCCTATCAACACTTCCCCAATACTTATCATACTTTAATTTCATTCTTTGTGCCATACCCTTTAACAAAGGATCACCCCTACCATTACACAATTGATTTAACTGGTCTTGAAGACTAATAAGCTCATAGAAATACACATTAGTTGTCATAAACAAGGAACCAGAAAATCTTAAAGTTGCCTCATAAAACATACCAAGAAACTTTGTAAAAAATCTAACATTTTCCCAATCTAAAAATCGAGGGGGACCGCTAGATGGATCCTCAAAATAATGAAGGAAATGCCCATCATCTTCCCCAATCCTTTCAAATGCAGCCACAAACTTTAGTGCACTATCTAACATCAAGTAAGTTGAATTCCACCTAGTAGACACATCAAGCCACAACAAACTTTTGCTTTGAATTTTTTCTTTTTCAACACATGCCTTAAACTTCTCAAATCTATTAGGAGAGGATTTCACATACCTCACTACATTACGAACCCTAACAATTGACTCATTAAGTTCCTTTAGCCCATCTTGCACAATTAAATTCAAAATATGTGCACAACAACGCATATGAAGAAACTCACAACCCAAGAGGCTACCCACCCTATCCTTTGTTTTCCTCCTAAGATATTCTATGGCCACATCATTTGAACTTGCATTATCAACAGTAATTGTAAAAATATGATCAATCCCCCATTGAAGCAAACAAGACTCAACCACCCTACCAATAGTCTCACCCTTATGATCAGGTACTAGGCAGAAATTCAAAATCTGTTTATGATAAACCCAATCAACATCAATATAATGTGCAGTCAAACAAAGGTAATTAAGGTTTTGGATTGAAGTCCAAGTATCAGTTGTCAAACACACCCTTTGACTAGCCATTAAAACCTTTCTTAAACTCTCCTTCTCCCTAATGTAAAGTCTAAGACAATCCCTTGCAACAGTAACCCGAGAGGGAATTTCAAACCTAGGCTCTACCTCAGACATAAAATCAATGAATCCTCCATGCTTAACAAACCTAAAAGGTAGTTCATCAACAATTATCATCCTAACCAAGGCCATCCTTAGTCTTTCCACACTAAACTTCCTCAAAACTAGCTCATTGCCACCCTCTCCCTCCCCTTTTTTTTTACTTTGGTAAGTCAAAGTAGTTTGGCCTTTATCACACCTATAGGGGTACTTCTTACAACCAAATTTTATATGAGACCACATGGCAGAGGTTCCATTTCTTTTTGGGTGACAATTATAACACTTTTTACAAAAGTTGCAATGGGACTTAGGGTAAAGGGGGTCACATCCCTCTATTCTAGAAAAATGGTCCCATATCTTAGAAGGCTCTTTACCACCATTAATAGTAGCTTGTTGAGTTTCTGCTTGTGTTTGAGGGGGTGCAACACCTGATGGTGGAATGGGAGATTGTGTATTTGGTTGGTTAGCCTTAGCACATAAACTAGGAGTAGGCTCAGTAGAGGGGATGGAAGAAGAAGCACAAGCAGCCATGATCTAATTACATCCATATAAATAACAATCACATATACATAGTAATTAAGGAATCAACAACAAATAAATTGTGCAAGCAACCTTTAACTTAAACACGCTGTCATACTCATACGCTAATTTCAATAAAATATTAGTAAACAAAAACTATACAAGCAGCTTTCTCGGTGCTAAAATCACAACAAGATAATCAACTAAAGTCACAACATCACAACATATTAGCATGATATAATAAACTAAAATCACAATAGTATAATCAATCAATAGGATGATCAAAAAATAAATTTACAGTCTTTGAACCCTAGAAACAAAACCAAACAGCAAACAACCTGAGTGAACCTTTAGAAAAAAAACACCAAAACTAAAAGCAAAATCAAACACAAACATGAAAGTTTGACACAACATGGTGAATTGAAAACAAAATAAAAAATAATCCTTAAAAGATAATCAAACACAAAAGGAAAAAAAAAAATTTGTGAGCTCAAAACAAATATAAATAGTATGAGAAAATACCCAAGCCTTCGAGATTTATTCCTTTACTAGGCTGAAGTTGAATCTTTTAAATCACCCCTAAAGTTACAAGAAAATAACCCAAAAAAAAAAAAAATTAGAATCAACAAGAAACATTTAGTGACCATAAAATAAAACTAAAACAAAGTAGGGGTTAGGGTTACCAAAGGCAGAACTACAAAGGAGCAGAGCCACAGTGGAGAACAAAGATGAAAAGGGGATTGACTGTCTTAGGTATTAGGAATTTTGTAAGACCTTGAGAGGAAAGTCTTTCTTTATGAGAGAGTGAGACTGAGAATCAGAGATGAGTCTTGACAGTGAGACTGAGAGCTTGTGTTCTTAAATAGAGGAAGGTTAGGTCGGAGTCTAAGCTTGAGAATTTGAGAGGGAAAAATTACTGTTTGTTCGGCGGGATTAGGATATGGAAAAAAAATTATGTGCCTGAGTGCAAAAGAGAAGAGAAAAATCGTTGATGGGAGCCTAAAAATCTGAGATTGAGAGGGAAATACTACTAATTGTTTGGCGGGATTAGGGTTTGGAAGAAACATTATGTGGCTGATTGAGAGTCTGAGAGCAAAAAAAGAAGAGAAAATTGGTTAGGTGAGAGTGAGAGCTTGAGATTGAGAGGGAAAAACTATTTGTTCTCCGGCGGGATTAGGGTTTGGAAGAGAACTGAAGTAGCTTCTAACAAGTAATGACTGAGTTCTATCTGAGACTCTGAGAGGCGTGTGACTGGGAGACTTAAGAAGAAAAGAAAGTAAAGACTAAGGAGGAGAAATGAGAGCAGCTGAGTAGGTGGAGAAGAGACGTGTGTGGCTGAGATCAAAAAGAAAAAAAAAAATCTTGTACAGTGACTAAGTCTATCAGTCACTTAAACAGTGATAGGCATATTTTTTTATTTTTTTATTTTTTAAAAAAAAAACTGACTGTAACATACTAACCAAGTAACATACGGCTGTTTATTTATTTATTTATATTTTTTAATAATTTTTTTTTTCAAAAAACTGATTGTTACACTTACACAATAATCATACGGCCACAGGCCACATCTTTTTTTATTTTTATTTTTTTCAAAAAATTGCAAGTGGGGGACACTAAGTTACTTAGACAAGACAACACTACTGTCAACTGTTCATCATTATTCGTTCTTGGCGTTCCTTTTTTTTTTTTTTTTTTTTTTTTTATATATTTAATTTTGACACTAAAACGACGCCGTTTTGAACCTGATAGAAAAATTTTAAAATGGTTCCAAAACGGCGTCGTTTTGAATCAGATTTAAAAAAAAAAAAAATTTAAATGAAACGGCGTCGTTCAGATTTTTACTTCTTCTTCCTTGCTACTTTGTTCTCTCAGTTTCACGCCACTGGAAATCTCACCCTCTCCCTCTCAATTTCTTTTATTTTAAAACTGATGAGGTATAAGTTAAATATATATATATATATATATCGGTTTGGTTCGGTTTTTCTTCGGTTTGCAGATCTTGCTGTCGACCACCGCACCGGCCGACTTTGGTAACGGAAAAAGCCTACCGATCATCGTGCCGGGAACCTTCGGTGGAGCTTTCATCGGTCGGATCGTCACGGTTTCGGGCGGTTTTGTCAGCGCCGGTGAATTCTTGAACAGGCCTATCTCACACTATCACTTCATCACTTGGCCGGCCATCCCTTCTTCTTTTCTTCTTTTCTTTCTTTTCTTTTCTCTCATTCACTCCTCTCTATCACTTTCTCATCCTCTCCCACCAGTCCCTCCATACCACCATCTCCACTATCATCTTTCCAGCAATGTCACCAGAAAATCTTTAGGAACCTCTAAGCATTTTCATCTTTTATTTGAGGTAAAAGTTTCTAATCTTTTTAATGGGTTTATATGCTTTTGCTTGAGGTTATTTTTATCTAAGTTTTAATAATGATACCCATGTGATTTATGAGTATTGTAAGTGATATTTATGTGTTTGTATGTATGGGTTTTGTATTGGTGGAATTATTTGATGAGTGGGTATATGGTTTGTGCTAATAATGACTACTTAAGGTTTATGTATGGTGGAAAATTTGGGGCTTTTGAGTTATAACATGTGATGGTTGTAAATCCAATTTTTTCCATTGCTATTGGGTTTATTTGGATTTAGTTGAAGTTCTAAATTTCTTGTCTTGGAGGATATTTTGATTTTGCTTTCATGGGTCTCTTATTGATGTAGTGTAAATTTTATAGAAGCTAGTCATAATGTTGGAGATGATATTAAATGGGTTAACTTTATAAATTGAAGTTTATGCCTTGTGAATTAATTTGTTGAGAAACTTTGGAAGTGGAATGAAACTTTGGAAGTGGAATATATTATTATTGATGAGGTTAAATACTAATCTTGCCTAAATAAGTGCTTATTTGGCAATTCCTAAATTGTAGCTAGATACAATTTCAAGCTCTATGCTTACTGTGATAGGTTTGCTTGATATTATTTAGATTCTAGCTAATCTCCTTTGGAGCTTGGAGAATTAGACTTTTGGCGGGTTACGAGGTAAGTAGTTTTTTTAATGGGATTTTTGAAAAAATAACCATGTTACATAAATATTGTTTTTGGGTTAGACACACTTTTGGAAACTATTTATGGAAACTATATTTTCCTAAAAACTATTGTGTCGTAACCTTAATATATATATATATATATATATATATGATTATATATGAAAATGCATCATATTTGGTATTACATTTGGGGAAATGCATTAATTGTTGATATGAAAAAATGAGCATCTTTTATTTAATCTTTGATAAGGAAATCATTGATTTTATGGTATATTGAAAAATTTAAAGATGCTTATCTTGTCTTGTATTATTTGGAAAATTGATAGAAAATCTCTTGATAGAAACCTGAGCTTCAACTGGTGCAATGATTCCCAAGTAGCATCCTCAGGTGCAGTGCCCAACCATTGTATTAGAACTTCAGTAATAGACCTGGATTTCAAAGTCTAGTTTTGGTTTGTAGAACAGCTACAGGTTCTGAAATGATTTGACCAGTCTCATCTAGTGGTGGTAAAGTAGGCAGTGGAGAAACTTGCTATCCTAACTTCAGCTTCAAACAAGATACATGAAAAACATGATTTATCTTATTGTCACTAGGTAAATCTAGCTTGTAGGCTACCTCCCCTACCCTTTGAAGCACCTGAAAAGGCCCATAAAACCTTGGAGATAACTTCCATTTTCCCTTAGAAGCTAAGGACTTCTGCTTATAAGGTTGCGACCTCAAAAACACCCAATCTCCCACCTGAAAAGACCTTTCAGTCTTGTGTTTATCTGCAAAAAACTTCATTCTCTCTTGAGCAGCCAACAGATTAGCCTTCAGTGTAGCCAAAATCTGCTGCCTCTGAGTAAGAAGAGAATCTACTGCTGCCACCCTTGAAGTGCCTGGAATATAATCTTGAAGTCTAGGAGGAGGATAGCCATATAATGCTTCGAATGGGGTGAGTTTAATGGAAGTGTGAAAATTGGTATTAAACCAATACTCAGCCAATGAAAGCCAATCAGCCCACCTTTGAGGTCTATCTCCAATAAAGGCTCTCAAGTATTGTTCTAAGCTTTTGTTCACAATCTCAGTTTGGCCATCTGACTGAGGGTGATATGTAGTAAACATGTCCAAATCAACTTCCTGCAATTTGAACAGCTCAGACCAGAATTTTGAAGTAAAAGTAGCATCCCTGTCACTCACTATAGAAGTTGGAAGACTGTAATTTGAAAACATATTGCATATATAGCCCAACAACTTTAGCTGCTGAATAAGGATGACTCAAGGGTATAAAATGGACATATTTGGTCAGTCTATCAACCACAACCAAGATAACTTCAAACCCTTGAGACTTTGGTAACCCGTCAACAAAATCAAGGCTCACCTTAGACCATGGTTTAGTAGGAATAGCTAAAGGTTGTAATAAACCTGCAGGAGCAACAGTCTCAGCCTTTATTCTTTGACAAACATCACATTCTCTAATAAACTTCTTGATGTCTGACTTTATGCCCTTCCAATAAAATTCTTGTTTAGCCCTATGAAAGGACTTAAGAAAGCCAGAATGACCTGCAACAGGGCTGCTATGAACATGAGCAAGAACCAAAGGCTTTAAGGAGCATTGCGAACCCAAGTAGAACCTGTCCTTGTACAAGAGAAACCAATTATGCAGAGAAAAACCTTTTGGAGTAGCTACCCTTGATTGCAAGGATTGAATCAAATGCATAACTTTTGCATCTTGATGATAGTTATCCTTGAGCTTATCCAACCAAGTAGGATCTGGAAATGACAATAATAAACAGCAGCTAACTGTGCCATGAGTGAGGTCAGCCTGATCTGTAAAGGTTTTCAATTCTGACTCCATCTGTCTTGAAAGAGCATTAGCAACTCTATTCTCACCGCCCTTCTTATATTCCATAATAAAAACATAACCCAACAGTTTAGTGATCCATTTCTGTTGTGCTGGGGTACCCCCTCTCTGCTCTAACAAAAACTTTAAGCTTTGATGATCAGTTCGAACAATAAAAGGACTTCCAAGTGCATAAGGCCTCTATTTCTTCATTGCAGTAGCTAAAGCTAACAACTCCTTTTCATAAGTAGAAAAATGCAGACTCTTACCCCTCAAAACTTGGCTATGAAAAGCTATAGGCCTCATATTCTGCATTAAGATAGCCCCCAATCCAACCCCTGATGCATCACATTCAATAATAAAGGGCTTAGTAAAATCTGGTAAGGCTAGACCAATAGGGTGAGAGACTGCCTCTTTCAACTGATTAAAGGCAGATTCAGCTGCATCATTCCAGTGAAAAGAGTCTTTTTTAAGCAACTCAATCAAAGGATGAGCAATGGAACCATAACCTCTAATGAACTTTCTATAGTATCCAGTCAAACCTAGAAACCCCCTCAAAGCCTTAACATTCTGGGGTCTTGGCCAATGCAACATAGCAACTATCTTTTTTGGGTCAACCTTGACACCTTCACCAGAAATGACATGCCCCAAGTACTCCACCTCAGGACAGCCAAAGACATATTTGGATTTCTTAGCAAAGAGCTGATGTTTAAAAAGCACTTCCAGAACAGCCCTCAAATGACTGACATGATCACATAAGTTCTTGCTAAAGACTAAAATATCATAAAAAAACACTAAAACAAAGTGTCTCAAAAATGGCTTGAAAACATCATTCATTAAGGCTTGAAATGTAGAGGGTGCATTGGTTAACCCAAAGGGCATGACCAAGAATTCATAGTGACCCTCATGAGTATGAAAAGCTGTCTTATGCACATCACCATCCTTCATCCTAATTTGATGATAACCAGACCTTAAATCTAGTCTAGAAAAGATACTAGCCCCATGGAGTTCATCAAGCAATTCATCCACAACAAGGATAGGAAATTTATCCTTCACAGTAGCCTTATTGAGAGCCCTATAGTCTATGCACATTCTCCAACTACCATCAGCCTTTCTAACTAACAAAACAGGTGATGAAAAAGGGCTTTGGCTAGGTCTAATTGAGCTTACTTCTAATAACTCCTTCATAATTTTTTCAATCTCAGATTTTTGATAGTAAGGGTACCTGTAGGGTCTTTCACAAACTGGTTGAGCTCCTTCCTTGAGTGTAATGCCATGCTCATGACCTCGGATGGGTGGTAGACCAACTGGAACATCAAACACAGCACCAAACTCCTTGAGCAGATCTTGCAAAGCTACTGGAAGCTGATCTGGAGCTGTTGCTACCCCTGACTCAGGTGTGGTGATTTGCAAGATTAAACCTTTCTTGATGGGAGTTTTAAACATCTCCTCGCTTCCTAAAATTGAAGATCCTGATGACAATAACCCTTGTAGTAGCACCAATTTTTGCAGGTACCAAAACTTCATAGTCATCAACTTGAAATCCCATGAGACTTCCCCCAATGTGCTCAACCATTGAGTCCTTAACACCACATCACAGCCCCCCAAGGGAAGAACATTCAAGTCAACAAAGAATTGATGACCTTGAATCCATAAAGACACACCAGGACAAACACCCTTAGTCTGAATCATAGCCCCATTAGCCACCTTTACTTCCATCATTTGAGAAGTATCTATCTGCATTTTCAAGGTTAACACCACAGAAAGATCAAGAAAATAATGCGTACTCCCTGAATCAATAAGGGAGACCAACCCAAATTCCTTAATCTTGCTTCTAACCCTCATTGTATTTGGTGAAGGACTACCCACTAAGGCATAGAGGGTAATTTCAGCTTCCAAGGCATTATTTCCCAATTCTTGCTCCACTTGAACCTTCACCTCATTGTCCTCCAATTCTAACAGCTGTGCTTAAGATGATGGCTCATTAGCAATAAGAAAACCCTTTAACAGAAAAAATTTTGCTCCACCTTTGCATAGATGACCCGCCTGGTACTTCTCATCACAGTTAAAGTAAAGACCTTGTTTCCTCCTTTCATCCATTTGAGCAGGTGTCAATCTTCTTAGTGGCAATCTCATTTTCTGTTCTCCCTTCCAATCTAGCTTAAGTTGTGCCCCAAGAATGGAAGGTTTGATAACTTCTTGAAAGGATTTAGATCCTTTTTTGGAGCTGAGTAAGTATTCCTCTTGAATTTTAGCCAAACCAAAAGCTGCATTCAAAGATTGAGTGGCAAACATCCTTATTTCTAGTCTCACTTCATCCTTGAGCCCACTCAAGAAACAACTGAGTTTGTGAGATTCAGAGAGACCCTTAATCCTGTTTGAGAGAGCTTTAAATTGACTTTTGTAAGCAATCACACTAGTTGTCTGCCTCAATCTTGTTAATGCCTCCATCGGATCATCATAGGCAGTGCTTCCAAACCTCACTTGCAGTGCTTGAACGAAGGCTAACCAATACCCAAACAGTCCTGCTTCTTCTCCATCTTGAAACCATATTAAGGCTTCACCTTCCATGTGGAATGCAGCCATTAAAAGCTTTTCAGGATCAGGAGTTTTGTAATACCTGAAGTATTGATTGGCTTTATACACCCAAGCTGCTGGTTCTTCTCCTCGAAATTTAGGAAATTCCAGTTTGATAGATTTTAGAAATGTTAATGCCAGAGTATTTTTTGAGGGAATGTCTTCATTAGATCGTGGAGTGTGAGCTGAAGATTTCTCTGAATCAGAATTAGACAACTTTTGCAGAATCGCACCAAGTTGCTGTTGAACTTCTTGGAAATGCTGGCTATGTAATTCCTTCATTTGATGGATCTCATGGTGAATCTCTTGAATATCATGGGTATGGTAATCTGAGACTTTCTTGAGTGAAGCGATAGTCTCATTTATAAGTGTTGTTGATCTGGTTTTAGCCATTAGCGTCCACAATGAACTGCTCTAATACCAATGTTAAGCTTCTAAGTGAACATTAATGGTGGATTTGGGAATTGTGGGTGGTTACTTCTTGGGAACCAGTCCTCCTTAGAATAGGGAAGGGACAGAGAGAGAATTAGGGAATCAAGAAGAGTAAATTGGTATTATTTCTGTTGCTCTCTCATGTACACCATACAATCCTCTAATAGCTAATTCCATACATTTTGGCAGTTACTAACCCTTTTAACTAACTTTCCCGCCCTTTTTATCCTAACTGTACAACCCCTTGTACTAGCTCATCTATACAGACCCGATACACTCATTCAATCACAACATCTTATTACAATCCAATTACAATATCTACACAGAGTCTTAACACATGGTAAGTGCCACATTAATTGCTAGCTTTCATTAGGATTTTCCCAGGTGCACATTGTGAGCCATATTGCGAGCAACAAAGGCCGATACATTAGATTTGGGTTAGCATTAGATTTTAGGTATCACTTTTCTGTGCTATGCTGCTAAAGCTGAGAGCATTGTAGAAGGATATTAATGTGTGAAGTTCATTGGTGCTTTGAAGAGTAGTCTCTATGTTCTACTTTTCCTAGTGGGTATGGAATGGGAAGTTTCATAGCCTTCTGTCGATGAAAGAATCTTTTGAACTGGGGCGCAATGTTTCTTAACAAGAGGAAATTGAGTGATAGGGTTATGCCTTATCTCTTTTTAGGCATTGTAATACTTTATTCACTGTTGTAGCCTGTTGGATTGCTTCCTTGTAATAGTTTCTCCAACGTTGTAGTTTTTAGGCTTGCTTCCCTGTAATAAGTAGAAAGTTCTATTAAACCATGGTTTATCTCGCAATCTCTCTCTGTCTCTCTCTCATCCAACTTTGGTTTTACACTATCTTTAGATGCTGTAGAAACCATCGTGGAAAATAAACGCACGTTTTTGTATGGTTGCAAACCTTATAAATAAGCGGAAAAAATCATTTCATGGAAAATTGCTAATATTTCTTATTACTCCAATTAATTATATGGATAGAGACTTTCATTCATGAAACTAGACTTAAAATGGGATTTTTTTTTTTTTTTTTTTAAAGAAGAAGAAAAAAAAAGGGTGGGGGTGGGTGTTTTCTCTTCTATAATCATTTGGGAGTATCATATGGAATAAAAGTTCCTAACTTTGGAATTTATGCTAAAAAGGTGAAAATGGTAGGCTTGAGTAAAAAAAAGATAAAAGGTGGTTTTAAGAGAGAGGTGTCATGTTAACAATACTTCTACACAAATTTTAGGTAGTGAGTTGTTGATTCTAATTTGAACTTACTATTGAAATTATTTTTTTGCTCACCAGTAACAACACTAAGGATTTGTTATGGACATAACATTTCTCAACTTAAAATAGTAGCATTTCACAATTTAAATATAGTACACTGTTTTATTTTCCCTCTATCTTATTTTGGTACATCAAACTGTAACCAAAACTCCCTAAATTTGAGTGCGAATATTCATGAGTTCAAACGCGTTAAACTAAGCTATCAACATCTTCCCTATTGATCTTCTAATTACTAGAAACACTGCCAAGGAGAGGAGCAACATCAAAGTCGCTTCCCATATTCTTAACTGTGTAAGCTCTAGGAGGGGAACACCAGCAAAGAATCTGTAAAACCTCCCTCATGGAAGGCCGATTTGCAGGTAATCTACTAGTGCATTTGAGTCCAAGTTTAAATACCATAGTCATCTCTTCCAAGTAACATGGTTCCTTGATTTCATCATCGAGGGAATCAGTAATAGACTTTCCTTCACTGCTGTGTCGCAATGCCCATTCTGCCAGATTCATGGTCTCATCATTGGGTTCTCTTCCGGTGATGAGTTCAAGAAGTACAATTCCAAAGCTGTAGACATCAATCTTCTCATTGACCTTTGTTATATAGGCATACTCTGCAATACAAATCATAAAAGGATATGTGCAGATGTGTTAGATATTGGATGAAACACTGAACATAACTATTTTTAAATACTCCTAAATAAGTGTTTTTATATGCTTGAACTTTTGAGACAACTAGTAAATTATCAATAAGATGCTCTTACCTGGGGCGAAGTAACCAAAAGAGCCTGCAACAGCAGACATTGTGCGGGACTCTCCATGCTTTTCTAACATCTTTGCTAACCCAAAATCAGCTATGCTTGCCTTGAACTCAGAATCCAACAAAATGTTGCTAGACTTCACATCTCGATGAATGATTGGAGGAGAACAGTCATGGTGCATGTAACTTAGGCCTTGTGCTGTGCCAATTGCAATATGCAACCTTCTTGGCCAATTCAAAACCATTTGATGTGCCGAATTTATCCCTGTTGATGATTTTCTCTTCTTCCCATGGAGCCATCTATCCAGACTGTGATTTTCCATGTACTCGTAAACAAGAAGCTTTGAGTTCTCACTTGAAATACAGCACAACAACTTTACTATATTGGAATGCCTAATCGTGCCAAGTATTTCAACCTCCGCTAGAAATTCTTTCTTGAGCTTATGATCTAAAGTCTTGTTATTCCAAATACTTTTCACAGCAACAAATTGGTCTGGATGGTCAGTGGGAATCCGGTATACTTTCCCTGATCCACCATTTCCTATAATGTTGTTTTCAGTCAAATTCGACAGAATGTTCAAATCTGTGAAATTCAATCTCTGGAATGATGTAAGCTTCCATGTTGCTAGATTGCATTGGTGCTTTTTCCTCCGGTAGTCACATAACTTATATAAGCTTAATAGAACAGTGACTAGGAGAACTACAAGGACAAGAACTAGAATCATGGCAAGGTAGATAGAGGGCATTTTATTATTGTTGGAATCAAGGGTTTTGGTGTAACAACTTGGAAGGTCTAGAATTGGACTACCAACACATAGATTGGAATTATTCAAGAAGCTGTTTTCATATGCAAGGTTGTTAAGCTGATCTGGGATTTTTCCAGAGAGTTGGTTGTAGGACAAGTTGAGTGAATTAAGCATCAAATTGCCAAATTCAGATGGGATTTCACCGGACAATTGGTTGTGTGACAAGTCCAAGTAATTGAGATGAGGTAAAGACCCAATCACTCCTGGGATTTGGCCAGAAAGCTTATTTCTTGAGAGGTCCAAAGTAGTTAATAACTTCCATGAGATGATCTCTGATGGAAGCTCACCAGAAAGTTGATTACCACCCAGAAAAAGAGAATCAAGATGAGAGAGACTAGTTAATTCTGCTGGAATTTTTCCGGATAGCAAGTTGTTTCTTGCATCAAAGACAACCAACTGCACCCAGGAAGAGATTCCAACAGGAATTTCATCTGAAAATCTGTTGTTACGAATTTCTACCCTTGACAAATTTGAAGCCAACTTACTTGGAAGCCCGCCCGAAAACAAGTTATCACTTAACATCAAGGTTGATAGATTGAATAATGTCCAAAGACCAGAAGGAGCCTCACCTGATAAATTGTTTCCCTCAAGCCGAACTATACGCAAAGTAGGACAATTTCCAACCCATTTCGGCACTTCCCCGCTGAGATTGTTAGAAAATGCGACCAGTCCTTGCAAAGCACCTCCATCGCATAAATGTTCCGGCAATTGACCACTTAGTTGATTCTCCGAGACCTCAAATGCTTCGAACTTCGAATGCATGCCTAATTCCGGTGGCAAAGTTCCACTCAACTTGTTTCTGAAAACCGCAAAATCAATCAGTGGTAGTTGGCCTATACTTCTTGGAATCTCACCGGTCAATTGATTCTCAAACAAATGCAACACTGTCAAATTCCGTAACTTGCCAACACCTTCAGGAATAGAACCATTCAAGTTGTTTGCAGAAACATCAAGGCTCTCCAAACTTAATGACGCTTCGATCGAGCTTGGTATCTCACCAGACAATCTATTACCAAAGAGAGACACAAACTTTAAACTCTTTATCAAGAACAAACCACTAGGAATAGCACCTACCAAATGGTTCCTTGCTAAATCCAAGTGCTCCAGGCTCGAAAATTTCGAAAAATAATCTGGGATTTGGCCAATCAAATTAGTCCTTGTCATCCACAAATACGTCAACTTCCTCAACCGTCCAAACTCTTCTGGCAAAGCTGTAGGCACAAACTTATCATTCTGAGCCATGCCCAAAACTTCAAGATTGGCCAAGTTACCAATTTCCTTTGGCCACGTGCCGTTGAACTGGTTTTGATAGAGGTACAACGTTTGTAACTCCGTCATGTTCCCAATCCCTTTTGGGATATTGCCTGAAAAGTTGTTGGCTCCGAGGTCTATGTATTGGAGAGTTCGAATCCGGTAT
Organism: Quercus ilex subsp. ballota; assembly: GCA_032727855.1. Taxonomy (NCBI): domain Eukaryota; kingdom Viridiplantae; phylum Streptophyta; class Magnoliopsida; order Fagales; family Fagaceae; genus Quercus; species Quercus ilex. The sequence goes on from CM064919.1 coordinate 40,956,481, forward strand.
ATGTCTTCTGGGATTGGACCCACAAAATAGTTTTCAGAGAGATCAAGATATTGGAGCTTGGAACAATTGTATAGGACTGTTGGAAACTCTCCTGGGATGTAATTCCAGGACAAGTCAAGGAAAGTCAGGTTCTTGAGATCACGAATTGTTGATGGGATTTTTATGGTTATGTTTATGTTTTGGAGGAATATTCCGGTGACCGAACCTTCGGCGCATTTGATCTCCGGCCATTTGCACGGTGAGGATGAGGAGTTCCATGACTGGATAGACGGTGGATTACCCCACTGCTGTTTCAGGCTGAGTAGGATGGCTTGTTCGGTGTTTTGGGATTGTGAATTTACTCGAAAGGGTATGGAGATTAGGAGAACGATAAGGAGGGGTAGTGGGGTTTCGAGAAATGCCAAGGGTAGTTTCGTCATTTTGGGTGGAGTCAGTTACTCACTCCGTTGCTCCGGTTAATTACTTTGCCGGGGAAGCCAACGGTCAACATTCAAATGTGGTGAGCGGAGCTTATAGACAGTCATGAGGTAAACTCCATTTGTTTTGAGATACACGTGAAATGATACAAAAACTTTGTGCGTTTATCACGTACCATATGGCACTGGAAAAAAGTGGTTTGTACAAAAAAGAATAGTCAAAGTCGACGCTCTGGAGTTTTGTTCTAAGACGTACAGTCATGAAGTAAACTCCATTTGTTTTGAGATACACGTGAAATGATACAAAAACTTGGTGCGTTTATCACGTACTACCATACGGCACTGGAAAAAAGTGGTTTGTCCAAAAAAGAATAGTCAAAGTAAACACGCTGGAGTTTTGTTCTAAGACGCATGTACATTATTTTATTATCACTTTCAGGTGGACCTAACAGCCACTATCTTTTTGTTAACTTGGACTTCAACGGCACAATTTGTAGATAGTGATATGAAGGTTCCCCGTTGGTGTTCTAAATTTCTTTCTAGACTTTCGGTCTCAGTTTAATTTCTGAATTTCTTTTATAAATTATTTTGCTGAGTGTTTAATGTTAAGGTCCATCTCCTCCGCCTAAACTAGGACACTATCTTGATTAGTTTTTTGACTCTATATTCGGTTATTATGACTTCATTTTGTGGTTTGTTTAGCTTAGTGAGAAGTGATTAATTGAAACTTGTACTTTTAAATGTGTTAGGTTAAATCTCATACTTTCATTATAGTGTTGAATGATAGTCTTAACTCTTAAGTTTATTATAATTTATATGTGTTTGGCACAATAATAAAAGTGTGGGGTTTGAAGTATCACATTTGAAAGTATTGGATTTATTATTTTTGAGAATCAAAATTATTAGATTTAATTTGTCACAAAGATAAAACTGTTAGTTTTTTTTTTGGTTATACTTTCCCCTTTATTCTAAAAAATGGAGTCTACTTGATATCTTTGTTTATTTATTTTCTAAATAAAAAGGAGATAGGGTAAGATTTGATTATTCTTTTTTATTGTTAGGAAATTATTTGATAAGAAAAGATACCTATTTTAATAAATGAGTTTTGAATGAATTATATCTTTAAAAAAAATGATATTTTAAAAAACATTTATATATAATAAATAAGAAAGAAATTATCAAAAGCATTGTAGCTGAATTGACACCTTCCTGTACACAAAGTGCTTGGGGGTTCTAGGGCGGAAATGGTTCGAATTGCGGGATTAGCAATATGTTGTAATTATCTCTAAAAAAGAAAAAGAAAAAAGAGGAACATCGAAAAGTGACAAAAAAAAGCCGTCCATATTTGGTGGTCATAAATAATGGCATTCTTAAAACCCTGTTCCTAGTTTTTATTAGGTTTGTTAAAATTGAAGAATTTATTAATATTATAATAAAGATAAAGTTTGATTACAAATTTAGTTGTAGTATAAAGTTACAATTTTTACTAAAAAAATTAACATGGTTACATATTTTAAAATTTTAATTTTTGAATTAAATGTTTTTTACATGTCAAATTTCCTACCAATCCACTATTGTTTATTGTTTAATGCATAAAATTATTTTTTATATATAATTTTAAACTACAAAAACTTAATACTTAAACATGTGATAATGATATAACTATTAATATATGAACTTCATGAAATTTTGTTCTAACGGTGAAGAAAAAAAAAAGATATAGAGTTGAGTTATAGCCTTAGTAATAATTTGTTTTGATCCATGAAAATAAATAATTTAATAATTCTAACATCTAATTTTTATTTATTTATTTTAACCAACATCTACATTTAATAATATTACGTCCAAACAAAAAGAGAATATGTTTTAATAAGATGGAGAGTGCACGCGTGACGCGTGCGTGATTATACAGCAGACTGAAAAAAAAAAAAAAAAAAATCACGCGTGTAGTTTTTTTTTTAATATAAAATTTTTCTGGTTAGTCGCAAATGGTTTATAATATAAAACTTTGGGATCATTGTTCTGGAAGTTTAGACTGTTTAGTACAAGAGATTAGGCTTAAGAGAAAATAGTGGGCATATATAAAATCTTATAAAATCTTATAAAAATTTATTAATTTAATTGTTGTGAAAATTATTATATTTATAGTATTACCCAAATATATTATATCCTGTGTAGTACAATTGCAAATTATTAGATAGTCCGCCACCAAAGAGCATGGATTAGCTAGTCTATACTTTATAGCATCATTTTGTTTATTTGATTTTTTTAATACAAGTATACACTAAGAAGGGGGAAATGACCTATTCCCATCTCTAACTTCATGAGGAAAAACTCAATGAAAGAGAGGAGATGTTAAAAGATTCATCCTAACAAGAAGCGACCTAACGGGCAAAATTATTGTACAAAAAATTTACATCTCCATTAAAAAGAACTTAAAAAAAAAAATTATATAAAGAATCACAGCCTCGAGAACCTTAAGTGCAGAAATGTGCACTGATGAGTAATTAAAAGCAACACTCGTCTCCTATCAAAAAAAAAAAAAAAGCAACACACGTTCATAATGAATGTAACCCATCCAAAGGTAAAAGTCACTAACAAACCGTTCTTATCACATGATACGTCTAAAATATACTTGTCCACAATGACAGTCACTCCACAGTCACACAAATCAAATCATTACTTAGATATCATAGATGAAGATCACTCCTCCAACCCACTACAAAGAATATGGGAACGATTTCCAAGTATATATCTTGCTCCCACTAATTCCATATTCACTTCTCCTATAAGGAAGGTGGTGAGAATCAAGGGAAACATGATCCACTCAAGATATCCTATATAAAGACCAGACCTTTTTCATTTCAAGGTATGCCCAAAAAAATCTTAAGTCTTACATATTTAGAGTTTTTGGAGATCTTTTGTGAGATTCTGACTTAATCATTAAAAGATCTTTGGTCAGCACCACACAATCAGCTCATTGATTTCTTGTATCATTATGAGGTGCTCTATTAGGTGTTGTTAGGTTCTAAAACTTTAGGATCTAATGTATTTAAACTTCAATTTGTATTGTGTTGGCAAACCATGATCAAAATATAGAGTCTAGGTTTAGGCTTGCTCAAAGTGTGTTTACTTGTAAAATTAGAATCGAGTGATTGTAAAAATTATTGGACTTAATCCGCAAGGCTTGATCGATCGAAAATTAGACTCGATTGATAGAACCATATGCAGATTTATTTTTCTGTAGAAATTCCAATTCAGCCCAAGCTCGTTTGACATGTAGGGTTTTGTGTTTTACTCCAAGTATAAAAGGAAAAACCCTATCTACGTTTTAAAGGTCTTTTTGGTGAGTTGTGTGTTGAATCTTTTGTGAGATCTAGAAGTGTTTACCTTCATACACACACTTAGGGTACGTTTGGTACACTGAATGTAGATTACATTAGGAATAGTAATATTTATTACTGAAAATTGATTACATTGTAATGGAATAACTATTACTATTCATAAGTTTGGTTGTTACATATGGAAAACTTGTAAAAGATGATGTATAAGGAAACTTTATATTTTTGGAAATATATTAATTTTAAAACCTATTATATGCACTAAGGAATAGCTATTACATCCATTTTAAAGAGGAATAACTATTCTTCAATTTAAAAAATAGTTATTCCAATGTAATAACTAATTCATGTAATAAAGATCCAACCATATGACTGAATTGATATTACACATGAATAACTATTCCATTACCGGAGTTATTACAACATACCAAACATACCCTTAGGGTTATTAAGATCAAGATTCACATCAAGAACTTGGTGATCTCTTCAGTTGCTGCATAAAGAACTTTAAAGAAGATCTGAAATCTTTGAGTGGAGCCTCCAAGTCACAAGTAGGAAAACTTGTGGTTGTAGTGGATCAAAAAAAAAAGTAGTTCGTAAACTCGGAGCTATCATGTGGTCGTGGTAATAAGTTTTCTACTCGAGGTAATAATAGAATGTTAGTGGTCTAAGTTCTATTGTACAAACTTCAATTCTTTCATAGTAGATCTGTTTTACCTTGAGAATAGCTAGGTTAAATTCTCCCTAAATTTTTTACCGGTTAGGTTTTCCTGAGTTATCATATTGTTGTGTTCTTTATATTTCCGCATTATTTACATGATATGATTTTATTGTGTTAACCTAGAACTGAATAATTTATCTAAGTAATCTCTTGGTTAAATAACTAAGTTAAACAACTTGTGTTAAGGGGTCTAAAAGGGTGTAGTTGTGTTTAGCCATATCTTAACCTTAATCCCACGAGGATCCAGGTAGCATTACCTGAATACTTTGTGCTCCCAAGGATTTGAATATAAGATGTGGATTTGAATAAAACTATGGGAGTAAACTTTTGCCATTGGATCACTCACCTTTGGTCGTGTCTAGACCTTCATTTAGTTCTGAAAAAATACGAGAATAAAGAATGTGAAAGAGAAAAGGAAAAGAATATATGTATTTTGTCATGGAAGGAAGGAATAAAAGTCTCTCAACAAATCTAAGGTTATGGCCAGTTGGCCACTAGGAAAAAAGAAAAGTAAAGGTCATCTGCATCATTTGTCTAATATGCAGATACAATGTACTTCTGGTTCTGGAGTATTGAGATCTATGGGATTACTGATTACAGTCACTAATCAATGATAACCTTTTGTTAGCAAAAACTTTTTGCCAAAAAGTAGAATATCGAAAAGAAAAATTAGAACCGTTGTATTGCAAATTTAAAATTCATTTACACAATTACACAAATTGATGTGATCTGTACATAAATGAAGAATTACTACTAAGAAGTAAACCTAATAGAACAAATATATTTATGTCCATTGTAATTTATTGGGTTTAGACTGACTTGAAGTTAGCTATCGAACCCCAAAAAAATATCTTTTATGCACCAGCTTTACAACAGACTTGTGAGAGGCCTACATAAATATGCAGGCCCACACAAAATACGAGAGCCTTTTATATTTTATCAAGGACTGACTAAGTGGACAAGAAAATTTGTTATTTTCCTCTAGCCCAGGTTGAAACTCCAGTATAAAGTTGACTTCAAAGTAATGCTGCCATATAGGGCGTTGATCTAATAGAAGACAAATTGTATGTTTGCTTACCCAGAAATTCTCTTGATATCTTTATTGATTCTTTTTCGCTGGTTTTTTTATTTTTTAAAATTTTATTTCTTTATTCTATTATGTGGTTTATTGAGTATATACCACTCATTATTAGTCAAACTTCGAGAAGATGAAGTACTTTTTGGATGTTTCTGGCCGGCTTCCGTATTTTTAATGCTAGTCTCACATGTCCATTAATTGCTCTCCATTCCATAAGGCACTATACCAACCACACAATACATTTGACTTAAGTTATCTTAGTGGTTTCTCAAAAAAAAAAAAAAAAAAAGGTTATCTTAGTGAAATAAAATTGAGTTAATTTTAAGTAAATTATACTTTTATTTTTAAGAAGATAAGTAAATTATACTAATTCCATTGGTTTAATTGCATGATACTTCCGTCTTTCTTTTAACAGGGAGAGTATTCCACTCCACAATCAACTTTATGATGGTGTATTACAATTTGCAACCTTTTGAGCTTTGAGCCTCTAAGTTCATTGAGGATTTGACACTAGGCAGGGCCAATTTGTGATCTCCAATATACTGGAGGGTGGAGGGAATAAACTCGTATCTATGATAAATTGATAATTATTATTCATAGAGATCAAAGTTTGTAGCAAGACAAGACAATAATAACAACTTTCTCATAAAATCCCAATTCCAAAAATTTGATCTTGGCACCAATGTACTAAGTAGAGCATGTTCCATTGTGTAAGAAAATGAGTATATACCTCTCTAGGATAGGATCATGTATGTGGTTTTTTCACGTTTTTTCACATTGTAAATCATATTGTTATAACTTGAACAATTGTTGTTTATACAGGTACTTGCAACTAAAGTAAGTCACACAATATCCACAATCTAAGAACCATAGAACAAAATCTAAAAGCTTTTGATAGAAAGGTGGAGAAGAAAAAGATGTTCTATTTCTGCGAGTTACACAAATAAGAGAGGCTACACTCTTTTTGTAACCCACTAGCCTATAGTACATAGGAGTTAATCCCATTAACTATGGTCATGTCCACAATGGTGACATGACTGTCCAAATTCTAACACAGCTTTTATTGGGGTGGGTCTTGTATTCTTCGCTTCCTCCTTCTTGGTAAATTTTAAGCTAAAGAAGAGTAAGTTCCAGAGCAATTTGAGTCGATTCTTTTTGGTAATGATACCTCATACCATTTTAGTCATTGTAGTCAGTTCAAATTACACAAAATTCAATTTTGGGCTACGCACGGTCAAAAGGGAGCAGGAAAAACAAAGAAAGAAAAAGGAGGTATCAATTGTACAATGAATCAAAAATGAAACACCTAGAAGAAAGGCAAGTAGGCGACTTTAATGTCCTGCCAATTTCCCCTCTGCTCCTCACTAACTCTTCGACTAGTGAAACATATAGAATGGCCATAGAGAAGCTAACTGTTTAAGCACACATAATCTAAGGCACCAATCTAGAAGAAGTTACATATAATTCATATAGAAGAATATGACACATTTGACAATAAAGCTCCGGTCATGTGCACCGTAATAATACCTAATCCATACTCACTAGAAATTTATTGATTTTTTTTTTTTGTCTCTTTGTTGGACATTTTTTGTAACCCAAAACTCTTGCTAGATGTATTGTCCTTTGGTTACTATCGGGCAATCCAAACTCATGCCTGCAAACACAAGAGAGAGGCAGAGCAAGATATCGCTTCCAATACGGCCTGAATTGATTCATCCAGTGACTTGTGGGCTTAGTATTAATATTTAATACAACTGGAAAGTGAATTAGTTAAATTTCATAAATTTACTGACCATTTTAACCAAATTATTGTCAAGTCTATGAAGAGGATTACTTATCCAAATAGAACCGTATCTAGTAGAAATAATGCTAAATTTAGAGCACAGGTCAATCAATAAAGTACATGTATAATATAAGTTAGGGAGGGGGAGAACCTGAAGTGTTATTCCTTTCTCTTAAGGCTAATGCAGAATAATTATTTGAAAAATTGATGAAGAATAGCCTTTTTCAATTTTGGGTACCCTTTTGTATTTATACTAAGGGGAGATTGAGTTATAGAAATTGTGAACAATTTTTTTTTTTTAAAATGAGAATTGAGTTACAAACTTACAGTGGCAATCTTGTAAAAATATCCAATAAGTGGGATACACATTAAGGCCAACGGCTCTTTCTGAAAATCAGTTTTTGTTCATTGGTACTCCACACATACAAACATACTAATACTCACAGCTCTTCTTTTTTCTTCTTTGCCTTGCTCATCCTAGTCCTAGAACTCTGCTTCACTTTTATCTCTTTCTTTGTCTCTAGGTCTTGCATTTGAAGAAGAACATCGAGCTAGAGAATTGAATATGAGATATGAGTTAGAGTTTTGAATTATGAGAATTAAGTTATGAGAACTGAGTTTTGAGTGATGCTAAAACCAATTAGGGCTTGAACTTTTTGGATGGGGACTTTGTTTGTGAAAATAGATGATAGCACAACTTTCTCACTTGGGGTAGGCAAAAAGTTATTATGTTATACCATCTCCTGTAGAGTGCTTGCACAGGTGAAAGTGGGGCTCTTGGGGGATAGCAAGATTAATCTTAGGCGAGATTTAGGCCAGGTAGATCTGCATGCAACCTTGGGTAGCTAGCTTGTTAATTTGTTGGTCCAGACAAGTCCAATAACGTATAATGAAGATTTTTCTTTTTCATTTTTGCTTTGTTTTGAGGCCCAATACATTGTGGTAGATTGCCATTTTTATTTGGCATTGAATCCCAAAGTTACAGTGCCATCCATGGGACTTGGAGGCCCAAAACCCTTTCAATTTCATTTATTACTGTTATCATTGGGCTTGGGCTGAGTAGAGCCCACACAGAAAAGCCCTATATACTTCGTGGTGGGTGACTGAGTGCACTATGTAGAGAACGTTTGCACCACATCCCCTTTTCACTGGGTACTTAAGATTGCCATTTTGTCAAGCCATGTACTCGAGCCTAAATTATTATGGAACCAAAAAAATTAATTCTACATGCTTTATTAAATACTTGATGCCAATAACTTGTGTTTCTGAATTTTAGTATGTTTCCAATTCCATTGATTGTTTAAAAAAATAAAAAATTTATTTCTAAAGGTCTATTGGCATATAACTTATTTCTAAGGGTCTATTGTAACAGTTGTTTTTCATCGTTCAACTTCTTTTGAGTTTTTATCGACCAAATGATTTTCTCTCTCTAATATATATTTTTTAATTTTTATAATTCAGAGTTGGAGGGTAAGAAATTCATACATTGACGTATTTATTAGAAATACTTAGAAGTATCACTTGAATTGCAAAGTCCTTGACGACTAAATGATGTTCATAATTAGTAGTCAACAAGCCGAGGGCATAGCTTTTGTTCCATTAAAATATATATATATATATATATACACACACACACACACACATATAGGTGGAATGCATGGATCAACTAGTATCAACAGAAGAGAAAGAAAAGAAAAGGAAATGAAGAATACATGCATGATGGGGAATATTGGAGCGGTTACCACATAATTAGCACATTAGTTTCATTATTTTGTGAGAACTTTGCTGCACAAATTGAGAGGCAAGATCGTTTCCCAATTTCACCACACTATAAGCAACCAAGAAATTGAGAAGAAAATCCTTACATGTCTCTTAAATAGTTATATATAAACATAGCAGCTTATTGATCATAATTGCTTATAGGTTCTGAATCACTGTTTGAACTGGAAAGGCTTGCTGGCATGAAACAAGAAAGCAAAACAAGCTCAAGATTTGAAGCCCGAACCACTGAAATGTTCGTTTCCTAATCTTTTTCTGAGCAATGTACATCTCCACTGGGAAATAGACTGCAACTGGCCAGAAAGCAATGGCTCCAAGAAGTGAAAGCATCTCATTGAAAAAGGGCGTAGCCATGGCAAGAACTGTTATTATCACCACAAAAATTATTCTCCGAATTAGCCTTAAGAAGTTGATACTAAATCTTATTTTGCCAATGTTTAATGGGTACTCCACAGATACGAACTTTGAGTTAGGCCATCTCATGCTAGCCCATAATTCTAACATGCGGAAGACTGGTTGCCCAATTACCTGTCCACAAATATTCAACATGAAAGATCATCTAACAACTTAATTTTCAACTCACTAGGGAAACAAAATTTTCTTTTTGTTAAGATATTAAGTTATGATTAAAGTAACATCATTTTTATATGGGTTTATTAGTAACATTACATTTATAATATACCAATCATAATAGATCATGCTAACGATTGTGAAAGATTTTGCAATTCTAAACTTATTGCTTAATTTTACATCGTATATCAAAACCAAAATGAAAACATGAGTGAAATCATTCAATGCATCCGATATACTACACATTCCTTTTTTATAAAGGTGAGTATCATACCACATTATTTTTTGTGCAATTACAATATATTTGAACTTATGACATTTTTTCCATGATATAATTAATATTAATTACCAAAGAAAAACACCAATTGGTTACTTATACAGGCAAGATTTGAGCTCAAAGAACTTTAACAAAAGGTCCAAAACCAACTAAAATCCACATTTATACTTGATGGAGAGGGGGAACTAGATGCCGAGATGGTTTGAAATTAGAATGTTGTGTAGAAATTTTGAATCATATATAAGTTTGGCTAATTTCAAGTTATGAAGCATGGTTTTAGCTTCACAAGGTGAATGTCTCTGGATTACGGTACAATTGGTTTTAGCAGGTGAGTTCAGTTGCTTGTAAGTTTTACTAGTTAGAGGTGAGTTTTGAAAACTTTTAATAAAAATATTAGATGTTATCCAAGAAAATAAAATAAAAATATTTAAGCATCGATTTGGAATGCTTGAAAGAAAGAACCTGATATGATCCCAATAGGTGCACCCCAATCATGATATTGCCCAAGTCTATCAACCAGAAGGGCTCGTAAAACCCAAAGCCAGTCAGCATGTTGCCCCGTGCCTCGTCCCAAATGCAGCATAGCCAAGGCAACCGCACATGAGGAAGAATACTGTCATGGTCGAGATAGCTATTGTGTTAGCCTTCTTCATCACTTTATTTTCAGGCGGTGATGACTTTAACGTGTCCTGAAAATATAATTCACAGGAAATGAATGTAAAAAATTTTCTTGTAATATAATCAAATAAACTTATTTGCTTGAAATAAAAAATCCAAATAAGAATCTGATGCTTCTCAAATATATAATAATAATAAAAAATTATTAATTAAAATAAGATCATCTTACGACTTATTTACTTGTAAAAAGAATGGCTCTAAATTTTGATATTATTATAAATTATTTAATTTTGTTAAATTATTAATTATCCAAAAAACTTTTTTTTTTTTTTTGAGAAGAAAGATATTGCATTTCATTGAAAAAAAATCAACCGTAATTGGCGAAAAGAACAAGAAGCAGGTGTGAAAGAACATCCTTCATTCACACTGAATAACATCTAATATGTTTAGCACATATTTAGCTAGGTTGTGCGTTACAAAATTACCAAGTTTACTTAAATTATTAGGAAATGATGAATTTAATTACTAAACTATAATTCTAACAATTCCTTTCATTTTGTGGGCATAAATTCCCCCAAAATAAATGAGGTCCATCAAATGAGTTTCTTAATATTTTAAATAGGAGATAGAGTTAAAACATAAATTGAATTCAAGATTTTCTGCTCTAATACTATATAAATTACTAGTTATCCAAAAATTTTAAAATGTTAAAAAATAGTGAATTTAATCACTTAATCATAATTCTAACAAATTTTGAGTATTGCAAATGCAATAATGAAAAGGGAGGGAGAGGGGGGGAGTGTGGGAGATCAATGAAAAAAAAAAAGGTAAAATACTATTGTGGTTCTTAAACTTTACAAAAAGTTTGTTTTTGGTCCCTAAACTTTAAAAAGTTCTTTTTTTTATCCCTAAACTTTGTAAAGATTTTTTTCAATAGTTTAGAAACAAAAATATGGATGAAAAAAGAACTTTTTTAATAGTTTAGGAATAAAAAACAAACTTTTGGTATAGTTTAAGGACATGTATAAAACATTTTCAATAGTTTAAGAACAAAAGATGAACTTTTCAATAGTTTAGGGACAAAAAAAGAAATTCTTAAAGCTTAAGGATGAAAAACAAACTTTTAATAAAGTTTAGAGACTAAAATAGTATTTTACAAGAGAGAGAGAGAGAGAGAGAATGGTTGGCCTTACCTGGACATTGATTGCAAGAAAAGTATATGCGCAAGCAAGTGCAATGTTTCCCAATGCTGTGCACTCCCTCCAAATTTTTTCTGCTTGAGATACATCAACCCCTACTTCCACTCCAGTCATGGTGGTTCTCCCCCTTGGCCCTGTACAAATCCCAGTTTTTAAACAACCCCCCCCCCCCCCCCCCCCCACCCCCATCCCCCCAAAAAAAAAAAAAAAAACTCGAATATTTGAACCCAAGGTAAAACAAGGAAACAAATATCCTGCTAGGTTTTAAAAAAAAAAAAAATCCTGCTATGTCATTTTTAATGTACTCCAATATATATTTCATGAGTGTCTATTTGGTATAATTTATTTTTTAGTTATTTGATAAAGCTATATTTATCAAAACAGTTTCGAGAAACTGCACTTTGAATAATGTGTTATGCTAAATTCACAGGGTTGGGTACTTACAAAATATAGATGAGATCATCGAGTAAATAATTGGAGAAATTTTATATGTATTTTTGGGAGAATTTTCCTTCAACCTATTACATGGTGATGAAAAAGACTTTCAACATGCAATATTAATTCAATAACCTATTTAATTTATAGTCATTATCTTGATTAAAATAAATGTATATAGTCATTTCAATTGGTTAGATGCGATTCCTCTAAACCATTTGAATGAAAACTTTTAACATTTTCTTTACATCATCATGGAATGTTTCATGATAAAAAGAAAAACTTGTCTATATATATATTTTTTGGATGTGTGGAACTTGTCAATAACTGTGCCAAAAGAAAATAGGGAGGAGGAAAAAGAATGAACATTACCCGACATGACCCTTGCAAAGGAAAGTCCAATCCCTATACTCGCATAACCGAAAGACATAATTGCTGCCACACTGGACAGCCATGGCAATTCATGAAAGTTTGGGATTTGAGAGAATAAAATCTCAAAAATCCCCAATGCAATCATGTATGGATTGTAGGAAAACTTGCATGGAGCTTCATGGCCTCTTTTGTGGAAGCAATGTGATTTATGTATAGCCCTACAATATACAGCAATAATCGTATATATATAGTAACTGTAGGGTCGGTTTTTGCAGCCCGAGCCCTAAAGAGGTGGGTTAGAGGCCCAACAAACCCAGCACAATGAATTTGTAGAGAATGAGTGAAAGAGCTGGGCCGGATATGAATTAAACAAGAGTTGGTGGTAGCACGGGCGAATAATCTGACATGTAATCACGCAAAAACCATGAAGGACTAAAGGTCCGAAGAGGTATTTTATTGAATGTTCTTAGATTACAAGTTTCAGAACTACAGTAAAGTGATTTTCTGTTCTTCTTCCTCTTTTTTCTCCTCCCCCTCTATCAGGAGCTCTCCTTTTTTATATAGCCTCTTTCCTAATCATCCTAACCCTCCACTTGTCTTCCATCTGCTAACATACTTGAGTAAGGGTCACGTCAAGCACCTCCTTTAGCTTCTTGGGAGTGGCGGTAGGTGAAGTTGCACTGTTCAGGGGTTCTCTCCACATAAATGCGGTCAGAGAAGTTGCTGCAGGGCATTAAATGTGACGGTGACAGCTTTTCCTTGATATATTTCTTCATCCTTATCATCCCCAAGAGTGCCTAGAGCTTATCTTTGTCACTCAGATTGCCAGGAAGGGCACTCGGGTTTCCTGTACATGTATTTAATCAAAACTACTCGTATCCGAGGAGTAAAACTTCTTCGGACAATAGGTGACCTCTTCGGATTATACTTTATTAAAAAATTAATTAAGAACTCTATCTATTATATTATTATGGGAGCATTTTTTGCTTCAAAGGAAACTCATGAGTACTCCTTTTGGCAAATTTTTGCTCTTGTCCCACATTGGAAGGGTTTCCTTCCTCTTAGCACCTTATAAGGCATTAGAGTACCACTAGTTTGGTTGGTTAACCAAACTAACTAAACTAGTGGTACTCTAATGCCTTATAAGGTGCTAAGAGGAAGGAAACCCTTCAAATCTTCAAATGTGGGACAAGAGCAAAAATTTGCCTAAAGGAGTACTCATGAGTTTCCTTTGAAGTAAAAAATGCCCCCACAATTATTATTGGCGTAACACCAATCACATTCATTGTCATTTTAAAAGAAAAAAGAATTGTAATTTTCTTTAAGCTTTTATATTTTCCATCTCTTTTACCCTTAAAAGGAAAAGTGTTTCTGTTGTTGCAATTAAGTATTTTTTTTCACCTCTTATTGAGGGGTGTGTCAGGAAGTGGGTTCCCTTAAAGTGTGTGGGTTCATACTTCATAGGTGTGGATCTAAAATTTAATAGAATTTGGAATGAGTCTGAGATCTATATATTTTAATAAATTCATATTTTGAAAAGGTAATTTCAACTCAAAACTTGTCTTTTCCTATTTTGAAGTAAGTTTACCGTAAATAAAAGTAAGTGCACCAAAATGGACCAAATGGATAGAAATAGACCAAAGTGGACCGAAATGGAGGGTGGGGATTAGTTGTTTGTTTGTTTGTCTTTTTTTTTTTTTTTAATTATTTTATCATTTTATTTTGATATTTAATAGTTATAACTATAAATAATTGGGGATTAATTTGAACTCTAATTATGATAATAATGGAGAATAAATTATGCTATTAAACTAAAAAACTCTTTAAGAGGTTTAGGGTTTATTAATTTGCACAGTTAGGAAAAAGACACTAATAATAACAGGAAAATTCTAGCAAATATACTAAGGGCATTGATTTAGGAACTATTTTTTGAAATATTTTATGAAAAAATGACAAAACAATTAATTTTGTTCACAATTTTTTATATTTTCCATTATAAAAGTGGTGTTAAAACTTACTTAATATAGTTTATTAACAATTACCATAGAAACATCCTTTAACATTACCCATAATAATTTATCACTTTTATATTTGTTTATACTCAATTATAGAACTTTTACTCTTATGAGGAACCCCAACTGCTCTCATTAAAGCCCACGAGTAATCTGGCACAAAGGACAAATCTTGAAGCTTGATGACATCTAAATCTCTAATCTACAGGTTGACATTAATGGACCTTCACCCATAACATTGATGACATCCCCCAGTTATTTATTTTTATTATGAATAAGAGATCCCCGGTTTTACTTATTACAACCCCTCTCTATCCCTCTGTATAATAATAATAATAAACAGCTGAATTTAGATTATGTGGCAGTCTATAGACTCTGTTTTGATAAAAATTAAAATCTAAACTATATAATGAGTAAAATGGACAGTTTATGAAATGGAAAAGACTGTGTTTTGAAGGTTCCGCCTTCCAATATATATAGTAAAAGTACATTAGTATGTGAGGAAACAGTGACACTTGCCATCTCTTTCTCTTTATTATTTTTTTATAGCCAAAATAAAAAAGAAAGAGTACATCTGTACATGTCTTACACAGATTCTTGACCGTTTCTATCAATTCGAGCTTTTTCTCAACCAATCTACTAAATTCATACATTACATGAAATCATAAAAATAAATTAATAAACATATATGTGTTTTGGTAAATAGGGAAGAATAAATAATATGAGATCCACGGGAATTGGTCAGAAATGAGAGAGACGGCACTACAATGATACATGCACAAAACAATCAAATAAATAACTAGATATAAAAGTATTACATGCATGCATGGACTTTGGAAAGAGATCAGAGGGACAGAGAAACATTACCAGTTCTTTTGGGTTTCCCATCATCATCTAGTTCTCCATTTGCAGCTTGTCTGTCAATATTATCCAAACCAGATTCACATATCTCATGTTGGAATTCTGAATCAATGGCACTCTCCATATACTTTTTTTCTTTGCCCCCTAGCAAGCTAGCTAGCTACTTTTCTGTCCTTTGAATGAAAGATCAATGACTATATTCAGCGTTTCAAAAAACTTTCACCATAAAAATGGGCATTATTTAAGTTTCTTACGTCAAACCATCCTTTATGGAGGTTTGCTTTATTCATCCCAAGATTCACTCTGCTGATGAGAGGAGTATAGTCAAGCACTCCTATTTATTGTACTGCATCTGCATGTAGTTTATGTGGCTCAATATGATTGATCCAAGCAAGATGATGATAGTGTATGCGTTACTTTTTGGGTTGGCAAGTTGGAGATATTCCAAAAATTATTCTGAATTCCTGATGTATTAAGCTTCCTTCTCACCTGAAAATGATCTTATATATATGCGGAATTCGTGAATGGGATCCGTTTGTACGTAGTACATGAATGATTTCACATTGAGGTCTATTACTTGCCATATTAGCTATTTACAATTTACATGGATATACACGCCAAGCATATTGGTGTGTTCCTGCAAGTCTGAGAGCGACATTCAACTCATACTAGATCCCAATGTGATGTTTGTGCTTCAGCCAAAAACAAAAATCCAATATGTGATATTTTGATGATAGCTTACACTATACTAGATGGTGTAATATTGTACTGCCTTCAATAATTCAACGAGTGATTATTGGTGGCAAGAGTCTTATAATTCAGTTGACATCTTTCAATGTTTTTAATAGAGACATTCTTTTAGAAGAGTGAGATTAGAAAAATCATTTTAATTATTTCATTCTCTATTTCAAAAAAATCCTTAAGAAAATTAAGCCAAAATCATTCTTTAGTAGCTATTTTTCTTCATTTTTTAAAATACAAATCATAAATTGAAAATTTAGTTACGATAAAAAAAATACTCCCTCCTCAACCGCCAATAAATAAATAATTTCATTCTCTATTTATCCATGGATTCTTAATCATACTCATTTAATTGAAAGTAATTTTTTTTTTTAATCCATTTTTTTCCAATTGGAATTGTGAGTCACATGTACAAATATTATTTTTCAAATATTTATTATTAGTATTTGTAGGGGTATTGGGCCCAGGAGTTCATTATCTATTTGTATGTTGGGCCTGTGGCCCAAGTCGAGGATGAGGGATTGTTCGAGGAAGAGAAATCTTTGTCAGAAGACTGTGTTAGTAAATGAAGAAGTTAGTTGTGGTCGTAATGGCCTAGGAGGATAGTTCGAGGATGAATGCCTCCTCAACTAATCAAGGCCGAGGTCAAAAGAAGTGGTCTGCAGTTCAAGGGAACGTTCTAGGAAATCTTGTCGGTATGGATAAGCATTGCAGAAACATAGGACAGGGGAAAATCCTAAAATATCTAAAAAGAAAGCTGATACCATTGCATTAAATGCACTGCAGCTAACTCTCTGACCGCATTAATATGGAAGTGATACCTGAACAGTAACTTTCAGTCTTACAGCTACTACATGAAGACCTATGTAAGGTATTGATGTGACAAGTATCAACACTAGTCATCTGGCATGCATGTGGAGTAAAAGATGAAAGGAGAAGAGAGTATAAAAGAAGAGGGAGGCAACAGGAGAAGAAATCAAGAGAGAGAGAAGAACACAATAATATCAAGAACTGACTTTGTAATCAAACTTGAAAGAAATATATAAGAACCAGTCTTCTCGAACTTTGCCGAGGACATTTTTCTTCAGTTTAAACTTGCTTAGTTCCACTATTTTGTCATCAAGACCTACTGAACTTGTTGTTTGATTAACTAAAACTTAGTTTTTCAACCCATTCTCTATAAATTCATTATTTTGGGCTTTTTGGGCCTAAGTCCATCCACTTGTTGGGGTAGGAATTCAAATTTGGTCCTTACAGTATTAATTATTACTATTATTAAGAAATAGCATTATTTTGACACAAAAATAGTGTTTTTAATTCAACTATATAGAAACTACTTAGCTTTATTTCTTACTCACTAAGAATCCAAAAAGAAAAATGAAAAAAAAAGAGAGAGAGATGGTTTTCAAAATATAATTTGTTATGTATTCCTTTAGTTATATCATCACTCAAACTTTTCTCAAAAAAATATCAATACTCAAACACACACACGTAGCCTCTACTTCCTTTTTCTTTTCTTTTTTTCTTTTTTAAGAAAAAAATAAATTGCAATTAATGAATTCACAAGATAAAAATAAAGAAACAGAAAAAGAAATGATATATTTTTCAATTGGGAAGTTGAATATCATTTGTAATCAAGAAAACACAAATATTAATAAGATGGACCCTTTTTTTTTTTTTTTAAATTAATCAGAGAGGGAGTATGAGTTGTGCGTATGTGTGTGGAGGGAACGAGAGCCCTTGCTTCAGCTGGTATTGCATGTACCATTGAGGGTCTCGATACTGGTGGTCCCTGAATCAATTGACAACATTTCTAAATATAGTTACTATCTTCTTCAACATGCTTATCATCACATCACCTGAGTTTAGGTATTTATCAACTACAGATTTTTATTTTTTATTTTGTACTTTTTTTTAAGGATGAGGACCATAGATATATGCCAATTGACTAGTTTCATTTTTGGGTATTTTTGAGCCAATTAAATCTTGATTGAAAAGTTAAATTTTAACTATATCCACTATTTCCCAAAAAAAAAAAAAAAACTATACTAACTTGGGGGCCAGGGGGGCCACTCCCTGATGTTCAAGTGGTTCAGTCCAAAACATGTGTCAAACATTTTGCTTGATTTATTTTTTAATAAATAATTTTTATGACTTACTATTTTGGGCAAAATATCATGGATTGTCCATCATGGTGGTAGCTAGCTAGAACTTAATCATGCATTAATTAAGATAGCAAAAATTAGTTGGTGAGTTGTTTTAAATTTTAATTTTCTATAAATCTTTTAGATAGAACTCTGCTATTTTTATGAAGAAATCTGATTCTCAAAAAAGGATTTCTTCACAAATCTTATATACTTTTACGGGATGTAATATTTTACTCTTTAGTTACTTCTACGGTTCTACCTATCAGTTACTTATTATGCTGTCAGCCTATCTCGTACTATATATATTAATTATGAGTTAATTAAGTTTTTCTCGAGACTTCCAACTTTTCCCTGAAATTAAAGGCATTCTCTTGAAATTAAAGGCATTCTCTTTAGTGCATTGCTTTCCAATTGCATTCTCTTGAATCATTGCTGAACCGTTTCGAAAATTTACCCAATTTAGTTTGGAAATCATAGTACAACTGGGTCACTAGGAGTCTAGGATCCAATTTTGGTGTAATGAATCTCAAAGTCACTCTAAATCTACCCACAAACATGTAAGCTCAAAGATAGCAATTGGCACTGCGACTTGTCATTCAGGAATGGTCTTCATCCTTAATAATCCTAGTTTGTATTTCACTCAAACCTAGATTTACTTTAATTCCTTTGATTTTTTATTTCCACAAAAATAAAAGAGTAAATTATGCGAGTGTTTCTCTATGTCCAATAGTACTTTTGTGCAGTGAACATAATATTAGTGTTCAAGATTAGGAAAAACTGAGATTGGAAAAAAGTAAAATCATTTCAATCTTGGTCATTCATAACTAATCTTTCTTTAAATTATCATTTTGTTCAAGTATTAAAATTGTGTGTCTAAGTCCGCATATTATTTACATTTTATTTATCAACTTCTCATTTTATTTGCTAATATTTTAGTTGCATTATGATTTGTCTTTTTTTAGATATGGATAATGGATTTAAATACACTTGATCTCAAGGTCCTTCTGAACAAAATTGGACTTTATTGAAGATTTCAAACTAGTGGAGACTTTGGTAGAATGTAACCATGAAAGGGAAAGTAACCTTGAGAATAAATTTAAGCCTGGATATTTGAAAGTTCTGGAGGAAAAGATTTCTACCAAATTACCTACTGTTGGTTAAGAGCAAAACCAAATATTGAATCAAGATTGAGGACTTTGAAAAGATTGAGTATTTTACCATTGTTCAAGTAAGATTGTCATTTGTTGGTCAAATTTTACAAGTGTGGGATACTTGATTGAAGACCCCCAAGATTTTTTGAAAGTCCAATTGATTATTGATGTAGCTGCTTCTCAATTTTATTGCAATGTAATGAAAGCAATTAATTTTATTTATAAAAATAAATAATAAAAAAGGAAGAAGAAGAGAGATTGGGTTTGTTGGAGTTCTCCATTCAAGATTGGGTTTGTTAAACCAATCTTTATCAAAAGTGTATTTGTAATTTTAGAATAAGGATATCTTAGACAATTTAATTTAAAATGTTTTTATTCCATTGTATTCTGGGTTCTATTTTTGTGTTGTTACCAAACAAATAAATAGTAATAAGTATTTTGTATTTCTTGTAATACATAGTCTTATTCCTATACAACCACCATTACATGTTACAAATGTGACAAACAGGATACATTTAAGTTGATTCAGTTTTCAAAAGCTAAGGCTTAAAAGTATGAAGACTTTAAGGAGGACCAGACAAGAGATATACGTAGAAACACTATGTTACAATCTCTTAAAATCTTGTTCATAAAAAAACAAAACAAGAAGTTACAACTCCTTATTCCCCATTAGTGTACAGATGGAAGGCAAAACAACTATACAAGGATCCCAAGCTGAGGTTCATAGAAATGGAAAAATTCCACTTTAAAGCTGCCTCAGATTCCAGTTTCCACTGCAAAATCAAAGTGGTGTCTTTTCGTCTTGACTGGTGGTAACTGAAAACAGCCAAACTTCCACTATGAGTCCAAAGCTAAAAAGTAGCTTGAAAGTGATAAACATAAAATAAATAAATGTCTGAATAATGTATACCTTTAGAGTATACATTACCAATATATTTTAAGAAAGTTATTATGAGGAATTAAAAAAACTGTTAAAACAGTTAATTGTTTTTTCATACAAAATTTTCTTAAATAGTTTACTAATATATGTCCTAAGGACACACATGAGTAAAACTCAATAAATAAATGAAAATTGACGCTTTGTAATTTTATGAGAAAAGTAATCTCACGTCGTAGAGTGGAAATCTCAGAACTCTTTAACACGCGTAGCCGCTTTACTGTGGATACAAACATGCTGCAAGAAATTTAACTCTCAAAAATGTTAAACTGCATGGTTCAACATGAGTATAGTAATAATAAATAGTTAAATACTAGGTTTTAATTTTTAGATGTTATATAAATGACATTAAATTAAATGGCAACCATGACGACTTTGGTCAGTGCTCCACTAATCCAACTTAAGTTTAGTGTGATTAAAACATAAAATGAGTTTAACAAGTTTACAGTAATATAATATACAACAAAAATCTCAAGTAAGAACTAAAAGTTTTAACAAGCACCATGAGGCAATCAAGACCTGAAGAGTACATAGAAAAATAATATGCTTTGGCTCTAAATTTTATAAGTGAAAGTTTAATCATTTTTAATGGGATTTTGAAAGTTGAAGTTGATGCAACAAACAAAAGACTTATCAGTGGGAAAATGCTTACTGCCATGGAACATCCCCAACAAGCATCCTGTCCCCTTCATTATCCTCATAAATTAAAGTATATTCCCTGCTACCATGTAAGGAATCTGTGATTGCTTTTGCATCCCCCACCTTGTTTTCCTTTTTAGCGGCAGAATAATCTCTTTGAGCTGAAAATGGAAAACTTACAGGTCAATTACAAGTCCATTTTATTATTAAAAAGGTATGATCAAATTTTCATGTTAAAAAAAGGATTTTTATTTTTTAAAAGCCTAGAGCATATACATCTTTCAAATCAAGTACCAAGTTTTTAATTTTTTCAGTTAAAATTTTAAAATTTATGAAATCTTTTCAATTCGAAGTTTATGTCCATTTTCATTAGTCATGTATGTCATTCTAGGCAGACAACGGTGCATTAAAAAGTATGAAACCATGGATTAAATTATAAGTTTCACCTAGCTAGGGCTTGTTCATAGAGTAAAGAGAGAGAAAGCTCAAAGATAGAAAGTTTTGTTTAAAGTAAGAAAGTAATCGCCAAAAAATTGAAGTCGGTTACCTAGGTGAAATAAAAAGTTCTATTTTTCTATGCTGTATATTTGTCCAAAATAATAGAAAAGAATAACAGAGATTAACATTGGCTTGAAATTGAAACAATTTTATCAGTTTGAGATAGATTTTCGTTTGACAAAATTAAAATCCTATAATCTAATCTGAAAAAGGGTATAAATTCTGGAAATTATTATTATTTTTCTTTTGTAATCTCCCATAAAATTTAAAGAGAAGGATAATTTTCCATGTACTATGCGTGTGCAAATTACCTGCAAGAAGATCTCCGAAGAGTTCATCTATAGCAAAGGAGAGTTTCTCGTAACTATCATAGGCTTTGAGATCCACTTTTCTTCCAATGGGGACTCCGTCCATATTGATCTTTACAAACATATGATGTTCCAAATTTACCAATTTTTCACCATCACTCCCCTCCTTTGGAGTTTCATTTGGTGAGTTGGGAGCTGGCTTTGAAAAGTTTCTGCTTCCGAGATTTTTCCTGAACGAACGGATTGGAGGCCACCCAACAACAGGAGCAACTGCGATTCTGCTTTTGGTTGGAGCATCAACGGGAAGAGAAATCAAAATTTGATCATGATATATATACTTCATTGAAATGTCTCTACTAACAACAGGACTAAAGAAGACCCTTTACCATAACAACTAGCTAGCTGGATGCATATATTCTTCTTTTGCTGTACAAACCCCTATATATATGCTAGCTTATTGAAGGTAAATCAAGTTGCAATTCATTTTTATCATCAATGATACGTGTAAGTGTTGCTCATGCATGGAACTAAATCGAATGAGAAGAAAAGATAGCAGACATGCATGGATCGGAAGTTAATACTCCATGGGGCTTTTTTTTTTTTTTTTTTGGCAGAGATTGAGACTGAACAAAATGAAATTTGAACCTCACTGGAGAGTGGTGAAGCTTGTTATATGATGAAAATACGCAAGGCCGGCCATCACCAATCAGAAGTACCAAACGGGGAATGCACAATTTATAGTTCTGTATTAAAATTCCCTTACTTGAAACAAACATTTGACTAAAATTGGTGTACTTGTTTAAAGGCTATCAAAAACACACCCCAAAAAAAGAAGCAAGTAAAATATATATATACAAATAATATGCAGTATGCAACAGTGTTCCCAAATGCTCTAACAGTGGCTAACACTTCAGGTTTACTAAGAATCAAAGCAAGACATAGTTTAATTAAAGATAATAATTCCAAACAACATAAAAACATAAAGATAGATTTGTTATAATGTCAATGAAAAGTTAAGAAAAGCTGGGAAAACCTTTTCTGAGAATTAATGGGCTCAGTTGTAGCTGTAGAAACTGAAGCACTAGCAGGTCTACTAGAGCATGCCTTCTTATCTGAATTCTGCATCTCTGCCACTCTACAGCCACATGTGATCTGTTGTGACTCCTCTGCCATAACACTTAACCTGCGAGAGATCGAAGGGTACTGAATATATGTAGGCTTTGGCTGTTGATTCTGCTTCTGAGTATCCATGTGAAAGGCAGAAGAGTGTAAAGAGGCAGAAGACCATGAAGTTGGAAACACCCTTTCAACAGTTTTCTCAGTAAAAGAAAGGTCCTGGTACTGGTTTTGAGCATTTTTTGACAACCACTTTCTCTCTTCTATCTTTGCTACAACTGTTTCTTGCCAAACTCTTTTGGCTCCATTGATTTTGTTGTTGAAACCAACATAGTGAACAGACTGGGCTTCTCCTGGAGGACCAAGCCTCAGCTCCAACTTTTTTTCCTCTGATACTCCATTGCGTCTCTCATTTTTTATTGGATCAGACTCTTTTTTCTCCATTTAGGTAAGAGGAAAGAAAATAATGTTTTGAATGAAACCTTTCTCAGGAAATGAGATATTTATTAGTGGGTGGAAAAAACACTGAGAATTGCAATTGATCTCATCACAAGAATTTCCAGAATCATGTTGAAATTGTTTGGAAAAAGATATGATGGCTAACAAATTAGAAAGAGAAAGTACATCCGTAAAAGCTCACACATATTGAAAAATCCTTGTTAAAAGAATTTTCTTGTTTTGACCAGAGAAGCATGAAAAGTAACTAGCTACAACATGAACAATTTAACTTTCCATGAAAGCCGACCTGAACGTTTTTTGAGATCATATATAAAGGCTTAATAGTATGGATATGTATTGTTTTCCACTATCTCTCTTCCTCTGCAAACCGAGTATGGAGCAACAAAAGAAAATGAAGAAAAGATTCCTTGGCATTACAACACACTAGAAATGAATATATATATATAAGATTATTCACGCGCAACTAGCGTTAATGCATAGATGGAATGCTGTCACATTGTACAACTTTTTATAACTTTTTATTCATTACTATTAACAGTAGAGCTTAATGAAAGCGATATTACTTTAATCATAATAGATCAATATAACTGGAACTAAGACCTGCTCCCATCATAATTTGTTGTAGTTGTTACATTATAAAAGCAGTATTAATTAGTGATGAACTAAGATGAAAGTGATATAGCTCTAATTATAACAAATCATATCAAAAAGTGGAACACAAAAAGTGGGACAGATAAATTTTGTATTCCCTCAATAAAGCACAAAGACTAAGGACAGAGCCAGAACTTTAAGTTACAAAAATGGCTTTACTGTTAGTTGTGTACGGCGGTTTCAACCTTTGACCCTGTTACTACTTAACCGTTGAGGTTTTTTTTTTTTTTTTTTTGTGAGTAAGAATAAAATTATTTTTGTTTAGAATTTTTTAAAGAGTAGGGTTGTTTATTTTGGATAAAATTGGTTGATTGAGCTTAGTTTTTTTTAGTTTTATTATGGGTAATATTTGTTGTTGAGCTAATTTTTTGGGCTTGTATATTTTGTTTTAGATTTTAGATCTATTAATTTTTTATGGTCACTAAAATGAGAAAATGCTAGAGCTATAAACTTTTTTATAAATCACTGATGTGATAAGTGGTTATTAATAAGTAAAAAAATGATGTAAATTGTAAGTCCATATGCGAACTAATAAGAATTTGCTAACAAAATAATTAGTAAAAATATTGTAAAAAAGTTTGTAAGTATAACATTACTTTTAAAATAATCAATAATATTGTTTAAGGGGAGTAAAATGAAATTTTATAGAATAAAATTGATAAAATTAGCACACATATATATAATAATATATATTTTTTAAATTAGGGAAAGTCATTGCCCCTAGTCCAACAGTGGTCCATCCCTGACAATGACCAACACATCATGGCAATGGAAGTAATCTTTTTATAAATAAAAATGCTCAAGGTACCTTTGCACACAACAACACTACCGCAAGTCAGTCCTTCAATATAGGAATAGGTAGGTCCAACAAGAAGAAGGAACGTGGAAGAAGCAATAACAAAATAGGAGCAGGAAACTTGTATCATCAAGGCAATAGGCTCTTATCCGACCAAAAGAGACCAATTTGTCAAATTTGTTAGAAGGCAGGTCGTAAGTGTTAGGGTCAAAACTATTTCCAAAACCTTGTTCAATTATAATTGAGTTGTAAGTTTTTAGTATTTAGAATAGTGGTTGAAGAATATTATCGAAGGCAAGAAAATGCCCAAGAAGCTAATCAAAAGCTATCGAATCTAGCACCGATTATGTTAAGATAAAAAATGCTCTTACTATTTTGATGATCATTTATGAAGGCAAGAATGAGTATAGTCTTACCCAATCCATGAAGCCCTTTCAAGTTCAATTTCAACTTTGAAATGATCATCTACGTATGTCAGTACAAAAGTCATCATTCCTTATGGAATGATCATCTAGGCCTAGGACACCCACATCCTGCTACTCTTCAACAATCTTGGTTGTCTTATAAAAATAAATGTTATTCTCTCTCTCTATGATTTGTATATATTGTCATCATGGCAAGATGGCACAGTTTTAAATCCACTTTTCCCTTGGGTCTTGCTAAGGATCCCATTTTTTAACTAAAATACGGTCTTGGAAATTCCATTATTATATGGGAAATTTTTTTTTATATATAAATATGCCTCTAATGAATAATTGAATGAATTATACGAGTGAATCAAAGAAAAATAAAGATTACATGGCTTCGAACCTTAATAAAATCTATTAAATAGAAAATTACAAAACTTTGGTTCTAGTTACATTTTAATGAAAGGAAAAAAAAGATCATACATTGCTTTGTTTCCTAGTTACATTAACTTGTTGAACAACTACTTAATTAGCCAAACTTGCATATAATTAACTACATCAACAAAAATAAACTTAACAAATCTGTCATATATATTAGCTTAAGCTAGTGAACTTAACTCGTTGAACCTACTTAATTAGCCAAACTTGAGTATTATGGAAGTAGCCTGGGCACGGGGTACTATCATGTGCAGCTATGACAATTCCTCAAAGCAACTCTATATGGTAAATATTAGTGCATATAGTGTGTGTAACATTGTGTTACACACTCTGTTTTATAAACTTAAGTCACAATTTTAGTTTACAAAATATATATTTTTTTTTAGAGAGTTTCAATCTATAACTTCCGCTTCTGATAGTTTTTTATCATCAGACCAAGACATCAATCGGTTTTTTATTGTAAACGAGAATTGACCACAATCTCTTATTCAACTATTAAAAAATTTACTAATTAAGTTACCTGGAACATATCATTAAAAAAAAAAAAAACATAGCATAAAACACAGTGAACTAAGCACAGCCCATTCAAAATAATATAATAAAAAATGCACATTCTGTATCTCACTTTATCATAATAGCTAGAAAGGTTATCTGGAAATTAAATAAGAAAGAAATCTGAAGTGCTTTTTGAATCGGATTCATCTAAAAAAATAGCAAACGTGTTTTAGTAACTTGTTCGTCGTGTTGCGACGACTTTTTAAGTCACCAAATATGGCGCACTATCGAAAGCAACTGTTGGCCAAAATTTTCCACATACCCGGCGGCAGCACTTTTATAAATATATATATATATATATATATATGAAATGTGAAATAAATCTATTATCTAATTTAGTGTAATGTTTTTTTTTTTTTATTAATTGAATAATCTAGTGTAAAGTTAATATTGTAAAATAGAAAGGAGAGAAATTTTTCACAGAATTTATGACGTAGTTTATAGTTTTACGTTGATATATATAAATAAATATATATATATATATATATATAGAGGTTGAGTTTAAGTTACATCTAATATAACTTTAAGTAATATTATATTACTCAATATTTTTTAATTAAGAAATGTTACATTCACAATATTTTCACAGCATTTTCACTACAAATCATAGGTGATAAGTTGTTATTGATTCTAATTTGAATCTACAATTTTTTTTTTTTTGTTAGAAAGAAACTGATGAATTTTATTAATAAAATTCAACTACATCCAATTGTAAAAACGAACCAATATGAGATGGGACATCTTCCATCCATAGTTGAAAATCTGGTATGCATAATGCATTTTTAGTCAGACTATTATGAGCAACCTCATTGTCGTTTCTCTTAATGTGAGAATACAACAATTCTTCTCTGTGAACATGTGAAAACCTAATACAAAGAAATAAATTAATTAAATTACTTTTTTGTTCACTTATAATAGCTAATAGCAACCTATCACTTAAAATTTATTATAAAAATATTGTGAACATAACATTTTTCTTTCTGATATCAGTGAGAATCAATTTCTCGTAAGCTTTTTAACTCCTCCTTTGTTAAAATTCTTCTCTCTTTCTCTCTCTCTCTCCAAAATTTAGCCTCCAATCTCCCAATTATGATGGCCTAGAAAGGCTAGAATACCTATGTCTCTCTCTCTCTCCAAAATTTAGCCTCCAATCTCCCGATTATGATGGCCTAGAAAGGCTAGAATACCTATGTAACAAATAAATCCAACAGTATCAAATTTGGTTGGACAAATTCTTGTCAAAACTTTATCTTCTATTATATGAATTTTAATGACTAATATAATCTGTTCTAATAATATAAGTAAAAGGGTTATGCTAACAAGTGTCTTTAAGACACTGGTTAATAATCCATTTTAGGAAAGTTTTGATACTACTTTTATGGGAAATGAAAAAAACTGTTAAAATATTAATTACTTTTTTAGAACTTGCTCCTATTGTTGAATCTTGAAACCAGCTAAACCTCCTATTATTTCATATCAGTTGAAACCAGCTAAAAATTCACCTACCATAAGTTCTAATATTTTACTATAGTAATCCAATATTAAACAAAATTTTAATTACTTATTTGATTAAATTACATTTAATGTTCTCTAATTAAATTACATTTGTCATCTCTACAATTTTTCTAGTTTGGTTTTTTATTTGTTCCTCTATTATTTGGTGTTACGTTTGCTTGTTAATTGATTTAATGAGTTAGATATTATAATATGTATGCAAATTAACAAAAACAAATATTAGATGGCTTTCTCCATAGACTGCTTTATATTGAAATGCTAAGTATTATTTATTTATGTTTTTTACATTTTTCTATTGATTTCTTTTTCTTTTTTCCTTTTTTTGAGAGGACTATTGATTTCTTTTGAGTAAAGTAAAAGATAATAAGTTTGTAAATCTCAAATCTACAGTTCTGACTCTCAAAGTAATTCTTATTCACCTATTATTTACGCTATTGTTTAATTAATTAGAGAATTTTAGCATATAAGTTCTAATGATAGAAATGCTATTGACATTGATTTTTAAATTTATTAATAATTATTAGTTAAACCTTATTTTATAGAAATATTCTTAATTTTGGAAAACAATATTTTGACATCAAATATATTGTGGGTTTAAAATTTTAAATATTCACAATCATTGGTAATTTAGTGTTTATTAAAAGATATAATTTTTTATAGAGACTAAAATTAATTTAAAAGAATAATTTAATGAGAGCTTTTCATGGTAGACATCATAAAACATGTTGACTTTTTTTCCTTTCTAGGCACGTTTCTTCTATATCGGTGCTTCATGGGTGGGTGGAGAAGCCTATTATATATGTTCCTCTCGATCCTTTTAGAGTATTGATGACTATGGAGCATTATTTCTTCTTCTTTCTTTTTCTTTTTCTTTGCTCTTTCCTAGCTAACAGAAAATGTCCAATGAATTTTGTGTATGGTCATTTTCATCATCATTAACATAACAACCCTCTTGCTGTTTTTATCTCTAGTGGTGGACCCCTACATCCCATTTATCTTAATATGATTTCTGCCCTGATGTTTCCTTCACTTCAAAGGAGCTTTTTTAGAGCTAGTCTTGACCTTTTTTGCTTTCTTCCTTTTTTTTCTTCCATTCTTGATTGTTGTTATCATTACAAGTTTGCCTGCTAATCTGCCAACCAATCTCTCTCTCTCACTCTCTCATATTAACAATAGCTCAGGAGTAGCATGCTTCGGTTAAGATCATAATCTACCACTTGTTCATGCACCTTATAGTTTAAGACAATGAGTGTGTATTCAATCCATCAGCCCAACAAACTAAACCCAATTTAATTCAAAATTCCAAACTCATCATCTCAGGCTAGTTTTTTTAAACTAGATAAGTTGGGTTGGGTTCTAAAATCATTTTGAAACTTGGGTTAGGTCAAGTTCCGGCTGACAAAATTTTCAACCCAAATTAGTTGACTTAACCCAAGACATTAATTTTCTTTAATTAGTTTGATTTTTTAGATTTTCAAATTTTGTTTAAATTTTTAGTTTAATTTATTTGTTTTTTTTAGACAAAATTTTGATGGCTAATGTCTAATTGCGTAAATTACTCTCTCATGTATTGAATGATGAGCTTAAATAATTGAATGAAAACTCAAATTTTTTTATTGAGCTTGACAATATAACCACAACTCAACAACCTAACCCGACTTGATTCTTATGAATTAGGTTGGATTGATTTTAAGAGTTACCATAAGTTGGGTTGGAAAAATATCCAAACCTAACCCATACACACCCTCCATGCATATGACCCATATTTACATTTAGAATGAACTTGTATTTAAGGAGTCTCTTTAATTGGATCTCAGAAAATTTTTAAATGGGTAGAGGACAAAGATGATGATTATTAGAAGCTTGGGATTGCTAGTTCATTTTGGATTAAAGTCATTGGCACATTTGATTTTGACTCGATTAGGTCTTGTGCTCAATGTCAATGGGCGCCCTGCTCTTCTGATGATGTTAACTCATTGGCACTCTCCTAATTCATCATTAGGTATGATCATTCTGGCGACTCCACATATATAAAGGATGAATAAACCTACGACACGTGGATCAATAGCATGGCCAATTTTCAAGCCATGAAACTATAGGCAGTAAGGATGTACCAATCAATTAATTTCCTAACAGTGTATAATTCTTTGTTAATATTACATTATTTGATAAATTTTTATTAATTTAATATTATATAAAAAAATAAAAGTAAAAAACAGTTGGATTACAAGGTATTAACACAAAACCAGCAACTCACATTCTATGTATAATTTTAAATTATTATTAAAAAAAAATTGAAATGTAAGCATGTATTAATGAGATAGTTAATAGTTATGATTTTTTTTTTTATGATTTTGATACTTTATAAGTATGAAAGGTATAAGAGGATAATATAATTTAATGGTAGACTTATCAAACAATCCACCACAACCTATATTCAACCATTTCCTCTCACATCATAATTTTCAAGTTCCAATAGGAGTTTTACGTTTCTTTTATGTGCATAAACCACCTTCCCAATTCACCAGATGGGTCCTAGATTTTTCAGAGATACAAAGTCTCATACACGTGCGCACACATATCAGGATCACATTGGGTTAAAGCTTAACAGGATAAATGGGAGACCTTGATTTTTCAATGTATGAAAGTCCAAGTCTACCAGCTCAGTATGAATTCAGAATCCCAGTCAGGCCAACCCAATCGTTGTCTCAACACCCAAACAGCTCCACCCCCTTAAAAAAGGCTTCTCTTTCTTACACACGCACACGCACACGCACATGCAACAACAACAACAACAGCAAATGAAAACATAAACAATGCATAAATTTCAGATCAACATCATACATAGAAGAGCTAAATTGCATTACTAGTTATAAGATTTAGATTCCTAAAACATTATTTATATTGCCACTAAGACATACAAAATCTGCAAGTTCTTCCATTTTACTCGATCATGTGGGCTTTATCATATTTATAGTATAAGTCCATAATGAGGGATCCTCCCTCGTCCATGTAATCATCTAACTTGACCTCCTGAAGTCCCAGATGGTCCAGCTTGTTTTGCCAACTGAATAAACATAAACAGAATAGCAAGCAAATATAAGTAAGAGCAAAAATGACAAGCACAAATACACACTCACATAAAAGAGATGTATGCCTGAAAGTAAGTTTCAAGCTTTGTCCTCAAAATTGCATGCTCTTGTTTGACTTGTACGAAAGTCCTTAAGCATCTGCAAAATTAAACATTATAACATAAGACAGACACAAAATTTCAAAGGGGCTGGAATTGATCTTAACTGTAAGTCCAATAGAGTAAGCTAGAATGGCACAAACTGTATGTGTATTTAAGCATGCAAGTGAAAATCTGTTACCCTTCAGCATTTCCTGCCGTACAGTATTCTTTGAATCGCGTGCATTCGTTCTTCACCCTTTTAGCTCCAATGCTGCAACAAAAATGTTCTCCTTGTCATTGCATTAATTTCGACAACAATCTCTTAATGATTTAGGGTAACAACTCACATCAAGTGTGCAAGGAGCCCTGGAGTACCATTTTCACATCTGTGTTCTTCCATTACTAATCGCATACAAACGCCTCCTTTGTAATTCAAGTGGAGTCTTATGTGAAAGAGCTACACTTGCTTTTATGATGTGTGATTGTGTTGAACCAACAATGGAAGCTCACAGTGTGGTTCATCAAGCGCAATACATTTTCATTTATTTTAAGACCAATTTGTTTAAATTTTGTACAAAATATTTTACCTTGAGCTACTACCCTTGAATTGGTGCATATGATTGTCCAGCCTAGTGAAATCGATGGGCCCACTAACCCTGTTATATATCAATAAATATGAAACCAATGATGACGGTAACAACAAGAGCAGCAGCAGCAACAGCAGTAAAGACATTCTACTTACAGTGCCTGTTCTATGTTCTGGAGCAGCCTAGCTGAATCATTGAAGAACAGTGTCACAATTTCCTCTACAAAATTAGGGTTGTCATCATCTTGCAACTCCTCAAGTTGAATGAATTGCTCATCAAGGTACCCCTGCAACATTGCATCTTTTGACTAACAGCTTCACTTTTTTTTCTATGTAACTCTTTTTCTTTTTATTTTCTTTTTTGATAATTAAGTAAAAACTTTATTGAAAATAAAGGAAATCAGTGCTCCCCATGTACACAGGCAGTGATGCAGTGTACTAGCCACTAGGGTAGCTACAAAACATAGCTAAAGTTACACAAATAACTAAAAATTCCACCAACTTGGAAAATGAATGGCCACTCAACGCAGCCATCCAATAATACATATAGAGTGTAATAAAATCTTTATAACTAAGTAATTACCATTTCACACTCACTTATAGAAGGTAATCCTAGAATTAAAGGGCAAGCATTTCGTATGTTCATGATACACACAGAAGTTCATGGAATCGGTAGTTGAAAAATCAAAACATGTTAATTTCTGGTTGACCATAATCCTAGAGACACACACACACGCAAGAAAGATACTTTTTCATTTTTCATAAAAAGATTAACACTACTTTAGTGTCACAAATTTTCTTAAAAGAATAAAAAGGGAAACTGAAAAGAGGAACACGCATTTCCCCGGCAAGTCATCGAACTCCTTACAGGATGACGACTCCCACATATTTTGTTAAAGATTATTGTAATGTATTCCTTTTTTTTTTTTTTTTTGAACAATATTGTAATGTATTCTTGTTTCACGTCTTGAAAAACTAAAAATGTACCTTTTTGAAATAATATAAGTTGAACCTTCAAGCTAGCTAAAGCTTAGCCTATTGCATAAAGTTAGCTTCACCTGTGGTTTAAATTTGAGAGTTAATTACCACCTTCATTGTGAAGTGGTATTTTTCCTTTCTTCAAAAGAGAAAATCTACCTGACCCCCCAAAAAAAGAAGTTTGAGATTGATGGTGTAGAAATTCTCTATTGTTAGGAAAGAGGAGGAATATCTATACATGTGTCAATCATTTACTATAATTTCCCATGAATGTATCTCCAATCTCCAACTTGTAATTGACAGGTAAACTCCATGCCAAATCTTTATGCTCAATTTTAGGGAAAATTATTCAACACTCTAAGAGCAATGCTCCTCCTCTCACATATATGAATGATGAGTCCTATTATGAATTTAATTAATGGGACTAATATGCGAGAGCAGGGACCGTTGTTCCCAGAGTTCTGAATAATTACTTCAAATTAATGTAGGGCTTGGTGATTTCCTTTAATTAAGGCCATTCCCTAACCCTGACAAACGCATTTGAATAAACTCAATTCATGAAAAGGGTCACATGAATCAAGGGCATAGGATTGGTTGCTTCCTATTTCCAAATCAGGCCCAAATTATTCCAAGTTTTTGTACAATGATATATTTTAACACAATAAGCCAAGAGCTTTACGGTTGAACTGGCACCTCTTAATGGGTTCAAATCACTCCTTTGCATGCATTGTGTCTATCGAATTATTAAAAAAAAAAAAAAATTCTAATGCAATATGTGGAACAAAATGCCAAAAGTAATAAATATATATATTTAAAGGGTCCAAAGACAATCACAGCATTTTTTTTTTTTTTTTTGGAGAAAACAAAGGCTGCATTGGGCAGCAACTTTGCTATAATTGGCTATTAAAGCATTTTCTGTTTAGTAAAAACCATAATACGGATGACAAATGAAAACAAAGAATCAAACACAAAATATGCACTCTTGGACCTTACAATGTAAACTGCATTTAAAAATAAAAAATAAAAAAATAAAAATTGTAGTGCAAAGAAAGAAAGTAGCACTAGCACTAGAAGCAAAACCTGATCAAGGAGGGACCTCTTTATGAAGTCAACTTGGCGTTTCAAGTGGTTTCTGTCCATGTCTCTCTTCTCTGTTAAAGTGGCAAAATTATTTGATGGAACAAATACGAAGTATATATCACAAAAACTGTGGACCGTGAGGAAAGGAAAAAATAAACCTGTTGTAATAAAAGTGGCAAAAGGACTGTGATGATGGATATTATATGCCACACCAATGTACTTATAGTACTACAGCTACACGGTAAGAGGAATATATAGAGAGATTGCGAAAAAGCGAAAACAAATATCAAGGTTGGTGTACGTGTCAAGAAGATTGATACCTTCGTATCTATCATTCATTGCACCTTTAGGTACTAAAGTATATTATATATACATGGAGATTCTAAATCCCACCATATTTGGGGGTACAGATTTTTGAATATTTGATGCACCAATAATCTAAGATTCTAGTAACTTTAGTCTTTATCATTCAGCAAAAAAAAAAAAACTTTAGTCTTTATTGAGAAGTGTAATTTTACCCCGTATTTCATTCCATTCTTATGTCATGCAAGTTTATTTAGATCTCTCCTAAATTCAAGGACTAATTTTCCTAAAATAAAAATTGTATACCACTAAAAATATAGAGTAAAGTTGGTGGAAATGTTTCGTTTTTTTGAAAGAAAATTTCAACATATGGCGTCCGTTTTTTATGATAGCTCTTTATTATCAAATCAAGACAATAATCAGTTTTTTGTGTAGGTGGAAATTGAACTCCAGATCTCTTTTTCAACTATCAGATATTTTACTAATTGAACTAACTAGAATCCACAAGTTGGGAAAATGCTACGTCCATATTATTTTCACAACAAACTGTTAAATACTAAATTATTATTGGCTGTTACTTATAGCAAAAAAATAATTTCACTAGTGAGTTCAGATTAGAACAGTAACAAAACGTATTCAACCTTTCTTTCAAAATAAAAACAATACGCATTCTTATTAGTTAGAAATAGAATATATTTCACAAACTTTTTTTCATGTATATTGACATGATTTGTTGTAATCTTTTAATTTTTATTTTTATAAAAGGTTAGAAAGATTTGTTGTAATAAAAAAAAATTACACTTTTATCTAGGTCTCTCACTAATATTATTTTTATTAAAAATGAAATACAGTAGCTTATATTAACAATTGTGAAAAGGATTACAAAAATATACTTGGTCTTTCCTCTTGGCCATGAACCCCTTTGTATTTTTGATTCACTCAATTATTTTATTTTCCAATCCAAAAAGAAGAAAATCCTTAGACTTATTGTAAAAAATGTCACTTTTAATCAAACCCCCAAATCAGTAGGAAAAAAAGGGCTAAAATGCAAAACCAATCGTGTAATTTCTTCTAAATTCATTTTAGTCTTCTAAAATTTTAAAAAATTGAAAAATTAACCACAACATATAACAAAAAGTTAATGGAAATGGCTTAATTGAATAACTTTTTTTTGACAACTGAAATGAACGAAAGCAAAAATAGAGGACTCAAATGAATTTTAGTGAAAAATAAAGGGTGAATTTGCATTTTAACCTTTTAAAAAAAAATCATCATAGGATTTCATTCCTAATTTGACCCCCGAATAAAATCCTAACTCTACGTCTAACTGAGTAAAGAAGTAACCAGTGCAGTAAAGAGTAGACTATAAACTCAAATGGCTACCCTTTTCCAATTTACACTTTTTTTTAAGGAGGAAATTGCATTCATAATTATTCAGAGATTTGGTTTACATCAAAGATCAAACAGCAATTGAGAATGCTAGGACAGGTAGTCCTCTACCCAGATTTCTATATGCTCTATATTTGGATTTGATTCCCTGTCAGCTCAGTGATGTTTCCCCATGTGGCCATGCTCGCTGCAGTACTTCGAACTTTGAGAGGCCTTGAGTTTGACTATGATCAACTTTTAGTATCACGTCTCTTACACTTATGTCTAGGGCGTTAAATAAGTAAGTTTTGATTGGACATAAATGAGATGGGTACATAAAGCTATTTACTTATTTAACCAATTAGTATAAGACCAAAATACCCATAGACTATGTCCATCTATATCCTTTTTATATCCTCTACATTTTTCACCAAATTAAACGCACTCTTAAGCTTAATCTATATGATTTCAATTGACAAAAATGTCATTCAATTTGAAAGTCAGCTAGCTTTCTCTTTAGAAGCAAGTCATTTACCTTAAGTGATAACATATATTTTATAGGACAAAGTTTAATTACAAACTTTGTTTTGTTGTAGTCAATGGTTACAACTGCTACTAAAAAAGTTAATATAGCTACATATTTTGAAAAACTAACCGTTGGATTGTATATTCTTTATACTTTCCATACGTATGTCAAATTTTATTCCTATTAGAAGTTATTTACTATTTGATCCATAAACTTATCTTTTATGCATAATTTTAGACTACAAAAATTCGAAATTTAAACATTTGATTAATAACATAGCTATTGATTTTTAATCTTTTAGAAATTTTGCAAGTACATAGGATATAAGAAGAAAATGTTATCCATTGTTAGATTTGTCAAAATTCACATCTAATAAAAAGATATTGAATCAAATTGTAGTTATTAGCTTCAACCAAGTTTGTAGTCGAACTTTGTCATATCTTATATGTGAGAACGGGTTACCCCTCACCCCTAAATAATAATAACAATGATGATGATGATTGTTTGGGCATAAAACAATTTTACTAAGTTTAGTCTCTTTTTATATTTATTACAGATTACTCAAAGATGAAGATTTGCTTTAAGATAGGGGTATTCTATATTGATGAAAAGATGAGAAAGAGAGTCACTTAAGATGACTTGGTCGTGTTTAGAGGAGAGCGATTAATGAACTGGTAAGAAAGAGTGAGTTGATTTAAGTTGAGAAGATGAAAAGGTAGAAGAATATCAAAAATAACATTATTAGAAGTAATAAAAAATGACATATCAGTTAAGGAAATAAATAATAACAAAAAGTGTGATTTGAGATAGAATAGCATGGAGGAAAATTACACATATGACCAACCCTAATTAATTTGTTGAGAATTTATACTCGACCCCAAAATTTTTGAGACTAAGGCTTTATTGTTTTTGTGGTTTGAGGTGGTGTTGTGGTTTTAAGTAAAATCCAACGTTGTGCTAGGAAAGCAAAAACAAAAAAGTAAAAAAATTCACTACAAGAAAATGTATTTTTAGTGACGAAAAAATTCGTCACTAAAAGTCCAATTTTTCGTCACTAAGAACTTTTAGTGATGAAATTGGACTTTTAGTGACGAAATTCTTTTCGTCATTGTAGCCTCGTCGCTAAAAGTCTGATTTTGTTTTTAAAAAAAAAACTTTCGTCACTAAAGAAACCATATTTTGTTAAGATTTTAGCAACGAAATTCAACTTTCGTCGCTGTAGCATACTTTTAGTGACAAATTGTGATTTCGTCACTAAAAACATATAAGTGCAACATTATTATTATTTTTAGTGACGAATATTTTTCGTCGCTAATTCTTCCTTATAGCGACGAAAGGATTTTCGTCACTAATACTATCCACAGCAATACCTATAGTGACGAAATATTTCATCACTATAGCTTAATTAAACTTGCGCCAAAATTTCCCTCCACTGGCGCCCATTTTTTAGATCACAATAGCGACGAAATTTATTTTTTGTCGCTAAAAGTTATAATTTTTTTCTCTATTCGCTAAAAATACATTTTTTTGTAGTGAAGCAGAGAAAAAAAAAAGTTCACTTGTAATTCAATTTGGACAAATGTCCTTTTTTATCTTTTTTTTTTTTATAGAAAATCCTACTTTAATTACTTAAAAATACACAAAGTTCCATTTTGGTTCTTAAAATTTAAAATGCTACTAATGAATTTTTAAATAGTTTAACATTCTTATTTAAGTCCTTTTGATAGTCTTATTAAATATATAATATGTTAATTTTTTATTATGTGACAACTTATTGAATGAATAAAAATTGAGATATGCTAAGTTTACAATATTTTTACAACAATTTCACAATAAATCCTATGAAGCAAGTTGTTATTGATAGGTAAAAAATAATAATATCAGTAATTGCCCCTGATTAGAAATAGTAGTAGCTTACTACTTAATAGTTGTTGTAAAAATATTGTAGATGTTAGTATTACTCATAAAAATTACCGCTAGTAGTTGCATACTTAAGTCACCTAAAATGCTCATCAAAAAATTTATAAAAATAAAAAATAAAAATAAAAAACTTAGTTCACCTAAAGTGACGATGATGTATGTAATTACGTATAAAAAATGAAAAATAATGTTATAATTACAAACTATTTTATAACATTTTTACAAAATGTTAATGTAACCAACTTTTTATTGGTTTTCATCTAAACCCACCATTAATATCACTTTTTTATTTATCAATAATCGTTCACCACATTAGCAATTTATAAAAATTATTGTATCTCTAGCATTACTCAAAAATAAAATAACAATGACATGGAAATTTTTTTATTTGACTTATCACTATGGCATTCTTTTATTTTTAATTAATAAAAAATAATGCAAAGAAAAGCTATTATGTGGCTTTTTTTATTTTCTTTTTTTTATAAAATGAGTATACCATAGATATTTATGACGCGGTATTTACTATGGCTGCCAAGTTGTTTGTCGACACTTTCTGCCGCATCCGAATAATGGAAGGAATAAAGTACAATTTGTTAAATTATTGGAAGACCTTTTTTTTTTGAGAAGGAATTATTGGAAGACTTGATTCTACCTTTCTCAACTTTGTATGGATCACATTGAAACACCTTTTTTTTTTTTTTTTTTTGGTGAGCCCAAAATAGGTATAAGTCAATTATATATTAAAAAAATAAAAAATAAAGAATAAGCCCTTATTTTCAAATCCTTTATTATTTTTGGAAATTTTAGATTTGAACAGGAGAGGATCTTATCTATTTTGAGTTTTGATACTTCTAAAGATAGGAATTGAAACTTTTTTTTTTAACGGTCAATAAAGTGTAATTCAACATAAAATATCGTACTCAAAAGCGCCAAAGACAAGTAAGATGATTCTGGGTTTATCTAATTGGCAGAGTTCATATAGATTTTACAAAGAGAAGAGCTTATTAATATTACAAATTTTACTATATAAGTCTTATAGAGTTACAAACTTATGTGTCAATTATTAAACCTATAATGAAGGAATAAATAAAAAATTTATTTATTTTCTATTTGATACTCACTTATGGATGGAATCCTTGCAATTGCTATGCAGATTGTATACTCCACAAAGCTCCTATAACTAACATGTCAACAATATGACTTGAAAACAGGTCTAAATTTTTTTTTTTTTTTTTTTGAACTCCAAAAATGGTGAGTTTTTGCAGATTTATTTTTTTAATTAGGGTTCCAATATAAAAAAAAAAATTTATATTAGGATGTCCATAAAACCAGCAGAGTGAGGCTATTATTGTATGGTAGACTTTTTCCAGTCCTTTGGAAAGGGGGATTATAAACCAATTATATTAAAAATTACCACGGACAGGTCTGCGTTCAAATCTAAAGACTCTTCCTTCAAATCTAAAAACTCCGATAGCTTTTTATTGCTGCCTAAAAGGTGTCAAGCACCCATATACAAGGGTTTGACTTATGGCAAGAATTATTCCGTATGCTTTTTTTTAAGGTAAATAGGAATAATTATTGTGTAGTCCGAAAGTATTACTCCCTCCTCTCACATGAGGAGTGAGCTCTGGGGTGGATCTCACGTGCAAGATCCATTCCTCATGTGATAGGAGGGAGCAATACTTCCAAACTACCTAATAAATTTCCGTTAAATGAAAGGAGGAGAAGTAGAATTTGAACCCCGTACCCAAGCACCACAAGAGATAAAACAACCATTAAGATATCCCTCAAACTCATAGATTATTTTATATACAAAATATATTATAACGCTCTTTTGTATAAATATGGATATCATGTATGATATCGACATGAAATCTACTTTAATAAAAGAGGAATGTACATTATCATTAAAATATCCCTCAAAAGAACCAATAAGATAATCCTCAAACTCCAAAATTATTTCATACACAATTTAGTATGCATTTGGATGACCCTGCGTTTGGCATTTTTTGCGTTTTCAGCTCTTTTTTTTTTTTGGGGCCATCACTTGGTGCACTGTTCATGGGACATGAACAGTGCACCAATGCATATGAACAGTAATTGCAAAGTGAACAGTAATTTTTTTTATTGTTTTTAGTTTTTAGTTTTCAGTAAAATAAGCAGTATCCAAACGACCCATATTATACCACTTTTTTATATAAACATTGATGTCATGTATGATCTCAACATGAAATCCACCTTAATAAAAGAGGAATGT
This sequence comes from Quercus ilex subsp. ballota, assembly GCA_032727855.1. NCBI lineage: Eukaryota > Viridiplantae > Streptophyta > Magnoliopsida > Fagales > Fagaceae > Quercus > Quercus ilex. The sequence goes on from CM064919.1 coordinate 40,996,491, forward strand.
ACAGTACAATAAGTGTGCTAAATAATTTCACGTTTGTGTGGTTAGAAAAGACATGCTAAATCAATAAGCATCTTAGAATGTCAGCAGTCCTTTCAAGCAAGAATTTTTTGTTCTTTTATAATTTTGTAACCCATACCTCGAGAAGGAAAATAGCGCATAAATAACTCATCTATTTCTATGGTTTTATACACTTTAAAAATCTTGGTGCAACCCAATTATTGAAACCTTTAACCGATCCTAAATTGTTATAAAATAACAAAAATGTAAATGAAAACGGGTCAAGCTCCAGCAAAATGGGGTTTTAGCCATTTCTCACAAATTTTCCAACAAAATGCCCTATGTCTGAAACTATTTAGGAATATGTCCTTATTTTGAAACTCAGTTTTTAGAAAATCAAATTTCAATGTAAGACTCGATTTTTGGACAATCGAGTTATAGCGAAATGAAACTTTTAAAAAAAAAAAATTGGAACTTGAGTTCTATTCAAAGAACTCGAATTCATTGAACTCGAGTTCCACTTGAATATTTTCAAGGAACTTGAGTTTCATGAACTCGAGTTTTACACTAGAAACTCGAGTTCCTTGAATGGAACTTGAGTTCGACTATTTTTTTTCTTTTTTTAAGTTTCATTTCACTATAACTCGATTATCCAAAAATCAAGTTTTATATTTGAAACTCGATTTTTAGAAAATCGAGTTTCAAAACAAAGGCATATCCCTAAATAGTTTCAGAGAAGAGACATTTTACTGGAAAGTTTGTGAGAAATGGATATTTTGCCATTTTGGCCCCGCGCTTCGTATAAATATGAATATCACGTATGATATCGACATGAAATCCACTTTAACAAAAAAGAGGAATGTACAGTATCATTAAGATATCCCTCGAAAGAACCAATAAGACAATCCTCAAACTCCAAAATTATTTCATACACAATATATTATACTGTTTTTTTATATAAACATTGATGTCATGTGTGATCTCAACATGAAATCCACTTTAATAAAAGAGGAATGTACAGTACAATAAGTGTGCTAAATAATTTCACGTTTGTGTGGTTAGAAAAGACATGCTAAATCAATAAGCATCTTAGAAAGTCAGCAGTCCTTTCCAGCAAGAATTTTTTGTTCTTTTATAATTTTGTAACCCATACCTCGAGAAGGAAAATAGCACATAAATAACTCATCTATTTCTATGGTTTTATACACTTTAAAAATCTTGGTGCAACCCAAATTATTGAAACCTTTAACCGATCCTAAATTGTTATAAAATAACAAATATGTAAATGAAAACGGGTCAAGCTCCATCAAGATTAACAGAATGCCATCCTATCATTGTTATACCATAATAAAAAAGTTACCTCACTGAGCAAACAGATACAGCTTCAATAATCCAGATTATTTTGAGTTTCTTAATTTCATGACCTATGGGCTCTATGTTAGTGCAGTTCTTCAAAGTGGCGCATAAAATTACAAAAAGCTACAGAAGACAGCCATGACCATGAAATAACCAAAAGTAGCAAATAAGAAAATGGAAAAACATGGAAAGATACAATTCAAAATGAGAAAATTCTCTTAAAATAAGAATGACCCCTATTGATAAAAGTATGAGACAGTCGCTTGAGATAATTTAGCCATGTGCAGGAAAAAACGATTAATTCACCAGAAAGAAAGAGATAGTAGATGAAGACCAAAAATAACATTAACAGAAGTAGTTAAAAAGAAAATGTCAATTAGGTAAATAATAGAAGCTATAGCTTCAAATAGAATAGAATGCAGGAAAAGAATACACGTAACCGAGCCTAACTAATCTCATTAAGGGTTCTTGGCCGAGTCCAAAAAAATTAGGACCAAGGCTTTGTTGTTGTCATACCAACAAATAAGAAGAAAAAATATCCACAAATGATTGAAATGAGAATACTGCTTTACATTATTAGACAGTGGTCCTTATAATTTCTTTGTATATTGCCCTCTCTCTACAATGCTCACCGCCAAAAGGAGAAAGGAGAGAATAGTTGAGAAGGGATTCTCCTTTCCACCCAACAAATAGAGGAGGAGAGCGCACGGAAAGGTTTTACAGAACAATCGACATTTCCCAGTATCACTCCAACTGAAATTCCAGACGTGTGGGGACATGTCCCCCCTTTGTAAAAGAAACAAAACACTTTGGGCTGGTGGAGTGGAGTGGGATGAGAGAAACAAAAAGCTCATCTTTCCCCCCTTTCATTGGAGAGATTAAAATTCCCTCTTGCTATCATTCTCTCCTGGGTTGATAAGAATCCCAGCACGGACATGATAAACTCTACATGAGTAATAGTTAGGTCTGGATTCTAAATTAAAATGAGCTTCCAGAAAAGAATTCTCAACAAAAAAAACTTTAATAAAACCATTCCTTATTTGAATGTTTAATTTAGTCATCTAGAAATTACAACATTAAAAAAACTTTGAAGACTTCTACGAAACTGAAAATTATAGAGTTTTTCCACAAAGTTTTCCTACAGTCAGCGCACCATACAGGGCTGTTAATGCCCTTATCAGCATACATCATGAGTTGAGTACTGCATGTCTATAATCAGCTCAACTAAAAAGAGTTTAACGTTGATGATGGTCATTGCTATGGATTCTGTGAATAGCAGCATGATTCTATTGGGGTGGTCCATGACAGTTTAAATGGAAAGCCTAGCTTGTTAGTGACGAACCCTAGACAATATCTGCAATATTTACTGGTGAAGTTTTTCTAAATATCATGTTGGTAAGGATATCCTACAAAATACAAGGAAAAGGATAAAAGAAAGTACAATCAATAACATGAATACAATGCAACTGCCTTATACTACATCAATTAAGTGGAGAGACAGAACAACATTATATTAGTTCTAGTCAGGCTGACTGAATAAATACTATATGACAAATGTGAGAACACAATTACTTCTTATAATGTGGTCAATTTCTATTACATAACAAATGGTGGTTCAAATTTCTAAAGAATAAGATTAAATGAAACCTAAAAATTACCCGGTTCTTTAAAGCTATATGTATATACTTTATGAAAATCAGGACAAGACAAGGTAGAGGTAACTTCATGAAAATCTGTGGAGCCTTCACGTAAAATTTTCTTTCTCACTCGTAAAGAATATGCTTATAGATATACTTCAAAAATTTGTGGGCAACGACATGCCGCCCAAAACTTAAATTTAGGTGCTGTCTTACTCAGCTTTTAGCATGAATTCTTCCTGCAGCATCAATTCTGCTCATCTCCGCAAGAATCCCATCGCCTGGTAGACATTATTTAGAGTAGCATCTGCTATATCTGCAGCTTTTGTAGCACCTTCTGCCAAGACTCTATCCAAATAAGCTGAATCAGACATGATTTCCTCATAGCGGACCTGCATAAGTTGAAAACCTATTGGTGATGGCAACACCATGATCACTAACAACATCAAAAGTGGCAAATGAATTGTTAAATTTCAGAAAGTAGAAGAAAAGGAAGAAAAGAATCACCAGAGAGTTGTTAGTACAAAAAGGGAAATTACTAAAATTATCACGTAAAAAATAATCTTGCACTGGCAGAAATATACAAGTGCATACCCCAAAAGCAAAGTGAACAAAAAAACCTGCATGCACAAATTATTTGCTCATAGATGTAGACACAATGCATATTGATACCCAGTGCGAATGAGCTCTAGCTCAAATGGCATTTCTTCCAACCATAAAGAATAAGATGGAGGGTGAGGTCATGTTTTCAACATCCACTGTGTGTATCACTTACCAATCAAAAAAGAAAATATCAAGACCTGGCAACACAGGTAAAAAACAAATGTGCCGCATCCACACATGCACCAGTGCAAGCAACCCCCCCGCGAACACACACACATACAAGTAGAGTCAGTAGACAAGTATGTCACAGAATACAGATAGGTGCACATATTAAAAGTAAAGGATCTGAGCAAACAGGGGCATGGTTGATTTTCAGCTTCCAACTTGCACCAGTATGAGTTCAAAAGGTTCAGTGAAAAGAGGGTTAGGAAAACTCCTCCGAGCATATTACATGGCAACTACAATAGTTTTTACCCAAAAAAATCAGTGCCAAATATTGACTTGGTGAAGACGAAAACACAGAAACATATTTTTAGTGCTAATCATTGCCACAGTAGAGACAAGAATGCAAAAAAAATTGCAATTGACACCACCAATATGAGTCAAATTTAAGCACTTCAGCAATAATTCCTACTATGCAATTATCATGAATTATGTTAAACTCTACAATTAAAATCATTAAAAAAAGATATGCATAATTATAATCTCCTGCCCAACTGGCATCAGTTTGTGTATGGATAGACAATAATAATTTCAAGTTTGGCTACGCTTACGGGAAGTCATAAGCAGCTTATTTGTTAATAGCTTGCTGAAACAAGCTTAGCATTTACAGCATAGAATCTGATTCTTAAAAATTTAATAATATAAAAATAACAAAAAGAAATGATAACACAAAAAGAAAACTAATTTCAAAACTTTTTTCAACTTTATGATGTAAGGTAGCAGTTAAAAAAAAAAATCTCAGGAAAAATATTAAAGCTTTTCTTCCTTTTACAAATTTCGAACAGACCTCAGGCTACTTAAAATAAAGTTACATTTACTGAGTTGCTTCTTTTAATAAAATGCCAGCATGCACTATCACAATCAAGAGCTTTGAAGTGTGGCTAATGTGAGGCCACTAGTTACAGGCTGCTGCTCAATCACAACAGCATAACCACTGTGAACCTATAAAATGCACTAAACAGTTTCTAAACACATGTTTTCTACTTGGTACTAAAAGTAAGCATCTCTTTGGTATTAAAAGCAAATATTCTTGTGCGAACTGAAAGAAAGAACCAAGTAAAAAGCACAGCATGCACACATCAATTATCATGTGCTATAACTTATTGAATAAGGCATCATATTAGAAGTAGAAACCTGGATAGGTTGCAGATGATCAATCAAGGCGTCTGTTAAAAGGATTTTAAATGTACCCCAGTTCATATTTTCGCATTCCTGTGCAACTTCCTGTATTAAAAAAATAAATATTAAGCAGAAAAGCTTTCAGGGTGGAATTCAAAAAATGTAACGGCTACTATATGATTGTCAAATTTAAAAATTTTAAAAAAAAAAATTCAGCAATTCTTATACAGAAAACTCATATAGAAAATTCTTTTTATTGGTATGTTACAAACTCACATGCAGTCAATCGGTCCTCAACCTTGAACTCACCATACACCTCATTCTTACGGAGAGGAGATGCCATTTGAACTAAAGCTAGAGCTGGTTTGTATAAATCAAAATTTAAATACACTTTTCTAAAGTAAATTTTAAATACAAAATATTCCCAAGGAAACTAAGAATCCCAACCTAACCACAGCATATATATTATATGACACTATAATTATAACAATGAACACTATCTTCAACAAATTGTTTTATATCTGATAGTCTCTCCAGTTGATTTAATCTCACCGTCACCTCTCAGAGTTGGATTACTAAGTCCATAAATTTAGATTTTACTTCTAAAGTTAAATATGCTGCATCAAGTTTTCAGTACAGTCCATCAAAATAACAAATATTTTAAATTACAAAAAATCAATGATAATCATAAATGTAACAGATTCTCATAACCTCTAGATCTCAACTAATTGATCTCCACGATAAACATAAGCCTATCATCCCAAGATTTTTTTAAATAAAAATAAAAATAATAAAGAAAGAAAGAAAGATAACCATAAAGAAAATTGAGTCTTCAAATGAGTAATGGGCATCAATTTACTACAAGGAAAATAATAGGTGCATTTGACAACCTCTTTTGTCTTCCCTGACATGAGCTGATATATGGAAAGAAGATTGTTGGATTCAGGTCTTTCAGGATTGTCGAATTCCAAGCTGTAAGAATTGCAAGAAAACACACAGAACATAAAAGAGTTTACAAGACCTTACATTTGAGAAATTGTTTGAAAAAATTAAGGTCAAAATAGAAAATGACTTCAATGTACAGGAGAATATCAACAAGACAAAGCATCAAAAGGGTAGACAATTCATGAGATGGAAAAAGCAAAAATTAAAGTACTAACCCAATAAATGAGTCGGTTTTGCAACGTTTTATCTTGTTTGCTATTACCTTCAAAAGAAACAAGTGGAAGGAGCAAAACAGAATAACAATTAGAAACTAACAAATCAAATATCTTCATTTGTCTTATAATTTTATCATATCAAGATAAAATTCATTGAAGATGAACACATAATTAAGATATGCAAAACTGAAATCCTAGCACTTAACAGAACCAAGTATCAATAAATGGTTCCCATCTCAAAAAGAAAACAGGTTTGCAATTAAATATAAGTTACTTCACTTAAGAACAACAACAACAACAACGACAACAACCAAAGTCAGCTTTGGATCCTCAATAGACTAGTCAAGGTTGGCCATATGTATTCTTTTCCACCATTCTATTTTATCCAAAGTCATACTCTCTATCACCTTCTTAATTGACATGCCCTTTTTTACTACTTCTATTAATATTATTTTAGGTCTTCACATGACTATCATTATTAGAATACCTCAAATGACTACCATGATAGACTGATGGTATATATAAGTATAGAGAACTACCTCATGTCCAGAGCTAATTGCTTTGGCATGATGCTAAATCCAGGAGCCAATACTTGCTTGATATAGCATGTGTATGTGGAGGATATCAATATGTACTCTTTGATGTTAGCAATTAGCATCAATGATATACATTACCTCATGTTACCATTAATATAGTAAAATAAAATAAATTACATTGCACATACATGTCAAAACTCAAGCACGCCTACTTACATCTTTTGAATCAAGAAGATTGATTCGAGATTGATCAGAAGGTGCAGACTTGGACATCTATAAGAATGAACCCCAAAAAGATGTTAGTTTGTATGCAAAAAGCGTTTCTTCAAAACACACACACACACATATATACATATAGATTATATCAAACCTTAAAGAATCTTAGTTACTATGATTTATTGATCGGGAATGTCTATTTCTACTTATTATCATTATCTGGGTAATTGAAAACTTATGTTCCATTATTAAAATTAAAAATAAAATAAAATTGAACTTCTAAAGAGAACCATTTACCCGTTTTATAGAATATCATCCACACATGAAATTGGAATTTACTTTTAATCTCAAGAATATTTAACAAGGGGCAAAAGCCCATGAAAATCCAACTTGTACTTCGTCCAAATACAACCTAGATTCTTTCTTGGCCAATTTAAATTCCAGTTGAACTGAAACATAATTGCAAAAGTTTCTGACAGGAAAATGTCAAGCAATGCAATATTGAATTAGTTTTCACTTATATTTATTGCCTGGTTTGATGCTAAAATAAATACAACCATTCAACCTTATAAATAAATTTAAAGTAGACTTTGTATCTTTAAAAAATAAAAAAGGCACTACTCGGTATAAAACCATAAAGGAAACTACAGGGGAATAAGGACAAGCGAACCTTGGAAAGGCCATCAGTGAGGGACATAACTCGGGCTCCAGCTGGTGGTATAAGGGGCTCAGGAACCTACATCAAGAAAAACATTTAAAAAAGAAATGTTTGTGTTGCATGATACCTGAGCTCAATTAACGGGTTTCAACAAATGCACCTTAAAGATAGTGCCACCTCGCCTGTGACCAGAACATAAAAATATGAAGGGTCAACTCAATAATGCAGGAATACAAAAGAAGGCTAAGAAAATGGAATATACTCAACCACTTTAGAAGGGTAATTTCCATTCCAAGTTAAAATATATTTCTTACCCACCCAATTTCTTCCACTTCCTTCCTCCATATAAAAAATTAACACGCTCAGCCAGTTCACGGGTTAACTCCAGGTGCTGCTTCTGATCCTCACCGACAGGGACAAAGTCAGACTGCAGAGGCATGCTGGAGCTTATAAGAATCATGCATTTTCAGGGTAATTATTAACCATCTTGAGATTAAATATGCAGAGTCACAAAACAAATTATTGTGGTTGTTGTAAATAAATAAAAATGTTACTGCCACAAGAACCTCTACTACACTTATAAAGAGGAGAAGATTCTTTTATTTACTCATAAAAACTTCCAAGACAAATAGATTTTCTACATCCTATTACATAAAGCTGCGGATATTGAAGAGAACCTGATATAAAAGAATATCAGAAGCCATCAGAACAGGATAAGTCAAAAGAGCAACAGCAACATTTTCATCCCCCTACAAAACGAAATTAAAATAAAAAATAATAATTTAAATCAATGAAAAAATCATACAGTCAAAAGTAGAATACACAAAAAGACTAAGATAGAAGATAGATTGGGGTCTACTATGAAGAACAAACAATCTTTAATCATAATTTGAAAATTAAAACTTATAAGCATAAGATGATCCTTTTTTTTTTTAATAAGTACTAATTGATTTCATTGTAAGAGTGCAAAAAGGGGCTCAACCCTATTTCATGGGATGTCTTCAAAATGACAATTAACACAAAATTGTCAAAAATTACAAGAAATTTAATATTATCATAGAACAATGGACATCTTATTGTTGGTTTGTCAGATCCAAATACCCTTTCATAAATAAAAGCCATAAATAGGATTTTTTTTCCCCTCTGGTCATCAAAGCTAAGTGCTAAGGCACTGCTGTACCTGGAAATTTGATGTTAGATTAATGAATTTTAATTATTAAATTTTAATAATTGAAGAAAGTTTCTATCTTTTTTTATTTATTAATTTATAAGAATATAAGAAAAATTCTATCAATCGGATTATTCTTCAAATGTTACATTAACTATCCCATGGGATTGGTCCAACCCTTTGCACACAAAACAAATTCTCATGCGCTAGAATAATGGTTCAATGATTAAATTCATAATTTTCTAACAACTTAAGTTTTGGGACAAACGGTAACTTATCATGGTATCAGAGCCCTGGGTAGTGTGTGGCAAGGTTATCAAGCTCCCTTTCGCAGTTGGAGTGGGGATGGGTGCTATACTTAGAGCCCACATAAGTGTGCATAAAACAAGGCAAGACCACAAAGTCCATATAAATGATCTTGAGAAATGGCCCAACAATGTAGTATTGCCAATAGTGCTAGATCAAAGAGCATGGAAGAACTAATATAATATCATTGGGCCCAGCTCCATACACTAAAGATTTTGAAACCCATATGTTATATGCTATATGAAGGCATCAATTGGAGTCTCCCCAAAGCGTTATCTCCCCAACAAGTGTTATTAGAGTTAGGATTCCAAAACCCTTCTCCCCTTCGTCCTCCTTTTCCAGTGTTCCTTCCTGCAATGCCTCCATCCAACAACATCCCTACAGCTATTTAAGCATTGTCCCCCTTGGACATCGAAACATCATTTCGAGTTTTTGAGCATTCAACTTGAAAGATCTAAAGCCAATCTAAAAAAAAGGAACAAAAGCCAACCCAAAACAACGCCACATGCGTTCTCACATGCCATTCTACACGTTAGATCCACAAACTCATGCACTACAAGAATCTTCCATGCATCAGACATTTGTGATGCTACCATATGCCAATGTCATTTGGCAAACGTTGCTACTCTCCTCTGACCATCGATGTCACCATCCTCTAGCCACCATTCATCAACAACTGCTACTACTGCCAGCTTCTATCTCGCATATGCCATCCCCAAGCCACCATTCCTTTGTTGATACTCCTCATGCCACAGCTACAACCATCTTTCAACAATAGTAGTTGTTGCCTAGTCACTAGTGCAACTGTTCTCTAGTTCTTGTAGTAGTAGTTGTCATCCATCAACAACCATCATTGTCCGTTGCCCCCGCCAAAGTTTTCATGTGTTTCACTCCTCATCCTACTTGGTCCATTCTATATCCCTTCCGGTTATTCATGGTCATGGTTTTTCATGGGTTTACATTCCAAACTCAATTTGTCTTCAAGCATCCACATTGGGTTTAAGGGAGACATTAGGATATTTTATAATATTACAATAAATACATAAACCATGTTTTTGTAGAATAACATGAATTATCGCACTTTTGTAATACCCTACATAAGCCTAGAAATAAGGACTATCATAGTTGTAGGGTTACCATACTCAATATAACATATTCCTACATTAAGCTCATCTTAAGCTCTTTGCATATAGTTTAGAATAGTAAAGATGTAGTTGCTTGAGGCTTTCTACAAATGATGTATACCGTTAGGCTGAACCACGTTAACTCTTTTATTTTCACTTTCTCCCTTTACATTATTTTCTTCTTTCTACTTTATCACGTATCAAAGCAAGTAGTCCCAATTTCGAATTGTGACTTCGCTCTACCTCCCATCTTAAAAGTTAAAAAATCCCACATGTTGAACCCCACATATTAAGGGGAAGTCTAGAAGTCTGGACCCACACATAAGGGAGAGTGTTAGAATAATAGTTAAATGATTATTCTCACTATTTCCTAACAGCTTAAACTTTGGGGCAAGCAGTACTTTATCAACATGCAAGAATACTTAAATGCTTTTCTATTGGTAAGAACAAATATTTTTTAAGTAACGGATAAGAAGTACAGGTTTAATAAATATTTAAAACACACACAAAGATGCAGCTGTCATACAGCTATAAACGCACCGCCTTGCGGGATTTCTCTTTAAATTGAATCATTCTGTTGAGCCAACCAATTGGTGTTGCAGAACTCAGTAACCACATTAGTTCTACATGTGCACGAACGTGAGACTGCACAAAAACAGAAGCCTGTATATACAAGTAAGATTCACTCATTCAAAAGAGAAATAAATACTTTTAGCTTGAATAGAGAATTTGAAACAGTGTTATTAAGGACTAATAGCTGCCTCAGACCTTTGAAGTGTCCACTCCACATGCCAAATAAATGGCTGCAGTATCCCTTGTTGCCTTTGATAGTTGCTGTGCATCATATGGTAATGTAATCTGTAATCTGAAGCTGTTAATAACCCATACTGTAGTGCAAAAACAAGAAACATTTTGCTATGAGTATACTGTTTATGAAGTGCGACTAAAAACATAGTCTGCACTGTCCATTTATTTCTGTCAAAAAGAAAAAAACTATATTAAAACGATGATAATAACGGCACTCTCAGAAATGGAGATGCTTAAGTAGCATCTTCTATCCAAAATTATTGGTCTCTGTGCAAATACTTTCAGAAGAAAAGCCTCAAATATAAAAATATGGTATCAATATAAAGACTAACTTGGCAACAAAATACCATGATAAGGAAAGACTCATGCAATAATAATTTGGACCAATGATCTGATTATGGCTTCTGGCATCCTTTTTATGGGTAAATATGTTTCATGACTTAGGACTCGTCTAGACTACTCAATTAGCATAGCTAAAACTGCTTAATGCCAATTCTCTTTGAACTTAAGAACACAGTATACATAGAGGCAGATCCATGATAAGGATTCTATTAAAATATATATATATATATATATATCTTTATTCAAAGAGAAGATAGTCCAATTCATAGGAAGTGAAACAAAACCACCCTAAAGAATTACAATCTGAAATTCAAAAGGTCTAAAAAAGAGAAGGAAGGGGTACTGCCTATAGCAGTCATCCAATCATGCAGAGATCTCAAAAAAAACCATTTAATAAATTAATAGCATGTGCAGAATTTTAACATCTTCAAAAATCCTACTTTCATCCCTCTCCACATTTTCCACAATACACACAAAGGAACAAAATTCAAGATTTTTGAACCCGTGTGACAATCAAATATTCCTTGCCAACTATCAGGCATCTACATCACACAGAGTCTACATCATTACCAAAAGTACAACAAATAATGTAAATAGAAATGGCCAAATTTCTCTTGCCATTAAACAATCAAGTAAAAGATGATCAATTGACTCCACTACTTCTGCACATATAACACCGACTCCCTAAAGTAAATGACTGCTTTCAAAATTGACAAAACCAAAACAGCAACACTTGAAGAATAACAAATTAATGAGTAGGAAAATAACTGTGGACCCCGTAACTTGTCCCCTTCATAACTCCCAAGATTATGATTCATTAGAATTTTGGCACTCATTTACATATGATAAATGGAAACAATAAGTAACAGAAATTTGCTTGTATTTATATACATCTAGCATGAAGATAACCCAAATTTGAAAAACATGGGAGTTTATTTCAAGCTTCAAGTTGGGTGCAGTGATAAAGGGCATTTATCCAAGAATCTTCCAACTTCAGAATGCATAGAGGCTTGTTGATTTACCCTTATGGCAAAGGCCTTGACACCCTTGCTAGTGTTGTTAAAAGCATGCTTAAGCGAATTCAAAGCTCAAAACTCAAAGCCCTAAGGTCTAAGCACTTTGCTTGACCAAAGCAAAGCTTGTTTAATGAAGGGTGCTTCAAGCACACTTTTCTAGTGCTTTCAGAAAAAGCACAAAGTATGCTTCTTTTTGGCTAGAAAATATATGAATTTTTAAAATTAACCATCCGATCTTGAAGGATGACATGAACCATTAATGTATTATACAAGCACTATTCCTTAGGTATTCCTAAGGCATGCACATCTAGCATGATGATACAACTTAGTTTGATAAATTTTGGAGTAAGTGCCCCAAACAACAAGTAAGCAAAGCTATCTAAAAGATATTTCAATGGAGATTAAAGAGCTTAGAGGATATTGATGGACACTAATGGTCCGTTTGGATTGAGGGAGAGTGGAGGAGAGTAGGGTAGAATTGGCTAGAAATTAGCCTATTTCTAGCCAACTCTACTCTACTCCCCTCCACTCCCCCCTCCATCCAAACAGGCCATAAGACTAAGGATATACCTCCAATCATGTACATTAATTAATTTGTAACTTCAAAGCTATGAATCGAGTACAAAACTTACCGCATGGAGGTCCACAATAAAGAAGAGAGTATCATATGAATTCTGAAATATTGAAACCAAAGCATCGATTACTAAAACTTTTATAATAAGAACAATGCATAAATCTTTACTTAATAAAATAAATTTCTTTCTTGAAGATTGTATAACCAAGTCATATTTTCAAAATGACAACCACCTCCTTGAAGAAGAGTGAGCGATAGAGAATCTATTAACTATGATGTAAAGGGTCCTTTTATCATATAAGATTCTTTAGTGACCCAAATAGGCACATGTGAGCAAAGAAGGGATACCTCATTCATTGTGGTATAAATCAGCGAGCTAAACTTAAACATACACATGATACAAATTGGTTGTATGAACAACACATACATTTCATCCCACCATTCAATGGGACAAAAGATACGAATCCCATTTAAACATGTAGGGCACACAATAGCAAACTCATATAGTCATCCACAATCTTAATTTCATATGTTGTTACTCTCAACAAAGAAAGAGAAGTAATACACATTCCAAAAAAGAGACATTGAAATATGTTTATTCAAGCTCATAACTGCAATGCAACATTTCGAAATCCAAAGGAAAACTAAGACAGAGAGAGGTTGGTAAGTATGTAATTTGATTATCAGATATAAAATAATATAGAAAATTATTAGTCCACAACTCTGCAACAGATCATCTTATGTGACTTTGTTAGAGCCCAAACCATTATAGTAATTCACACAATCTTATTCAAGGTCCGAACACTATTTTGTCTAGTTCAAGAGGCCGGCATGGATTGGCTTTCAAGACATTTTTTGCAACATGTTTGCATGAATAATATCCAAGCCTATCACAAAAATGTTTTTATCTTTTATTAGCAAGTTACATTACTGATATGAGGCTATGATATTATCTAATAAGCAACTAATGCTGTGTTCAAGTTTTGGATAAAACAGTTTCACAACAAGAGCATATTGAAGAAAGTCGAAACAACCTGAAGTGAAATCCAATTCTTTATAGCTCCAAGATAATTTCCAAGGTGAATAGATCCAGTTGGTTGAACTCCAGACACTATTCTCTTCCTGTAAAACAATCAAAATTGAATTTCATAAAAAAAAAAAGACCTAAATTCCAAAAAGATTTGCAGCCAAAGAATCAGTCATAACTCATAACCAATAAGTATAAAACTAAGAAATCAATTTAAAAAGAGAACAAGATTAAATGAATAAAGAAACAGAATACGTAATTACTTCACAGTGGTGGGAGGACTTTGTGGCACAAGGGGTTCAGAGTCAGAGACCGAGACACTGCAAAAGCAACGGAAACGAATGGGGCACCGAGTCGGACTGACAAAACCAGTTGTTTTCATGTACTTCACTGGGAAGTGACCACGCCTGCTTCAAATGAAATGAGAATCGTTATAGATAAGCGAGGATACATGCTACATTAGAAAGAGAGAAAAAGAGAGTACAGTGAGGGAGTGAAGCGTGGGTAGGAGTGTGAGAGAGTGAGGAAGTGGGAGAGAACTGGACGACCCATCTTCTTCTTCTTCTTGGTTCCTTCGTTGTTTGTGTCGAGAGGTTTCGCAGTTTTGATTTTATTATCCTAGTGAGGCGTGTTCGAGGCCAGATAGATAGACTTGTTTGAGAGATTTTTTTTTCAAAATAACACCATTTTGCAAACAAAGTTGTTCCAGGGTGAGTTTGGTTCAGATTTTTGTAAAAGTGCATAATTAAAAAGTGAAATTTTTAAAAAGTGCATAATAAAAAAGTACATTTTCAAAAAGTTGAGTGTTTGGTAAAAACTGTTAAAAAATGCTTTTTGAAAAAGTTGAGTGTTTGGCTAGCACTTATAAAAGTGGCAGTTTGAGGGATAAATTACAAAAAATGACAATGTATATATAAGAGAGTTTATTTTATACTTTTTTTTTTATGTGAGTTTATTTCATACTTAAATCAACTACTTTATATACTTAAATCAATTTTTCTCTTTCTAAAAAAATTATTTTTTTCTCACCAATATTAGCTAATAATAACCTACCCCTTAAGATTTATTGTAAAAGTATTGTGAAAATATTGTGATAAAAATTGATACTAATTTTAATTTTAACATATTATTAAAATTATTTTTTTCTCTTTCTAAAAAAATTATTTTTTTCTCACCAATATTAACTAATAATAACCTACCCCTTAAAATTTATTGTGAAAATATTGTGATAATATTTCCTTCCTTCTTTCTTTCTTTCTTTTTTTCTTTTTTTTCCTCTTTTTTTCTCCCCCACACACGTACCCTTCTCTTTTTTCTTTTTTCTTTTTTCTTTTTTTCCTTCTTTTCCCTTTTTCCCTACCACTTCTCCTCCTGAACATTCCACTTTTCATTTTGTCTTCATTCTTTCCCCTTTTTCCCTTCCACTTCCTCCAGAACGTTCCGGTCCGCTGAGCTCTTTTTTTTTTTTTTTGACAATTCGAAAGCCGAGAGGAAGAGAGAAGATGATGATGATGATGATGATGATGAAGATGAAGATGATTGAAACATTGGGTTTGTATTTGATTTTGATTTTGAGTTTGGGTTATGGATTTTCAGTTAATGGTTTAATTTTGAGTTGATTTTCTGTTTGATTTTGATTTTGGGTTTGGGTTTTATTTTGAGTTGATTTTGTTTTGGGTTGATTTTGTTTTGGGTTTGGTTTGATTTTGTTGATTTTGTGCGCGTTGAAGAAGACGAAAGAAAGAAGAAGAAGAGGAAGAAGGTTCACGGACACGGAGAGGGCAGAGCAAAGAAGAGATGAGCGTGAGTGAGCTTCAAGGGTAATTTGGTAATTTGTGGAAGAGCCAACGGATACATCACAGAACGCGCATTCAGCTTTTTGTTTATGGACCTCCTCAGCTCCATAACCTTGCGCGTTCCCTCTGCGTTATTGTGCCTTGGCCCAAAACGCAACTTTTTCCAAAAAGTTGCATTTTGGGCTGAACCAAACTCAAATAATCTTCAGCTTTTTGCAAAACGTGGCTTTTTGGGCTCAAAACGCCCAAACAAACGGGCACTAAATAAATTTGTTTGTATTTTTTAAAAATATGTGTGCATAAAAAAAAATGTGTGAAAATACATGTAATATTGTTTAAATACTAAAAATCGTACCTTATCAAATAACCCTTAACATGTTTTCAAAACAATTTTGTTTCAGTGTTTCATCAATTTTGGTCTTTCTGCCCTGCCTTTGCAAAATAGTATTACTATTTATGTTGGTCTTTGTAGGGGCCTTTTTTACTATGTTGGGCTGGGCTGCCTCTTTCGTGGTTATAGGCCCAAGTGTTCTAAGTTGCGGGAGTCGAGACCGATCCAACTGGAGCTCAACTTGGCCGGCTTGTGCGCAAACTGGCCCCGTCTGCCAGGAGAGTGTTTACGGCAGGCAGTGCCATTTCAGAGAAGCTTGCAGCAAACAGACATAATTGATAAAAACAGAGCAATATATATATTCTGGAATGACCAGATAATTCTTTTAATAATGAATGACCGAATGATCCATAATCACAATAACATGAATAATTTTGACAAATAAAGTAGTAAGGGCGAATGGTAACAAAGATTAATCAACTATTAAAAGGAATAAACTCAGTTTGGTCCGCGGGGCAAGGTCAAGGAGGAAGAACGCCTCTTCTAAAAAACAATTAACCTCCGAGGAAAACAGAAAATTCCTGCCGTGGAAGTTAATAAGTTTGAGGGAGGCGGACCCAAATGGACAATGCCCAAGACGATTCTAAAAGAGAGCAGGGATTTGAGAGGGAGAGAAGGGAATGGACCTATTGGTGCATGCCATTAACACTTCTCTTTTTTTTTTTCTTTCTTTCTTGCTTTTCTAGTCTTTCCTTAGTGGTTTCCACGATGGTAGTTTTTAGTATTATACTCCTCTGTTTTTCTAAGTGTATTACAGAGTGTTTTTCTTTGCCTTGAGTTGTATTGCCCTTGTGCTTCTTGTTTTTGCACACGGCAGAGGCTTCCTTTATAGTGCCTGCCGTGACCGATTTTTACTATTCTACCCTCTAACCGTTTTTGTCTGGTCTGGGCGTACTTGCGGACATTACTATTCCGTCTGCAAGTTCAGGCACAGACAACTTTTGTCCGTTAGTCTGCCGCGGGACCTCTTCCTGCCGCAGCGCTGTTTCTCTCTCTCTATCCCTCATGGTATGCACCTATTGGTTCCAACTCAACCTTGCCTCTTTTGGGTGGTATGTCATCCCAGCAGGACGTATCCCCCAAAAGAGTTTGAGCAGGAACCTTAAAACAGGTCTTCCCCTCTCCCCACCTCCAAACCATACCCTCTTACCTCTGACCCACGACCCCACCACGTCCTGTATTGGCTGGGTACAGGCTGGTGGTACCTGAGCCTTACGCGTGGTTATGTCTGAAATCTGCCTGCTGTTCATGCACCTGCCGTGTACTGGACATTTTGCTTGCGTTGCCAGTCGTCCGTTCTTGGCTTTTCCCGAGCTGTTACTCTGATTTCCCACCCCCATAGGGTCTGGACTTTACCGAGTACTGGGCTTTGTGTTCTCTTCAGCCCAATTCTTTAGTTGCCTTAGCCTCTCACCGTGTTACTCGGCCTTTCCTGCCGAGGCGATTTGTTCCTGCTGGGCCTCTTTTCAGGCCTGCCGTTCCTTTCCTTCCCCCAGTGGATTAATATGGCCACTGGTGTTCTCGCTTGTGGGCTCCAATGTCTCTTTCTTTTCACTTGGGCTTGTCGGGCCCATTTACTTCCTTTGGACTTCCTCGGTCCATTTGCTAACTTTGCATCCCATGGGCATTTACTTACTCAATTGGGCTTCCCCAGCCCAATTTCCTCATTCTCATCCTTAAGGTTTATGGGCTTGTCATTATCCCCTACTTTCTTTGTTTTCATTACTTCGGGCCTGCCACGGCCCATTCTCACTTTTCCATACCACATACTGCCCATGGGTGATGTTTTCTCTCTTTCCGGGCCTTTTAGGCCCACTTACTCCTTCAAGACCCGTTTATTTATAATAAGGGCCTGTGATCCATTATTCCTGCTGCTTGAGCCTAATGGTTTTTTCTTAACTTGCTGCTTATCTACTACCCATGTTTATGGGTTGGGCTGCCTTCTGCCTATTTCAAAAATGACCCCCAGCAGTCTTTCTACCCAGCCCTTGCAAAGTAGTATTAGAGCGTTAGAGTAATTGCATCAGTTGATACAAAAAAATTTCCATTTTGCACATCTAAAACCTACTTTTTCTATTTTACACTTTCATTTTTACAAAATATCCACGTCAGTTTATCTATTATACACCTTTATTCCAATAAAATATTCATTTTTTTTTATCATTTTTTATTATTTTCTTCACTGCCTCTCTCTCCCTCTCAGACCCAACCACCATCATCATCACTATCCGATCGGCGAACCACTCAAGATCAAACCAACCCAAGATTAGAAAACCATTCAAGATCAAACCAACCCAAGATCAAAAATTCATTTAGGTCGAAACCCACTCAATCTAAAAGCCAAATCATCACCCACCCAACCCGAAACCCACTGATCAAACAACGAGAAATTAGTGAGTTGACTGGCGGCGATTTGATCAGGCTTCGTGCGGCAATGGTTTGATCTTGATCAGCTAGTTGATCGGCGCCAATGGTTTGATCTTGATCAAATGAGAAAAATGGAGAGTGAGGGGAGAGTGATCAGTAGCGATTTGATCAGGCGGCATATGGTTTGATGTTGATCGGCAGCAGTGGTGTGATGTTGATCACGGAGAGTGAGGCGAGAGGGAAAGTGAGGTGAGAGCAACAAAGACAGAGAGAAAAAAAAATTACTAAAATATTTATGCAAGTGCTACAGTAACCGTGCATATATGCACGGTTACTGTAGCAATTGTGCATAAATGCACAATTTTACACCCACTGATGTAAGTGTTTTTTTGGGCCAAAATGTGTAAAAGGACTACATTTTTCTATCTTGCAAAACTTTCCACCAGCTGATGTAATTGCTTTTAGCATACGGGGATGCAAAAAAAAAAACTCTATTTTGCATTCTCAAATAGTATACATTCTCAAATACTACTTTATCTATTTTACCAACTTATTTTATAACTTACCCAACATTCAAGTTTTTATTTTTACATACAACTCGATAAAATAATATAAACTATCTAATAAAATAATATAAAGTATTATTCTCTCTTTTTTTTCCTCCCACTCACTTTTTCTTTTCACACACAATTACAAGATTAAACTAATATTTTTTTTTTACAACCTATGAATAGTAAGAGCACTAGCATTGGGTGGTGTAAACACTCCCCCAGTTACTATTTTAAAACCCAAGCCGCCCAAAACCCACTCCATCCGAGTTTGTAAACTCAAATATATGCAGTCTTACTATTCATAAGTTGTAAAAAATATATATTAATTTAACCTTGTGATTGTGTGTGAAGATAAAAATTGAGTGGGAGGAAAAAGAAAGAGAATAATACTTTATATTATTTTATTAGGTAGTTTATATTATTTTATTAGGTTGTATGTAAAAATAAAAACTAAGATGTAGGGTAAGTTGTAAAATAAGTTGGTAAAATAAATAAAGTAGTGCTTGAGGATGCAAAATAGTTTTTTTTTTTTTTTTTTTTTTTTTTGGCATCCCCAAATGCTAATGCTCTAAGATTACACATGCAACCTTACTATTCATAGATTGCAATTTTTTTAAGTTTACAAACTCAGATGGAGTGGGTTTTTTTTTTTTTTGGAAACTGGATTGGATATTATTCAATTAATTAGAAACAGATGAGTCCAAATACAAAGCCTCAAGGGCCGGGGGAGGTTGTTCCTCCAGCCAAACATATTCCTCACTTACATACTTAGCAAACTGGGCCAAAGAATGAGCCACCCCGTTAGCACTGCGTCTAACACAGCTGGCTGAAAGCTTACAAAACTTCAATGCCAAATAGCGAGCATCCTCATAAATATTTCCCAGCACAGATTTGTCAGGCTTGGCAATTGTCAAACCCCTTATCACAGTGGCGTTATCTCCCTTAACAGTTAACACCTCTTGGAAGCCTGTCTCCACAGCAAACTCCAAAGCTCTCCAACACACCAAAACCTCTGCTTCTTCGCTACTGGCAACCATATGCCCCTTAGCACATAGCGCTACCATCACTGCCCCCGAATTGTTCCTTATTACAGCACCAAAGCCCGACGCCTCCAAATCTGAAAAAACTGCCGCATCAAAATTTAGCTTAAACATATTCCCTGAGGGTGGACACCACGTCTGCACATTCTCTCGAGCTGTATGGACAGCCAGCTGAACTCGTGATTCTTTAAATTCATCAAGCAAGTCCGAAGCCCGTGAATTCAGTCTTGAAGGATCCTAAGCTTTCCGTCCACGCCACACTGTGTTTCTTTGGTTCCATATTAACCAACAATGGACCCAAAAAAGTGCTAGCTCTTCTTCCGACAGTCTTAGGATTAATTCTTCTATCAGCTGCATAAAATCCCTGTGTTCCGTGCCCACTTTCTGCAACCTACGTGGACCACCTGCCCACACGTCTTGTGCAGCCCCACACTCCCATAGCACATGAAGAACTGATTCCAGTGCCTGATTACAACGTTCACAAGAGGCATCCGATACCACTTTCCTACGAAATAAATTCTCACGTGTAGGCAGAATGTTTTGGCAAGCTCTCCATGCAAAAACCCGAATTTTATTTGGTACTTTCATCTTCCAAACTTTCGCCCATACATTAGATTCTCCCACCACCTTTGAGCTCTCTCCCAAATCCTTTTCCTACTTTAGAATTAATTGGGCTATGTGGTACCCAGATCTCACCGTATACTCCCTAGTAAAATAGCAATTGGGGGGTGTTTACACCCCCAATACTAGTGCTCTTAGTATTTATGTTGGGACTTCCGGTTTTGTGTATGGGTGGTAAAAAACTGTTAACATGGAATTCTTTTTCGTTTTACCCCCCAAGAAGTAAAAAAACATGTGGTTATAACTTATAAGTGACTGATATCCATAACATGACAATAAATTCCCATAAAAAATGACAATAAATTATAGACAATTTTGTACTTCAATTTTTTTTTTTTTTAAGAAGGAACTTGTAATTCAACTCGTACTTCTACAATGTTTATAACGGAAACGATTAGGTTTATAGCATCCCTACTTCAACTATCGTCAATAAAAAAAAATGACAACAAATCATTTGTCCTGCATCAATGGATATTGTATATATATAAAAGGGTGAAATGAAATTATGGTAAACTTTAATTTTTTATATGGACGACCAAACCAAAGGGTTAGTTTAATTGTTCTCAATACAACATGAGATCAATGATCTAGGATTCTTTTTTTTCAATTTGTCCTAATTTATTTTGCATTGTAACATATTCAAAAAATGGTGCATTTTTATCCTTTTAGAGTAATTAAGGAAAATAAAATGAAGAGATGAAGACGTTATATTTTTTTTGAGGAGATGAAGACTTTATAGGTACGAGGAAAATGATGATGTGTCATCTCGACTCTGCCCAATATAAAATAGCTAACCGGGCAACTGACCTAGTGACAACTATTAAACCCCTAAAAGCTTGTTAGCTATTGAATGAAAAGTTAAAGTGAAACTCGTTATATAGTGGATGCATTCATATCCTAGATAGCTACCACCACCGGAGTCTACAACATCAATCCTTGCAATTAGGGAATAAGTTCAAGGTTAAAGGAAGCACATTACACAAGATAATATCACTATAATTTTGGGTAATTCAATCCCTAAAATGCAATATAAATATGACGAGATATTTGTTGGAAAATGTATGCTCAACAATCCACACTCTAGATTTTGCATATAATCTCATATAGGTAGTTCACTAACTTAGGCATCGGAGAGTCCATTTGTCAACAAACCTCAACAAGTTTTCATTGTTTTTGTTCCATTTTGTGCATGTTCATGGATCAAATCAGATTGTTGATGGAATCGCATCATCAACAATAGTAAGTCCAAATCCCATCCTTGGCAATTTTTTATTTTATGATTATTTTGTATAATTTGATAATGGAGTGTAGGGGATATGATCATATGAAATCTAGATATTTACATATTTTGAAAATCTAACTGTTAGATCACATTTTTTTTTATTCTTAACATGCATGTCAAATTTATTGTAGATAAAATGTTATTTACTATTCGATCTATAAATTTATTTTTTATGCATAATTTTTAGACAATAAAAACTTGAAATTATTTAACCAGAGTAGAATTTCCCACACATATATAATAGCCGAATAGTGAAAAGATAAATTCTTTGGTTACAAAAATCTGAATATTGATAATATGATACATGGTTAGTAATTGGGAAAAAAGTAATGCAAGCTATGAATTTTTTTTGGAGAATTCTAAGAATGAGGCCTTTTTAAATATTCACCACAGATCAAATTGCATTATGTAAAATGCTTGCTAAAGAAAAAAGATAAGAGCATGAGAGCATCAGCATCACTGACGTGGCAAAGAAATTAACAATACGGTGGATTACTCGATGGAGTAGGAGGGGGTATTGTTAAGAGGGGAGGGGAAGTATAGAGAAGAAATAAAACGTTACCAAAAATCAAACAGAGTAGGAAATGGAAGACGAAAGGTTATTAGCGATGGAGAGGCACCAGATGGAGCAGATTCGAGAGCTTGATCTCGAAGAATTGCAGGTCGAAGAGGTCGACGACATCAACAACTCATCCGACGATGACCTCGACGCCACGTAATCTCCCCCCTCTCCTCGGTTCTATTTTTTCACAATATTGTTTGTACTCCATAGTATGGGACTTAGGGTTCTTGCGTAGCTTTGAATTTAACCTTAGCTTGATTTTGATTTTGTTTAAAAAAAAAAAAATTGGAAATGCAAGATAACTTTCGCAACATTAACATATAAGCATTAAATCATAGTGAATTGATTTCCAAAAAATTAATTTAAAAAAAAAAAAAATCCATTCAAATTTTGGTGACTGTGAGCTTGAATGCGTTTTTCTGTTTAATTTGGAGTTTGATTTCACTGTTGTTTTGATTATTTTTCATTATTATGCGTATTTTGATTTGGATTGAAGTGATCGCAGTTATGGCGGCGCTGGTGATATGACATTCAACACATCTTTGGCTTCGTTACATACATATCTTGGCGGTAGGCATATTGTTTTTGTGTTTTATGTGTACATGTGTATTGGTGCTCTTCGAAACTATCTATGGATTAGTGGTATGATATCTCTTGTTGCATATAATAGAGGTTGAAGACACTCACCGTAGGTTGGCCTTCTTGGAAGGCAGCGCCGTCTTGAACCTCCCGCTGTTTTATCTTGAAGGTATTTATTTAATATTCAGATTTTTAATTGTCTGATAATGGTTTCGATTTTCAGTTCAGGTATCAAACTGGTTGGTTGGTTGGCTATTAAACTTTGTCCAAAGAACAACTTAGTCATAGTTGTGTGAAGTTCTCCGCCATTTTTTTAATGGAAAAGTTGAAAATGGATACATAGATTGGAAAAAAAAAAAAAATCAAAAGACTGTGTTTCATGGTTTTGGTGAACGCTGATCAAAAAGTGCATTCAAGTTTTTGTTGGATGTTTAAACAACTAAAGTTTCAAGTACAATTTTGCAAACATTTTCGAAAGAAATTTGATGCCGGTGCAGTACTGTGTTACTGAGCCTTTCTAAATATAAATATGTGTGTGTGTGCGCGCGTCTATATATATTCTTTTCCTTATTCATTCGCGTGCCATGTTGTGTGTGAGTCTGTATGTATGCGTGTATATATTTATTTTTCCCTATTCTTTCATGCGCCATTATGCTCTGTAATGGCTTGTGCAGTATCATGCATAAGTTTTAAATCAGTTTTCATAACCCCTAGGTGTTAAACACCAGTTTAATGAAGTACCCTCAGTCTTGCAAGTTTTAAGATCTAACGTCCTAGTCAGATTGCTGAGGTGTTTGATGCATCAAATTATCATCTATATATTTTCTGAAAGAGAAATTTTGACCTGCTGTGTGATATATGTCAGGAGTTGTTTTGTTCCCAGAGGCTACCCTTCCTCTAAGAGTTATCCAACCAAATTTTATAGCTGCCGTTGAGAGAGCATTGGCCCAAGTTGATGTTCCTTATACTATTGGTGTGGTAGGTGAACTTCTTTCAACTGATTTTCACTTGGTCTTATCTTTATCATGGATTACTTCCCTGAATTTTTGTCTGAAAGTTTTGACGAGGTTTTGAAACTTCTCCAGGTCCGTGTATACAGGGATCCTGATAACCCAAGAATAAAGTTTGCAACCATTGGGACAACAGCAGAGGTTATATTACAAAAGCTTGCAGCCAATTCTTTCTTTTCTTCTTCTTCTTCCTTTTTTCCCCCTCCCGATTGATGAGGATGTCACTTATATATGTGGGATTCTTTGTTGGTTGTTTTATATCTTTAGGCTCTATTGTTTGTCACATTATTTATGGAATAGCTTATCCATTTGCTAAACTCACTTTTACAGATTCGGCAATACCGGCGGTTAGAGGATGGCTCACTGAACGTGGTTACTCGTGGCCAGCAGAGATTTCGTCTAAGGCGACGCTGGATTGATGTGGAAGGGGCAGTTAGGATAATATTATGCTTGAATTATGTTTCTTTATTTTTCTTTTTATTCCCCCCTCTTTTTGGTTGCCTATAACAGTAATGGCTTATTTGGGGTAAAATTTTCATCTTTCTAGCCATGTGGAGAAGTCCAAATTATCCAGGAAGATCAGCCATTACGGACTCCATGTGATGCTTTTGGAAAATTGACACCATTAAGTAATCTTCGGAGCCATAGTCTCTCATGTACCAAGCCTTTGAATGCTTCTCGTGCTAAATTGCACCAATCTAGGGACGAGGACAATGTTTCAGAGTCAAATTCTGAAGAAAGTTTTGAGAGTGCGCTTTCCCTTACAGAAAGGAGCATCCACTGTTCTGCTGTTGATTCTTGTTATGGGTGTGATATAATGGATGAATCTACAAGCAGTGATGATGAAAAATTCTTGTGTGAGCCAGACCTACACTTTGGAAGATCTTTCCTAAAAGACTCTGAATCTGTAGGATCATTGCATTCAAACCATCAGAAACACATCGAAAATGCTGATTTAGGTTCCACATCAGGAAGGCAATCTTGTCAAGGAGAAGAGACAGACAGGCATAGGAGAAAAATTAATTTCGACCAGTTCCGCAGAGTTCCAAGAGCATACTGGCCCCATTGGGTATACCGTATGTATGATTCCTATTGCCTAGCCGAAAGGGCTGCAGGTAGTTTTACTTTGCTTTTGTTCATGCCCCTATGTTCTCTTTATCATTTATTAGTTTTAATATTTTAACTTCAGCTGTGGTTGAGTATTGTAATGCAAGGTCTTCATCGCGAAAATACCTTAGGTCATACATTCTAATAGCATAAGATATGTATTGTCATCACTCTTGTTTTTAAATATTTAAGTCAAAGGACACTGATATGGTTCAGTTTTGATCTTTCTAAGGATTCTGAAGCCTTTCTAAATGTGACTGAAATAAATTTTTTTCCATGAAAAGGGAAAAATTTGCAAAATGTTGTTGCATTTTGTAGAATCAACCTATTTATCTTAGATGACCAAGAATAAATCATTCTAGAAGAGATAAAATCTCATTAGTTTAGCAGACCACACTAGTTCAAATCTTTCCTTCCCCCTCCCCCTGGGGCCAAGCTTAACTATCCAAGCATTTTTCCTGATATCCTCCTATCTCTTCCTTGGTTCAAGTGGAAAATTACACAATTGCATTGCCTTATAAAGTATTCAGATATTATGAACAGGAGGGATTCTTCCTGTTCATCGTCTTTAACTCAACTAGGTTTGGATCTTGTTTTTAAATCTCATTTAATGACACTAATCTTTCTGCACTGGTACTTTGCAGATATGTGGAAAAAGATAGTTGGGGCACCCAGTATGGATGGTCTTGTTAGGAAGCCTGATCTTTTGTCATTTTATATTGCCAGTAAAATCCCGGTTTCTGAATCTACAAGGCAGGAACTTCTGGAGATTGATGGGATTTCATATAGATTGCGTCGGGAAATTGAGTTACTTGAGAGTGTCAATCTAATTCGATGTAAGATCTGTAAGGTAATTATATGGTCTTGCTTCAAAACTCTGGGTGTGTGTGCGTGCACAAATAAAGATGCAATGACTCTAGTTGCCCATCATTTCATTCTTCATTTTCAATTTTCTTTGATGCAGACTGAAATCGCAAGGAGGAGTGATATGTTGGTCATGTCTAGTGAAGGTCCTCTTGGTGCTTATGTGAACCCACATGGTTACGTGCACGAGATAATGACGCTCTACAGGGCAAATGGCTTAGCACTAAGAGGGCTACCAGACACAGAATACAGTTGGTTTCCTGGGTATGGGATTTTCTTTTATTCTCTTTTGTCCATGTGACTTGTTTGAAAAATATTGACTTGTGCAATTTCACCTTTCACAAGTTAAGTGATCGTGTGGCTACTTATCTAGAATATATATATCGCCAATGAGCTCAAGCTCAAATGACACCTCCTCTTGTAAGAGCAAGGTGGAGGGTAAGGTCATTGGTGCAAAACCCATTAGGTGTATGTGTAATTTATCAATACTAAAAACCAAAGAGTAAAGTGCTTGTGTGCTAAGGGCTAATGAAAAGTGTGCTTGAAACCGTTAGATGCAACCAGGGACCTGATGATGTTGCATGTATCGACATGGATACCCATTCTATTATCACTTGTTCTTAGTCCTGGTATCCAATGTGCATAATGATTTAAAGTTTGCATGTGTGCTTGTCTAGGTTATGATTTAGGAGGATTGGTGGATCTGGAGTTCAGAAAATTTTATATCTTTTTAAAAGAAAGGTTTCGTAAAGAAGAGAAAATAATATTTTATCTAAGTTTGAAAGAGGTAAGAAGAAATGGAAATTAAATTTCTCCACATCTGTGAACAGTGCGCATGAACTGTGACCTTGAACTGTGCAAATGAATAGTACCTATGAACATGATAGTGAACAGTACACAGTAAAGAGCAGAAAGAAAGAACGGAAGGAAAAAGAACAATAAGGCCAATGTGCCTTAATACTCAAACACTCGGTATATTTTTTCATCTCCAACTATTTTTCAAGTACTTTGAGCACAAATATATATATAAGGACTCATTCTTGTACTAATGGTAATAGGAGTAATAGTAATAGGAGTCATAGTTTGACTAGTAAACTAAAAGACTTACTTGGACTTATAAGAAAATAAAACCTAAGATACTTAGGATCTCCTAGAAAATCCTTGACTCAACTAAATTACCAAAACATCCCTAATTCACAAGGAATGCAGAAACTACAATTTTTCTACTGAATACAAAATTTACCATAACTTTTAAAATACAAACCCAAATTAAATTTTTTTTTATCCCTTAGACAAATATAAATGGACCTTTAAACCACTCAATTTTCAGTTTCATTGGACTTCATACTTGAACCCCAATTAAATCTTGAATAGAAGAATTAGCAAAGTAGTATTAAATCAATCTTATCTGGCTGCATCATTGATACCCCACCCCCTCTACCTCTATTAATTGCACTTGTTCTTTGTTTTTGTGAGCATAATGAATTAAATTTTGGTCAGCTGGATATGGTTTTCAGCTGATGGTATTGATATCTGAGTCCAAGTCTAGTGGGGGTGGGGCATATTGCATTTGAAAATGATTGTCCAAATGTCCTTTGGAACTTAACTCTGATGAATATCTAATGTTGGATTTTAATTAAGTTGTTCATGTTCTTACTTTGTTATGAATATCGTGTTTCAGTGACTCTTTAGATAGCCCCTTAAACCTGCAACCAATCACAACACAAATATATGGTCTCTTACAATATGAGTACACTTATGAGTTATGACTGTACTACCATTGTATACCTTTGTTCTCTCATATGACTACTCCATAACTTTTCATCTTGTACTTTCCTTATTAGCATGATCATTTTTCCTACTTTGTTATGAGTTCAGATTTTTTTTTTTTCCCGTCAATTTATTTGCTTATGCATTTTGAAAGCCTTAAATAGTTAAATATTCTAGGTACAACTGTGCTTTTGCTAACTTTCAGCAAATTATCTTTTCAGTAAAAAGCTAATCCAAATGTACTTTTGGTTGAGTGGCTGATAACATGTTTCCAGAGGATTTGGAAAATGTACATTGGTATAGTTAGCAAGTTCGAAGAGATTGAGAAGATAGTTTTTCTGGAATTCTTAGTACCTAGTTGAAAATTTATTGCAGAATTTTACATTTGTACAGAGAGAATACTTGGGAAAGACATCATTTGCTGGGATTAGAAATTGTTTGCAGTTGTTGGTAATTTGGAAACTAACAGAGTAAGGTAAGAAAACCGCAGGAGGAAGTACATCATGATAACAAAATATAAAAGATATTATTATTAGTCTGGGATAAAACAAGGTGTGAAATACTTAAGCGTACTGTGTATGGTAGTTTGCAACTGTTTAATTATATTTATGAAAATATTTTCTTCAGACCTCAAAGAATATGGTACTGTGTATGGTAGTTTATTGTGCGGTTAATTTCCTGAATCTTGTAAGCTTTTGCTCGCTATTTTCAGCTAATGTTTGTTGAAGTAATCTGTGGTTTAGTTTTGATGCGACTCTTATGAAGTCAGTGTCACCTGAGTAGCTAAACTGGAAATTTATTGATTTTTTGCAGGTATGCATGGACGATCACTACCTGTGTCGCTTGTGAAACCCAAATGGGGTGGTTATTTACAGCCACAAACAAGAAGTTGAAGCCTAGATCGTTTTGGGGGATTAGGAGCTCTCAAGTTGCGGATGACATGTAGTAACACGTAAATTTTTAGGTGCTTCCCTTAATTAATCTTTCACTATATAATGAGATCAATGTGTATATGGCTTGTGTGTCAGCAAACACGTATTTTGTTAGAATGATTTTGGTAGAGGAGTTTGAGTAGTATTGTTTGTAGTTTTTGAAAATACGTGTGGATGAAAAAGTGTGGAAATGTGTGTAATGTTGTTTAAAAACTGAAAATGAGTGTTTGAAATGCCCTACCAAACGGGCCCTTAGTTTAAGCTTTTGAGATAAATGGTAGTTTTTCATGGGAACAGGCAGGCACAGTGAACTCTCAAGGGGTGAATAGTCTACTGTGTACAATGGCTTGTGTGTCAGCAAACATGAATTTTGTTAGAATGATTAATAGTTTAAGCTTATGAGATAAATGGTAGTTTTTCATGGTAACAGGCAGGCACAATGAACTCTCAAGGGTAAATAGTCTACCGTGTACAATAGCGAGATATATTGGCCCTTTTGATATCAAATTACATTTAACATGGAGTGAAAACAAACTCATAACGAGATTGCATCTAATATGGAAATAAATATTAAATAGAATCAATGTCCTCTAATAGCATTAAATCATGATCAATCAATATTGATCTGTCAAATTTGGTTTACGCATCATCAAGTTTTTAAAAAGCGACTGAAAATTGTGGCTTTCATTGACGTGAGGATATTGTCCCAAACATGTATATGTAGGATCAAGATTGCTAGTGTCAAATTTGAGTCAGTGATACATCTATAATATGTCAGAATACTTTTTTTGGTTTTTCCTTCCTCCTTTTGGGTCAGATATGGGTTGGAGTGATTCGTGGTGCCATTACACTTTCCACCCGTAACATTCAGAAACTGATATTTGCCATTACTTTTTGGCATAATTTTTTCTAGGAACAGGTTTAAATGCAGAATCAAGCTAAAACTTCAGTGTAAACTGCTTAAATTTCACGAAAAAAATTGATTCAAGTTTGACGGCTTGACGCAGTAAGAATGTATTTGCAACACCAATTGAAGTAGGTAGTTTTGGGAAGCACTTCGTTCAGATGTATTAGTCACAGTATTGTGTGAGAAATTAGACAGGAATCATGATAGAAAGGTGTTTTTTTTTTTTTTTTTGGCTAATATCATACAAACCACCGTCACTCTTAAAAAGAACAAAAGTTTTATTTCCAAAACATAATGGAACAGCAGTCATCTAAAGTTTGTGCAACACGCCCGCGCGCACACACGCACCAGTCAATTGGCATCATAGTTATAATGATTCCTTCTGATATATGAATATTATTCATTAGATACGGAGTTTGAAAACATTGAAATCTCTCCCTCTTAAAATGAAAATGGATAAAAGAACATTATCAGTTCTGAGATCAACGTAGGGACTAACTATAATTTATGAACTAGAAGACTAAAGAAAAACCAATTAAGAAAAAAGGACAAAACTTGAAAGTCGGAGAGGTTGCAGATTACAAAGTGCAGGAATTTCAACGATAGCTGCGGTAGATTGGGCTGTACATGCAGCTCTCTGCATACTTAACAAGATCCTTAGGACGGGGGAGACGAGAAGCAAGACCTGGAAAGCAATCACAGTATAGCATTATTAAAAAGTTGAAGGCATCTTTTATGACCTGAACATATCAGAAAGAAACTCACCAAGTTCGTATGCCTTAGCAGCGACTTTAGCAGCAATGTGAGCTGATATCTTTCTGATATTGGTGAATGGTGGGTAAATCAATCCCTTATCGAAGTTTTCTTGTCCCACTTGCACAGCCAAAGCTTCCGCTGTTACAATGGAAAAGATGGAAGTAGTTAAACCATTAAGATTCATACAAAACAAATGAAAAAGAGGAAAGAAGAAAAACAGTGAAGAAGCATGTTTCCTTATCAGTTATTACACTGAAAATTTTCAAACAAGTATATGCATCATCAAGTTATAATTTTATAATTCTTTAAATGTGCTTACAGGCTGCCAAAAGCATGTCATCATGCACACGAATTGCACCAGAGATGATCAAACCCAAACCGAAACCAGGAAAGATGTAAGCATTGTTGGCCTGAATGAAATGAATAAGAAGTAAGCCCATAATATCTTTGTAAATTTCAGGCAAATAGGATCATATACAATAACATAATTAGTCTAGAACCTGGCCAGGCACAAAAACTTTCCCATCATACTCAACAGGGTCAAATGGGCTTCCACTAGCAAAGATTGCTCGACCCTGAATATTGATAGAGGACAAAGGTGACAGATGGTCAAAAAAGTGTTATGCTAGTTCATTTAACCATAATATCCACACCATATGCAAGAAATGAGGTGTCTTGAATTAAAAACCCAAGAAAAAAGAAATATAGTTTTACCTTGCTCCATGTATAAGCTTCTTCAGCTGTACACTCAGACTGTGAAGTTGGGTTGGAGAGAGCAAGAATGAGAGGTTTCTACAAGCCAATCACAGACATCACAGTCAGATTCTTACTGTCAGATATTAAAATAAATATATTATGTGGAGCGGCTGAGAGAACCTTATTAAAGGATGACATGGCCTCAACCACCTCCTTTGTAAAAGTCTTTCCTACTCCTGAGGATCCTATCAGTACTGTTGGCTTGATTGCCTGATAAATTGGAATGTAATGTAAGGAAAAAAATCTTTATAAGGTATTCTTTTCATAGAAATGTAGCATTAACCAAGACAGTTTTCATACCTTGACAGCATCTAAGAGCGCCTTAACAGGTTCATGCTCATGAGCCCAAGGCTTCTTAAAGTGCTGAAGTGACTCCTTACGGGAGCTAACAATCAGTCCCTGCAACCAAGATAACACACCAGTTATAAGTGACTAAAAGAACTTTAAAAAATATTGTAGAAGCAATTTTTCTTTTCCAAGCATGGAGGTCAGATCAGGTTTCTGTTACCCTCGAGTCCACAAGCCAAATCTTCTTGCGTGTTTCTTCCAACGGAGCTTTTGTCTGTGAAGAAAATAAAGCATATTAATCACAAATGCTTTACTGAAGAAAATAAAAAACGATATGATGGAGAAATTAATACCTGTTTTGAAATCTCAAGTGCTATAAGCTCTGCTATACCAGTTCCAGCCTTCAATAGAATAGAGACAACAGTGAGAAAGAACAGCCAATCGGATAGAGTACGTATGAACATAAACAAGAATAGATGGTATCTATCTATGCATCTGTATGTACACGTTAGAAAATAGGATCAATGAAGCAAGCATGGACTCATCAAGTTAGAAGGTGCTTGAACTGAGATGGAGACTGAAGTAGGTAGACTCAGCAAGATGTATCAAAGTGCAGGACATTGGAATTATAGCTTTTAAATTGATCTTAGTTTCACCAATGAAAGAAAAATGAAGGAAAGACAAAAAGGAAATCTCTAAAAGCAAATGTGTTTGAGCCTTACTTCTCCAGCACCCAGGAATAAGAAAGTGTGGTCAGCTAAGGTTCCACCAACTAATTTCAGAGCTGCAATAAGTCCTGCTAACACTACAGATGCTGTACCCTGAATCAAATTGAAAGAAATCACATTTTAGAAAAATATTCACCAAATTGAAAATAAAATGACCAACATCTAAAAAGTTTTTGAACATCTTACCTGTATATCATCATTAAAGACAAGATGAGTTGAGCGGTATCGTGACAGCAGCTCAAATGCATTATGGTTAGCAAAATCTTCGAACTGAGAAAAAAAGGTTATGTATTAGGAAAAAATGCAATCATATGAAACAACTCAGAAGTTCAGAACACTAAAAGAATTAGTTCGTTATAATGATATAGACCTGTACTAGAACTTTCTCCCCATAGTTCTGTTTAACTGCACTCATGAACTCATCAAGAAGCTCGGCATATTCCTGAATCAGAAAAGTGAAAAACTATCTCAATAAAACAGAATTTACATATTTCATAATAGTTTTTACAATAGTTACACATTGCAGTCAAAGGAAGAAGACAAGAATATTGTAAAACCTGCCCAGTTGCCCTCTTGTGCCTAAGACCAATGTAAAACTCATCCTTCAACAGCTGCTCATTGTTTGTGCCGACATCAATAGTTACAGGCAAGCACTGCAGACAATAAATACAGATGGTAAATTATCAGCAACAATAGTGAACCACTCTATTACTTGGTCAAGCTGTTGATGAAATAACTAATCTAGGTCCAACTTGCAAGGCATTTAACTTCCAAGTCTTCAGAAGAGGAATTTATGAAATTGTAATCACCATGTGACAAAAGTGTGGCCATAACCTACCAACTTTGGGCCCAATTGTTCAAGAAGACATAAGCAAATTTAGGATATGGGAACCTTTTTTTTTTGGCTAAGGAACTCACACATCCCACCAGACATGAACACAAGACCTCACCACCAGCGCATTAGGGTGGAACTGTTACTTGACCTTGCTATGAAGGATTTGAAATTTGAGAAAGAAATATTAAAATTATGAAATTAATTCAAACCTATTTGCGATATTTTTGCTGCATCTAATTCACTTGCAACTTATTATACTGCGAAGGACATATTTGGTAATGATTGATGAAGTATTTGAGTATTATAAAGAGCTTATTTCAAAACAAAAGCATATTGCTATAAATAACACCAAGAACCTTAAGCTTAAAGTCATAATACTAGAAGTCTTTGTTGATAAATTAAAGGAACATAAGAAGAAACTTTGTAATAGTCCATTAAACCAAAAAGAGAGCAGGTAGAATAGTGCTTACTGCTGAAGGACGAATTCCTCCTAGTGCTGTATATAAAGAAAGTTTTCCAACAGGAATTCCCATTCCCTGAAGAAAATCGAAACAATCATGTCAAAGAAGTTGATTGTAAACTCAACTATGAGATAAGAAATGGTGACTATGAGTTCCATGATTTATCCATACAGATTGAAATTCAGACTGAACTAGACATGTCATACCTGGCAGCCAAGATCCCCAAGCCCCAATATACGCTCACCATCAGTCACAACAATAACTTGAATACTCTTCTCTGGCCAATTTTTCAAGACTTCAAGAATCTTCCCCCTGAAAAATTGAATCATTCATTATCTGCTTCAATGCTATGCAGAGGATTAAAAACAGAAATGCATTCAGAAAGTATACTTCTCTTTCAAACTGATGTAAAGGCCCTGGGGACGACTGAAAATACTCCCATATTTCTGGCATGCCTCACCAACAGTTGGAGTGTACACAACTGGAAGCAGTTCCTCAACATTATCTATCAGAAGCTTGTAAAACAGCCTTTCATTTCTTTCCTGCACAATACAATCAAATTGCACTAGAAAGCTTCAGTAGTAGTTACTTAAGATATTGGTTTCACCACATCAATCAGGATTAGCAACACTCAAAAGCGTTTCAGATTTTAAATGACCTATATTTTATCAAAATTTCAACTGTTTAGAGGCATGTGGAATACTTCAACTTCTTCTAAAGAGTATATGAACAAAATGCTTTTACAATTGACCAATAGAAACCCTTCTGTTATGGAATTTGGACTAATACCAAAACAAAAGAAAAAAGAGAATCCTTTCAAAAGTTCATTATCTCAAATATATTTAAACCAAAAGTCGTGTAACTCAACCGTCACATTCCTAGTGTTTCCAACCAAAAGTTTCAGGGTTCAAATCCCCCCTCCCTAACTATCAAATTGTCAAATAAATAAAGGACTTTTATAGGTTAAAATTGTACTAGCAATGTAATCTTACATTGTAAATACACAAAATGTGTGCAATGTTATATATACACATTTGCAAAAAGTGTACAATATAAACTAAGAATTTTCCATAAATAAATAACCCTTTAGAAACCAATGTAAATTAGGCCGGTGAACAATTACCTGAAGATCCATCATGGCCATGTACCTATGCAATGGAACATCATATTTTCGAAGATTGTGCATTAACTTCTTTTCCTAAACACCATAAATGTAACAGTAATAAGTACAAATTAGCAAATTAGCAAGCACAAATTTCCTAATTAGCATAAACTAAGGGTAGTCAAGTAACCTGAAGCTCCTG
This sequence comes from Quercus ilex subsp. ballota, assembly GCA_032727855.1. Classification (NCBI taxonomy): domain Eukaryota; kingdom Viridiplantae; phylum Streptophyta; class Magnoliopsida; order Fagales; family Fagaceae; genus Quercus; species Quercus ilex. The sequence goes on from CM064919.1 coordinate 41,031,266, forward strand.
AGTGAACACTGCTGGAGGGAGAAGGCCACGCAAGTAATGAGCATCTCTCTCTTTCTCATTGAAGCCAAGCCCTTTGTTGTGGTGTGGATCCCGCAGCAAGGTGTACCCACTGTACGTAACACAAATAATGCTTATAAAAAAATTCCAAATTCTGCAAAGCTAATTGTTTTGGGATATAATACCATTACCTACAAAAATGGTTTCAGCAACCAAGAAATAAAAGTGCCAGAGAGGAACAGAGAAAAAAAAGTTCAATGAAGGAACAAACAAGCCATTGTAACCGGCTAGTCTATACAATTGGAAGAAAATTGAAAGGAAAACTATGTGAAATGAACACATTTTTATTTTTTTCTTTTTCTTTTTCTTTTTGTTTTAAAAAGGTAAGAAGGTATAATTATTTGATTCAGACCCAAAATAAAAAACCATTAAATGAAACAGCAAAAATTTAACAATAACCGTAAATAATTAGGCCTGTATTTAGCTTTGTTCTTTGGAAATTAATGCTGCATCGGACAAAATAGAAAAGGCACTTTGTGTCTTACATGTAATAATTATATATACTTTATTAGTATATTCTATCACTTGACCATCAGAAATTTCAAATGTAATTTCTAAATGGTAAAAAAGATCCAGAAAACAACAATAATAATAAATTAATAAAAGCTTTACCACCAAACTCCTACACGTATAGAAAGCCTAAACAAACAAAGAACCAAAAGCTAATTATTAAAATAAAATAATTAAAAAAAAAAAACCTTTTTCCTTTGCCTGAAAGAATAAAGAAAAGAAAACTAAAGCAGAATTTACAAAGCATCAAGAAAAAAAAATCAAAATGAACTTCAAAACCACACACAATGTGGAGACAATACAGAATATACAGCCAAATTTTTAAAAAAAAAAGAAAAGCTATATAAAAATGATACAAAATAAAGCACATACAAACAAATAAAAGTTAATAATCTCAATCTGTGTGTGTGTGGTCTCAGTATTCTGATCATAATGTCTCACCTAGAAACAGAGACGGTCCAGGGAGTAACAAGCTGATCTTCAGTGGCACTATCCTCACCATACACGTCCTCAACACCCCCTCCAAAACCAGGCTTACCTTCTTCTTCCACCACTGAATAATCACCACCGTTCATTACTGTCTTCTCCATCAATGCAACAAAAAATTTCCTCACTACTCTCCTTCTTTCAACACCCACAACTTTCTGCAAATAGCACAAAATATATATATGCTTTCAAGTCTCAACAAAACAAAAAAAAAAAACAAAACACCCAGAAACCAAAAAACAGTTTGCGTATGTTCAAAACCAAGAAACCAAACCCTATTTTTATAGGCTTCCTTTTCCTGTTTCTGGTGACGGTATTGCGTATAGGGTTGAAAAACACGACCTAAGGGTTTGTTTCATTCGTCAAAGAGAAATTTTATTAGGAAAAAACAACGTGGACTACCACCACCACGTGTATAAATATTATTAAAACGAATCCAGAAGATCTTTAATAGTTTATAGTAGAAGTAGTAGAATTTTTTTTTCCTTTTTAGAAAATGAGATCGTCAGAGAGAAATGAAATTATTATACCAAAAAAGTTACATCGTGTTCACATTGTTTCGTACCAGAATATTGCTTCTGTTCAACGGTATCATAATGTAGGAACGTGTTTGAATGGCAGCTGGCAAAGAATACAGTAGCACACTCCGCGTTGTTTTTAGAGAGAGAAACTGAGTCTCGGCTCCGCGTTTGTATAGAGAGAAAGAGAGAGAGAATTAAGGAGAGAAAATTTAATATTGTTAAAGAAAAAAGGAAAAAAAAACATTCATCTTCATGTCATATATTTTCTTAATCCGTGTCTCTCGCTGTTACTCTAAATATCCCGCGAAATACTTTTACGGGTAGATATGGTGTGCGGTGGTGACTGGGGAGGTGTTGACACGTGTACGGTGAAGTTAGTGCCACGGATGATCTGCTGGTCAACCTTTACACTTTCTTACTTTGTTGCTATTTGCTAGGTTAATTAAGATTTCGGGTATTTAATTCAATCAGCCAAATTTTTTTTTATCGACATCTTAACTTCCTTTGTTAATTATTATTATCATTATTTCTTCCGTGTGATACAAGAAAAATCTGTCATTCTACAAATCTCTAGATTAAAGGCTAATATATAAGTTTTAAATCATTTATTGACTACTCTCGGAATACAACAAAAAGCACGCCTATTTACATGGTTAGTAAGAAAGATGATTTTTGAAATTATGTTTTAGAACCTCCATAGGGTATCTTCGTTCAGATTGGATATGGCTTAGACGCATATTTTGGAGTCCTATTCAATAATATTGATTCAAATGGAAGTTGTGTTAAAAGGTGGGCAAAATAGAATTGGGAACTTTAAGGTGGGCAACCCAACCTTCCTTTGAGTTCTCAATTCTATTTTTGTGGCATTTGGGTATTCACTAAAACAAAAAGCTTTCTTTCTATACTTTTAATGAAAAAAAATAAAACAGAAATATTTCATTACTGTTTTTTCTATAAATATTTCGTTGATATTCTATTCTCATTTGGGAACTATTGTTCTCTCTCTCTCTCTATATATATATATATATATATTATCCATGAATTGTAGGACTTAATCAATAATCAATTAAAATTATGAAGAATATTTATTTAATTTAATAATGAAATAGATGATGCCAAGGGTACTCTTGTAGCTCAATTAATTAGTATTTCTTGGTGTTTTCAATAGGGATATTTAGAATTCAAATCCTCATCTCCTCCAGTTGTAACTATCGAATTATAAAATAAATAAAAAAAGATAATAAAAAAGAAAAAGAAAAAAATCACTTCAAGTTACAAGATGAATTGAATGCACGTCAAGTAAGTCTAAATTTATATTATCCATGTATTATACGTCTTAATCAAGAATCATATATAAATTATGAAAGTTATTGTATTATTTTTATTAAAATTAAATAATAAAATTGATGATCAATATAAGAAATACAAAAATTATTTGAAGTTACATGATAAATGCACATCATAAAAATTTAAATTTTCAAAAAAAAAAAATCATGATTAGAAAATAATCTAAAATAAATAAAGAAACTTTTTTCAAATGTAATTGTGTTTTAATTGGAATGGTATTTTAAATTTTTCTTAAATTTTGGTTATTGGGTTTTACTCATAATAAAGTTGATAATTTTAAGGTACTTATATTAAGTTACATGATGAAATTATCATATACAACTTATAATACTTATATCCCAATTGCACTGAATTGGAGTTAGGAAGTATTTTGATATTTGAGAATACATTAGAAACAAGCACTATAATAATTTCAAACATGTACTTAAATCTAGTAATAACCAAACATGATATATATAGTAAGGAAAAAGTTATCGGATGCCCTAAGAACTATTTTTAGAAACTTTTTGATAAACTTTGTAAAAAGTTGTAATAACAAAAGAGAGAAAATTGCAGCAAACGTAATCCTAATTTTAGTGCTTATTTTTCTGTCCTCTGCATCTTAGAAATCTTGAGTTAGGTTCGCAAGCCAAACCCTTAATTATGAATGAATCAACTTCGGCCATTTCTAAATCTTCAGCATGGGTCTTATCATGCCTGTCGAGTTAAAGGACAGGCTGCAACACGCGGTATGACCAAACCAATTGATTATTGTCGTTGTTGTAATGGCGTTGCACAAAGTTAGGAGAAACTTTCCTTCTCAAAAAAGTTAAGAGAAACTGGTAGCCACAAACCGACCTTATTTTAGTGCTCATATAGTCATATTTATGATGACTAGTATTATTCACGAGGGAACCCCTTATGCCATTTTGTATGTGAATATATGGGCTAGCTAGCCTAGCTTGCATTGCTGTTTTAACTTTTAATATACGACCTTTGATTAATGACCTAACACGTACGGCCTTGAAAAACATTGACGACATTGGTTTCATGGCTTGGTTCTAACCTAATCGAAGAGACATTTCATCTTAGATGTATTGATTTGCAATCAAGAGATTTATATGTATAATTTTTGGAATTATTCTTTGGTATGAATATTTTACAATATATGATCATTTGGATTTATAATAGAAAAAAGGAAAGAGATTTACTCCAACAAGATACTTATGTGATGAATTTTGATATTAAAAAAGGACAAAATCGGCTTTTACCATTTTCGAGCAAATTATATAGCATTATGCCCCCCTTCCCAAACTAAATAGGGAAATTTTCCTATTTTAAAAATCGATTTTTGATAAATCGAGTTAAAAAAAAAAAAATTCTTAGGCCCTATAGTGACGTTTTAAAGAGCCTATAGTGACGTTTAAAGGACCTATAGTAACGTTTTTTAACTCGGCTTCAATGAAATCGAGTTATAGATAAAAAAACGCCACTATAGGTCGATTTCATTGCTTATAACCCGATTTCATTAAAGTCGAGTTAAAAAACGTCATTATAAGTCCTTAAAACGTCACTATAGGCTCCTTAAAAACGCCACTATAGGGCCTAACTCGATTTATCAAAAATCGAGTTTTAAAAGAAGGACATTTCCCTAATTACTTTGGAAAGGAGGGCATAATGCTATATAATTTTCCCGAAAAGGGCATAAGGCATTTTTGTCCTATTAAAAAAAAAACTTATACTTAATTATATTAACAAGACTTAAGCTTATGATTTTCATCGATAAAAAAATATATATGTATATTTGTATACTTTAATCAAGCCAATATTTTCAAATTATTTTTATATAAATTAATCATTAGAGAAATTGAAATTTACCATGCCCCTTTTATAATGGCTACATTGTTTGGGAGAGAGGGCATAATGCTATATAATTTGCCCGAAAAGGGCATAAGGTATTTTTGTCCTATTAAAAAAAAACTTATACTTAATTATATTAACAAGACTTAAGCTTATGATTTTCATCGATAAAAAAATATATATGTATATTTGTATACTTTAATCAAGCCAACATTTTCAAATTATTTTTATATAAATTAATCATTAGAGAAATTGAAATTTACCATGCCCCTTTTATAATGGCTACATAGTTTGGGAGAGAGGGTATAATACTATATAATTTGCCCGAAAAGGGCATAAGGTATTTTTGTCCTATTAAAAAAAAAACTTATACTTAATTATATTAACAAGACTTAAGCTTATGATTTTCATCGATAAAAAAAAATATATATGTATATTTGTATACTTTAATCAAGCCAATATTTTCAAATTATTTTTATATAAATTAATCATTAGAGAAATTGAAATTTATCATGCCCCTTTTATAATGGCTACATATTTTGCACCGGGAATGATGCAGTATTGACTTTTAAAACCAATAATAATCATGCTTAAACTAATGCTCTCATCTTCACAAAGAAAGAAACTTTGCCACTCATCAATTTACTAATTCAGAGTATAATTCTGGCAGGTAAAAAAAATTCAGAGTTTTCACATATTGTCAAGTGATCTTAATTATGACTCTTTTGTGAGTCATTAACTACCTTTTGTTCTAATTTTATCTTCTACGTTATGTTGGTGGGCTGGAGTTGTTGGTGACTTTGACTAGTAGAATTCATTGAAATCAACTGGAACCTACAACGCAAGAAGACCTGGACCTGGTCATTCTCACCCTGCTCTTTGTGGGGCTTTTTGACTAGGACTATATTTTAAGCACTTTCTAAAAATCTTTCTCTACTTTTGGTGGACGCAAACCATTTTTCAATCTTCAAATTTTCGCTTTCAGACCCAAATCCGTCCTTATTTTCGAGTCTATTCAATATTGAAGGGCATAAATAACGAACAACTTACTCTTTTTGTCAAAAGTGCAATGTGTACATATAGTCCATATTAATATGGAGTTGTTACTGAATTCATTTTCACCCCAAACCCGTCAATGCCTTTTTAGTTTATTCATGTACTTCTCCTTAAACAAATCATAGTTATATATATATATATATATATATAATTCTAATATTTGGCGAGAGATAATTTAAACTTTGAATATTTTTATAGGAAATATTAACATATATTAATTGAGTTATAAAACTTTTGATAATTAAATTTTTTTTTTTATAGAAACAAATCAAGAGAGTTTTTTTTTTTTTTTTAGAATAAAATCAGAGAGTTGAATTTGAAGAGTTGCGACTTGCAATGACAATACTTTCTTGAATGCTAAATGTTCAACCAAAATTTTTTTATTACAAAAAAAATAAAAACATGTAAAATTTTGTACTTTAAAGAAAATGAGATGACAGACCTAAACTTTTTTCCCCCTAGAGAAAGGAATCTGGCTAAAGTCTATACAACACGATCATGTACTTTTTAGTTTATTTATGTACTTCGCCTTAAACAAACCATAGCTATATATATATATATATATATATATATATATAAAGTTAGATTTAAGTTACACTTGGTATAACTATAAGAAATGTTACACCACTTAATAATTTCTTATTAAATTTATATTTTAAGAATTTTATCGTTAAATTATATGTTCTATATGTGCTTAACATGCATGTCAATTTTTATGTCAATCGAATGTAATTTACCATGTGATCCATAAACTCATATTTTATGAATTATTTTTAACTACAAACACTTGAATTTAAACAATTAATTGATAACATGACTATTAATTTTTTATAACCGTGAAATTTTATAAGCATGGGGAGTATATGAATATAATGTAATCCAACAGTAGATTTGTCAAAATTCGCATATAATAATAAGTTATTAAGTGGTGTAATATCGCTTAGAGTTACATTAGGTATAACTTGATCACCGTGAATTTTATATATATATATATATATATATATATATATACACTCCATATTTATATATAATTCCAATATTGAGTGAGAGATAATTTAAACTTTGAAATTTTTTATTAGAAATAATAAAATATGTTAATTGGGTTACAACACTTTTGAAAAGTTGCGACTTGCGATGACAATACTTTCTTGCAAAATTTTTATTATAAAAAAATGTAAAATTTTATACTTTCAAGAAAATGGGATGCCAGACCTAAACTTATTTTCCCCTAGAGAAAGGGATCTGGCTAAAATCTAAACTACACTATCAAAATTTAGGTTAATGTCATTTTCGTTAAAATCATTTTTCCAATTCAAGTTCATATTTCCTTTCCTATTCCATTACGTTTTTAAAAAAAAGTCATTCATCAATTCATGCACGAAACCTTTGGCTTTGGGTTTCCACCACTTGGGTGTTCCATTCATATATGAAATCATCCCTCGGGTTAATTTATAGATTTTTGGTTTATATTAATGATTGGTTTTTTTTTTTTTTAGAGCGTTTCAATCTATAGAGTCCACTTCTAATGATAACTCTTTATCATCAGACCAAGATACCAAATCAGTTTTTTGGTATAGGCAGGGATTGACCTCAAGATCTCTTATTCAACCATCAAAGACTTTACCATTTTTTTTATTTTAGAATAAAAGACTTTACCAGTTGAGTTAACTAGAACCCATGGTTTAATTCCTTACATTTTAATTATCCTTTCATTATGATCCTATGCCTATAAAAAAATGATGAATAATATAACATTCTTGAAGTACTAGTTCCATTTATGTTTTGTCTTGCAATTTCTCTACATTGTTTGGTTATTTCTTTCATTTTACTACTCATTATCATTAAAAAAAAAAATCTCTAACCAACCTTTAAAACAAAAGTAACACTTCTTTTGTTCTTCTACATGAAAATCTATCCATATATATGAGTATATGACACTCATTAAGTTAGTACAAATCTCAATTCTATAAAATAAAAAAAAATAAAAATAAAAAACCTCTTTCTAAAAAATACTACAAACACAACAATTTTGACAATAAATTTATTATTGATTCTTATAAGATCTCACTACTAACACTACTTTATTATCTACCATTTACCACTTGTCGCCTCACACAAGTAGGAAATTTGTTATCAATTTTAATGTGCATCTAGACTTATTGTATCGCTTATCAGTTGATGCATGCCTAAAGATTTTAGTGTATATAGAATGGATTTAAAATTCTCTTCTGATATGGTTTTTATGGTAAAAAATTTATAACAACTTCTTTGACAATGGAAAAGAATAACATATAAACAACAATTCTTTTTTTGCTTACCTTGTCCTTAATCAAACTTACATATAGGTAGGAACCTTGTAAGTGATTTACATTGTCTTATATTGCCGATTATGAACAAAAAATTAATGAAACTCGCACAACGGTGTTTGTTATATGAACATAACACACAATATTCACATCCTAATTCACTATTAGAAATTGAGTGAGGGAGAGAGAGATATATGGCCCTGTTTGTTCTTTTTTTTTTTTTTTCATCACTCATCATTCCTCACTTAATTTTTGTCACTCATCATTTATCACTTAAAATACCCCAATTTCCTAATACCCACCCATTTGGAAATTGTTTTCACTTAACATCACTCAATTATTTCTACTGTTTTGTGGGACCCACACACGAACCCAAAGAAGACTATTCTCTCCTCTTTTTTTTTTTCTCCTGACTCTTACATCTTTCTGCAGGATCAGGAGGTCGAGCTAGTGAAATTGACCTGCCTCTTTTTTCTTTTGTCTTTCTCTGGAACAACTACGGCGAGGAAGGTCGAGCTCATGAAATTGAAGTGATTGTTCTCCTTCTTCTTATTTTTTTTCCCTACTTCTTTCTCTAGAAAAGCTGCGGTGAGGGAGGTCGAGATTGTGAAATCGTGAAGCAGCGGCGGCTATGGAGTCAGACCCATGGTGAACATGTTTGTGGGTTTGTGTTTCTATATTAGTGTGTATGATCTAACTCGTGTATATGGGTTTGATTTTCTGGATTTGAGAAATCGGTACCCATGTGTTTTTTTTTTTTTATAAAGTATATTTGGTGTTTCTGTGAAGAAGAAAAGAAAGAAAAAAAAATGAAGAAGAAGAAAAAAAGGCCTGTTGGAGTGAGTCTGTGAAGAAGAAAGAAAGAAAAAGAAAGAAGAAGAAAAAGGTGCGTCTGGTGTGACTTTGCACTGACAGTGGGTCCCATGTATGTGGGTTTAATTATGAAAATGCTATTGGAAACTGAGTTTTGGAAACTGAAAACACCTAAAATGTGTTTTCAGTTTCTATAACTCATCACTCAAAAATCAGAGAATTGAGTGATGAAAACAAAAACTAAAAACAAAAATCAAACAAGCTTTCTTGGAGTGGGACCCACATATTTTGAGTTATGGGTGATGGAAACAGAGTTATAAGTTATGGAAACAGCAAATCCAAACACCCCCTTTATATTTCCTTGTGTGTAGTTCTCTACAAACCACCCTAGTTTATTATCTAACAATAATATGTAATCTCCTACTTAAACACATCCACCCCCCTTCAAGAAATGTCACGACCTTCTTAATTAACAGTTGCAACATTTGCCAAATATTGTAATCCTTCGGTTAAAGTCACACATTTTCACCAAATGACATGCACTTTCATAAAGTTCACACCATTTCATCAAGAATCACACCCTTTTACCAAGTCTTAACTCTTCGTTGTGAACTGGATCAGGCCCATTATAGACATACTCATTGGGTTCTGCTCCACCCAATATTTATAACATTTCCCATTTGCACATATTTGGCACTGGGCAACTAGGCTATACGTTTTCATATCAATTTTCAACATCATTCATACTTTGCAAGTAAGTTGTGCAACAGCAACTAACGAGTTCAACCTATAAGAAAAGTTGGAAGCATTAAAATAATTCTTATGACGGATTAGGATAACAAGTTAAAAACATCCCTATTAGTGTCTCAATTTGCTTTGGAGTCATTCGGTCACATTGGATTTAACACTGATGATCCTTCTCCTTTTAGAGTCGTGTTAAAGCCTACTAACTGTTTTGCATTCTCGATTAAGTGATAACGTTCAAGAAGTAACACGACTTGTCAACTAGGAGTACAAAACATGTATATATTATCAAATAGTTTTTTTTTTTTTTTTTTGAGATAATTTCAACATATTACATCTGCTCCTGATAATAGCTCTTTATCATTAGATCAAAACACTAATCGGTTTTTTGTGTAAGCGGAGATTGAAACCCAAATCTCTTATTCAACCATCAGAGATTTTACTAGTTGAACTAACTAGAACCCACTTACACTTTATCAAATAGCCTTCATTTGCTCTCATGTTACTTAAGTTTAGTTCAATAATTTCCTTAGTCATGTGATCTCTTTAGATCCCATCATCCATGACAACATACAACATGCTAGAGTAACAATCATTTAATTCTCTACCTTGTAACATGTTGGTGCAATCACAATAATAATGGAAATAACACAATGAGAAACTGAATAATACTTCTGAATATTATTAATGTAAGAAATGAATTACACAACACTATTTGGACTACCTCCACTCTTCACCTCCCCCTTACGCACGTATGTAGCCCAATATCTGAGACAATCCATTTTAGCCCATTAATCACCACAATTAAAAAGAATAAAATAGCCTCTGTCCTTTTCAATGTGGGATTAAACATTTTCACTAACTCCTCATCTTCCATATTCACTCTCACATCTTTACATTTATGTTATAACATTTATTCATTTTAATTATTTAATATTAAAATGCTCCAACAATCCCCCACTCATTTTAATATTAAATTTTTTTGTTAAAGAGAGATTACCAGGCAAAGACAGGTCACTATGCATCATGAAGGCGTGCTCTGCATTGAACTTTCACTTAGTAAAACAACGATCTCAACTCCAGAGTCGTAGTGGTCTATGACTTGAACTATGACTGCTTTAGAAAAATTAAGCGTCACTGCTTACACATAATAACACAGGTGTTGACATGAGCTTTTATAGCTAGCACTTTACGACCGTGTGCTGATCCCGGTTTCATAAGTGTATTTGAGATTAAGTCAAAATCTCATAGGGAGTGGCTCCACCCCCACACTCACATAGGTGAAATTTTGTCAAGGGTGCTCCTATAATTCTAACACCCCACTCATACGAGCTACAAATTTCATTAAGAGTTTTTTACTCAACCTCTCCACATTACAGGATAAATGCACTTACATCATAGAGATGAACAATTAAAAAATTATTTATAAAATAAATAATTAAAAATAAATAAATTGTGCATTTCTTATAATCATCGTATGATTCGTTTTTCCCATTGAACCCAATTCTCAAGATCTCTGGTCCTTGGGTTGGGTATCCTCATGCATGGCTCATAATTGTATGGACTTTAGTCTCATCCCCCTTAATGTATTCCAGACTCTATCTTTTGCCAAGGCCTTGGTAAATGGATCTGCAAGATTATCATTAGATTTAATATAATTCACAATTATGATGCCACTACTCAAATAAGATCGTACGGTACTGTGCTTTCTTCTTATAGGTCTGGATTTACCGTTGTAGTAATGGTTTTTAACTCTACCAATTACGGCAATGCTATCACAATGAATTAGTATAGGTGGAATTGGCTTTTCCCACAGTGGAATTTCATATAACAAATCTCTAAACCAATTTGCCTCTTCACTAGCTGAAGCTAATGCTATTAATTCAACTTCCATTGTTGAATTAGCAATTATTGTTTGCTTTTTAGATTTCCAGCAAATAGCACCACTACCTAAGGTAAAAATAAAACCAGTGGTAGAGAGAGAATCACCTGACAAAGTATTACAATCGGCATCACTAAAACCTTCAATCACAGCAGGGTACTTTTTATAAAATAAGCCATAGCTTTTGGTACCAATTAAATATCTCATGTCTCGCTCAATAGCTAGCCAATGATCTTTACTAGGCGTGCTAGTAAATCTGCTAAGCACTCCTACTGTATATGCAATGTCAGGTCTAGTACAATTAGTAGCATAACGCAAACTACTAATGATACTAGCATAATCCTTTTGATTAAAAATCTCATCATCATTATTCACAGGAAATAAATGAACATTGGAATCAAAAGGAGTAGCTACACTTTTGTGATCATGAAAATTATATTTTCTCAATATTTTCTCAACATAATGTGATTGATCAAGATATATTCCATCACATGCTTTTGTAATTTTCATGTCCAAAATAAAATTAGCCTCACCAAGATCTTTCATATCAAAATGGCTTTTAAGCATATTTTTTGTCTCATTTATAACATGCATATTTGAGCCAAAAATCAACATATCATCCACATAGAGGCTAATAATAACATGTAAATTATTCCATGATTTAGAATAAATACATTTATCACATTCATTTGATTTATAATCATTCTCAATCATGCAGGAATCAAACTTTTCATGCCACTGTTTAGGTGCTTGTTTTAAGCCATATAGAGATTTAGTTAGCTTACATACCTTGCTTTCTTGTCCAGGTTCTACAAAGCCTTTAGGTTGATCCATATAAATCTCTTCCTCTAGGTCTCTATTTAGAAAAGCAGTTTTTACATCCATTTAATGAATTTTCAAATAAAAAATTGCAACAATAACAATTAACAATTTAATAGATGTAATTCTTGTTACCAGAGAAAATGTATCAAAGAAATCAAGATCAGCTTTTTGTTTAAAGCCTTTTGCAATAAGTCTAGCTTTAAACTTATCTATTAATCCATCCGATTTCGACTTTTTTCTAAGGACCCATTTACAATCTATGGTCTTACAACCCGGTGGAAGATCTACTAATTTCCAAGTTCTATTAGAAATTAGAGATTCCATCTCATTATTTACAGCATCTTTCCAAAATATAGCATCAGGTGATGTTAAAGCCTCTTTTAAATTTTGGGGATTTTCCTCAATGTTAAAAACATAATAATCAGGACCAAAATCCTTTTCAACTCTAGCTCTTTTACTCCTTCTAGGTTCCATTTCAAAAATTTCTCGATTTTGTAAATGTGAAGTAGAAGAACTAGGTTGTGACAAAATATTTTCTTCATCCCCACTATTTTTCAATTTAAAAGGAAAATTTTCTTCATGAAAAATTGCATCACTAGATTCAAAAATTATTTTGTTTTCAAGATCAAAAAATCTATAGGCTGCACTATTAATCGCATAACCAATAAAAGCATAGGTAGTAGCTCTTATACCTAATTTAGGCATTTTAGGGTCAGTAAGCCTTACATGAGCAAGACAACCACATACTCTCAAATATTCCAAATTTGGCTTATGTCCTTTCCACATCTCAAAAGGTATGGTGTGTAACTTTTTATGTGGCACCCTATTCAAAACATGACATGCAGTTAAAATAGCTTCATACCAAAAATGTAAAGGTGCACCAGATTCAATTAACATGACATTTGTTAACTCAATTAAAGTTCTATTTTTTCTTTCAATCACACCATTAGAAGCAGGTGAATATGGTGCAGTAGTTTCATGGATAATTCCCAAAAATTGAACAAATGAGTTGAATGCACTTGATTCATACTCACGGTCTCTATCACTTCTTATTCTTTTTATTTTTCTACCGAATTGATTTTCAACTTCTTTTAAAAAATCTTGAAATTTTTCAAAAGCATCACTTTTATTTTTCATCAAATAAATAGTTGTATATTTTGAGAAATTATCAATAAAAGTGATAATATATCTATTTCCTCCACGAGTTAAAATTCCCTCAAATTCACATAAATTAGAGTGAATTAACTCAAGCAATTCGGTATTTCTTACAACATTTTTATGAGGCTTTTTTTGTAATTTTAGCTTGACTACAAATTTCACATTTTTCAAAATCTTTTGACAGTCTTGGAATTAATCCTAAACTACTCATAATTCCCACATATCTACTATTTATATGACACAAATGAGCATGCCAAAAATTAATAGAAGAAAGCATATAAACTGAACTGGTAGATGCTTTATTATTCTCAACATTCAATTTAAACACTCCATCACAAGCATAACCCTTGCCCACAAATAATATTTTTTTTAGTGATTACATAATTATCAGATTCCATAGTTTGCTTGAAGTCAGTCTTGTTAAGCAAAAATCTTGACATCAAATTCTTCCTTATGGACGGAGTGTAAAAAACATCTTTCAATATTAGCATGCGTCCAGAAGTGAATTTCAATTCAACCTCACCACTCCCAATAACCTTGGTTTTGCTAGAGTCACCAAGCATAACAGTTTTTTCTTCATCAAAAGAAGTGTACAATTTGAACCAATTTTTGTCATAGCAGACGTGCCTATTAGCACCAGAATCTGCCCACCACCCTTTAATATATTGCCCCATATTGATCTCTGTAATCATAGCCACTAAAGACTCTTCGGTTACGTTAGCCTGCAGGACAGATTCACTTTTTCAAAATTTGCAAAATCGAGCAATATGCCCACTCTTGCCATAAACAAAACAAGATCTATTAAATTGATTTTGTGAAGGGGGTCCTTAGTTCTTATTGTAATTTTTATTCGGGTTTCTCCTTACTTGAGGTCTATTATTATTTTTAAAGGCCCTCTTTTTAGGCTTTAATTGACCATTTCTAGGAAAATGATTTTTGGGCATATTATTATTGGTTGAAATAAGATTTACCTTTGTAGTGGAATTATCATTGCTCTCTTGTGTCATGACTGCATCTTGTCCTCTAGCCTCCTCCTCCATACGGAATCTTGTGAACAAAGTCTCCAAGGATGTCTCCTTTTGTTTGTGCCACAAAGTCTTTTGGAACTCTCTCCAAGATTATGGTAGTTTATCAATTATGCCAGCTACTACCAAATTGTCTCTAATTTTAATGCATTCGGATCTCAATTCTGTCACAATCATTTGGAAGTCTTGTGCTTGATCCACCACCGATTTTCCATCCACCATTTGGTAACGGAAAAATCTGCTAGCAGCATATTTCTTTGCACCTGCCTCCTCGGTATCATACTTGCTTTGTAAAACTTTCCAAATTTTTTTAGCAGAATTGTAAGTTGTATCATAATAATCATAGAAATAATTATTATCTATTTTTTCTTGATGGAGAATATATTCTTCCTCACTCATCTCATTGGTAGGAACTTTTGATGGATTCTTGTCAGTGAGGATGTAGGAGACTTTGAGAAGACCCAAGTAGAAGAGAACCTTTCCTTTCCACCTCTTGAAGTGGGCTCCCTTAAAGCGAAAGGGCTTGAATATAGAGAGATATTCAATTAATCACCACTCTTCACCTCTCCCTTGTGCACGTATCTAGACCAATGTCTGAGACAATCCATTTTAGCCCATTAATTACCACAATTAAAAAGAATGAAATAGCCTCTCTCCTTTTCAATGTGGGATTAAACATTTTCACTAACTCCTCATCTTCTATATTCACTTCCACATCTTTACATTTATGTTATAACATTTATTCATTTTAATTATTTAATATTAAAATGCTCCAACATAACATAATCGAAATCATGTAGGATATAATTGGAGTATGTATATTGTATAATGACCTTCAAGACTCACATGGTGAGGACTCACCTCTCATGGTGATAAAAAAGTACATGTAGTATGAGTTTACATGCTATTGTGGAGTTATCATTTTCAAAATGCGTATGTCTAATCTCTTTACAACACAATATAAATCTTATTTTAGACATTGTCCACGTGTCTATATATCGATCCTTTATTTTTTATTTTTTTTTATTTTTTGATAGGAAAGACAAAACTTTATTAATAATGAGAAGAAGAGAAAAACATAGCATCCTGAAAAACAAATGAGTCAATAAAAGGGGGACATTCCTCTATCCATGTCATAAAATTAGAAACGCCTTTAGCATAATGAGCTAAGGTGTGCGCTGGTTTATTTGCTTGCCGCCTCACGTGTTGGATTTAGGTACGTCTGAAGTATCAAAGGAAACTCATATTAATTTTGCCTATTAATAAAAGGTTAAATGACACCACATCTCATTTCTACTCGCTACCTAAATGCCAGAGGTGATCAACCGTGTGAGAAAGTTAATCTAACTCTATCAACATACCTTTTCAGCATGAAACCCAATAAATACACATGGTGATTATGCGTGCTCTCTAGCATTTATAGTTATGCCACAATGATTATAGAACACATCATGTACCATATGCACTTATGAATGACCAATATCATCGAATAGATGCATCAATTGCATTGTATGGTCAACCACAAACACTTAATCTACACGTCGAAGTAGTGTTTTGATTATCTATAGCATGCATGGCAATTCATGTGCTTGCTTTGAAAAATGGCCTACTTGTTTTCAAGGTATACATGGTTGTGTTACTAAAAATGCACTCGAAAGTATCCGCCAACATTTGGCTCATACAAAAAATCACAAATTTTACCTATTTTTCATATAGATATTATGGGCTTAACCGAGCTAGAATTGGCCAATTTGGGCCTTTAGAAATGAGGCTGCTTTACAAGCATAGATCCCCATGAAGCCATTATTGTGCTTCCCAACGCCCTGTCGATTGAATCAATGAACAAAAAAAGAAAAAAAGAGAGTCTTGAGTTTGGAGTCCTGTAGTACTGTTTTTTTTTCCCTTTTTTGGGCTCAATCCACTGTTTTGTTTGTGTTGATTAATCCATCAAGGAGAATGTTAACCAGCACCGGCTGGTGCTGGTTAAGGACAGAAAAGACAAAAAAAAAAATTGTCAGAAAAAGTCAAAAAAAATTCTGAATAGTATCGGTAAAACTGAAAAAATGACATAAATAGCAAAAAAAAACAAAAATTATGTCAGATAAAGTAAAGAATATTTGTGGTTAACGGGCACCGTGTGGTGCCCGTTAACCACAACCCATCAATCAATTCACTATTGGATGTTGATTGGTACGGATACCAACCCAAAAGGGTACACAAAAAATTAAAACCCAAAATAGAAAGGAGAACTCAAAAAGGCGCTTAAACTGTAAAGCCAGCAAGACAGCCTTAAAACTAGTTCTTCTAGGGTTCTAACCAAACAGAACTTAAGGAGAGAAAGAGAGAGAGAATATTCAAACTTAGGGCTTTTCACAGAGAGAGAGAGAGAGAGAGAGAGAGAGGGAGAGAGAGAATCATGGGCCGTCTTCGTCCAAGAGAAAGGCCAGCCTTTTCTGGCTTTACAAAGGCTGAGGTAATCCTTTTTTTTTTTTTTTTCATTTTTTCTTTGTATATTGTAAATGTAGCTCTTTTTTTTTTTTATAAATGATTTATAGTATTACTTTTTTTCTTTTTGTTGATTGATTTCTGTGATTATTTACAATCATGAAAGATTTTCTGTTATGCACAAAATTTTAATGATTATATGTTATACGATTTTTTTTTTTAACATATATTTTCTGTTCGTAATGCCATATATTGTAGCCTCAACCACAAAAAAAATCCTTAATTTTGAATCATGGAAATCATCTATGGTCTGTGTTTGTGATGACCCTAATTTTTTGCAGCTTTTTTTTTTTTTTTTTTTAGCACAAGAACATGGGTTTCACTAATGGAATCTTTACTGTTAGCTCTTAATTTCAGCCTTGTATAAGGTTTTATTTTTAAAAATTACTCGAAGTGGGGGAGGGGATTCAAACCAGGGTTCTTCTTCATTGGAGAATTGGGCAATGCCATTGAGTCACAAGACTCTTGGCAGCTTTGTGTACTAGAACAGATAACCTCAGTCTTTGTAAAAGCTTTTGAGGATCTTTTATTCCTATGTGGGTTTTGATGCATAATCTATCAATGTAGTAGGTTACAATTGTCTGACTGGTAATTTTAGAACCCGATTGGCAGTGAAACATGGGTATTGATTGATTATCCTAGTCTTACAGTACAAACATGAAAGCATTTCTATGTATCAGCTTAGTTATCCTCTAGATTTGTGTAAAGTTGTGTGGGAATTTTAGAATATGAAGAGTTGATGTGCGTATGATATTGTGTTTTATTGTGATCATAGAGTCCCAACGATTATATTGTGCACTTTGATTAGCTAGGTCATTTGGAACCTTGTTTTCAATTTATTTTATGCTCCTTGATAAGTTACATTCATAGGCACCTCTTACCTCCTCTGTTGACCATCAATCCCAATCCTCCCCATATTTCAAAGGAACAACCCATCTCTATAAACAAATGTCTTCCTCTCCAAAGCCCAACAGGCTTGGTTAAAAGTGTCCAGCTTAGACCTCCCTAAACTCCCCTAGCTAGTAGGAGAACAAACTGTTTTCCAATTCACAAGATTGAATTTGAACTCGTCACCCAAACCACTCCACAAATAATTCCTCTCCAATCTGTTGGCCTCAAATGTAGAGTTTGTGAACGACTGTATTAAGTTTGTATGTAGATTTTCTCTTTTCCCCCTCATTTTGACAAATATAATTGTTTTTAACTTGATAGTCTTCACTCAATTTTCTCCAAAATGGGATTCCACGCTTTCTTGCCTTGAATGACGATCCCAAAGGTGTGACTGAGTAATTCATTTGCAACATAGAATATCAGCCCATGCAGAACCTGTCCTACAAGAACTAAAGTGATATATTTAGGTACATAGTTTCTTTATTGAAGGAGAAAGGATTCAAGATTTTGTGCTTCTATGGCATTCAAAAAAAGTGAGCAGCCTGGTAGAGTTGTCTCATGCCAGGATGTATGATAAGATTTTCACTTGTTCTATACACACACACACACACTCAACATACATAGTTAAGCTTTTAAGGTGTGCCTTAAAAATCCACAATTATTTGGGCTATTTTTTTTTTTTTTTTGATAAGTAAATAAAGATTTTGTTGAAGCACAGACAAGAGAATGAACATAAAGGAGTCTAATGAGTTACAAATATTTGGGCTGATTGTTATTGTTCCATCTTCCTCATAATAGGTGGAATCAACTTTTGACTTAAGAATTTAGTGTCGCAATATACATTGGGGTTGCATTATTTGGACATTGTTTGCATTTGCTAAACAATACTAATAATGTTTGTTCAATCGTTTCTTCTTCTTCCTCTTCTTCTTCTTCTTCTTCTTTTCTTGAAAGCTGTTACTTTTGTCTTTTAGATATTTTTGAAAGCAACCCTGTCCACACTATTAGCATTTTTCTTTGTTGAAATTGTTTTCAATTTTTTTTTTTTTTTTTTGGGTTAATGTTATTTGCTAAAAAGTATCATAATTTTATCTGCTCAATCCCTTGCAAACAGATTGAGAAAATGGAAAAATTGCTAAAGGAATCAGGAGAACAGTTGCTGAACCGAGAAATATGTCAAAGAATTGCAAAAAGTTTTAAGTGAGTCCCGTTTCATATCTTTATTGGTTTGATTAAATTGTATAATTTGGTTATAACTATGATACATATGTTTTTTTGTTTTTATAAGTAAGAACTATGATACATATGTGATTGGTTATTGTCTAAAAATTGTTTGTCTTAAATGATACTTTCTTCTCTCTTAATAATAGATGGAGGATGAGGTCATGGGTGAAGACCCATTGGGTGTGTGTGTAACTTACTTACCAATAAAAAAGTTGTGTGTCTAGATGCTAAGCCTTTCACTTTGCATGTATGTCTCTGCAGTCGCTCATCTGGTCGTGCTGGGAAACCTATTGTTAAATGGAATGAGGTTATTGCATTATCTATTCTTTCTATTTCCCTCTTTATTATTATTCCACTCTAAGATAGGATTATTACTAAGTTGTTGCTGCCTTAAAGAATTGTTGTATATTTTGTAACACTTATGTGTTTTGATTATGTCTCAGGTACATAGTTGGTTCCAAAATCAGCAACAAAATGAACCAGCAGCCTCTAAAAATGTGCCTGTGCTTCCAAAAGCTAGCCCTTCTAATGGGACAGATGAAAACTTGGAAATGCCTAAAGGTTCAAAATGCTTACTGCTTCTTTTCTGTTTTGTTGATGCTGTTATATAAGATAATATTTGTTGCAGCTATCAGATTTTTTATATCTTGCTCTTTATATTGTGTGTTTTTATATACAAATTTACCTCTTTCTCTCTAGCTGGCAGTGTGTAGACTGCAGACTGTGGAGAGATTAACTCTTTACATGTTATAAATCCTGTTTTTGAGTAAATGGTTTATAAAAAGCAGGGGGACCCATTTAGTATTGAACTCATGGTGCCTTGTAAATACAATGTATGTATAAAGCATCTGCAAATGCAGAATTTGATGAAAGAACTGGAGATGATAATGGATGGATTGAAGCAAATGAACAAGATGAATGACTTTAATGTTGTAAAAAGAAAAAAAGAAAGCACGAATGGCTTAATATATAGAATATGTCTGAAAAAATGTACTATTCAATTTAACATGGTTAGAAAGTTTACCATTGGCATTAACTCCTCAACTTGCAATTTCAGTTGTTACATTTACAAGTTATATATAATCAATGCTATACTTATCAAATAAAAACATAGAGTAAATTGTCAATGGTATGGTAAACTGCCCCAAGCTATTGTTGAAGAATCTTTATGCTTTTGGAATTCTCTATGTTGTAGGAGATATTCAATTTATGTCTTTTGTGATGTTGCCATCAACACAATTTAGTAATTAGTTGTCAAATTTGCTTTATGGTATGTGATACTATAATAAAACATGCTCATTAAATAAATGTATTTGAATTGTGGATGTTTTGATTGATGTGCAGTACGTCAGGACAGTGCATAATACTGTGGCTTTTACTTATTAGTTCTCTTTTAAATTTTGGTACTCATCTCGTTTTTTAAAATGAAATTATACTTTTTCATAGGCCCCTTCTTACAATTGATATTTATCTTACTTTATAAATGAGTTAGAATTTTTGTGTTAATAAATAAATGTTTAAGTATGTAATCTTTGATATTTTTTGCTGTAATCTTCTGTAGAAGATAGTTCCAAAGCAGGAGAAAGAATCCCAGATAGTTTAGAAGCAGGCGAAAGGATCCCAGACTTATTAGAGTTGGAATTTGAGGCAAGGTCATCAAAAGATGGGGCATGGTAAGCCTACATATAAGCAAGGGTATTCTTTTTCATTACTTTGTTAGAAACTTTAAGCTGATCATTTAATATTTTAATATCACTTTGTTGAATGCATCCTTGTGCGGTTTATCATTGTCCTGTTGTTTGCCACCAGTATTTTTAAAGGTCAAAGCATGATACAAGGTCTCTTCATCATTGGAAAGGCCTATGGCACAAGCTTTTATATATTTGGTAAAATAGGCTTTGGCAAATATATTAAAGGATAGTAGCAGAATTAATTGAAGAAAATGTTAATAACAATAACATCTTTTTTTAAATAGCAGACCACAATACTATAAGTAATACAATCTGAATTATTATTCAGATCATGATTACTAATATCTAATAATATTGAATATTGGAATTAAATGAACTAAACAATTTATTTGATACTATGGATGACTGGTTACGGAGGGACCATTTCATGGATCAGATATATATCGTGGCAAAATTTTCAGAGATCTTGTTGGAATTGCCCACATATGAAATTGAAACTGAAACTTAAAATATATATATATATATATAATTGAACCATATGAAGACTTTATGTGGAAATAATAAAACAAATAGAGCATGGATCATTATAGACATAGTTAAAGATTTTTCTTTTTTTTAAAAAGGGTCTTACCCGATGCGCAAAGCCCTACTTTTGTTGGGTCTGGGAAAGGTGAATCTTTTTAGCAATGCAATTAAAATAAAAAGAAGAAGAAAATAAAAAAGAAAGAAAGACACATGTTTAGGTAGTAAGTATGATAATGAATGAAGTCTAACTTCAGATGGCACCTCCCTTCATATAATAAATAATAGGGTGAGAGATGAGTGACTTACCAATAAAAGAGAAAGACATAGCGAATGAAATTTAGTTAAGCAATCTACTCGATGAAGCCTTAGTCCAAACTTCAAGGGGTTGGCTGATTAATCACTTGAAATAGCAAAATCAAAATATTAGTTCATAGTATGAGGCATCTGAGGCACACTTCCAACCTGTGAACTAAAAATGCCCAAAAAGTATTACCTACTTTTAGGCCTCAAGGCCTTTCTGTTATTATCCAAAAACAGGGCCTTTTTTTATTTATTATAAGTAAAAATTCTTGTTATTAATTGTCAAAAAGAGTACAATGGTTATTTTGGACAGTTGCTTAAATTTCACCTCATGAGATTCTTCCTTTGGAGTGTGTTCAACAATCCACCCCATTAACTTACAGTTGCAACCCAAAATAGTTGGCTTTCAGCATTGAGGTTACCAGAAGCGGGAAGGTATATCTACTAAAATAATTGACAAAATGTTTAATTTATAAGTTTGATCCCTCTAGATTGCATTTTAAACTCCCCTCACCCACCCCTAAATAAATATATATTAAAAAAAAAAAGGATTTTAAAATAAATGAGAAAAAATGACAATAAAATTTAGAAGGGCTTAGCTTTTTGTAGGTACAATCACAATAGCTTTCTTGCTTTGTTCTGACTGTAATTAGTATTAATCAGGGTCTAACAGTAAGAGAGATATATATATATATATATAATTCACTAATTACCTTTTATAGTGCTTGTAACTTAGTTAATCAGACTTCTGGCTTTGCAGGTATGATGTTGATGTGTTCCTTGCCCACAGATTTCTTTCGGGTGAAATTGTAAGTCAATAAATCATAGTTTTTTCTTCAACTTTTTGAAATGATACTGAATTAAAGAAGTGGTCAAACTCTTAATGGCATGGTGGTGTGGGCCTTTGGGAAGGGAAGGGTTAGTGGTTTAGAGCTTTTTGAGCTACAACCCCCCCCCCCTCTCTCTCTCTCTCTCTTTCTCTCTCTCTCTCTCTCTCTCTCACCACAAACATATACACATAGACCAAATAGTTAAGAATGATCAATACTAAAAGTAACCAGTTATTTGTGCCCTGTGTGTATATATATATATATAGACCAAATAATTAGGAACGATAAATACTAAAGAGCAACCGGTTATTTGTGCCCTTTATTCTACCTAATTACATTTGATAAATTTTGTCAAAGGAAGTTTGTGTCAGATTTGTTGGATTTGGTGCTGAGGAAGATGAGTGGGTCAATGTGAAAAAGGCAGTGCGGCAACGCTCTATTCCTTTGGAGCATTCAGAGTGTCATAAAGTGAAGGTTGGGGACCTTGTCCTCTGCTTCCAGGTGATTCTAAATGCATTGTTTTGGTGTGTTCTAGAAAAGGCCTCAATTCTTGGTAGCCCATCTAAACTGCCAATGTGATTGAATTAGGAGAAGAGAGATCAAGCAATCTACTATGATGCTCATGTTTTAGAAATCCAAAGGAGACTGCATGATATAAGGGGTTGCAGGTGTCTTTTCTTGCTTCGATATGATCATGACGACTCTGAGGCAAGTATAGTTTGCTATGGCATTCGTATTTTTCAATTAATTTGCTCATGGACAAGAAAAGAACAAAAGAGAGTTTATGGACACAGCTTTTACCACTACCTTGACATGTGCGATTTTGAGTGGTGGAAAAAAAAAAAAAAAAAAAAAAAACAGTGATGGTTTTGTGTGAAAGTGATGATTCACCAATCATAGTCGCACGTCATTAAGTTGTGGCAAATGATGTGGTCCTAGAAGCGTTGGAACAAAAAACTCACTCAACGGTATTCATTCTTATATCTTTGTACCTATTACTATTGCTCAATGGGTGATTAAAGAACAAAAAAGCTCAGTGCAGTTGATATGCTGACTCTCTTTTTACCAGGAACGAGTGCGTTTGAGGAGATTATGTCGTGTGCTGCGCTAATAATTTTTGGTAATTTTTGAGCTCACTTTGTCTGCGAGTTGCATGGGAATATGGATACTCCAAGGGGCAGTTTACTTCAAGGAACAATATATGGATACCAGGAAACCAATGTGGGGGGTAATCTTTTGCTCAGTCTTTTTTATGCCTCAAGCTGAGTAAGGATATGAGAACTCGAGGAAAATATACATGGAAGCTTTTGCTGATGTGATTACCATGTATCTGTTGTTATGATCGCAACTGTACCAATGGAAAGCACATCTGCAATCGCAATAGCCTTTACCAGTGTACCATTTTACCATATTTTCCCCCACATTCACGTTATTTCGACCATTCAATGTAACGGTTCTAATATGAGATTTCCTTTACTGATTATGAAATGGGCTTAGAGCGTCCCCTCGCGCTTGTGGGTCACAGTATAATCTTTGATGAAAATACTATTTTGGGATAACTGTCAATTTTGGTTCTACGTTTGGGTAGTAATCAATTTGGTACATATTATTTTTAACTTGCAATCAATTTGGTCTTTATTGTCAAATCACAACAGTTGCTTTTTCTAGCACTTTCTTGGCATCCAAACACAAATAAAATTTGCTAATCTACAACCCTGGTAGACACTTAGCAACTAAAACAAAACTAGATTTGGACCTAGAATGACTTAAAATTGAAAAAGGCATGAACCAAACTGACTACAAGTCGTAAATGACAAGGACTAATCATGCTACCAAAATTTAAGGACTAAAGTAATTGCAAAGTTAAAAATAACATGGACTAAATTGACTGCTATTAAATATAAAAGATTGAAATGACAATGGCCCAAAAGAATAAAATGGTATTTTTGCCATAATTTTTCTGT
Source organism: Quercus ilex subsp. ballota (assembly GCA_032727855.1). NCBI lineage: Eukaryota > Viridiplantae > Streptophyta > Magnoliopsida > Fagales > Fagaceae > Quercus > Quercus ilex. Next base: position 41,055,762 of record CM064919.1, read on the forward strand.
TTGTAGGAGGAACCTTTAGATTTGGAAGGAAACCCCCTTGACATGCTTGATGGTAAGTGCAATGTATGTTAATGGAATCATCACTTAAAATAATTAATATTTACACTTCAAACAGGTACAGAAACTACGAAAAATCACCATATTGATTGAATGCCGTCAACAAATGATCCTTGATATGACGTGGCATAATTGATTAGTTGGGTGTTGGGCATGTGATAGTAAACTGAAGTGAACTTGGCCTCTAGTTGGATATGTGAAGGAAAACCTAAAGGGTCGTATGGTTTGAGGTGGAATAAAGAGGATAAGGAAAAAAAAAAAAAAAAAAAAGAGAATAGTAATGAGGAAATATTTTTAGTAGATGTTTGGTTGGGAGGAAGAGAGAGAAAAATTGGTGAGATCCAGATGTTTTCTCCTCTAACTCACTAAAATGTTTTTTCTCCAAACTTGGAAGAAAACAGGAGAGAAAAGTTTTATAAACTAAACACCCTTGTAAAACGTGCTAGGTTTTCTTGATTTGTGTTTTTTTTTTTTTTTTTTTTTTTGCTTTCTTTTTCTGTTTTGTCTTTTTTGTTACTTAGTTGTTCTTTTTTTTTTTTTTTTTTTTTTTGCTTTCTTTTTCTGTTTTGTCTTTTTTGTTACTCTTTTTTTTTTTTTGTACTTGTGCTTTCTTTTTTCGTTTTTTCCCTTTTTTTATTTAGCTGTTCCTTTTTTTGTTAATTTCCTTCTTCAGTTTTTTGTTCTTTTCTATACTTTCCATTCAGTTGGGTTTTTTTTTTTTTTTAATTTTATTTTATTTTTTATCAGCGGTTGGTTTTTTTATTTATTATTTTTTGGTTGTGTTTCATCTGTTTTTTTTTTCCCCCTAATTTGTTACCTTTTTTTATCTAATAGGGCATGAAATTAAATTTATTCAAACTACATTCTCTCTCTCTCTCTCTCTCCACTTTTCCACCCCAAACCAAACACCATGAGGAAATCTAAAAATTTTTATATTCTCCCACTTTTCTAACATTCCCTCATTTTTTATCCTCCTACTTTTCCACCCTTTCAACCAAACGAACCCAAAGTTTTTAATTTAACATAAGGAAAACTTCAAGGTAAATTTTTCATTGTAGTTCCCTTTTAAAGCCCTAGACCCTAGTGTTTGGGGTTATTTTCATATTGAAACTCATGCATGTACGGTCTCTAGAATTCTCCAATAATGAAGAATCTAAAGGCTATCCAAGATATTACTCCCCAAGTACTGAATTTCCATTTTAGCTTCTTATATGCAACATTTTTTTTAATAAATTTTTTATGTATTGTGATAAAAGAGTAAACATTAGAAGTTGTTGATAAAAAGTAAACAATAGAAGTGGCCAAGACTAATAATCAATTGAAAATTTTGTTGTTTAATTTCTTTAGTATAAATAGGAGGCTAGAGGTGTACTGCCAACTCGCCAAAACCAACCCGATCTAACCCAACTTGCCGGGTTTGGTCGATTTTTAGAGGTTGATAGATTGGGAAGGATTGTGAATTTTTTTTTTTTTTTTTTTTTTTTTTTTAACAATGGGTTAGGTTAAGTTCAAGTCATAAGTTCACAAATCTGCCTTACCCAACCTAACCGACCTATATTTAATATATATATATATATATAGTATACCATACTATACAATTTTGTTATTTATTTTTTTGCCCCTCTTCTTAAACAAAACTCAAATACAAGTTCTCATCATTTCAATTTCTTTCTTATCTCATGTTACTCTCTCTCTCGCCACTCCCACTGCTATTCTGAGCCCTAAATAAAATCCAAACCCTAATTTTTCTCATATAGTTTGTATTGATTTGGTGTTATGTTCAAAGTAATTTGGTTATAAATTTGCCCTTATTTGTGATGGCACTGTTCTAATGCTCAATTTAATAATAATAATAATTTTAAAAAAAAAAAATTGTCTAACACTTAAGTCCAACCTACCATGGTGGATTAGGTTGTAAAAACCCCTTAACAACTCGACTCATGTACACTCCTACAATTCATGTCACTACAAAATTCCCAAGAACAGATCGATGAACCACTGCCTACTGCCAAATAGACTAACATTGATCAAAATACATTCTTGCCTATATATATATATTACGGAATTTTGACACCACAAAACACAACCACCAAATTGTGTCAAACGTTTCTCTTAAAAATAAAAAAATATAAAAAATATAAAAAAGAAGGAAGACTTTCAAACATGGATCCGAACAACAAAGGAAACACTGTCCTTATGCGATAATAATAAGTCAGCATGCATAGAGAGAAAATTAGTTTGATGAGAGAGAACCAATTAAACCTAGGAATGTAAAGAGTCACAATTGCCGCACATCTCTCACATAGCAAGAAGATTCGGGTGAGGCCAGCCTAATGGGTTACAAACTCTCAACCTCTGTTGTTGGCTTTCTTCTATACCTCTTCTTCTGAAAATTACAAACAGTGGGCTAATTCCTCAGATTTCTCACCCCTCTTGTAAGTTGTGACTTACCAACTCTCTATCCCTCTCTCAATCACAGTTTTATCATTTCATCAGTTCAGATTTTACGGTATTTATGACACTGATACATGAGGTACTAAGTACGAACCATTTAATGTAGTGTTTTTGTTCCAAAAAGGGTCGGACTGAACGGTTATTTCTTTTGTGCTTGGCAGACGTATTATGCAGACCAATACATTGTGTCAGGTCGGTGTCCTTTGGGAGTTGTATTATATGGTGTATTTGAGATTTAAACTTTGCTGGTTCGGAACAAAATAAATGCCAAATGTATTAACAGAGTGATTTGAGTATTAGCTTCTGCTATTATTTATAGTACTAGAAAGGGAGGAGGGGGGGTCTTCTTCCTTCAAGCCATGCAGTGCATGTACCTGTTTACTCTCAGCAGGAATATAGCAATGGCATAAAAATCAATGGTAACCTTAGCTCCTACAATTCAGCACCTTGATGGCTTCCATTACCATAAAGTCACCATTTTAAAAACCTGCATACACATAAGAAACAAAATAAAAACCCGCAAGATTATGCAATTAAATAAGTTATATCTGTTTCTCAAAAAAATAAGTTATATCTTGAGATGGCCCATTTTCTCAACAAATCTTGTTTCTAAATTTGATAGCTGACAAGACAAGAAAAGAATTCAACCTAGCAAAGCTTCTGTAGAATCTTCTTTGACAAATCAAAATTAGTAAAAACAACAATTCAAAGCATCTCCTAGTGTCTTTAAGCAAATGAAAGAGATTAGCTTTAACTGATATGGTCAATTCACTTTTAACCTACCAAGATTATCATGTGACCCAAAATTTTCACTTTGCTTGCTGTCCCCAACTTCAGAGCATCGAACATGCTTAGCACATCTCAGACCAAACTAAAGTAATGAACTATACATACTAGGTATAATTTCCCATTAATTTAAAGGAGCAACAATCAAAAATACATAATCACCTTGACATGTAAAACCTCCAGAATGAAGGCAAAGCCACTAACTTCAGATCAGAGATTAACAAAAACAAAAAAAGGATTCGCAGCACCACCATCCCCCCCCCCCCCCACCCCAAAAACACACACACACACACACCTCAAGCATCCTGGGTTCAATTCTGGTGAATCTCATCAGATCTGTTTTTTATTTTTCTTAACTTTTTTTTAATAAATCAATAGTTTGGTGGGGGGGGGGGGGGGGGGGGGAGGGGGGGATTTGTATCCTGGACATCTCCATTGGAAATAAAATGAGGTGTCAATTGGTTCATTGACACACAAAAAAATGCGTCTGACATTTACTAGTATTGTGCATCTAAGTTGTGTCCCTGACAGATCCGCCTGAACCTCTTTACTCATCGTCACACACCCCTAATGTGGCGTTTGGTACAGGGTAATGTTTTAGAATTCCTAGGAATGTTTAAAGATTCCCATGTTTGGTTGCAAATCATGCTAGAGAATCAGATGCCAGGGGAATCTGGATTCTCCCCTTAAACCCCTCTCAGTGGGAATGTAGATTCCCTTCAAAACAGGTGGAAATCCAGATTCTCAAGTTTAAAGGAAATTGTATTTTTTATAAATTGACAATTTTAACCCTTTTTTTTAAATGACTTGGTAGTTCACATTCAAATCTAAGGATAGAATGGAAAAAATAAATAATTCATTTAAGATTCCTGGGAATAAACCAAACATAGGAATAGCTACATTCTTAGGAATGTGATTCCTAGAAATGTAATTCCTAGGAATCTGGATGCCAGAAGTAATGTGGATTCCCTCGTACCAAACGCCACATAAAAGTTTGAGAGGTTTAAATAACACACCTTTTGTTTCCACACGCTGAACCTCTAACTCTAGGACCATATAAATAGGCATCCTTCCTACCAAAAAAAAATGATTGACATATTTCCCAGTGCCCCTAAAATGAAAGGAGAGAACCACCTTTTTTTATTAAAATAAAAAAGGGAAGAAGAATAGAAAATGCTCTACAAGGGTACAGAGAGATTCACCTAGCTCCCTGATATGTAATCATTGTTTTTGACTAAGAAAAATGCAAACCACATATAGATGCCATTGAATCTAGAGACATTACTGACCAAAAAGACCTTGAATGCATGACCTTTTTCCTCATATTCAGTTTCCCTCAACTCTATAGAAATAACAAGAGTGCTCTACAATCATAGTGCAAACCAGGTGGATGCTTACCGCTCGAAGGAGAGCTTGCTATGGTTAAGCCAAGAGGATATCATAGGTACCTGAATATACAATTAAATTTGGTTAATCAAACTGCAATCATCTCAGCTCCTAACCTATCAGAACAATGTGAAAAAGAACTTTACATCAATTTCCCGGTGACACTCTTAGAACTTACCAAGTGGACTGGAGTTCTACGTGGTTTGCCTTCTATGTTTCTGCTTCCAAGATCCTGACCAAAATTACTGTCTAATCTTTGGCACTGAAATACACTAAAAATGTAGCCCATCCACATTGCCAAGTTTTATGTAAATGAAGATAAGGAACCAGCAGGGCACAATAATTATCAGAGCCCAACAACCTACCTAAAATATCAACACAAGCATTTCATAGAAGGCCAAGAAAATAGACCGATGTTTGAATCTAGTGACAATATTAGTTGCAACTGATGACAGCATGAGTAAATAGACAGCTGCTGCTGCCTCTTATAAAGTCGCATGCAATACACATTAGCAATAGTCATAAGTGAATGCATGCTTGTGTCTGTGATTATTTATATATACACAATATAAAATATACAAATGTACACGTGTACAGATACAAAGAAACCTATTACCCAAACAAACAAACAAACAAACAAAAAAACTTCCAAAAGTGATTTGATCATCAGCGTAACAATGTGCATACTGTTGACCAGTTCAAAATCTAAATAATAGGTACCACTGGTGACATTACAAATTGAGAAAGAATTGTACTAAAAAAATACATAAATAAATAATAGTGGTGCTTTAGGAAGGAGTGGAAAATGACCAGTCCCATGACTGTTACACAATATTGCACATGCTTAGACAAGTTGGTCATGCAGCTTAAGCACCAACCTGATCATAGGGACTTGCAAAAGTATGCAAGTAAATTATAGCATGAAGAGCAATAATATATATATATATATATATATTTTTTGATAGGTCATGAAGGCAATAATATTAAAGAGACAATTAGAAACTGTTACTTGTACAACCACTTTCTTTCAGGTCAAATTCAGACATCTCAGAAATATCTTCTAGTCCAAAAGGGAGATCTTTAAAAAAATAAAATAAAATAAAAAAAGGACTAAGTACAGGTAGAACAGCTGAGAATGTCCAGAGCCCCCAGCAAAATCATAAATTTACGTTCTGAAAATACCATCAATAATCAGATTGAGCTGTGCACATGCCTTCAACCATGTGATTATTGTTCAAAACTATACAAACTTTTAATGATAGGTGAAACTCCCATCCCAGGTGGACATATATGATTTAAAATTAGCCTCATAAGCATTTTGACACAATTGAAAGACAGTGCACTGGTGTTTGTACCAGATGCTATGTGATGTCGGCAATATAGAAGAGTTTAGCATACATCAACTCCAAAATGCCATGATCGGTAAATTTGCCTTGAGTGGATCCTACATTCCCAACAAGGAGCACTAGATGTTAAGAGCTGGTTTCATGGGTCATACAAGGGAGAGGTCAAGATAACATAATTTCCATCCCAAAAGAACTCTGGCAGTTCATGAAACAGTTCGACCATAGCAAATAGATGCAATATAAAGATTCTTTGCCCATTTCTCCTGCACAACACCATGTCGAAATTTTAGTTTCAGAAATAAGTTATGGGCATGAAGCAAATAGGAATAAAATGATAAAATCTGAATAGTTCACCTTGACGTGTGTACTAGGAAAAGCAGAAGTTCGAAGTGTCTCTTGAGTTTCATCTGCGGGTTTTCTTCTTGGAACACTAAGAACAAATGCAGACTGATCCCAAGTTGCTGCAGTTGATGTGATCCGGTAACCATTGTCCCACCTTCGATGAATACCTTCACTAGGATAGAGAAAATCTAGTTCCACTACCTGAAATTATTTATTAAAAAATCAATTATTTTTCTATATCACTACATGGCATTCGAAGTAAACAGAGATCCAGAAAATCCAACAAACCTGATCAGAAAATCCTGCACCGCGAGACATGACAATTGCCCATCTGGATCCAGCAGTTGCCATGGCAGTAACATAAAAACCCTCCCTCCATTTTTTGTTGATCCACTTGAATGGAAATGAATCGCTGACTTTGTAAGACTGCTGTAGGTACTGAGTTCCTAAATTCAATAAAGCAAAAGAAATTAAGAAAGGCAGATAAAATCCTGTTAAAATCATTCCTTCTTAAAGACACTTGGACTAACCCTTAGACATTACAACTAGTGAACTTCCATTGTTAGCCCCTGCTATTGCACTGATGTAGTAATTCTTCTCCCATTGTTCCATAATCCATTCCTTCACATAATAAGAAAACAGACAAGATTAATTTGTTGATTTAAACAAGGTTTAAAAGCTATAAGCACTAGTAATTAATATCTATACAGCACATTGAAGTTACACAACTGCAATGCATTTAACCAACATGTATGATTTTATATGTCAGACAACTGTCCTAGATTCAAATAAAATGCATTCAACCTTGTGAAGAAAAAAGGGTGAGAGTTCATAAACTTGAGCATTAAAGCCCGTGCCAGCATCCATAATAAGGGCCCAAAGGTTTGAACATGAAGCCACGCTACTGATAAATAACCCGTCTTCATTTCCTTTCTCAATGTGTTGGGAAAGCCTTACATCTGCCACATTATAGTGATATCTGCAACATAAGCTGAAAACATTAATATCTCATCCTATTGTCACATACTTGACAAGCTTAATGAGTAACTTCAACCACATACCTTTGCTTCATAGGCCGGCGAGCATTGTAAACACTAATCCACTGTGTTGCAGGCATCCCCATTCGAATCTTCTTCTTTGGTTGTTCATCATCTTCCTCCTCCATGGTCAATCGTCCTCTCTTATGTCCAACCTGACATATAAGCTTCAGAATAACAAAAGAAACATGTAAGATGAACTCTACTCTAAACTAAGGTTTAGGGAAGAAAAAAAAAATCTATCTCAATAATCAGTCAACCATAAAATGCAGATGCAAGAAAATCTTAAGTACCTTCTGAGCACCATCGGTGTTTATTGGCCTGATATCAGGATTTGGACCAACAATCCCATCGAAAAGGGAGATATATTTTGCATAGTTAGGTTCTTCATCAAATTTCAAATTTACAACATACTCAACAAACTGCCGAAAAGGCTGGGGACAAAAGCAACAAAGAGTTTCAGGGGAAGTGGCCATTTTCTTCTTGCATACAAGGAATCCTTTATTTTCTCCCTAATGAAAACACCATGTTAGATGAACAAACATAATTACACAAACCTAATCACACTGAAATTTGTATATTTGCAACCTGATATCCTTGCCAAGGCAACCGACCACGTTGAAGAAAAATAAGTGTGTAAGCAAGAGATTCTAAATCATCTCTCCTGCTACCAGTTCTACCAAGATGAGCATGCACACTAGCGTACCGAACAGTTCCCCTGGATCCAGTTGTCATACAGAATTAAGTACTACAAAACTCTCACGAATAGCTAATCTAAGCAGACTTAAGGTAAATTAAGTAAACAATTTTTCTTTTACCTGAAAACATCTGGACGTTGATCATACTCAACATGCAAGCCAGTTGTGTTATCTCGCCACTTAGTGGCTGTAAGGTCAAGACATAGAGAATAACAAGATATCAGGAATATTTCAACTTTGTGGGCTAGTAAACAAATGTCGCGGTAAGGAAAAGGTATTTTTAACAATTACCTAATCCAAGGTCCACAAGAAATAACTTTTTCTCTTCTAGAGTTCCAGGAGGACCAAGCAAAAAATTCTCAGGTTTTACATCCCCGTGCACGTATCTGCCAGTGACATTAGCAGCAACATTATAACAACACATAAACTGCAGTGATGAGAAACCACTCAGACATAGAGATCTTATGTTGGTGCTAATCATTACTTATATGAACCAGCTAGCCCAATCAAGTTCAATAATTCTGGTATATTATCTCAAATTGTTTAATGTAAAGGCAGATGGGCCCAACGAAGAGAATAATTTCCCTTAAACCACCTATCAAAAAAAAATCCCCTTAAACAATGGTAGCCATAAGTACCCAGAATATTATTCAACAGACCTCCATCATGTGCTATAAAGAGCACCCTACAAAATATCGGGGTGTGATTCCACAGTGGACATTGATGTTGTTCAAATACATATCTTTTGGATCTAACTCAATAAAATGGGAAATCTTAGCATAAAAAATTAAGTCTACATCTGTTAAAAAAAGAAATCATTTATATTTGTAGTAAAGAAACAGAGCATCATAATCAGAATATAGATAAAAGTATCACCCTTTAGAGTGCATCTTCTCTAATATGGAGATAGCCTCGATGGCAATACATGCAACCATTTCAATAGACATCCTGTAGTTGAAAGAACACGGTAAAAAATTAGACAAACAGAAATTAATCAATTCATAAACAAATAAAAATTTGAATGAACTTCAGCCATCAAATTCATAAAGAAGCTTACGCGTGTGAGTTGTTATTCCAGACATCCCACAAACTTGGTCCAAGCATATCCATAACCTGGAAGCAATAAAGGCTCGTCATAACACATTCTAAAACCAGAACTATCACTTCAATACCATAAAATAATAAAAAGGAACACATTACAGCAAAAAACACATACCATAACATAGTAGTCACCTTGCCGGCCCTTGTAATGAACTCGTGGAACGCCATGACTGCCACCTAGTGAACTGCACAAAAAACAATTAAAAGTGACAGTTATAATCACATATATAGTAAAACTTTTACAGTGAGGATGGAATGGACAAAACAAACATATAACAGGCACTGATAGGGGCCTTACCCGTAAACTTGCCACTCATATGGTGGTCCATAATTACATCCTTTACTACTCCTATGCTCAAATTTTAAAGCTACCTGAAAAAATTTAGAGAGATCAAGCAGATGTGTTAACACCAAAAGTATCAGATATAATTACCGGATTAAGCAGATACACCATATATACTTGTATGACGTACCTCTATAGCACCAGCACCAGTTCTTTCACTTGAACTAGCGTGACCAATGCGTCGACCTACATAGACTTGTCCAAAGCCTCCTTTGCCCAGTTTTCTATCTACTCTGTACATAGGAGAACCACCAACTTGAACCTGTCGTAAAGAAACCAAACAAACAATAAAATGATCAGTCGGAGACGCATAACACTATCACATTTTATAACTAGCTCATGCAATCAAGTTCCCAAGTAAAATATTTTGAAATCAAACAAAGCACACACACAAGCAAACTGCAACGTGTTGCATATCACATTCACAAGTGAATGAGGATTAGAGGCAAAAAATTCCTCAAAGTCTATTATGAAAACACAAGTGCCCTGCCAATGCAATTAGCAAAGCAAAACCTTAAGAAAATTTTTTGGCAAATTGTTTCCTTCACTATATTTCCTGAGCAAATTTTTTTTTTTTTTTTCCCTATTCATTCATCAACCAAACAAAAACAAAACAACTGAGTAATGAAATTTAGCTACAGAACAACCGGAAAACACAAAACTACAAACAAATTTTCCGTTCCTCCATTCTTCCTCTGGTTTCTCATCATCCAAACAGAAACTAAACTAAACTCTAAAAAATTATTCCAAAAAAAAAAAACTAAATTTGAAAAGAAAGAAAGACCTTTTCAGGGATAGGAGCAGTGCTACCCTCATCCTCGGCAGCGAGGCCCTTATCGCCGCTCCGGCCGCCACTATCGTACTCATCCATTGCTCTTTCTTCAACTTCCTGTCTCAAAACCCTAGTCTCTTCTTCGCTCTTAAACGACCTCGTTTCAATGATGACCTTGGGACTTCTCTTAGCCCTCACGATTTTCCTATCATCAACGCCTCCGATCGCGTCGTTCTTCTTCTTCTTATTACTATTTTTACGGTTATGAACACTATTACCCCTCCGGTTCTGTCCGGTTCCTCTTCTCTGGCGGAGAGTTCGTAGACTTAGTTTGTTTTCTTCGTCGTCGTCGTCGGCGGCGGCAGCGGCGGGTTGTGGTTGGGTAATCGGGTTCGGGACAGGGTTATTGGGTGCCCGGTTCCTGCGTGCTCGGCTACGCAGCTCAGGCATCGTAAGGTTGCTGGTCCATGAAGCTTTGATGACGATGATGATGATTCATGAAAGCTTCTAGAATTATCGATCTCTCACTCTGAAAAACAAAATAGAATAGAGCAAGCGATAAAGAGAGAGAGAGAGAGAGAAAGACTGTTCGAATTAGGGTTCGGTTTAGAGGGAACTTTGAGATCTGTGGAGGGAATTGAAAAGCACTGGGGATTCTGGATTTCTAGAAATTTGATACCCAGTATCAATATGCTTTCTTTTCTTTCTTTCTTTCTTTTTTTTTTTTTTTCTTTTTTTTTTTCTTTTTTCTTCTTCTTATATTACAAATTAAATTTCAGTCTCTAACTTTTTTCCAAAACTGAATTAATGTATTTCAGTAATTCAGTGCTGTAGTTCTTTTCTTTTTTCCACTTCAGTATTATTTCTTAATGGAGGCCAAAGAATAAAAAAATTATAAAATAACCATTCAAAATTAAAAATCTATAAATATTCTTCTCAAAAAAAAATATATATATATATATATATTCAAAATTAAATTAATATGTGACAAATAAAATTAATGTTTATTTAATAGTATTAAAGAACAATAAAATTATATATAAAATTATTTATTATTACATTTATATTCGATCATTTATGATCTATCAAAATATAACTCAACCGATTTTTCAATTGCAATCGCCTTTGATTAATTTTGTAATAAATATCTTAATAATTATCTTTTTTATGTACAACATAAAAGAAATTATTATAAAATCATCTTTTTTATTTTGCTGCGATGCATTTGTTTTTTACTTTTTGATGTTATTTATAATTGAAAATTGGTTTTTTATTATTATTATTGCAATAAAACTAGAAAAGTAAATAGAAATGTAGGGATAAGGGATTTCAGACATTGGGCCTTGGGCCTAATTTGGAGACATGGATGTGTTTGAGGAGAAGCAGATGATTGTGAGGGTTTCCAATTAAAATTTCACAAGGAACAAACGAACAGCGGGCGGTCCGAGGAGGAAAATCTCCCTCGGACGTGATGAAGACACTTCCAATCTATATTCCAATAATCCAAGTGATCTTCTAGGAGTCTCCAACGATAAGAATGTTCATCATACATGTATAAGATTGATGGGAACTTCGAAATATCTAATGAAAAGCTGCTACCGCCACATTAAATGCATTGCAGCTACTTTTCTGGCTGCATTTATGTGGAGAAGACCCCTGAACAGTGTTGTCTTTGCTACCACAACTCACAAAGGGCCAAAAAAGGCGTCTGATGGGACAGGCACTCAAGTGAGGACTTAGATGACCGACAAGTGTAAGATCAAGATGGTCCGGAGGGAGCTATATAATGTAATAGAACCTTCATGAGAAAGGAGGGGGGGGAATAGGGAAAGAACACTGTAGCAACCAGAATTTCACTTATAATCAGTTCTATTGATCTATGCAAATATTTGCCTCCTCGAACAATACATTCATCCAACCTTACGTGCTTTACTCTTGCATGATTGTCCTTCAAATCCATCATAGCCGTTGATAGATTCACTAGGGCCTAGTTCTTTGACCCGCTCTTTACAAATTTATTGTATTGGGCTCATTAACCCACAATCCCATACATATTAGGCTTGGGCTGTAAACCGTGCCCCTACAAAAAATATCAACCACAAAAGTTAAAATTTATATTAATATTATTATATGTTTTAAGGGGGGAAAAAAAGAAGAAGAAGAAGAAAAAAAAAAAAAAAAGCACTCAAACAATCTTTTAGGTGATACTCTCAGATAACATGACATCACTCAAAATTGAATGTTCCAAACTTTTAACTTTAGCTCTCAAAAACCAATTAGATAAATTGTAAGAGCATTAGCATTGGAAAATGCTAATGCTACTCTATTTTACCATTCCAAAACCTCACTTTATCATCATACCATCCAATTTTACAATACCTCCTACATCCCAAAACTCTATTTTTATTAAAATATTATTTTTTAATATTTCTTTACTATTTCTTTATAACTGTTATTTTTTTTTCAGACTTATGTTTCCTGCGCTTTCCAACCGTTTTTTTTTTCCTCTCCTTCTCTCTCAACCTCTAGCAACACACAAGCCATCAACAACCACAGCCATAGCACCTCAACCCATCAACACCTCAACCCATCAACAACCACTGGAGCAAACCCATCAACAACAATCGCTGATTTGAAACCCACCGGAGCAAACCTATTAAAAAATCCACCGATTTGAAATCCACCTTCCCTCAACCTCTACACCGCTCCTTCACTGCCCAGTCACCACCACTACGCCTCCACCACGCCCACCACACCACCACTGCCCACTGCCCACCAAAATCCCACCGAAACAAAAACCCACATAAAAAAAAAAAAAAAAAACCCACTCCGTGACCCACGCCGACCAAAACGCAGATCCCAGACCTCGCCGACCAAGCATGACACAGCAACCCACGTTCAAACATAGCAACCCATCCTCTCCGATTCAAACCTCTATCAAACCCATTGGAGCCATCTCCAGCAACCCACACCCTCTCCGATTCAAACCTTTGTCAAACCCATCGGAGCCATCTCCAGCACACCCAGCTCGCCGATCCATGCCAACCCAAACCCACCATCAACCGATCCCAACCCACCACCATGCCTAGATCAAACCACGAACCCACCACCACCACGAGCCATCTCCAGCACACCCAACCCACCACCACGCCGATCCAAACCCAACATCTCCGGTGCAAGCCTTGAACGAGAAAGAGAGATGTGAGATGAGAGAAAGAGAGATAGAGAGACAGAGTGGGAGTGAGAGGGAGAGAGGACTGAAGGAGAGATGAATAAAAAATTACTTATTCGGTTTAGAATTGTGCTACAGTGCAATTCTAAATGTAGAAGTGCACTGTAGCAAGAATTGCAAAAAATTTGCAATTTTTACCTTTAGCATTTCCTGATGCAGCAGTTTTTAAGGGTTGAAATGCTAAAAACACCTTAGATATAGCATTAGCATTCTCCAATGCTAATGCTCAAATATATATAAATCAAGTGGTTGTCTTATTTATAGATTCCTTGGGTCAATTTTCAATTAGTAAGGATAGGTTTTCAATTCAACCCATAGTCCTAAATTTTAATTCAAAACGAAAATAGATCAAGTAACTGTTTTTATTTTTAGATTCCTTGGGTCAATTTTCAATTAGGAAGAATTAGATTCAATTCAACCCAAAGTCCCAAATGTTAATATAAAACACATATATGATAGAGATCAAATAACTATTTTATTTTTATATTCTTTGAGTCAGTTTTCAATTTGGAATTACTAGTTTTAAATTTGGGGCCATGTATATGTGTATATATATATATATATATATATATATAAATAAATAAAAAAGATTTTTTTTTTTAAAGGTGGGGATATGGCCCCTTGGTCTACTAAAAGATCCCTCAGGAGAACATATGAAATGACTATATTAAATAAAGTAAAAGTTATAAATTTAATATTAATAAATTATATATTACAAAACTAACTTCAATTTTAAATCGAGTTAAATAGATAAGTTTATGATAGGACCATGTTTGGTTACAATTTATTTATTTATTTAGAATACTAAATATTTTTAACACACACATGGGGAGAGAGTAGAAGGTATTAAAAAAAATTGTTACATATTTTGAAAATCTAATAATTTGATTACATGTTATTTACGCTGTTAATACTCATGTCAAATTTTGTGTCAATCGAATGTTATTTTCTATATGATCTATAAATTTATTTTTTATGCATAATTTTAAACTACAAAAACTTTCAATCTAAATAATTGGTTGATGACATAGTTATTATAGTAATTTTTTATTTTCTAAAATTTTTGCAAGCATAGATGATATAAGAAGAAAATATATTACAATGGTTAGGCACGTCCAACAAAACTGCAAACCCAACCTATCCGGCCAAACCAATCAGACCTGAACTGTCCGCCGCTCGACTCAACCACCTGGCAGTCGACAGCAAGTCCCTGCCATCCCAACCCGATTCTAGCGAGTCGAGTGGCGAGTCTTCCCTTCCAAAATCTGATCCACCCGACCTGACCGTAATATTATAACCCAACACTTAGTTTACAATCTCCATTTCGGACGAATCAGACCCTTACGGCATCGCCCTCAGTTTCTCTTTGTTCCCTTGTTCTCTCTCAATCTCTAGATCTCTCTCATTTCCTCGATCTCTCAATCTCTCTATAGCCAACACCTCTAGTTCAAAATCTTCCGATCTGTAAACCTCCACCATCGCTGATCTACAATTCTCCTCCATCGCCAAACTACAATTATCTCTCTCAGGTTTGATTTTCAGTCATTTTCTCTCTTTATTTCTTCATTTCAGTCTCTTGCATGTGGGCTACTAGTATTTGGGTTTGTAGATTTGTGGGCTATTTATTTGTTTCAATCTTTTTATTTATTCGTTTCAATCTCTTTATTTATTCGTTTCAATCTCTTTAAATCTGCCGTCATCTCTCTCTATTTCTATTTGTGTTCTTTAGATTTGTGGGCTACTGGTGTTTGGGTTTGTTGATTTGTTCTTCAGTGTAGTTTGTTCTTTCAGATTTGTGAAATTTGTAACAAGTTTGGTCTTTGATAACTATCTTTCGATCGAAATTGGATTTGACCGCCATCCACCTGAGCCCATTCCAACTCGACCCGTGGTTCTTCATGGTTGGTGGCGAGTCTGCCATCCTACCACCCGACAGGATCGGGTCAGTTTCGGGTTGAGCCCAAACTCGAACCAATTTGACCCATGGACACCCCTAACAATGATAGATTTGTCAAAATTCACATCCAATAAAAAGATATTAAGTACAGTTTGTAGCCAAATTTTGTCCATAATTTAACCTTTTTTTTTTCTCTTCTCTTTTATTTTTTTTTTCTTCTCTTTTATTGTTTACTCTAGTTTCTGTTAGAGTACTAGCATTGGTGGTGCTAAATAGCTATATAGCTATTTTTAGCATCGCCAATTCTAAATAGTGAGCTATAATGGTGGAGCTAAACTTAAAAATTTTAGCTCCTCATCTACAGTGCATAGCCATCTATAGCTGTGCACTGTAGCAAGAAGCTATAAAAAAAAAAATTTATTAAACTTCCCATTAAAATAATGTTTCTTTCATTTTTTTTTCTTTTCTCTTCCCATTTTAGCTTATCTCTCTCTCTCTCTACCGTTACTTCCCTCTCTCAGACCAAAGTTGCTCTCTCTGTCTCTCATCCCTCTCTCTTATCTCACAGATCAAGTCACACCCTTGCCGCCGCCCTTGAATCCATCTCTTTTCTCTTTGCTCAGATCGGAATGCCCTAGTCGCCGCCCTTGAATCCCTTGAATCCATCTCTTTTCTCTTTGCTCAGATTGGCATTTAGGTGTGTTGGTTGTGATTGGGTTTTTTGTGTTTGTTCATATGGGTTTGGTGGCTATGGTGGAGGAATGGTGTTTGATTTTTTTTTTTTTTTTTTTTTGTGGGTTTGATGGTTGTGGTAGTGGTGATGGTGGTTGTGATTGTGGTTGTGGTGGCTATGGTGGTGGTACGGTGTTTGATTTATTTTTTATTTTTTTTATTTCTGTAGGTTTGGTGGCTGTGGTGGTGGTGATGGTGGTGGGTTGTTGGCTATAGTGGTGGTTTGGTTTTTTAATTTTCTTTTTTCTATGGACTTGGTGGCTGTGGTGGTGATGGTGGTTGTGGTTGTGGATTGGTGACTATGGTGATGGTTTGGTTTTTTATTTTGTCTGTGGGTTTAGTAGTGACTGTGTTGGTGGTAGTTTGTTTTTTTTTTCTTGCTGTGGGCTATAGTTGCCACATGGAGGTTGTTGCTGGTGGACTGGTGGTGAAGGTGATTGTGGGTGGATGAAAGGTTGTTGTGGTGGATATTTTTTATTTTATTTTATTTTAATGAGTTTTTTATATTATTTTAATCAAATAGCTAAAAATATAGATCTATTGATGTTGGGTATATTGTATAGTGAAGAGGTAAAATAAATAAAGTGACTTTTGTAGATTCTAAATAGCTAATTTTTTTTTTTTAATAGCTAAATTTTTAACTCCACCAATATGAATGTTCTTATTGTGTCTCTAGAGTTTTTCAGGAGTATAAGATGAAAAGTGGAGGTCAATGAATGACGACGATTCCACCAACTATAATCAAATTGATTTTGGACCACTCGATTCGATTTCCTAGGGATTGATGGTGAAGGCAGTCTTCTTTGGCTCAGTCAACTAGGCCCATATTGTGGAACATCACGCACAATATTTAAAAGTTAAAACTATTGCCCCTTTGGAAGGGTAAAATAGAGAACCAGAGATTGTATTATTTGAATTAGTCAGACATAATGCTTCCTGACAAACTCAATGAAATATGCTTAAATGTGACATAAATAAATAAATAAATAAATAACTATATATAAATAAATTGCATTCTTTTTTGAATTCAAATGTTCTTGTGGGATACCCATACCCATCCCACCCCATTGTTGTGGTAAATTAATATAAGTTGGTCTTTTATTTGCTAAGTCTTCTTTTATATGCTTATTTATACTTTTTTTTAATAAAAAATTTAGATACAATTGTAATTTTACTTGGTTTATTTTTTAAGTTAAAACAAGCTATACCCAAACTTAAATATAAATAAGGAAAAAGATTTTCTGCAAACTAAGTTGCAGCAACTCCTATATAAATGCACACATGTCAAGTGGTCATTTGACATGTGTGTATTTTGTAGGAGTTGCAGCAATTTAGTTTATAGCAAATCCTTGATCTATAAATAATCTGAACTTATTTTTTTAACACTAATCCAACTTCTTTTTTGAGAAATTATATATATATATATATATATATATATTTTTAAAATAAAATTTTGAGAAAGAACACTAATCCAACTAGTAGTATAATTTACCATCACTTGTAATGCTACCTTATTTTATTTTATTTTATTTTTTTTTTTGAGGAAAGTAATGCTACCTTAGTTAATACAAATTGAACGAAATAATGTGAATCAATGATCTAACTATATAGCATACATTGTCCTCACCTGCGCAATAATTTAGGATATTTTATTAAAATTTTAGTGTTGATGGTACAATGAGTTTGATCTCCTAAAAAAAAAAACACACACACACAATGAATTTTATGAAGTAATATCCTGCTTTATTGGAGATGTACTATTCCATTAGAATGTCAATTTAGCAAATCCCTTTTTCACGTTTCACACTACACTTATATTAGATGTGAAGACGTGAGTTTGGATGATCTTATTTTTATTTATTATGTTAAAATATAATTGTACCTTAAAAATTTATGATAAATTTTACAAAACTATAAACTCTCGTTTATGATAAAAATAAGTTGAATCACATGACATGGTCATAATTATTCTAATCTACTCATGGAACATCCATAAGTGATGGACAAAAGTTACAGATACATGGACGAATGTAGCTTATTAAAAAAACATTCACTCACAATAACAGGCTTTAATATTAGATAATTAGCTGCATGCTTTGGAAAGTTTTGCATAAAGGTAGTAAAACTTAATTATGTGTCTCAAACTCAAACTCGAGCCTGTTGGCTAAAGCCAGAGAAGAGGATGCCCAAGACAAAGCCAACTTAAAGAAAACTGGTGAAGGAATGGAAAGGCACCTCAAAGCAAATAAAAATTAACAAAATGCAATAAAAAAAAGGGTAAAAAATAGAGAGATATGAAGGTTATAAGGAAAATTATTAGATACTCTCGGAGTACGGAGAAATTATGCTCCGTCCTCTCACATTCATGGTAGTTTCTACCATGAATTTAATGAGTGGATCACACCATAAATATAAGAGGAGTGAACACTATTTTTTATACTCCGAAAGCACCTAAGAATTACTTAAGTTATAAGCACATGAGTATGATGGTAGCATAGAATGATTGATTAAGTGCAACAAGACTGATGAAGGTTGCACTCGATCAATCAACAACAATAACATCAATAAGTACAATTCCCTCCAAGTATGTGAAAAACCTTGAATTGATCTGGGAGAGGAAGGGCAGCAACTTATTTCATATTTTTAAGGGTTACTTGTCATCAAATAATTTACAAGAGGATGTGTATGCAGAAAAACACTTGATAATATAGATGGGTTAATATTTAGATTTGTTATTGAGTGAAACCCTAAAATTATGATGATGAAATGCATTATGATGAATATGCATGTTAGGTTTGGATGATGAACATGTCATGACTCATGAGAATGTGTAAAAGAAATTATTTTGATCACATGATGTGCACGGATTTTCTTCAAATGATGAATGGCATGTATGAATATTGTGCATAATGTAATATGACCATTAATTCCAATAAAACTAACATTCGAGTAGGGTGGAATAGGTTTTTAACACCTTCTCATTTCGTATTCATGTAAGTTTCTGATTAAAAAAAAAATTATCCATGTAAGTTTGACTGTAATTTGGGAAATAAGCCATATAAGTTATGTTTCTAAAATTTAACTACGCAAATAAGAAATATAATTCTTTCTTTTTTAGATTGTAACTTAGGTCAAAAGTCATATATATATATATATATATATATTTTTTTTTTCAGTTTATTTTTTTAACAGTGATGTAAGTTTCATTTTTTATTCAATAATAGGTCTGTCACAAGGTTTTTCTTGCTTTTCCTTTTATAATTAAATTAAGTGGCGGTTTTATTTGTAAAACCCTCAATCTAGGGAGCTTTACATCGTTGGCAGAGTTTCTACCTTGAGGAGTCAATTATCCTATCATTTTTGGGACGTGGTTCTCAAAATCACTTAATTCATATGTTAGAGAAATGGAGATACAGATAATACTTGAAATTTTACTATTGCTACTTGCAAATCAAACATTTATAAGATCTTGAAAATTTCAATACTTTTCCTCCCATTTTCCAAGCTAAAAGACAGTAATAACTTATATTACTATGGTTGTAGTATAAATTGAGATTTGAGACTTTAGTTTGATGGAGATGGCTAGACTCAGGTAATAACTTATATTTCTACCTTGAGGAGTCAATTATCCTATCATTTTTGGGACGTGGTTCTCAAAATCACTTAATTCATATGTTAGAGAAATGGAGATACAAATAATACTTGAAATTTTACTATTGCTACTTGCAAATCAAACATTTATAAGATCCTGAAAATTTCAATACTTTTCATCCCATTTTCCAAGCTAAAAGACAGTAATAACTTATATTACTATGGTTGTAGTATAAATTGAGATTTGAGACTTTAGTTTGATGGAGATGGCTAGACTCAGGTAATAACTTATATTTCTACCTTGAGGAGTCAATTATCCTATCATTTTTGGGACGTGGTTCTCAAAATCACTTAATTCATATGTTAGAGAAATGGAGATACAGATAATACTTGAAATTTTACTATTGCTACTTGCAAATCAAACATTTATAAGATCCTGAAAATTTCAATACTTTTCCTCCCATTTTCCAAGCTAAAAGACAGTAATAACTTATATTACTATGGTTGTAGTATAAATTTAGATTCGAGACTTTGGTTTGATGGAGATGGCTAGACTCAGTTGTATAAATTGAATAATGGACCTAAATAATTAAACGAAACCCAAGTTTTATTGGGCTTAACAAAATTACCCCAAGTCAATGGCCTGACTTCTCAACCCAAGGATGGTAAAAATCCAACCCAATCCTATCATGCACACGCACATACACATGCACATCGCCCTATATGTGGCTATTGCCCACAAATGAGCATTATGGATAAACATCACGTTTTCTTTTGCTTCTCTCTCTCTCTCTCGTGTGTATATTTTAATTTAAAGAGCAATGTCATTTTATAAGGGTCCATAGCAAGATTATGACTGAGCATAAGAAGGAATATTAATATACTCACATCATTGTCATAATGTAAATGATAAAATTTGATAGCTAGCGGTGCTCACAAATCAGATCAAGATGAGATTTAAGGTACACCTATCATTTGATTTGACCATACTAGATGTTGAAAAATAAAACCTGCTTTCGACTGGAAACTCATTGACATCCACTTTTTGGATTGGCGGGTAGACTTGGCTAATTTATCAACCATGCAACAAATCGCAGCCACACACCTTCAACAAAATCCACCTCCACCGCATCCACTCCAAAAGCCCCAACCCCCACCTCCACCATGGCCAAGTGAAGAATTTTTCCAATGTTGTCCATATATGGTCAAGAGGAGTGAGAAAGGGGGGAATTTGAGGTGAGTTGTGATTGTAGAAGCTATTCGTTCATGGGATTCGTACAACGTTTACGTTTCCAACTATGAGATCGGGAAGAAATGAGGGTAACTAATTTTTTTTATAGGAAGATTATGAACTTTATTCAGTAATAGAAAAATTAGACATGACAAAACGGGTGGGTCGGGTCGGGTTCGGGTCGGGTCGATCGGGTTGCGGGTCAAACGAGTCACGGGTAAAAAACCGGTCATTTTAAGCGGGTCAAAATCGGGTTCGGGTCAATCGGGTTGCGGGTCGGGTCGGGACATGAATTTTTTTTTTTTTTTTTTTTTATATAGAAAACAACATGTATCTGTCATTTGGAAAGTTATGCAACAAATTACTTAATGTAAAATGCATTATTTTGAATTCACCACTTATATCAAGAATGAACTCAGTTAAACTTATTAGTACTTATTCAACAATTTTAAAATTATACAAATCCTAACATTACTATCTAAAACAAAATAACACAAAAATAAGTGTTGAGGGTCATTTTTGTAAAAACTAGCCCAACCCAGCAAAGCAGGCAATGAGAGTGGCAGGCATAGAATAAGACAGTTAAGCCCAAGCGGCAGGAAGAATAGAACACAGGCTCCTAACATGAATGGGTCTTGAGGAAGCAAATGGGCCCAAAGGGCCCGGAAAGAGAAAATGACACCCATGGGCAGAGTATGGTATGAAAAAGCGAGAATGGGCCGTGGCAGGCCTAAGGCAATGTAAACAAAGAAAGTAGGGATTGATGGCAAGCCCATGAACCCCAAGGATGAGTATGAGGAGATTGGGCCAGGGAAGCCCAATCAAGTTAGTAAAAGCCCATGGGAAAGCAAAGTCAGTAAATGGGCCGAGGAAGCCCAAGGAAAGTAAAAGGGCCACAGGCCCAAAGAGGAAAAAAGAAAGGGACAATGGAGCCCATGAGTAAGAACACCAGTAGGCTCTCTTAAGTCACTGGAGGAAAGAATGAAACGGTAGGCTTGAAAGAGGCCTAGCAGGAACATATCGTCGTGGTAGGAAATGCCAAGTAACGAAACAAGACATGGATATAAACCGAGGAATGGGCCAAGAAAAATGTGAAACCCAGTGTTAAGAAAAGCCCAATCCCAAAGGGAAGCAATGAAAGTACAGAACGACCCACATGAAAGAGCAAAGAAGTATGGCAGACGAATGCAAGCAAAGCTCCAGAGCACAACAAGCACACGGGCCGCAGGCGGGCTTTTGAATGTACATAACAGGAAAGCATGCGCAAGGCCCAGGTGCCACCAGCTTGTACCCAGCCAATATGGGTCATGGTGGGGCCATGGGTCAATGGAAAGAGGTAAATGGGGGTGCGGTTTGGTGGTGGGGAGGGGGGAAAAGGTTTATTTTACGTTCCCTGTCCAAACCCTTTTGGGAGGTACGTCCTGCTGGGATGACAGACCGCCCAAAAGAGGTAAGGTTGGGGAGGGAACGTTGGGTGCATGCCATAGGAAGAGAGAGAGAGCATTTAAGCCATGGCAGAAGACAGTGCCACGGCGAACAGAAACAAAACCAACCTATTTTTGTCTGGCAAGGGCAAGCAATGTACAGACGGTGGTCGGCAAGCATGCCAGACCAGACAAAGGCCGTTAGGGGGTGAAATAGTAAAAAACCATCATGGCAGGCCCTATAAAAGGACCCTTGCCGTGCCCTGTAAAAGGGATCGAAAAACAGAGGAAGAGAAAAAATATAGAAAGAAAGAACTAAAAAGGAAAAGAAAAAGAAGGAAGGATAAGAAAACAAATAGTGAGGATAATAGGCATGCACCAATAGATCTTTTCTTTCCTCTCCCCCTCAAAATCCCACTCTCTATGGGAACAGTAAAGCAGTAAGAATTTTCCGTAGGCATCTATCACTCAGGTCCGATTCCCTTAAAGTCACTAATCCCCACGGCAGGATATTCTCCTGGGAGGTTAGTTTCATTGAGAAGAAGCGTTCTTCCTCTTTGATCTTTTTGCCATTACAGGCCCGGTCCCCCTCAAAATCCCACTCTCTATGGGAACAGTAAAGCAGTAAGAATTTTTCGTAGGCATATATCACTCAGGTCCGATTTCCTCAAAGTCACTAATCCCCACGGCAGGATATTCTCCTGGGAGGTTAGTTTCATTGAGAATAAGCGTTTTTCCTCTTTGATCTTTTTGCCATTACAGGCTCGGTTTTTTGCTTGATGTTTATTTTTGATTAACTTCCATCATCGTTCAATCAATTGTTCTTTCTTATAAAAGCCATTGTTAGTATTACCATTATTATTACTGTGATATTCGGTTGTTTATTATTAACAAAAGTTACTGCACTCTGTTTTTCCTTTCATTGTCATTATATCTGCCTGCCATAATCTTGTTGTAATAGCTCTGCTTGCCATAAGGGTGTTCCTGGCAGATAAGGCAAAGTTTGTGCACAAATCGGCCCAAAGTGAGTTACAGTTGGGCCGGTCTCAACTTCCCTACTCAGAAAAAATATTTGGGCCCATCACCACAGGAGGCAACCCAGCCCAAACACAAAAAAGGCCCCTACATTAAATTGGCGACTTCGTTGGGGAGTTGAGATACAGACGGGGACGAAAGCCCACACAAACGAATGCCTCCAAAGTCCAGAACTACGCGCAACATGAGTGCTGTACCGTTACAAGCAGAGTCCAGGCCTACAACGCCCCACCAACCACAGCCTAATTAGGCAGAAGGTGCTAACGAGATAGGGGCTGTACCCCAACCTCCTCCGAGGATCCCCGCAGACAATGCCAACACCTTCATTGAAGTATTGCAGGCCTTACAACACTCACAACAGCAAATGATGGAAGAAATTCGTCAACTAAAGACGGATAGAACAAAAGAAAAAGGAAGCCAACATGATCCAGAACATGGGGCAGAAGAGACACTAATAGGAGGTGTCCCATAGAATACAGATCAACATTTTATTACTATGGCAGAAGTGGCAGCTCTCCTGGAGCAAGAGAGAGTCAGAGGGCCAAAGGAGAGATTCTACGCACGTAGACCCCCATACCCGTTAAGGGTGCTCAGTAAACTATACCTCGAGAGGTATGAACCGCGAGTATTCGCACAGTATGACGGTAGGAAGGGAAATGCTGTTGAGCACGTAAGCAAGTTCATTGATACGCTTGGCCCTTATGCCGCAGACGAGGACTTGTGTCTTCGAGAATTTTCTAAGTCATTGTGTGACCGGGCTTATACCTGGTACATTGGCTTGAAGCCAGGATCGATCCCAACATGGGATGATATGGTGGATGTATTTTGTACCAAGTACTTTCACGGAGAAGAAACGGTGACACTTGCAACATTGCAAGCGACTAAACAAAGGAATGGTGAAGACTTGATGGAGTACATCAAGAGATTTAGGGACATAGCACTCGACTGCTATGACCATTGTGAGGAAAGGACGCTGGTGGAGATGTGTATGACGAATATGATTAGGGAATATAGGGCAGTCCTAGAAAACCTTGAAATCTCCCAGTTCGCGCAGCTGTTACAAAAGGAAAGAAAAACTGCCCAGTTCATAAAGCCAAGCACGGACAAAAGAAGTGCCCCGCAAGCCATGGCGGTATCCACCGGTGAGCGGAGGAGGAAGAGCGACTGGAAAGAGTACGATACTCCCCCGCCAATACCATGCACCACAAAGGAGCTAGACGTACTGCTAGACAAATGGATAGCGGATGGCGTTTTCAAACCTAACCAAGTTGCCAGAGAGCCCACCGAGGAAGAAAGGAGGGACCCGCGTTTTTTGTCGTTTACACAACTATGTCCAACATGCCACCGCAGAATGTTGGGCACTTCGCAGACTAGTGCACCGCAGAATAAAGGAAGGAACTTTAGAATTGTCCCAGCAGGAGGTCCAAAGAAACCCGCTCCCAAACCATAAAGGGAAGGGTGTAGCAGCAGTGGTAATTTGTGCTGACCCAGGAGAGGACGAAGAAGAAAACATGGCTTTGCCTGCGGCGGCCATTACCACTCTACAACAAAGTTCCAAGTTCAGAAATTTGTTTGATCAGTTGGGACTCTCAACAAAGGAAAGAAAGGTAGCCACAGAGGCCTTGGTGAGCATCGCCTCTGGTGTAGGAGTAGAATGCCTATCGGCAGAAATATCAGATGAAAGGGCTCTCTTACAGGAGTCAACTGAAATAACTTTTTGTGAAGAAGATATGGAAGTAGGGCATCCAGACCACAGGAGACCCTTGTACTTGGCGGTATCCATAAATCAAATCCCCATAAAGAGAGCTTTAGTAGATACAGGTGCTTCTGTGAATCTCATTCCATTGAGCACTCTACAGGTAGCAGGAATTTCAGAAAGGAAGATCCAGGGATGTCCAATGGAAGTAACAGGGTTCGGTGGAAGGGGCGAGTACACAGCAGGCCACATTCAGCTGTGGTTGAAAGTGGGCCCCATAGCCTCTTTAGCACGGTTCCATGTGGTAAAAACTGAAGTATCCTACCACGTGCTTCTGGGGAGGCCATGGTTGCATAAACACCGGCTGGTCTCGTCCACCTATCACCAATGTGTGAAAGGAAGATTGAACAGCAGGATGATACGCATAGCCGCGAATCCCTTACCATTCGAACAAGCAGAAGCCCACTTAGTAGAAACTATGTTCTACGATCAATGGGCTCCCTCCGGGGAGAGTTCAGTATCAAGGCCGCTAAGTACTTTCGTGCCTAGATGGGAAGATGTCCAGAATGACCCAGAACCCGATCTAAGGGAGTTATTGGCAAGAAAGAGACGAAGGAAAGAGACGCCCGCCGCAGGATTTGAAGATGCACCCCAATGCATTAGAGTCCGAGGCTCTGATGGCAGAATTGTTTACAAATTATGAAGGCACGTGGGGCCCGCAATTGAAACCCAGACGGGCCCCACCCAGGAGGAACAGCACGAGGGTTTGACGTGCTGTAGAGTCCAAGAAAGTTCAGAGGAAAGAAATAACGAAGAGGAGTATGAAAGAGTTGTAGTCAAAAAGGAAGTACAGGTCATGTCAGAAGAGGAAATGGAAGAAGTTGACCTAGGATCTGTTTCACAAGGGCCGAGACCCATCTCAATTAGTGCGAGTTTGACAAAAGATGAGAAAAAGGAATTGGTACTGTTGCTAAAAGAATTCAAAGACGTGTTTGCATGGGACTATAGTGAAATGCCAGGGCTAGACCCTGGGTTAGTAGCACATACGTTAAATGTGGACCCGCAAGCCAGGCCAATGGCTCAGCCTGCCAGAATATTTCACACAGAAATAGAAGGACAAATAGTCAAAGAAGTACAGAAACTGCTAGCCGCAGGATTCGTTAAGCCTATTCAACACCCTCGCTGGCTATCCAACATAGTGCCAGTAAAAAAGAAGAATGGCCAGATCAGGTGTTGCGTGGATTTCAGGGATGTCAACAAAGCATGCCCGAAAGACGAATTTCCATTGCCCAATATGGACTTATTGATAGATTCCGCGGCAGGAAGCGCCATGTTCTCATTCATGGATGGTTTCAGCGGATACAACCAGATTAGAATGGCATCAAAAGATGCGGAGAAAACCGCTTTCAGGACACCCATGGGAAACTTTCACTACACCGTGATGCCCTTCGGGTTAAAAAATGCAGGTGCGACGTATCAACGGGCAATGACGGCTATATTTCACGATATGATGCATCAGGAGTTAGAAGACTATGTGGATGACATAGTAGTTAAGTCAAGGAAGAGAGAAGAACATTTCCATGTGCTGAAAAAGGTATTCGAAAGGTGCAAAGCCTTTAAGTTGAGAATGAATCCCCTCAAATGCACGTTTGGTGTATCCTCAGGAAAATTCCTGGGCTTCCTAGTGCACAGCAGGGGGATAGATGTTGACCCAGCAAAGGCTACGGCCATTGCAACTATGAGACCTCCGACCACGGTAAAAGAGCTAAAGAGTTTCTTGGGGAAAGTCTCATATATCCGGAGATTCATCCCAGGGTTGGCATCAATCACTTCGGCCTTTACCAAGCTACTGAGGAAAGGGCAAAGTTTTGTATGGGGAGAAGCGCAGCAGGCGGCCTTCAAGAGGCTGCAGCAGATCATGATGAACCTCCCTACAGTACAAGCCCCAATACACAAAAAACCATTACTGCTTTATATGGCTACCAATTCATATGCTATCGGTGCCTTAATTGCCCAAGAAGATGGAGATGGCATTGAGCAACCAGTATATTACATCAGTCGCGCCCTGAAAGACGCAGAAACTCGTTATCCGAGGGCAGAAAGGGCCTGTTTGGCTATTGTTTATGCCTCACAAAGATTACGCCATTACTTCTTGGCCTATGAAGTATGGCTGATGATTAAGTCCCATGCCATCAAAGCTTTATTACAGTAGCCAATCCTCTCCGGCAGGATATCACAATGGTTATTACAACTATCGCAGTATGACTTGAGAATGGGAGCGCCCAGAGCAGTGAAAAGCCAGGCTATAGCAGATTTATTGGCACAGTTTCCAGGTGAGGAGGAATTTCCACTGGACGACGAAGTTCCAGGGGAAGTAGCCATGGCAGAAGAACTCAGAGAACAGTGGGTGATGAAATTTGACGGATCTTCTACCACCCAGTCCGGAGGGGTTGGGGTTGTTTTGTATCATGAAGAAGATAAAGCAGTAGCACTATCATTCAAGCTGGAGTTCCCCTGTTCAAACAATACAGTAGAATATGAAGCTTACTTAACTGGGCTGGCCACGGCTCTAGAGATGGGAGTTAAACATTTGAAGGTATTAGGTGATTCCAATTTGGTAGTCTACCAAACCAAAGGGAGCTTTTCCCTAAAAGAACCCAGTCTTGCCCCGTACAGGGCAATGGCCCAGAAGATGGAAGAAAAGTTCTTAACTTTCGAAATAGAACATACCCCGAGAAACGAGAATCGCTTTGCCGATGCATTGGCCGCACTAGGTTCGCAAGTAATGTTTGAAGGGGAAAGCACCAAAGTGGAGGTCAGCAAGAGGGAAGAATCCATAATCGAAGTGTTAAAAGAAAGGTTCCAGGAGGAACACTGCGAAGGCGATTGGTGGACACCCATAAATGAAGTTTTGACAAGAGGAGAAGAAGCCATGGAACTAAAAGTACTCAAAGACTACGCCCTAATGAAGGGGGAGCTATACCGTAGGATGCCAGGCGGAATCTTGTCCAGATGTGTGGGGCAAAAGGAGGCCTAGAGAAAGTTGAAAGAAGTACACGAAAAGACTTGCGGATCCTGCGGGGAAGTCAGCCTTTACCTCAGACTTCAAAGGGCGGGCTTTTATTGGCCAACCATGAGCAAAGATGCAGACCAAGTCCAAACCCAGTGTGAGAACTGCCAACTGGCGGCAGATAGAGAAGAAAGTTATGCTGCATTCGTCAGTGAAGACTGGAGAAACCCATTTATACAATACCTGACAGAAGGCATCTTGCCGCAGAAGCACAGCAAAAAATATAAGCTCAGGAGGCTAGCAACGCGCTATTTTTTGCACAATATGACCCTTTTCAAAAGGGGTATGATGGAGACCCCTTGAGGTGTCTAGGCCCTGAGGAGGCGAGAGAAATGATAAAGGAAATACACTCAGGAGAGTGTGGAGAACACCAGGGGAAGAAAAGGCTTTACAAGTGCCTGCTGCAAATAGGCTATTACTGGCCCACCATGAAAAGGGACACGGCAGAATTTGTGAAAAAATGCCACAGTTGCCAAATACAAGCCAATTTGATTCACACTCATCCACAGAACTTGCATAGCATGGTCACACCATGGTCGTTCCATACTTGGGGGCTTGATTTAGTTGGACCGGTGAATCCGCCGTCGCGAGGATACATATGGATACTAGTAGCCACGAAATACTTTACTAAGTGGGCAGAGGCAGTGCCGCTTCGAAAAGCCATAGGAGGGGCAGTGGCAAACTTTATCAAGGAAAACATAATCGTAAGGTTTTGGGTTCCTCACAGGATCATCAGTGACAACAGCACACCATTTGTC
This sequence comes from Quercus ilex subsp. ballota, assembly GCA_032727855.1. Classification (NCBI taxonomy): domain Eukaryota; kingdom Viridiplantae; phylum Streptophyta; class Magnoliopsida; order Fagales; family Fagaceae; genus Quercus; species Quercus ilex. The sequence goes on from CM064919.1 coordinate 41,084,750, forward strand.
AATAATGAGGTGAAAAGAATGCTAGAGTTTTATCAAATCAAACATCACCAGTCATCACCATATTACCCTTAAGGAAATGGGCAAGCGGAGGCGACGAACAAAACTCTCATAAAAATCATCAGTAAAATGAGCCAAGAATATATGGGAGGATGGGCAACGCACCTGCCAGACACTCTTTGGGCTTACAGGAGCTCACCTAAGTCAGCCACAGGTTTTTCACCTTTTTCCTTGGTCTACGGAACTGAAGTGGTGAGCCCAGCAGAAAAGATGACCCCATCCCTGAGAGTCATGCAGATGCAAGAAAAGGAGAATGATGAAGAGGTCTTTGCGGCAGAAAGGTGCGAAGACTTAGAAGGACTTGACGAAAGAAGAGAAAAGGCTCAAGAGCACAGCCGTAGATACAGGCAAAAAATGACTGAGGCTTACGGCAGGATGACTAAAGAAAGAATATTTGCGGAAGGACAACTGGTCCTAAGAGTGGCAGACTACGTTAGGAGAGGCCTGGCAGGACCATCGAAGTTCGCACCGAAGTGGGAAGGACCCTTTGTGATAAGAGAAGCGCATCCGAGTGGATATTACCGCTTGACTCAGACGGACGGAAAGGACTTAATGGATCCCATCAATGGGAAATGGTTGAAACGCTACTACGCCTAAGGAGAAAAGCAATGTGATTATCCCTTACCCTTTTTTGTTTTGTCAAAAAGCTGTCATGTTTTTTTTCTCTTTTGCTCTGTTCTTTATCTTTCAAAGATGACTATGTCACGAAATCGAAATTTGTAACTTGCTTTCTTGCAATGAAAAGCACGAAGTATTTGTTATCATATATCATAGCAAAAAAAGTAGCAAAGTGTAGCATCATAAAGTTAAATTACAAAAACCCAAACTGTGGCAAGCAAGCCCAAATAGGTGCTGTAGGAAGCATAATGTACTGGACAGAGTAATAAGGCAACAAAAAAACAACAACAAAAAGGGAAGAAACTGCATCATCATCAATAAAGTCTGAAAATAAGTGACTGATCCCCAAAACGACCAAGTCCTCCTACACCGGAAAGAAGACGCTCTCGGAGGCCCTCTAAATCTGCCATTTCCTTTCTCAAAACCGCAAGGCGAGAGTCAATAGCATCAACGGTAGGATGGACTCTCCTCGCGAAAACTGCTCGAGCAATCTCTCGAAGGTGATCCAAGACGAACTCCACTGCAAAGCCAACGTTGATAAGCTCCTGTACTGCAGCCCTCCATTGAAGGATCCTCTCGGTGGAGACAGTATCCACAAAGTTGTGCTCGATGTCGTTCAGCACACTGCCTAACATTCTCAAGAAATGCTCTCTAACTGATCGGCCAAGTCGGAATCCCTGCATGAAGTCCCCACGACTGTCGTAAATCATCACCAAATGAGGAGCGCAGTCCGCAGGAACTCTGAAGCCATGAAAATCTATGTAAGGGGGTCCGGAGCCCCAGAAGGAAGCAGGATCAAGGTTGTTGACCTCAGACTGATCAAAACGCTCAAGGAAGGTCGCAGCCTCGTTCGCAGGATCTGGAAGAGTGGCAGAACTACTGCCCACCTCAAAATGAGAAAGCACCGTAGGAGGTGGACCTGTCAAAAAAATGCAAAGGTTGAAATAAGGAACCTTGGTGAGAATAAAAGGAAGAAAAGCCCACGGGGAAGAAGTAAAAGAAATGAGATAAAACTTACCAGATCCAACAGTAACAGGGGCTGTGGGGAAAGCAGAGGCAGGAACAGAAGGGACTGCAGAAACGGACGCCGTAAATATAGCGGAAACTGGCACAGGAGACGTGGCAGGAATAGGTGTTGTGGGCATGGCAGGAGAAGCTGCCGCAGACACCCCCACGTCTGCTGAAATGCCTAACTCCCCAAAAGTCTCTGCAGACAGAGAAATAGGTAGGCGAATAAAAAGGAAAAAGAATAAAACTTAACGGAGAAAGAAGAAAAGGTTAAGGAAGGAAGCACATACCCATTGCCTCGGGTGGAACACTATCCTCTTCCTCAGATTCCGAAATCCTCCTCCCCAGGCCAGGCTTATCCTCAGGATCCTCAAGGATCTCCTCAGACTCCTCGGAGGACAATTCAGCACGAGACCCACGTGTGGCAGAAACGGGAATAGAAGAGGGAGTAACTACCAAGGAAGAAACGCCCTGCATTGCCTGAGAGAGAGCAGCAAATGGGTCACCAGTAGAAATAATGAGAGGTGTAGCAGGAGTAACCTCGGCCTCAGCAGGAGGGGTGGTTCCCCTTTGAACAGAAGGTGTCATGGCAGGAGTGGGGGTGGCCTCACTAACCTCCCCAATATGAGTACCCTCATCCATGGGTACCGGTCCAGTAGGAGAGGTAGTGGCTGCAGAAGGAGCAAGTGATGCAAATTCGACCCCACCAAAAGTGCCCTCCGTAAGAATGCCCGTAGGGGCAGAAAATTCCTCGGCCGTAGGGCGATATATGGAAAGAGGCTCAGGCTCATCCTAAAGGACACAACAGAAGAAGGGTGTAAATACCGAATTAATTCTTTAGGCGAATGAAGTAACCAAAAAAAAAAAAAAAATGTAGCCGACTGGACACATGCAGGAGCAAGAAGAAACGTACCTCTGATTCGGGTCCCTCAAGCATAATAGGACGGGCAGCTGACGTATCCTTCTTCTGCTTAGACTGCAAAAGCAAAAGGGATAAGAAAAGGAGTCAAGGGAAAAGTCAGCCAGGATTCAGAATAAGTCAAAAAAAAAGGGGAGGGAGAAGTATATATATATATATGTGTGTGTGTACTTGGAAGACAAAGCAAGAAAAGGTTTTTAGAAACTTACCCTTCGCTGAGCAGCAGATACAGGATGGGGAGTTGTCTTCCTTTTACTGCCTCATGTTCTGCTGCAGGAGTAGCACTTGCAAGAGGCTGAAGAGTGGCAGACTTGGACTTACTGACAGATTTAAGCTTGGCAGGAGCTTCCTTGGCTGACGCAGGAATGTTTACTACTCTAACTTTCTTTTCCCAACTTGAGGGGTAAACACCCGCGTGCCAATACCACCCACTCTTCTCCTCGTCCCACTCGAAGATGGCAGATCGGCTCTGTTTTCTGGCATAGGCCAACACGGACTTAGAAGGAAGGAGTAACCGAGGATTGGGAGAGATAACCATACTAAGCCCCTCAGGAGGTATAAGAGAGAAACCACGACTACCAGTCAACTCTGCACCAAATGAGTTCATGACAAGCTGCCAATAGAGGTGCATAGCAGCGGTGAAATGGCCTTCCCTCGAAGAACCGGCAACTGTGACCGCATTAAAACGCTCTCTCCAAAAGTCAAAAGCAGTGTACCGCAGGAAGGGCCTAACTGAAGTAGGAAACTCTGCGAGGAAGGAGAGGTCATCAGGGATATCCTGATCTAGGCCAAACTGTCTCCTCACTCGGTTGGGAGGGTAATGAACAAACTTGACACCCTCATCTGCCAGATAGGGCAGCCATCCAGGATTAGTGGCAGCCAAATATGTGATACCCGTCTCATCAAAGCCAGCCAGCGGGGTAATAGTACCAACGGTGTCAACAAACAAACCCATCATCGAATCAGCACAAGTATAACCAGGACGTAACTGTCTATAAGCTCTCCAGGAAAAACCAACACCCTCATCAAAGGACTCAACGACAGAATAATCGATGGGCTTCAAACCAGACCAACGAAAAGCCAAAGGAAAATCATGCTCAAACCTGCCACAAAAATCAGTAATGGCCCGTGGATAAGATTGGTACTTCTCTTTGGCAAACTTGACAAGCCTACACTTCGCCAAGTATTGAGCGCAACGCTCAGACAACAACTGCTGTAGAATGGTGCTGTGCACAGAAGAAGCAACTATGTGGCAAGAACTAGCCTGACTCTTATCACTCCGCAGGATGTCCAGTTGCACATATAAATGCCCCAAAAACATGGGGGCTAGCGGCAGACTCACCCCAGCAGATATTTTAATGGCCAAACGAAAATACAACGGCTTTATGGCATAATGGGGATGGGACCCAAAGACAAACTTAGAAAGCCAAAAAGCAATAAAGGCAGCACGACGAGCAACAGCAGAAAACTTGGAAAAGGAACTAACCCAATAAGACAGTTTAGCATTTCTGGCCATCCTCTTCCTCAACTCCGCTTCAATATCTTCTTCTTCTGGGGAAAGCTCAATAGCGGCAGGATCAGCATCCCCGAGAATAGGCAAAGGTAACTGATTGGCCACGTCCTCGAGAGTAACCGTGACTTCGCCGCAAGAAAAGAAGAATGTGTGAGTGGTGGAACACCATCGGCGAACTAAATGGCAAAGATTGTAGAGGTCTCGGAAGTTGGAAAGGCTTCGGGAAAGAACGACGGCCTTTAGAACATCGGCCCGTTGAAGCAAACCCATGAAATGTGAATCCGATAACTCACTGTCAACCCACTCTTTCCAACCTAAGGCAGTGCCAGACCCAAACTCAAAGTGAATCGGCACAGGAAGGGCGACGCCTTGACGAATGATCAAATCAGAGACGGAGGAAGACGCCGGAGCCCAAGAAACATTAGGGTTTTGCCGGCAAAGAGCGAGCCACACACGGCTCGGCGGTGGCGACACGTAATCTCCAGGAGCCTTAGGAAAGTGAGGACTAGGACTGTACCAAGGATCAATCAGTGGGGCGCACTCGCTGTCTGGGTCGCGCCGCGTTTCCTCCTCCTCGGAATGGTCTGAATCGGAGTGCACGTCTTCTTCTTCTACTTCTTGTTCCACCGGAGGATCCACGACGACGCTTTTCCCTTTACGGCGGGAAGAAGCTTGGGTTTTTACCGGTGCCATGGCGAGGATTCGAACGGAGCAAGAGAGGGATGTGTGTTCGAGAAGAAAATGATGATGAGGAAAGGAAGATGTTTTGAGATAAAAGGAGTTTGTGTCTGCGTTGGGAAGGGATTTTTCTTTTAAATACCTGGGTTATCAAGGCCGGCGAGAAGGGAGGTGACAGGTGAGCCATTGAGAAAAGGATGAAATTAATGAGGCAGCAGTTATGTTTTAAAGCAACCACCATTTTGGGAAAATCGAAGAGTTGTCACTGTTCACGGAAAGGAAAAAAAAAAAAACATATATATGCAGGAAGGAGCTCGTGGTTTCAAAAAGACCGCGAAGGGAAAGAAAAGGTTTAAAAAGACAAAAAGGTCCTTCATTCACATATGAACCGCAAGAACGCTCCATATGTTCAGGGGGCTAAATGTTGAGGGTCATTTTTGTAAAAGCCAGCCCAACCCAGCAAAGCAGGCAATGAGAGTGGCAGGCATAGAATAAGACTGTTAAGCTCAAGCGGCAGGAAGAATAGAACACAGGCCCCTAACATGAATAAATGGGTCTTGAGGAAGCAAATGGGCCCAAAGGGCCCGGAAAGAGAAAATGACACCCATGGGCAAAGTATGGTATGAAAAAGCGAGAATAGGCCGTGGCAGGCCTAAGGCAATGTAAACAAAGAAAGTAGGGGTTGATGGCAAGCCCATGAACCCCAAGGATGAGTATGAGGAGATTGGGCCGGGGAAGCCCAATCAAGTTAGTAAAAGCCCATGGGAAAGCAAAGTCAGTAAATGGGCTGAGGAAGCCCAAGGAAAGTAAAAGGGCCACAGGCCCAAAGAGGAAAAAAGAAAGGGACAATGGAGTCCATGAGTAAGAACACCAGTAGGCTCTCTTAAGTCACTAGGGGAAAGAATGAAATGGCAGGCTTGAAAGAGGCCTAGCAGGAACATATCGTCGTGGTAGGAAATGCCAAGTAACGAAACAAGACATGGATACAAACCGAGGAATGGGCCAAGAAAAATGTGAAACCCAGTGTTAAGAAAAGCCCAATCCCAAAGGGAAGCAGTGAAAGTACAGAACGGCCCACATGAAAGAGCAAAGAAGTATGGCAGACGAATGCAAGCAAAGCTCCAGAGCACAACAAGCACACGGGCTGCAGGCGGGCTTTTGAACGTACATAACAGGATAGCATGCGCAAGGCCCAGGTGCCACCAGCCTGTACCCAGCCAATATGGGTCATGGTGGGGCCATGGGTCAGTGGAAAGAGGTAAAGGGGGGTGCGGTTTGGTGGTGGGGAGGGGGGAAAAGGTTTATTTTACGTTCCCTGTCCAAACCCTTTTGGGAGGTACGTCCTGCTGGGATGACAGACCGCCCAAAAGAGGTAAGGTTGGGGAGGGAACGTTGGGTGCATGCCATAGGAAGAGAGAGAGAGCATTTAAGCCATGGCAGAAGACAGTGCCACGGCGAACAGAAACAAAACCAACCTGTTTTTGTCTGGCAAGGGCAAGCAATGTACAGACGGTGGTCGGCAAGCATGCCTAGACCAGACAAAGGCCGTTAGGGGGTGAAATAGTAAAAAACCATCACGGCAGGCCCTATGAAAGGACCCTTGCCGTGCCCTGTAAAAGGGACCGAAAAACAGAGGAAGAGAAAAAACATCGAAAGAAAGAACTAAAAAGGAAAAGAAAAAGAAGGAAGGATAAGAAAACAAATAGTGAGGATAATAGGCATGCACCAATAGATCTTTTCTTTCCTCTCCCCCTCAAAATCCCACTCTCTATGGGAACAGTAAAGCAGTAAGAATTTTCCGTAGGCATCTATCACTCAGGTCCGATTCCCTCAAAGTCACTAATCCCCACGGCAGGATATTCTCCTGGAAGGTTAGTTTCATTGAGAAGAAGCGTTCTTCCTCTTTGATCTTTTTGCCATTACAGGCCCGGTCCCCCTCAAAATCCCACTCTCTATGGGAACAGTAAAGCAGTAAGAATTTTCCGTAGGCATATATCACTCAGGTCCGATTCCCTCAAAGTCACTAATCCCCACGGCAGGATATTCTCCTGGGAGGTTAGTTTCATTGAGAAGAAGCGTTCTTCCTCTTTGATCTTTTTGCCATTACAGGCCCGGTTTTTTGCTTGATGTTTATTTTTGATTAACTTCCATCATCGTTCAATCAATTGTTCTTTCTTATAAAAGCCATTGTTAGTATAACCATTATTATTACTGTGATATTCGGTTGTTTATTATTAACAAAAACTACTGCACTCTGTTTTTCCTTTCATTGTCATTATATCTGCTTGCCATAATCTTGTTGTAATAGCTTTGCTTGCCGTAAGGGTGTTCCTGGCAGACAAGGCAAAGTTTGTGCACAAACCGGCCCAAAGTGAGTTACAGTTGGGCCGGTCTCAACTTCCCTACTCAGAAAAAATATTTGGGCCCATCACCACAGGAGGCAACCCAGCCTAAACACAAAAAAGGCCCCTACAATAAGTAAAACAAATACACAAGTTTTATTTCTATACAATATCAACATTCCAAATATAAAACAAAATTACAAATGATTTATTGGATAACTCATTTGATAAAGAATAAAAATATATAAAAAATTTACGATCTTGAAAATTAATTTTATAATCTATTATCAGTTGTGGTTGACACTCTATTTCAATTTGAGATATACTTTAAAATTTGATTGCTTACTTATTTATACATGGTCTCTTTTATGAATATCATATTATTGTTAAGCAACACACACTCTAGGAAATATCATAATTTATTTTGAAAAGCCGTTTATTTTGGACATAAATTATTAAAAAATAAGTCTAAGTATTCATAATTTATGCTAATTTGATACTTTAGCTTTACTATTTTCACACTTGTGAATATTTCTCACATGTCTACAATTTTAAATCTATGTTTTTAACTCTACTGTAACCAGATTATCTTGGCATGTACTTTGCTATTTGATATCTAAAAATATTTACTCATTACAGAATGTTCAACCATTTATCTTTCAATTAATTTGCATATAGTTATGTAAATGTATCAATTGTTTCCTTAAAGTTCACAATAAACAATTAAACCAATATTGTCTTAGTTTTACTATTTTTTTACCCAAAAAAAAAAAAGTTTTAAAAAAATGGTTCTGGTTCGGGTCGGGTTGACCCGCAAAAAACACGGGTCGGGTCACGGGTTGACCAGTTTTTGCTTCGGGTCAAAAAAATGGGATTCGGGTTGGGTATTTTTCGGATCGGGTCGGGTCGGGTCAGAAAATTCTGACCCGTTTTGCCATGTCTAAGAAAAATAGAATATATCATGAACAAGAGTTTGTTTTATGAAACAAGTACTCTCTTTTATCTCGGCAGAAAAATCATCAATACCTAAAACATTTTTCGCCAATAAGTGGGTAGACCTATTGCCCTACCTACGAATATGGGAAAATTTTACTCGATGGAAGTCATGGATCATAGATAGCATGCCGCATATCACCCGTGCCACCAACAAGGGGGTGGAGAGAGTTCGCAAGCATGGGAAATAATCAACGAGGCTTCAACGTTTTTGTTGTGCACGTTACATTTTTCGTTGTCCACATTTTTCGAGAGAGATAGAGAGAGGTTTGCTGGAAATATTGTTTTGAATCGGGCCTATGTCTATTTAAAGGCCCTTTCCCTCTTACCATTTCTGGACTTGCATGCTTTTGTTATCTCTATCTTTCTCTTGCTCAATAAATCTTCATTAATGGAGCCCAAGTCAAATTCTAAATGGGAAGGCAAGGTTTGTACAAAACTTACAAAAGCCACCGCAGACCAAGTATGGGTTCTGTACAAGGACTTCTTCAACTTTCACAAATGGTTTCCTAGCCTAGCCACTTGCTATGGCATTCATGGCACCAACGGTGAGCCCGGTTGCATCAGATACTGCGCCGGATTCTCAATCCCATCCAACGATGGTGACAATAAGCCCGTTAGCTGGTCCAAGGAAAGATTAATAGCCGTCGATGATGATGAACACAGATTAAGCTACGAGATTGTAGACAGCAATATTGGGTTCAAGTCATACGTTTCTACGGTCAAGATTGTTCCCCAAGGTGATGAAGGTTGTATGATTGAGTGGTCTTTCACCGTTGATAAGGTGGAAGGGTGGGTACTAGATGATTTGGTGAAGAAGTATGAGGTGGGATTACACCGCATGGTTAAGAGAATAGAAGATGCACAAGCAAGTTTTGAGCCAAAGGGTAGTTGTTTGCAATCTTCTTCATCATATTATTCTCATTTATATCTTATTATTAATTTCTAGTTACTTTTGTATCTCCTATTTTATCCATGTAGGTTAGGGGTGTGCAAATAGAGCGGTTTGATTATTTAAGCTCTATGATATATAGTTGCAAATAAATTTCATCAAGGTATGTGTTTCACTAAATTTTCAGACAAATAAATTTAACCATTGCGGTGTTGTTCTTTTAGGACAACTCTAAGCCAATATTCCGTTAGAGAATACCTCTTCAAGTTGAATTCAAATTAGAGATGAATTTGTGAATTTCAATTATCTCAACTGATAAAATCTTTTGTTGTCGTAAGAGATCCGAGTAGAATGAGCCTCTTCCCATCTCCTATTCTCCTTTTGTATTTGATTTATGGACATTTTACCATACTGAAAGGAACTCAAATTTCTTGGCCCATTCTGCAGCAACATGGACTGCTACCTATGTTTCTGCACAATGGCAAGGGCCCTTTTCTTCTATATTTAATTTCTTACTATTTATTCAGGAAAAAAAGAAAAAAGAAAAACATGCATCATATATGTAGTCATGGATGCAGTCATGCAGCACGCATGTGCATGTAAGATTCCTGGTCCTTTCCTTCTGTAATTAATTTCTTACTATTTATTAGGAAAAAAGAAAAAAGGAAAAACATATATGCATTATGCAGTCATGCACACAGCAAGCATGTGCATACAAGATTCCAGGATGCACATGCATTCTAAGCAAAAGTTGCGTTATTCTCTCCGGCAACCACGAAACCCTGTCCAGCAGCTTGTGTTATTGTGTCGGCCCATTTACTTTCTTTTTACTAAGAAAAATTTTAGGACAATGACAAATTTCACACTCATTTTCTCTACTATTTGATGTAGTTAACTGTAAATGTTTAGTTTATTTATCACACATAAAATAATTATAAAAATCGGTATAAAATTGGTTGTTATATTAGAATAATTCTTTTACTATAATATAATTAGTATACATTATTGGTAACTTTTTTCCCTGAATAAGAAAAGGATAGGAGAAAGTGAGTCAGTGACCAGTTGTAGTGATATTGCCTAAACTTGATCATAGTAATTCTTCCAACGGTTAGGATAAACTAATAGGCTAATAGCTGAAGAGTCTAGAGAGTAAGAAAATTACATACGTTTTCTTGAGTGGATTGAACCATAATCTAATCTCAATAATCTTACCTAAATCTCACAAATTTTGAGCAAAAAGACTATAGTTAATATAATAAACAATTTTAACAACAATTTTGGGTGGTATACATGATTTTTGATTCCATCATTAACAAAAACCGAGCACAGTACAACAGTATTAAGCATTAAAAGTTATGGTGAATAGGCTTTTGGTGGCTAAAAGGAAGCTAAAGCTATAACAACGACATCAGACAAAATTAGTCTAGGAACAATCATCATGCTGAATTTTATCCCTTAATTGGTGGTATACATGATTAATTAGTAACTCAAAAGAAACAATTATGTAATAACATAATGGGCTTTAAAAAAAAAAAAAGTAATAACATAATGGGAAATGGATTCAGATCTTCTAGATTTCTTAGAAAACTCTACCAATAGATTTCCTTAAATTCTAACAGCTCTTTTATGATTTAATGGTCTAGATTTTGACATGTCAGCTGTAGAGAAGGAAAATTCCTGACCTATCACAAGCTGACACGTCACACTACAAAGTCCACAAAATACAGCCAATTACAAAACGCCACATATTGTTGCTAGGTTTTACTATCACTATTCAGAAGCCAACAGAAATTTGCCAAGTGTCATGCAAGAACCAATCATGCATAAGCACGTGTAAGCGATGACATAAGCAGCCTCGCACGTGTAAGCGATGACATAATCAACCTCACACGTGTAAGCGATGACATAAGCGGACCAATCAGACTGTGACATGTGTCACCAATCAGACTCCGCCACGTGTCACTCATCCACCCCCAAACTCCTATAAATAGAAGGCTTCCTAAGACATTTAGAAGGACATCAAGCCATCTGAAGCACTCAGAAGTCCAGAAGTTCTGCCAGAACCAAGCTCTAAAGCCTCTAAGAACTTCAAGAACTTCAACTTCGAATACGAAGAACATTCGAAGAGAAATCATCCAAATCATCCGCCTAGATCCAAAAGTTTGCGGGAATCAAGCCTAAAGTGTCCGAAAACATCAACAAATCACAAATCAGTGAAGTTCTACGGATCCAAGCTCTTAAAGCCCCAAAAAACTTCCACCATAAACCTTCAAAGACGAAGAACACACAAAGAACACGAAGAACGTGAAGAACAAAGGATTTCTACCAAGCTCATAGCCGGAAATTCATTGTAATTCCGTTTCACCAATCTTCGATCCATCCCTCAACCAAATTGAAGGATATTTTGTGTTCAAGTCACAATCACATTACCACAAATCCAAATCAATAAGTCTTGCAAGGAGATCGAATCAGAGCATCACTCTTTTGTAATCACAGAGAATTGTACCTACACAATCATCAATACAAATTCGCATTTGTGAAACTATTTTACTTGTTTAATTTATCTCAAACTGAGAAATTTAGTAGTCCACATATTCTGGCACGCCCAGTGGGACATCTCTGCCTTTCATCTCATTCTCCTTCAAAGAAAGAAATCTTTTTCATCTTGCTATCACCTTCAATGGCTACTAGCAAGGACATTCAAGCTTCAACAATAGCTACTTCAACTAAACTTGGGATGACTACCACCAACAACTACATTGGTGTAATCAATTGTAGCCAACCCAAAACAAACAATCAACTTCAATCTCAATCAACCAAGGAAGCCAAGGTCCAGACAATCATCTCCTTAGACCCTCTTACAAGAAACAAGGTCATCAACAAGGACATCTCCACCTTGGAACACCTTAAGTATGGGGGCAAATCCCCTTCTTCCTTCACAAGAAGTTGGTCGCACGATTTCTCTCCCATCAAAGGGAACCCCAAAGATGAAATTTCACGTGCTCACTTCAAATCACTTTCTTCTCCATCATCTTGGGAAGTTATGTCAGTCATGATGACTAACACCTCTACCATGGAAGAAAAGATGACTGAAATAGAACAAAAGGTCATCCTTCTCACCAAAGCAATTGAAAAAAAGGATGTCAAAATTGCAACCCTAATGAACAAGCTGGAGGTACAAGATTCGGGTGAATCAAGTCTTGGCCCTGAGCACCCACCTGGCTTTACCTTGAAAGGAGCAAATGCTAGGGTTGATAAAGGAAAAGGAGGTGAAGGCACTTCTCAACACGGACATTCCACCTTAATGGCCTCGATATCTGTTCAACAATTGCAAGACATGATAACGAACACTATTCGAGCACAATATGGAGGTTCTTCTACAAGTTCTCTCATATATTCGAAGCCTTATACAAAACGCATCAATAATATGAGGATGCCAAATGGGTATCAACCCCCCAAGTTCTTACAATTTGATGGCAAAGGAAACCCTAAGCAACACGTGGCTCACTTTGTAGAAACCTGTGAGAATGCAGGGACTCAAGGAGTCCTCTTTGTAAAGCAGTTTGTCTGTTCACTAAAAGGGAATGCCTTTGATTGGTATACAGACTTAGAACCCGAGTCAATCGATAGTTGGAAATAACTTGAAAATGAGTTCCTCAACCGATTCTATAGCACACGACGCACGGTAGGCATGATGGAGCTTACCAATACCAAACAATGGAAGGATGAGTTCGTTGTTGATTATATCAATCGGTGGCGTTCTTTGAGTCTAGATTGCAAGGATAGACTTTCAGAAATATTTGCTGTAGAGATGTGCATCCAAGGCATGCATTGGGGATTTCTTTACATCCTTCAAGGGATAAAGCCCCGAACATTTGAACAGTTAGCAACTCGTGCGCATGACATGGAATTGAGTATCTCTAGCCATGGAAATACGAAACCCCCCATACCTGAGGAAAGCATAAGGGAAGTAAGGAGGAATGATAGGAATGCAAAAGTCAGCCTCAAAGACCCAATGGTTGTTAACACTACCGAAGTCAAGCTTCCAATAAGAGGAGCAAATGCAAATGCAAATGAAAAAAAACTTGAAGGATGGCAAAAGAGCGAGATGCGTCGTTTGACTTTTAAGGAATGTGAGCAAAAAGTATATCATTTCCTCGATGAAGATGTGCCAAACATCTTAGAACAACTATTGCAGTTGAAGCTAATCGAATTGCCAGAATGCAAGCGGCCAGAAGACATGGAGAAAGTTGATGACCCTAACTACTGCAAATATCATTGCATCCTTGGCCACCCAATCCAAAAATGCTTCGTTTTCAAATAACAAATCATGAAGCTTGCCAAAGAAAACAAGATTGATCTAGACTTCAATGAAGTAGTCGGGTCAAATCATGTGACCATTACTTGTGATGTACTTCCAACTCTCAAGCAGGGGACAAACACCAACAAGACTTACAAATTGATTGACAATGATGGCATAAGAATCGGCTCCATCAATGGGAAGTTCCTTAAACACTTCTACGCTTGAAAATCAAGGATTGCTCATTGGTAAGAGTTTAAACTGCCCACTGTAACGCTGCAAGAGTACATGATGTCTTCCCATTACCTTTGAAAGCGTACCAATAAGGAGAAATTGATCCTGAACGGTTTTAGACCCCTTAAAACAACCAGATTCGTTAGCCTAGTTAATTAGCCAAATTGTTACTTAGTCAAATTATGCAATTCTAGGTTAAAGCAATTAAATAATCATATCAAACATATAAAGCAGCGGAAAAATAAAAGACACAATGATATGATCACCCAAGAAACCACACGGTAAAAATATGGGGAGGATTTGACCCACCTATCCTCAAGGCAAACCTGAATCCACTATGAAAGAATCGAAATTCATACAAAAGGACTTACAAGCTCCCCGCTTGACTTCCTAATGCTACCCACCAGTAGAACTTACTGACACGACCACGTGCAAGCTCCGAATCCATGGACTCCTTCTTTCTTGGATTCTCCAATCAGCTACAAGCACCCACGCTTGATATTCTTTAAGCTTCAATGGTAGCAACCGAGTTGATCATCAAGATGTTGAAGTAATCTCTATCTTGAAAACCCTAAACTTTGTGTAAAGGAAAGCTCCTCTAGATCTCATAAGAAATTTACACAAAACCGTAATGTATGAGCAACAATACAACTGGAGCAACTCTAAAAACGTGGCTAGGGTTTTTCTTTATATAACTAGGGTAAAAATAGAAAACCCAAAACGTTTAATGAGTTAGGGCTGAGCTGGAATATTCTGCAGAAAAACATTCTGCCTGAGATTCGATCGATCGAGCCTTTCTTTTGATCGATCGAGCCAGGCCGAAATGCACTAATGCATCTGTAGCCACTCGATTCCAACTTTACATGAAAGACCCAACTTTGAGCAAGTCTAAACAAGACTAAATAACCTGTTTTAATCATGGTTTGCCAACAATACAAATTAGAGTTCTAAATACATAAAATCCTAAATCTTTAGAACCTAACAGATCCCACTATATGTCACCAATTGCTAGTGTGGCGTAGTGGTTGGATGCCCATGTCGCCCTTGAGGGGTCTCGGGTTCGATTAGTGGTTATACCCACTATTACACACTGAGCCCTCCTTTTTGCAAAAAAAAAAAAAAAAAAAAAACAACAACAACAACAACAATAACAAAAAGAAAATATCAAAAAAAAAAAAATCATCAAAAAAAAAAAATTATGTTGAACTACGTGATGACTTGATCCCTCTCCGGGGTACGTAGGCAGTTTAGTACTTGTCACTAAGTTCAGTCACATGAAAAGAAGAAGGATTGTCAGTTTGGCTTGAAGAGTTTTGCATCGGTTGTCAATATGCTTTTAAGGTCCCTTTGGTTGGCAAGGCATTGCTTAAAGGTAGTCAACTGCTCAATAGGATGATTGAAGATTGTTGTAGTCGAAGATGAAGACTGTAAGGAATTGACGTGGCTTAGCTTTCCTTGAAATGATGATAAACATAAGTTGATTCTTGGTTGTGGAGCAAAATAAAATCTTCAACCTCTTTTGCAAGAAATGAAGTCTGCATGGCATTGCCCATATTCTATGGACATTCTCCCATGTTTCTGAAGTATGCTTTGCAGCACTTATCTTCTGGGGGCATCTTCTTGTACCTTGCAAGTCTGAGCTATATTGTCTCTCTTCTAGGTTGTGCCACTTCATAACTCTGAAATTTGAACCACATCATCTCCCTTCTAAGTGGTGTCGTTTTACATCATGTTTCTGAAATCTGGACGACGTCAACTTCCTCCAGAATGATGATAGATTATATAACCGAAGTCAGGATTACATCATCTCTCCTCTATGGGCAAGTTCGTGCAATTTCGAATTCTTGGTGGCATGTTCTGACATCTTCAAAGTATTGGCATCATTCTTTCCCTTATCTTCAAGGTTTTGTTGGCCTTTCCTTGCATCTTCAAAGTCTTGATAGGGCCTCCTTGCAACTTCAACGTCTTGTTGGCATCTCTGAAATCTTGATATCTGGCTACAGTGCTATAGTGCTATCCACCATCGATGTTTGAGCTATGCTGCCTCTGAAAATTTGTGCTGTTGTAGCTTTATTATAAAGGTCAATATTAGTGCAACTTCAATGCAGCTTCAGTACGAATGAAGTGTTAACGTGGCTGCATGGCAAAGATGAATGTTGACATCTCTGAAATTTTGATGTTTGGCTACAGTGTTATGCACCTTCAATGTCTGAGCTATGTTGCCTCTGAATATTGGTGCAAATTCAATGCAAATGCAAGTGCTAATGTAGAGTGCTGTCATGGCTTCATGGCAAAGATGAATGTTGGCATGACTTCAATACAAGAACAAATGCTGGCACGGCTTCATGGTAAAGACTCTTGATGTGACAACGTTGTAAAGACTTTTGAGATGGCTGCGTTAAAAAGACAAGTGTTGGTGCAGCTTAATTGCCAAGGAAAGCATGCTGCATGACAAAAACAAGCAACAACAAAGAACTTGTCAGAAGAAAATCTCATGGCAAGTCTCAACCAAAAAAAAAAAAAAAAAATTGATAAAGAGAGAGCTTCAATTTTAATCTCTAGCCTGTCAAAAAAAAAAAAAAATGGTTAGTACAAACCAAGCATTTAAAAAAATAAATAAATAAAAAAAGAAAAAAGAAAAGAAAAAAGAGCATAATTTCTCTACGTATCATGCTACCCATGGAGATTGCTTGTACAAATTAATGCATGCCTCGAGTGGCTTTATATAGGGATCTTAAGAAGCTAATAGACAAAAAAAGAAAGAAGAAAAATGCTGCCACCAATGTTTAAGGTCAGACTTTGCAACTCAAATACACTCAAAGTCAAAGAAAGCTGCACCAAACCTTGAAAAAAAAAGGGAGTAAATGCCTGTAAATTGATCATGTTGTCAGAAGAGACAATTACACTTGGGCGAAAGACAAAACTAACATCACAGAAGTCTGCTATAGCCTTCGATCTTCCAGGTCCAGATGCCAGCCACACGCCGCCAAAAGCATCAAAGAGCACGGCCTACTCCTTAACATCAGTAAAAATCCAGACCTCCCTTTATGAAAGTAGCATTACCATTCAATCCAGCGGTCCTCGATCTACAAAACCCAGAAAGATCATCAACAACGGATCCACCATGCGCTACCATGCACCGCCACAATCTCTCAATGAACCACGGCCTAGTCCTTCAAATCTGCGCAAATCTGCCCATAATTTTAGAAAACAGACCATATCAGGAGATTCTACGGCCTTAGATCGACAAAACCCAAAAATTTTGGGATCAAAAGAGCTCCCACGCGCCGCCACGCGCCACTAGAAGATCGGGTGTCAACAGCTTGCGTTTCACGTGCTCCCACGCGCTGCCAGATGAAAACATGCGCCTCTATTTTCGCTCACGCGCTAACATGCGCCGGAAGGTTCCTCACGCGCTGACACGCACCATGACGTCATGGATGACGTCACCACCCACTACGGTTTGACCGACCTGAAAATTTGACCCGGACCGACCTGGAAATTTGACCCGGATCCGAACCACCTGCAAAAAAAAAAAAGAAAAGAGAAAGAGAAAATGCTTTGACCAAGTGGACCTTTGACCTTGACCAAAAAGTCAAAATTTTCAAAATGGACCTGTCCCACTCAGTTTTTCGAGTACATTCTGGTTTTGGGATCCATTTCTTCATTTGAAACTCAGAAATTGTGCAAACGTCCAATTTCCAAAAAGTTGAATTTTTTTGTAAATATTGACCAAAAGTCAAAAATTTTAGGATGTACCTATCTCTTGCTCAATTTTTCGCGTACATTCCAATTTTGGAGTCCGTTCCATCATTTGAGACTCGAAAAATTGCACAAATAACCCAATTTCAAGATAGTTGCCTTTTGTGTTGAAATCAACCCAAAGTCAAGATTTTCAAGCCAGACTTGTCTTGCATAGTTTTTTGCGACTTGGAAATCACCAATCTAACCCACATCTCTGAAGTACTGACAATGTCCAAAACTTAAGCTCCTAAGATCAAAATTTGAGATTCATCTATTTAGTTTGGATCCCCTCAAGGTTATTCTCCAAACTCTATCGAGGCTTACCTTTCAAAGTATAGATGAACTCTCACAAGTGTGTCTTGAATTTGAAATTACATCGGATCACCCGTCCAACCTACCATTCCCGTTCGGTGCCTACCAGTTTTCCACCTACCATTCCCCTTTCGGTGCCAAACATTCCCACCTACCATTCGACACCTACCAGTCGAGAATCTACCATTCTCACAAAAAATTCTCAACTGTCATTCTCAACTACCCATCTACCATTCTTCGTCTCTCCACTATAAATAGAAGGGCCGGATTCATCAAGAACTCATCAAGAAAAACACACTGAGTCATGAAATGAAGATTTGCTTCTTTCAAATTTTCAAGTCCTCCTTCTTACAGCCATTTCTCACTATGACTTCATCATTCTCAACACTTAGCAACCAATATTGTTTTATAATCAGTTTGAAATCAACCCTCTCATGGTTCGGTAGAAATCCTCTTCACAACATCATTGTAGTTTTGAGATCCAAACAAATTTTGTTTCTCCACTTAACGACCACCTTTGTCCATAAAATTATTCATAACAAGGTTTGTATCGTCCTTCCATGCTTCCGTGGATTTGGTTGGCCAGGAAGTCTAAGTCCAGCAGAGATACTTGTTCCTAACCTTAGGTCTCCTATAGTCTCTCTCCAATTGCTTGGCCTTCCAACAGAAGCAGTGGTTCGGAATAAACAGCAACTTCGCTGGTTTCTAAGACCAGAATCACAAGTTAGCTCCATCTTTCATTTTTTTGTGCTTTTCTAAACAAGAAGCAGTAAGTGAAGATGGTAAAAAGTGTTGGGGTATGCTACAAATTGTCTTTCATCCAACACTTGAAACAACCTTCAAGGCACTAGCTCATCAGAGTTCAGCCTTTGGAGCTGGTAAATGGTTACCAGAGCCTTATTCCATGTCCCCACCACTATGGGACTCAAAGGTCATCATTGCTGGTACCTCAAAACACACTTTCTGGAATTACTCCAACTTAAATTTAGCTTGAAGTATTTTAGAAGGTACTCTTCTGAAATTACTTCAACTTAACGTCTGTCGGCATAGTCCCATCACGCATGCACATTCTACGACTTGCTGTCAGACCCCATGCAAACATACAGTCAGTCCCATATTCAAAGGTGTACTTCATAGAAACATCTACACCAGAGGGTCCCCAACATATAGGGCCAGTACTATGGTGGCGTATGTTTCACCCATTCGCTTTGCTTCATCCCCGTCTTCTTCACCACCAACATCATCATCCCCAGAATCCATAAGCTTCTGAAATTACCTCAACTTAACCTGAGTAAAACGATGCCGTATGCGCACTCAACCACTTTCCCACATGGCCTCGCCGTAATCCGAAGTATACTCTTCTGAGATGACTTCACCAGCGGTTCTTAAAAACACGAGGCTAGCCCCATGACTCTGCATGCTGTACCCAGCCACCATCCTCACATCTTCCCCATCTTCTACACCATGTGATCGCCGCCAACGATCCAAAAACACTCTTCTGAAGTTACTTCAACTTAACCTCTACTGAGAAGGCTCGGTCACGCAAGTACATTCAAATACTCGCAGACTTCTTTTCGGTCTCATCAAAACCTTTCATATGGGTGGGCCTACTCTTTGAAAATTATTTCATCCTGCTGAAAGTTCCACCACCTTCAATTACTTCATTTGAAGAGCCAAGTGTAAAAATCTGTTTTCGAAACTCATTCTCACACCACACTCTGAAACTGTGTGCGTGAACGAGTCTCGAGGGGGCATTTGTAGAGAGGAAAAATTCCCGACCTATCACAAGCTGACACGTCACACTGTCCATAAAATACAACCAATTACAAAGCGCCACATATTGCTGCTAGGTTTTACTATCACTATTCAAAAGCCAACTGAAATTTGCCAAGTGTCATGCAAGAACCAATCATGCATCAGCATGTGTAAGCGATGACATAAGCAGCCTTGCACGTGTAAGCGATGACATAATCAGCCTCGCACGTGTAAGTGATGACATAATCAGCCTCACACGTGTAAGCAATGACATAAGCGGACCAATCAGACTATGACATGTGTCACCAATCAGACTCCGCCACGTGTCACTCATCCACCCCCAAACTCCTATAAATAGAAGCCTTCCTAAGACATTTAGAAGGACATCAAGCCATTTGAAGCACTCAGAAGTCCAAAAGCTCTGCCGGAACCAAGCTCTAAAGCCTCTAAGAACTTCAAGAACTTCAACTTCGAATACGAAGAACATTCGAAGAGAAATCATCCAAATCATTCGCCTAGATCCAAAAGTTTGCGAGAATCAAGCCTAAAGTGTCCGAAAACATCAACAAATCACAAATCAGTGCAGCTCTATGGATCCAAGCTCCTAAAGCCCCAAAGAACTTCCACCATAAACCTTCAAAGACGAAGAACACAGGAAGAACACGAAGAACGTGAAGAACAAAGGATTTCTACCAAGCTCATAGCCGGAGATTCATTGTAATTCTGTTTCACCAATCTTCGATCCATCCCTTAACCAAATTGAAGGATATTTTGTGTCTTGCAAGGAGATCGAATCAGAGGATCACTCTTTTGTAATCATAAAGAATTGTACTACACAATCATCAATACAAATTCGCATTTGTGAAACTATTTTACTTGTTTGATTTATCTCAAACTGAGAAATTTAGTTGTCAACATCAGCATTCCACTAACAATATTCTTAAAATAAAAAAATAATGTTGCAAACAAAACAATTAAGAGCATTGTTGATGGAATGCTAACATGACAAAATTTAGACCATTAAATCATTAAAGAATTGTTAAGATTTAAGGAAATTTATTTAATAGAGCACCTTAGAAAATCTAGAGGATTTGAATCCATTTCTCATTATGTTATTACATATTTTTTTTTGAAAGTCCATTATGTTATTACATAATTGTTTCTTTTGAGGTACTAATTAATCATGTATACCACCAATTAAGGGATAAAATTTAGCATGATGATTGTTTCTAGACTAATTTTGTCTGATGTTGTTGTTATAGCTTTAACTTCCTTTTAGCTATAAAAAGCCTATTCACCGTAACTTTTAATTAAAGAAATCTATTGGCAGAATACTCTAAGAAATTTAGAAGATATGAATCCATGAGAAATATACATAAATGTACTAATTTAGAAAAAAAAATTTAAATTTTTTGAAAAAAAAAAATTTTTTTCATAATTTTTTATATTTTTCATATAAATTGTTTTAAATTTTATCTAAATTGGTAGCAAATATCCTAAGAATTCACGTTAACAAGAACCTAATATGGACAATCAAAAATAGAAAGTTGTAGAAGAATATTTATTTGAGGCTATGATGTTGTAGATAAATATTGCAGAGTGCAGAGTCAAAAGCATTACTAGGATGGAGTCCACGGCCTCCAAGCACCACCAATAGCGGTCAAAATGAAATGATATCGAAAAAGTATGCCACCTCGATGGTATCGCAACAGATATGTGAGAACTCAGAAGTCTTATAATTATTATTACAGTGGAACCCGCAGCTCAATAATATAATTACTAGCTAGAAGTCGATGGCTTCGGGAATCGTTTACTTAACTGCCCTTTACTGTATTATTTAATCATATACCTAATTGCCTATAAGGCCCGATTTAGGCCAGTTTGGATGAGAGGGAATACTGGGAGCATAGTAGAGAACTCACGTGTGTTGATAATCTAGTCTTCTCTATATATAATCCACTATTTTTATCTCTCTTTTTGTCTGTCACACTCACATACAGATGGCTGGGGAAACAGTAACACAAACAAAGTGGGAAGGCAAAGCCTGTGTTGAACTAGCAAGTCCAACAGCACAAGAAGTTTGGCCTCTGGTGGAGGATTTTTGCAACCTACACAAATGGCTTCCTACTATTGATACATGTTACCAAGTGGATGGGATCCTTGGTCAGCCTGGAATGGTCCGGTACGTCGCCACCACCACAACAACTTCATCCAACGGCAATGAAGAAACGATGATCAAGTGGGCCAAAGAGAAACTACTGATGATTGATCCCATCAAGCGGTGTTTGAGCTACGAGGTTACTGATAATAACATCGGTATGAAGTCATATGTTGGGAAATCCACAGTGTCGCCAATCAACGATGATGGCAAAAATGGGTGCAAGATCGAGTGGTCCTTCGTCTGTGATCCGATTGACGGTTTGAGATTTGAAGATTTTCTCCCTTATATTGAGACTGGTCTCCAGTCAATGGCAAAGAAAATGGAAGATGCCCTCCTATCTACTAGGTGAAATCTGGCCCTACATGCTTTATATTTGTGTTGCTACTGCTGTTGTTGGTGAATAATTTTGTCATCCTTCGGCATATGTATGAAAATATGATCCTTTCTCAAAAGTCAAAATACTGATTCAGTATATTGTGAAAGAGATGATGTATGTGTTGGATGTACAAAATCCGTTCTTGTGATTGATACAATGACAAGAAAATTTGCAATGTTTATGTATTTGAGGTGTTGTTCGAAAAAACAAACTTATTATATTGTGCTGATCTCTTAAGTTGAATATATTTTTTTTTTTTGAGAATCTCTTAAGTTGAATATTGATTGTTGACTATGCATTTACTGTGTTTACTGTTTATGTATTTGAGGTGTTGTATGAAAAACTTTATTATATTGTGTTCATCTCTTAAGTTGAATATTTATTATTGACTATATTCATGACGCGTTGATATTAAATTAGTTGAGTATTTGTTGTGTGATGGTGCACTGATTTGTTAGACATATAAGAGCATTTACATCAGTTTTTGTAAATTTTTTGTCTATTTTACACGAAAAAACCTACTTTTTTTATTTTATACGTCCACTTTTACAAAACACCCACATTAGTTTATCTATTCAAAACATTTATTCAATAAAATATTTATTATTTTATAATTTTTTATTATTTACTCCCTTACTGCCCCTCTCTCTCACAGACCCACAACCACCATCACCACATCATCACTACCCAGCCACCATCACCACCATCATTAGAAACCAAAAGCCATTAAATTAGAAATCGATCTCTAGACATGCCGATCAAACTCCATCAGAATCCACCCGATCTCCACTCAAAATCAAAGAAAAATCAACGTTAGATCAACCAACACCGATCAACCCACACAAAGAAAAATCAACGCCGATCAAAACGCCATCGTCTCCATGCCTCCACGCCTCCATACATACCCAGATCAACCCACAACCCAAATCAACTCAGACCAAGCAAACCCACACAAACCAAGACCAACCCACATCATAAACTCAGATTAAACCACCATCAAGACCTCCTCACGTCGCCGCCATCGATCATCGACCCAAACCCACACTGCCACCATTGAGACTATGCCACACTGTGACCCACAGCGCCGATCTTGCCACACTGTGACCCACAGCGCCGATCTCGCCACGCTGTGAACTCCGGTGGCATGCTTTGAACGAAAGAGAGAGATGTGAGAGAGGGAGAGAGAACTGAGGATGAAAGGATGGAGTGGGTTTTTTGTGAGAGAAAGAGAGAGCGCACAGCGCTTGAGAGAGAGGGAGGTGAGAGTCACGTAGAGAGAAGAGAGAAAAAACTATTAAAAAACTAAATACACATGCTACAGTGCCCGTGTAAATTTACACGGGTACTGTAGCCTGTTGATAATTTTACAAAAGTTTACACGCTTTTAAACGGACTGATGTGGAGTGTTTTTTGATTCAAAATGTGTAAAAGTGGTCAAAATGTGTATTTTACACATTTATAAAAAAGTTGATGTGAATGCACTGATTTGTTAAACATATAATGGATTGATATAAGAGCATCCATATCAGTTGATGCAAGTCTTGCATAATAGAAAAAACATCACATTTTACACATTTAGACCAAAAAACACCTATATCAGTGGGTGTAAAAGCATGCATTTATACACAAGCACTGTAGCATGAACGGTTAATGTAGCTTTTGTATTTAATATTTTACAATTTTTTCTCTCTCCTTCACCTCACACTCTCACCTCTCTCTTGTTTTATTTCTGGTCCCTTAGACCACCGATCAATCCAGCCACTCTCACCGATCAGTCCACAAATCTCACAGCGCCGCCACCGATTACTATAGCTTTGCATTTGATTATTTAAATATTTTTTCACTCTCCACTCTCGCCCTCATCAGCTCTATCTCTTCACCTGAATCCAATGCCTAATACAACAAGCCACCACCAACCAATCCAACAACCTACCACCATCATCACCACTAAAAGATTGCAATACATAATAAACCAACCACAAACTCAAAGGAAAATCAAATAACCAATACACGGACACACAATAGAGACATAGGGAGGGAGAGATCTGACCAAGATCAGTTGTGGCGGAGATCAGTTGTTGTGGGTGTGCTTGAGGCGGCTTAAGGCTTGATGATGGTGCTTGATGATTTGGGTTTTGATCAGTGGCTAATGATGGTGCTTGCTCTGCAGTGGCCGTGCTTGATGATGGTGGATTGATCGTTGAAATTGTTGGCTTGGTTTGTGTGTGAGAGGATTTCAGAGAGAAGAGAGGCTTTTGAAGGGAGAGCTTGATGATTTTTGAAGGTTTTGATGATTTTTGGGGTTTTGATGGTTTTTATTATTTGTTTGATCAGTGGGTGAAGGGAGAGCTTGATGATGGTGCTTGATGATCTGGGTTTTGATTAGTGGTTGATGATGGTCCACGGTCTGCAGTGGCTGTGCTTGATGATGGTGGATTGATTGTTGATGGTGGCTTGGGTTGTGTGTGAGAGGATTTTCAAGAGAAGAGAGAAGTGTGAAGGGTGAAGGAAATAATAAAAAATTGTAAAAAGATTGATATTTATTGAATAAATGCGTAGAATATACAAATTAAAGTGGGTGTTTTATAAAAATAGATGTGTAAAATAGAAAATTTAATTTTTTTTTTACAAAATTTACAAAATTTTTGCATCAACTGATGTAGTTGCTCTAAGCCTCGTAAATGATTACAAGAATCCTTAATTATGATTAAATTAATTATTTTGAGGCATAACGCAGATAAGACTAAAAAGCGTTACCTCACAATTTATGCTTTGAGGATGTCATGAATTTAAGCAAAAAAGATTATGATGGCCAATTTGATATTGGATTAGATGGTGTTTCTTGTGTAATTTAATATGCGGCCTTTTCACAAAAAATAAAGCGCATCCAAATCAAAGAATAAAAACTACCTTAGGGAAAAGCCATTTTAGACAGGAGCATGGTATTCCAGGGTTCTCTGACTTGATCTTTTCTAGGAATGCGCCCTGTTGAAAGAGAAAACATAGATCAATATCCTAGAATGTTAGAACATCAAACGATGAATTAATGTTTCAAGAGCAAGACAGACAAGGTAGAGTAATGCTTCAAATTTTGATTTGTTACTGTCTCCCGGTCAGTGAAGATATGGCAGTGGAGGGTGGTATTGATATGAATCAAGCTGACTGTATTGATATGGAAAGAACTGAACTACATGGGTTGATAAACTTGGAAGAATAATGCTTCAATCACAAACTATTTTACAACATTTTTACAAAATGTTGTCGTGGCCAACCTCTTATTGGTTTTCATTTAGGCCCACTATTAATATTACTTTTTTATTTATCAATAATCATTTATCACATCAGCAATTTGTACAATTGTTTCTAAAATAATTTATATCTTTAGCATTATTCAACTTGGGAAAAATGCAATTGCATGTGTTAACAAAAAGTATGGCCCTAGATATAGGAGACAGTATTCATAAAAGCATTAAGCTTAAACTCTATTCCTTCTTCCTCTCTCTCTTCATCCAAATAGGTCATAATTAATTGGGTCCGGTTAATATATGTCTTTAACCATTCATTTAAGGAAAGTTTTTACGGAAAATTGAAAAAGTTGTCAAAACAGTAAATTACTGTGGCGGGCAAAAAGTGTTGGTAATGAAGTTAACGGGTTTTGACGTGTTACTTTCTGCTTACACAATTAATTTTTAGAAGTGAGATGCAAGGTCAACCTTTAAATACCCATTTTTAAGATAGATATTGACAAAGGTACTAATCTCAAGTGAGATGTAAATGTATTCAATTAGGAAAAGCCTTGAAATGACTAAGTGTTCGCCCTCAGGTTTAGTCCGAGCATGAGGTTACATCTGAGTAGTCTCTCTTCCTTTAATCCAAAAAATCCTCCCTTTGATCCAGGTGCTTTTTGACTTTATATAGTTAGTCAAAATGCATCTGAACTCTACATTTGGAGAGCTAGGATCAAACTTTCTTGACACTTGTTCCATCAAAACCTTGCTAGAAGGTTTCTACACTAAGGTATGAGCTGTGTAGGCAACATTCAAGGTCATTTCCCCATTAATGAGGTCAGCTAAGTGGTTGCAGTGCATTTAATGCGGAGGGGATGACTGCTTTGTCCTTCCTTTTTCTTCTCTTTTTTGCTCAATGCGAAGTTACCCTTTTTCACCTTAGGTTTGCACCATGCTCCCTTTAGCTCTGACTCTTGACTTTTCGAGATTAAGTAGGTGTCCTTGGGGCCCTCATCAACTGCGGTTGTTCTGCCTTTGCATGAGTTAGGTGAAAACTTTCTGAGGACATTCCAATAATTTTGGAGGTTTGATTTCTCGGAGATGCCCTTACTCATTTTACCAGCTGTTTTGGATCCTCGTCGCCCACAATTACTTTTACATTTTTTCATAAAAATTTTCTTAAATTATTCACTATAAGGGCAAATCCGGCAAATCTCTAATTAATTATATACTTTGGATCCTCCTCCCCCACAATGCCCTTACCCATAGTTTTGCGAGAAGTTTGTGGAGAAGAGTTGTGCACCCGTAAAAAAAAGAAAAAATGAAAAAGAAAACTCGCATGCTCTGAGCCTGACACCGTTTTAAGTAGCAATATATTAGCACAAAAAACTGGACCCCTTTCTTGAGGTAAAGCAAAATAGTGGACTTCACAGCTAGCTAATGAATTTTTAGGAGTCAATGATGCTGGATATATATATATATATATATATATATATATATATAAGCTAAGAACAACTACAAGGCGAGAGCTACTTATTGTCTAATTATCCATATTACAAAACCCCACAACATAAACAGAAGAAACTACAAAAAAAAATCCAGTATTTGATTCCTTCCCAGACTAGCAAGAGCATCTTAAGCAGCATTTGATTCCTTCACATGCTGAACAAGGTGATTAGGAATCCTCTGCAACATAGGTTTGTCCATGACCAAGTGCCAGCTACCAAGTACCTTATCCATTGCAGATTGCAGAGTCAAAAGCATTACAAGGAAGGATGGAGCCCACGGCCTCCAAGCACCACCAATAGCGGTCATGATGGGATGGTATCGAAAAAGTATGCCACCTCGATGGTATCGCAACAGACGTGCGTGAAAACTCAGAATGTATTAAAATTACTAATTATATTAAGTGCTCAATAATACTAGAAGTCGATGCCTTTGGGAGTCGTTTACTTAACATACCTTTAAATGTATGATTTAATCGTATACCTAATTGCACATCCATTGCCCTTTAATCTATTCTTAATTGCCTATAAGGTATGATTTAGGCCAGTTTGGATGAGAGTGAGTAATGAGGAGTATAGTAGACTACTCACGTGTGTATGTAATCCACTCTTGTTGTCTCTCACACTCACATCACATACATATGGCTGGGGAAAATACGAAAAAGTTTAAGGTATACACCTTAAAATGAGCTGAGGCTACATGTACTAGAAAATGTCTTGAAATAATTTAAGGTATACACCTTAAATGTTGAGGTTTTAAATTTTGATATTGTCAAATTTTATATTTGCGGGGAGGTCCGTAAGGTTATTTTCATTTAATATGAGGCCTTTGCTCATTCTTCAAATATAGAGAAATTAGTTGATTTCAAAGGAGAGAGAGAGAGAGAGAGAGAGAGAGAGGGGGGGGGGGGTGTGGATTCTGAACCATACTCTCACCTTCACCACTCTTTGATCCAGACCATCATAATTGCATTTATGATTTTTGGCGTTTGTTGCTATGAAATCTCATATGGGTTGACTAAAATGGTGGAATTTGTGTGTGGATTGATTATTGTGCTTTGTATTTGTTTAGACTTTAGAAATGAAATTTGCCCTATGGGTATTTCTTATATCACACCAAGAAGGAGAATTGGGCTAAAAAATCATTGTCCGGAGGTTGGAGATTTTTGGATCTTCAACCATGTCATGCCAACCTTATTCATCCCATTTACCGCTTATGCGGACAATTTTAACACATTTGAAGGTGGGGAACTAAATTGACGCATTTAAAAGGTTAAAGACCAAAATGACACAATGTAAAGTTTGGGACCAAATAGGTAATTTAACCCATGTATTTTCTAAAATTGGGTTTTATTAAGTGAGTGTTTGGATGCGCGTCTGTGTTTCCTGCCTCTGCGTTTTCAACGTTTTTTTTTTTTTTTTTTTTTTTTTCATGCACGCGTTTCAGAGGAGAGAAATTGCACTGTTCACAAGTCCCAGGTCCACTTTATTCAGAAAAAAAAAATTTAAAAATGGGTCCTACAGTATTATTTATACATTTAAAAATTATTTTGTTACAATGTTTTCAGTTTTCGGTTTTTAGTTTCAGCAAAAATAAGTTGTATCCAAACGGACCCTAAGATGGAGAGATTGTGTGAGGCATGTGAATTTCATATACTAGTGAAAAGGTAATGTGAGGTGTTGCTATTGGAGGGGTTCTGAAATAGAGTTGTTTCCCTCGTCAATTTACAAACCAATGCCTGTAATTAACTACCACTCTGGTTCTCTGGATCTCCAATGTAGAAGTCATCAATAAGGCAAAAACCCCAAGAGAACAATAAGATTCTGAAAGTACATTATTCTTGTTTACAGACCAATGGTTGTAACCGATTACCTCTCCAAATCTCCAATGTAAAAGTCATCAATCATGTCAAAGACTCGGGTTGCATGCTGTGGCCTGCCAAATGGAAGATTAACAAGTTGTTATGAATTTTGGTTGTGATGCAAATAGTGATATGAAAGGAAACTTAGGCATACTATTGATCATTATTCGTCCGTTTGTAAACATCAAGAATTACACTTTGCATGGAATGTAAACAAAATAGCAATGTGATATTTACAAAAAGATTACAAGCATATATTTGGAGTGAGAGAGATTGCTATCTTTAAAGTAGGAGTTTTAACTGCCATATAGGAGTTGTTCCATCTTTATAAATTGCCAATGACATGACATTCCAAGGCTAGGTCCTGTCTTCGCATAAAACAATTCTGAGCCCAACAAAGGAGGCTTCAATTCAGAGGAGAATCAATATAAAATTTTTAGTTAAATGTTTATTGGTTGAACCTAATCAGTTGGAACTTGGGATAATGCTTTGTTCAGTACAAACTCGTTGCACACAACCCTGAGGGGTTGGACCGAGTGGCTCTTTGGCTTAAAGGTGCCTCAGAAAGCACCACCCAGGTTCAATCTTAGCCAACCAATTTGGTAGCCATGCAGGGGTTTATCTTTGATAATTGCATAGTTGCAATTGCATGCTTCATTACTGTTATCCAAATACTAACAAAGACGAGATGTTAATCGCAACCAGATGGACAAGAAAAAAAATTCTTCAAAATTCTATACACTTAATGAAGAGGAAAAGGAAAAACAAGTTTACTACTACCAAACAAGTAGTGAAAAGTAAAACTTTTCAGCCAAAAGATGCATACCCATAAAACCCTTCGGTTGAATCATCACCAGCATGTGCTAAGATGGCATCACCACCTGGATGTTCCTCTACGTATGAGGTAACATCATAAACCTACAGTCCAGGAAAAGAAAATGGGTGACATAAGAAACCTAGTAAATGGTTCTGAATGTATGAGTTTTAGATTTCAACTTTCAAATGAAGCATTAAAACAGAGTACCTTGTCCTTGATGATGATCCAACAATCAGTTTTCTTATTATGCACCAAGACATCAGCTTTACTGTAGATTTTGGATACCTAAAAACAAAATGCACAATTGGAGAGTCATGAAATAGATTTCTGATTGATCAAAGGCAAAGAAAGGACATTGAGAAATTTTTTAAGTTTTAACAATGAAGAAGTACGAAAGAGTAATAGACATCTTGATTCTCTATCTCAATATTGTACCAGCAATGGAATTCATATGCAGTTTGATATAGCACATATTAATCAAGGTTTAATGCCATATATTGTTTGAAATTTGAAGATCAAGTTTATGGAGTTTGGGCATCTTCATCAAGAAATAAAGTCTATCCCTCCCACTTAAGCCATGGCCAATGAACATGGAACAAGCTCTATCTGAACAGTGAACACCCTCCTCTCTCCTCCTTAATCTTTTCCCCCAATTACAAGAGATTGTTTTAGGGGGAAACTTTTGTGTATATTTTGGTTTAACCAAATAATTCTTCCTTTATGTATCCATCCGAATCTCCTTCTAGAAGGTGTAATTAATGAACCAAGTTCATTTGCAGTTAAGGTAAACATTTGTCTCATAATTGCACTAATACTTTATGGTTTTAGTTAATCATCAAAAGGAATGCCATTAACCAACAAATACTTCAATAGTAAAGAAAAATAAGACTGCTCTTAGAAAGGCCAAGTGCATAAAGGGAAGAGAAAGCTTTTAGTAAAATTGAAGCATAGATCAAGTAAATCAAATTTCTTTTAACCAAACATTTTCCTTAAGCACCCACAACTTCAAACTATAATAGCAGTTGCATGTTGTCAT
This sequence comes from Quercus ilex subsp. ballota, assembly GCA_032727855.1. NCBI lineage: Eukaryota > Viridiplantae > Streptophyta > Magnoliopsida > Fagales > Fagaceae > Quercus > Quercus ilex. The sequence continues at coordinate 41,115,099 of CM064919.1, forward strand.
TTAAACAAACAGAAGCTCCTAATTTTCTCTTTTTTAATTTTTATTTTTTTGAAACTTCATGTTTGTTTTAGTTGGAACCAGAAAGTACAAAAAATTTCTGAAACCAAGCCTAAATTTTAATCTTTAAAACAACGAATCAGGTTAACATTTCACACTTCTTTGTAAACCAAAACAACACTTAACAAAAAACCAAATATTATTCTTCCTTCTTACCAAAATATATATATATATATATATTATTCTTCATTTTAACTTCCTCAAATTTCTTAAAAACCAAACAGAACATCAAGTACAAATCATGTAAAGCACAAATCGTGTAAGCAGAAATCTGAAGGAATTAAATCAATAAAAAAAATCCAAAGTAAGATTAATAATTTATGGAGTTAAGTAATTTACTAATTACCTTCTTATTGCTAGCAGTTGACTCAACTTTTTTTGTACCACCTACATTAAACATTTTTCATTTCCTCCAAATCAAACATTATGTACATATTCATCACAATATTGGGTAAGTAGAAAATATGAAGGTGAAATTGTAGAAGATACAAACTTTACCAGATTTATGGACTTGTGGGATTAAAATGAAAGCTCCCAAGAAAACACCCAGAATCAATACCAGCACAGCAATCATCGTATCTCAAAGCCCAGCTCCTCGTACTTCTTACTAGTTGTAATCAGATTTCAAAAAAATCAAACTAAAAAAAAAAAAAATGTACAAGAATGTGCTATGAAAGCTTAAATGGGTTTTCTCTTTCTATAAAACCAAAAGGCAAATCTAAAAGAACTCACTGTTAATTGAAATTTAAATGGGTTTTTGTTTGGTACCCAACAGCTGCAGGTAGTAACCAAATTGGTTGGCTAAGATTGAACCTGGTTGATAAAAAAAAAAATGGAACCTGGGTGATGCATTCTGAGGCACCTTTAAGCCAAAGAGTCACTTGATCCAACCCCTTAAGGTTGTGTGCAATGAATTTCAACTAAACAAAGCATTATCCCGAGCTCCAACTGATTAAATTAAAACAATAAAGGTTTAACTAAAGTTTTTATTTTGGTTTTGCTCTGAATTGAAGCCCTTTATAATCTGACTCTTCATAATATGTTAGAATCCACACCTTTTTAGAGTTAGCATATTATGAATAGGAGTAATTAAATATAAAGGGCACTCAACGGTCAAATTACCAACAAAAATAAACAGTACAACTAATATAAAGGGTCAGAATAAATTTTCAAAATGTAAAGAGAAATATTACATCCACAATATTTTCACAACTCTTTCATGATAATCCTAGCTTTAAGTTGTACTTTTAGTTTAAAAAAAAAAAAAAAACCATGAAACTTGAAGCTTGAAGCTTGAAACACACAAAAGTGCAAAACCACCATCAACCCAACCAGGCATTATAATTCATACCCATCACCGCTTCATCATAAAACTTAAAATAAGTTATGGTGAAAAAAAAAATTATACCTCAGTCAGCAGTCAGCTACAGCCAGCAGTTAGTCACACTCTCCCAGAGATTCACCTTCTCTTCTTGTTCTGAAAATGCAAACTGAAATCAGAAACAGAATCACAATATACCATCCATTAAGCTTCAAATCAATGTCAGAATAATAACCCCAATAAACACGAAAATCACAAAACGATGTGATTGAAGTAGATCTAACCTTAGATTTTGAAAGGCTTCAGCTTTTCCCAACTCTTTTCCTCTTCCTAAAAACCCAATACAAAAATATGTACATACTCAAAAAAAAAAAAAAAAAAAAAAAAATTATCAAGCATAACATAGTAACCAAAAAAGGAGAGGAGGAAAAAAAATAAACCTGAACAAGATGGAGATGGTGAGAGGCTGAAAGATTGGAGACGAGAGCGATAGAGAGAAAAAAAATGACTCAGTGAGGCTGTGAGAACGGTGCTCGGGCGGTGGCAGTGTGGCAAAGTGCTCACCCGTGGCAATGTGGCAAGTTGTTCTGCGGCTGCTAGAGTTTGATGAGTGGGTATCGGGAGAGAAAGAGCGACAGTGTAGGATAAGTGAATGAGATTTTGAACCGAGTAATTGCTATTATTTTAGCATATTTTTAGTTTTTTACGAAATGATTTACGGTTACTAATAATATCACTTTTTGTATGAATTTAGTTCAACCAAATAAATTTTCTTAATCTTAATTATTTTTTAATAATTTAATGTTCTAAATTTTACCATATCAACAACAATAATCTTAATTTTTTTTGTTTGTAATATTACTTTAATATTTTAAAAATATTGTTAGTGGAATGCTGACATGGTAAAATATAAACTATTAAATCGTTAAAATATAGTTAGAATTTAAGGAAATCTATTGATAGAATATCCTAATAAATCTAGAAGATTTGAATCCTTTTTAATTTATCAATAATTAATCAACACATCAGCCGTTCTTAAAAAGTTTGTAAATTTAGCGTTTTTATATTAAACTAGCATGTAACTCGCTCTATGCGTTGCTACAATTCTATCTCCACAAAGATTATATTTAACCTGTTTTTAGAAGAGCTTATATATAACCCTTTTTTTTAGAAGAAGTTTATATTTAACTTAAACCATGATAATTTCATGTAATTTTTTTGTAAATATTCTATCATACAATTTTGATTCCAATTAACCTATAAATATTTATAATTTAGTCAATAGCAAATATTGATAAATTTTTTGGTACTAAAATGAAATTTATTAGTTGTCCACATAGTGCTTCTAGTATTTTATATAGTCCATAAAATGCCACATATTATTCCAAGCTCAACATTAAGTTGGTTTAGATCATACATAATTATATATAAAAAAAAAAGATTAGATTAGGTGTAATTGGTTTTTTTTTTTTTTTTTTTTTTTTATATAGTTCATTTAGGGTCTGTTTGAGAACAGTTTATTTAGTTCAATCTAATTAAGTAAATAATTATAGTGCGGTTTTCACATAAAACGCGCTTAATTTAAATTTGGGTTTAAGTCTGTAATTTTTGGATTTTAATTTTGTGTTCTTAGATCTGGGTTTGTATTTTTGTTGTTCTTATTCAAGACACACTTAGATCTCAATTAATGTGATTTTTAGTTTTTATTTCTGTTTTTAATTTTTTTATTTAGTTAAAATTAATAAATTAATATTTTTAAATTTAGATGTCGACGTGACATTTTTTAATACCAAAATAAAATTTATTATTATTATTTTAATAGTTCTGTCTGCCACGTAGGACTTTGCCGTTAGGGCATTGACGGAAATGACTAAAGTGGATGACGTTTTTCTAAATAGGGACTAAAAGCAGTGAAAATAAAAAATATGGACTAAAGTGAGAATCGCGTGAAAATGTAGGGATGAAAATGTGATTTTCGCCTTAATTATATCTTGTCCAATCTCTTCACGTTCGGGCTCAAAGAGGTCGTGCAAGAAGCCATCATAAAGCTTTATATATCTCTTTGAAACTGGAATGCCCCTTTTGTCCGCAGTTCGTACCCTTAAATTGGAACTTGGGAGAAACTAGCGAAAATATAGGAGCCATAGCCTGCATAATTGGAAAAATTTTCATGTGTGAAGAACCAGCAAGGAATTCATGATAAAAATTTCTACAATAATTAAGCACACATTACTTTATCGAAGTTCATTTGCCAAAACACAGATAAGTTGGAATTTTCTGGCATTCAACTCAATGCATTATTTAGCATATCAGATTATGTGAAAGCTTTGAACCAGAAAAAAAACATGTCCCAACAATTGGATGTGCTAGCTTCACACGCAAAGTTGGCGAGGTCAATACAAATTCACTCCAGCATTTCTTCAATGTGAGTGGCAATTAGCACAAAATACCGGACCCATATTTTTAGCCATAGCAAACTAGTGGACCTCAAAGCTAGCTAATCATAGTTATTAAACCTGGATTGGATGTTGTCCTAGTTTACAAGCCAAGTTAACGTTCAAACCGCATGGTCAAATAAAAATATTTTAAAAATGATATATATATATATATATATATATATAAAGTAAGTTTAAGAAATCATAACATGAATATGTAAAAAAAATGGCATATGCCTAAATTAAACTCGTAATTATAATTCAAAATCAAGGTTTTACAAGCAATTTTATCAAATAAAAAAAAAGGTTTTACAAGCTATGCATTAGAAATTCTATAAAATTTACAAGCAAAATAATCGAATGTCATAAGATTGCAGCAAAATTTTTGCTAAATAAAATCTTGTTACATGTCTTAAAATTTTGAATAACTTAGAAAAAGGCAAATCTCAAACTACGTAAACAAAAGAAGAGAAAAAAAAAGGGTTAAACGCTTAGACTTAAAGCAATAAACAAATAAAGCACAAAACACATAAACAAAAGTAGAGAAAAGAAGGTTTAAACAATAAAATATATAATATATATTGATATACTCATACCTATGTGCGATGAGGCTTTTTTTGGATTTAGTGTCATAATTTTCTATTCATCTCAATTTGATACGTTTATCTCTTCTATCCAATTAAACCACATGCAGAGTGATTTTTATTTAGGATATAGAAAATACATTCATTAAAATGAAAAAAAAAAAAAAAAAAGGCAATACAAATAGCTGTGAAGAGAAAACAATTCAAACACCAAGATAAATAAATAAATAAATCATTAAAAAGAAAAAAAGGAGTACATTAAAAATCATTTTTTTTAATAACTCAAAAATAAAGAAGAAGAGATTTGAAAAAAAAAAAAAACATGAGATTAAAATTTAGAAGAAAGGAAACTGAAAAAAAAAGAAAGAAAAGAGAAACTTTTAAGTCTTGATAAAGGGGAGAAAATGAGAAGAAGAAGAAAAAAGTGAAAACGTTAGGTTTAGTGGTCCTATTTTATAGTAAAAAAACAAAAAAAAAACTGTGTCTTTATTTTTGATATATAATTTTTATTTTGAGAATCTAATTTATAAATTGATAAAGCAATTTGAAAATTAATAGGAGAGTGACCTTATTTTTTAGGTAATGTTTTAATAAGAGTTAGAGTTGTATTTTTATCAAATTGTCTTTTAGTTTTGTCTCAACTTAAACATAGGGGGTGTAGAGGCATTTTTGAACAAAAAAAATGGGTATCCCAAATAGGGGAAGCCCTTTAAATAGTAGTATAGATGTTACCATGTTAAGGTATCAAAATTTAATGTGTGAGACATATCAGCAAAAAATAACTACCCTATTAATAAATTAAAGACATGTGTTAGTGGTTAGTTATTTTTATACACGTCTTTTATTTATTAGGTTTTGATATGAATAATATGGTATCATTTAATATAAAATACTTTTTCGTACCGGTGGAGATATGTGGCAAAGATTTGTAAAATTTTAAGTAATGCTACTATTTTATAATATTTTTACAAATTATTAACACGACAAATTATTACGGGTTAACATCACTTTTTTTACTTACTAATAATTACTCATTACGTTAGTCGCTTGTTAAAAAGTTTGTAATTTTAGCATTTTCCTATTAAACTAACATGTAACTCACTTTATGTGCTGCTACAATTCTACCTACACTAAAATTATATTTAACATTTTTTTTAAAAATTTTTTTAAAACCTTATTGTAGGGATAAGGGCCCAAAAATTCATATATTGGGCCTTGGACCTTATCCGAAGGCACTAACATGTCCAAGGAGAGACAAATAGAGTTGAGAAATTCTAGTTTAAAGTCTCACAAGTAAGAAATAAATGAAAGGTGGTCCGAGAAGCATACGCCTCAGAGACACACAAGAACGAAAGGGACTCGAAAATATCTAAGAAAAAGTTGTTGCCACCGCATTAAATGCATTGTAGTTGCTTTTCTGACCGCATTTATGTGGAGAAGACTCCTGAATAGTGTTTCCTTGGTCACCGCAACTCACAGAGGGGCTAGAGGAGATGTCTGATGAGACAAGTACTCAAGTAGCAACCTAAATTATTGACAAGTGTAGGGTAAGGATTGCCTAAGAGGGACTATATAATAAAGAAACCCCCCCAGGGGGAGGGGGGACCAGTTTGATTGATCTATGCAAATATTTGTCTCCTCGGCAATACGTTGACACCATTTTTACGTGCTTTTTTCTTGCATGATCGTCTTTTAAACATTTCCCAGCCGTTGTTAGATTCTCTAGGGCCTAGTTCTTGGACCCACTTTCTACAAATTCATTGTGCTGGGCTCATTAACCCACAATCCCATACATATTGGGCTTGGGCTGCAAACTGTGCCCATACACTTATATTTAACTTAAACCATGATAATTTCATGTAATTTTTTGTTAGCACTTATTTTGATATTATATCATACAGTTTTGATTCCAATTAACATGTATATACTTTCAATTTGGTCAATAAAAAATATTTATCATTTTTTTTGTTACTAATATGAAACTTATCAGTTGCCCACATAGTGCTTCTAGCATGTAATATACTCCATAAAATGCCACATGTTATCCCAATATCAATCTTTAGTTGGTTTAAATCATAGATATTTATAAATAAATAAAAAAGATTAGATTAGCTGTAATTGGTTTTTTTTTTTTTTAATTCTTTTATGTAGTTCATTTAGGTTCCGTTTGAGAACAATTTATTTAGCTGAAATTGAAAACTTTTTGTTGAAAGTACTATAGATAAAGCAAAAAGCTAGCTAAAATAGTACAGTGAGATTTGTAAATAGTACCAAAAAGTGCAATAAGACCCATGAATAGTAGCAAAAATAAGCTGAATAGTAGTAAAAATAAACTAAATAGTAAAAAAAAAACTGTTTTTTTTCAGCCAATACCAAATGCAACCTTAATATTAGAATCTTTGTTTTTTTTTTTTTCAATGAATAATTAACATGTCACAAAAATTAAAAATCTTAAATTATAATAGTACGAGTGTGGCAATATGTTTTACCAAATATTATCAACATTTCCATAGCACTTAATCTCTTTTCCATCCGGTTAATTATATCATGTCCAATCTCTTCTCCATCCAGTTAAATATATCAAATTATCAGTAGCGGCTTCAAGAATTTTGTTTAGAGGGTCATTAAAAAATTTTAATTAAAAAAAAAAACTTTAATATATTGAGTTACTGAAAAAAAAAAAAAAAAAAAAAATTTAATACATGAAATTTTACAATTTCCTTCTACAGGTATTCAAATTTTGAATTGTTATATGATAGTTCATTATGAGTATCTATTGCCAATGTGGGTAGGTATGAATCTATAATCATTTTATTTTGTTAAGTTTATCTAACATTTTTATTTTTATGCCATTTTTATTATCTATTTGTTATTGTTTTTGTAAAAATAATTTAAACTAAATGACTAAACTAAACTCATTGGCTTTGTATTAATTATTGACGCACACAACCACACTCATTCATACATAAAATTATACACTAGTGTCTACTTAACTAACCAAATGCTTCAACAATCGCTAACTTTATGATTTTTGTAAAGTCTGTTTTTGTAGCCCAAGCCTAATAGGTATGGATTATGAGTCCAATGAACCCAGGACAATGAATTTGTAGAGCGTGGGTGAAAGAACTGGGCTGGATGTGAATTAAACAAGAGTTAATTATGGTATTTACGGGTAAACTAACATGAACTCATGCTTGAGCAAATGCAAACGTGAAAGTCCGAAGAGGTATTTTATTGAATGAAATTTGGTTACAATTCTTAGAGCTACAGTAAAGTTATTTTATTCTTCTTTCCCTTGTTTTTTCCAATCATCTCTTTTAGAGGCCTCTTCTCTTTATATAGCACCCTATCCCCTCATCTTCATCGTCTACTTGTTCATCATCTAAACGTCTACTTGAGTACATGTCCCATCAGGTATCTTCTTTAGCCCTTTGTGAGTGGCAGTAGCTGAGATTGTACTGTTCAGGAGTCTTCTCCACATTAATGCGGCCAGAAAAGCAGCTGCAGTGCATTTAATGTGGTGGTAGCAGCTTGTCTTCTAGATATTTTTCCGTTCCTATCATCTCCACACGTGCCTGAAGCCTGCCTTTATCATCAAAGTCATTAGAAAGGTTACTTGAACCTCCCAGGTGCCTGCCCGACCAAGGTTCTTTGCATCCGAGCAGAATGGTCTCTTCGGACCATTGATGATCTCTTCGGACTACCCCTTCACTCGCCTCCAAGTATATTTCTTAAACATGGATTCCTTCTTGAACACTTTCCTCTCTTCGGGCATACAGTAATCTTCAGATAGGGCCCTAGGCTCAATATATTAGGTTGGGCTTTTCACCCCCCACAATTTTTTTTTTTTTGAATTTTACTAACTTTATATAAAAAGTTATTATAACATGATAACAATACACACACATGTAACAAACCATCTCTATTTCCTAATTATTAAATTATATAAATTTATATTATATTTATATTGTACACACAAACATGCACACACATCATAATTCATACAAATAACATTATAACAAAAAGTAATGCACACAATCAATATTAAACACACTCACATACATAATATAAATTTATAAAAAACAGTGACACCTACAATTCACAAACATTTACTCTTTATTCTTAGAGTTGGAAATACTTGTAATAAAGGTGTGCAAAATTTAAGTCATGGTCTGCAAAAATATTTTGAAAAAGAAATTATATTATTAAACTAACAAAAAAATATAGCCCAAGCAGATTATGTGAAAGCTTTGAACCAGAAAAAAAAAAAAAAAAATGAAGAAGCTCCCAACAATTGGATGGGTTGGCTTCAAACGCAAAGGTGGTGAGACAAGTAACTAGATTCAAATTTAAACTAATAATAACTACCTATCTATGATTTGTTATAAAAATATTATGAATATAGCATCTTTCTTAACACAAAACACTGGGCCCATTTTTTTAGCCCAAGCAAAATAGTGGACCTCAAACCTAGCTAATCACTTTTTAGAAATCATTAATCAATGATAACAAGGTGGTTGAATTTGGTAATTTCACTTTTCGTATTTTATATCTTTATCCTTAAGAAAGCAGCCCCCCTTATATTCATATATAAACAACAACCACACATCTCATATCCACATTCTCTATAGCCCGACTCTTTTTGTCTCTCTTCTGTCTCTCACACTCACATACATATGGCTGGGGAAACAGTAACACAAACAAAGTGGGAAGGAAAAGCCTGTGTTGAACTAGCAACTCCAACAGCACAAGAAGTTTGGCCTCTGGTGGAGGACTTTTGCAACCTACATAAATGGCTTCCTACTATTGATACATGTTACCAAGTGGATGGGATACTTGGTCAGCCTGGAATGGTCCGGTACGTCGCCACCACCACAACAACTTCATCCAACGGCAATGAAGAAACGATGATCAAGTGGGCCAAAGAGAAACTACTGATGATTGATCCCATCAAGCGGTGTTTGAGCTACGAGGTTACTGATAATAACATCGGTATGAAGTCATATGTGGGGAAATCCAGAGTGTCGCCAATCAACGATGATGGCAAAAATGGGTGCAAGATCGAGTGGTCCTTCGTCTGTGATCCGATTGAAGGTTTGAGATTTGAAGATTTTCTCTCTTATATTGAGACTGCTCTCCAGTCAATGGCAAAGAAAATGGAAGATGCCCTCCTATCTACTAGGTGAAATCTGGCCTTACATGCTTTATATTTGTGTTGCTACTGTTGTTAGATGAATAATTTTGTCATATATATATATATATATATATATGTGATCCTTTCTCAAAAGCCAAAACGATGTATGTGTTGGATGTACAAAATCCCTTCTGGTTGTATCAACAACGATAAGAAAAAAATTTGCAGTGTTAATGTATTTTTACGTGTTGTATGAAAAAACTTATTATACTGTGTTGTGTTCATCCCATAAGTTGAATATTGATTATTGACTATGTTCATGATGTGTTTGTAGTGTTTATGTATGAAAACCTTATTTGTGTTCATCTCTTAAGTTGAATATTCATTATTGGCTATATTCATGATGCATTGTTATTGAATTAGTTGAGTATTTATGGTTGACATGAGCATATAAAAAAGCTTAATTATGACTAAATTACTCATTTAAATGTATTATACAAATGAGACTCGAAAACGTTACTTTACAATTTAGGTTTTGAGTCAAAGACTTTATAGCTGAATTGACATCTCCCATATACAAAGTGCTTGGAGGTTTAGGAGGGGAAGGGTTTGAGTTGCGGGGTTAGCAGCATGATGTAATTATTTCTAAAAAAAAAAAAAAAATTTAGGTTTTGAAGAGTACGTCATTTAAGCGAAAGAGATTATAATGGACCCAATTGATACTGGATTAGGTGGTGTTTCTTGTACGGATATGTATTATATATATAGTGGAGCCAAAGGAGCAAGAGGGGGCAACTGGCCTCCCTGAGCTACCAGAAATTTTTTCCATAATAGTACTCTACTATATTAGAAAGTCTTTATTGGCGCCCCCCACGAAAGAAAACCTCCCATAAAAAAACAAATATTCTTTCCTAACTAAACTAAATTTTTTCTTTTTTTCCTAACCAATCAATGAGTTAGTATGCGTTTGGCTCCAAATTAAAAAAAGTAGCTTATTTTAAAATTCAACTTATTTTTATTATTATTCATGGTTCCTACTGCATTTTTTGTTACTATTCATGAGTCGTACTATTTTAACTAACTTTTACCTTTATCTGCAATATTTTGAGCAAAAAATTTTCAATTTCAACAAAAGAAATAAATCCTAAACAGACCCTTAATGGGTCTCACTTAAAAGTTATAAAACCCTTTATTATTTGTCACAAATTTTCAGTCCTCTCACGGCAAGTTAGGGATTGAAAGTTGAAACAATGTGGGCCCCACATTATAATAAAAACAAAAATTCAAAATCCAATAGGCCAACTGGTCAATACCAAACCGACAACACCAAACCCAGCCACTAAAATTCAAAACCAAACCTAGTATCAATGACTCACCTAGCCATGATGACCTTCGTAGTCTCAATTAGAGATGACATAGATCGGGTATGGGTTGGGCATATCCAAACCCGATCCAATAATTTTACTCATGAATACCCGATTCACTTACCTGATTAGTACCTATATTCGTTTGTTACCTAGCTCTTTTACCCATGGATAACCAAATCCAACCTGAACCTAAATTTTGAGTTTTTTATTTTATTTTTTATTTTAGTGATATAATTTTAAACTAACAAAAAAGGGAAAAGAAATCTATATTGCCAATACTTTAACAATTATATGCAAAATTATAGTGTTGGACTAAAGCCTCTATTTCTTTTTCCCTTGAATGAAAGCAATAAGATTTATAGCTTCCACATGCACAACAATTTGCTTTGTCATTTCCAAGCAATATTCACTAAATGAGAAATTATTAGGTCCACCTAGAGGACTGCACGTGGTCCTCCTTGACTTTCTGACTAATAAAATGTTGTTATTTATGCAAATGTGACATCAATTAGTAATCTTTTATTTTTTATTTCTTATGTTGATTAGGAAGCTCACTCACATATTTGCATAGATGGCATCATCTCATTAGTTGGGAGGATCACGTTAGCAGTTCTCCTGGTAGACCTAATAATTTATCCTTTGTGAGGTAATCAATAACCAATTCCATGATATTTGCACTGTTAAATATAAGAATTTTTTTCCTTATTAGCAAATTTCCCTTTATAAAAAATTTCCTTAATATGTACAATGTAATTGACGTAATTTATATAATAAAAGCTATATAAGGAAAGTTGGAAAAGAATTTTCTGGAAATATTTGAATTTATTTGAAAACTTTCTACCTTACCCTAGAGAGTAGAGAGGAGAAGTGGTAATGGTATCCTTTTTGTATTGCTAAAACTTAGGGAGAAGAATAAACCTTCATAAATAAATAAATGAACCTTCCACTTTTACATTACTTTTGCTTGGTTGTATCATAGGGACAAATTTATAATAACTCATTAGCAACTCTTATATAGGGCAAATATTGTCTAAAAACAACAATTTCATTGTACTTATAAGCTATTAAGGGGTTGTTTGGTTTATTTTTTTTCATCACTCATCACTCCTTACTCAATTTTCGCCACTCATCACTCATTACTTAAAATACCCCAATTTCCTAATCCCACCCGTTTGGCACATATTTTCAACTTTTCATCACTCAAATTTTTTTACTTTTTGTGGGATCCATACTTGAGCAATGGTCAGAGACTGCTGTTAGCCTACCTGCCTCACCCTCATCTCTCACCATTTTCTTCATTGCACATTTCATTTTACCACCACCACAGTCACAGTTTAACACAAAAACTCCATTCACAGTTTAACCAAAGAAGAACAAACAACAAAAACTCTCAACAATTTAACACCACCTAAAGTAGCTCATCACCCCAAATTCAAAACTCCATTCATACTTATTTATGATACACTACGAAATTAAAAAAAAAAGAGCTTCCAGATCAAAAACGACCTTCCAACGGAGCTGTTCCCGGCGTCGACAACAGAGCTTCCAGATCAAATCGTTTCCAATTGTTTCCAACGGAGATCCGCCATTGTTGTGGATGCCGATTTCGACGCTCCAGCCAAATTGAAGAACGAGTACGATAGCAGCAATGAGGAGAACGAGCGCAAGGTGGAGCTTTTCGGCGTGTGATCGAAGATCGACGCCGATGATTTCTTGGCTTGGGTCGGCATGTGAGTGATTGGTTGGAGAAGAACAAAAAGAACAAAAAAGAAAGAACAGAAAGAACACTGAATCGGAAGAAAGCAAAAGGAACGCTATGCATGTGAGTGGTCGGTGAGTATGAGCTTTTTGCTCTGAAGAAGAACAAAAAGAAGAACAGATAAAGAAGAAGAGAGAAAGAAAGATAAGTGGACAAGAAAGAAAAAAAGAAAAAAGAAAAAGAAAAGAGAGAGTGACCGGTGGAATGTGACAATGCACTAGCTTTTGGGGCCCACAATCTCATCTTATTTACGGACATGCCACTGAGTTTCAGTTTTTGAGTCTTGAAAACAAGTTTCAGCTGTTTCCACTTTCCATGACTGTCATATGTTGTTTTGAGTCACCGAGTCATGAAAGCAATGATTCAAAACTCATCCAAACAAATGCTCATTCGTGGGACCCACACGATTTGGATGATGGAAACAGAAAACTGAGTGATATCACTCAAAACTCACTACATCCAAACAAGCTCTAAAGTTTCCTTATTTGTTTAAAACATTGATTAACCATTTATTTTATGTTGACATTAATCATTAGTTTTATATTTTTCAAGTTTAAATCAAATCTTATTTATTACTTGATAATTGATATCCAATTACTATTAGTCTATTACTTAAAGTTAACCCACACATAAGGTCCCTTTTTAAATGAGAATTCCCTTCCTCTTTTTTAGCCTTTTAATTGTTTCCTACCTAAATAAATCCTAGTTTTCAATAGTTATGGTAAATTTAAAATCGAATAATGCTGGAGATATAAATTTTTTTACAAAATTTTTTACAAACTGCTGATATGATGAGTGGTTATTGATAAATGAAAAAGTGATGTTAATGAGGGGCCTAAATGAAAATTAATAAAAAGTTGAACACAATAGCCGTTTGTAAAAATGTTGTAAAATAGTTTGTGACTATAGTATTACTCTTTAAAATTACATTAGTTTTTAACAGCTTTTTTTTTTTTTTAAGGAAATAGTTTTGAGCAACTTTTAATGTTTAGTTTTCACACGGTAACAACTTTGAATATAAATTTTATAGTTGACTTTTTAATCTTGGTAATATATGGTATATAAAATTCAATTTCCAAATTCAGGATTCGTTTGAAAACAAAATGTATAATAAGGAAATTACAACCCCAAACTTTAGAGGAGGAATTTGCAATTTACCATTTTTTTTTCTTTAGGTTTTCTCTTATTTAAATTACCATATTATTATATATTAAACAATAAAGAAGTCAATGAGATGAACCTGTTAATATAATTTTACACAATTCACAAATCCAGTTGAATTATTAAAACCGAGCTGAGTCACATGATTTGCTTAAAACCCACAGGGTACATAATAGCTTTGTAGGAGTCAATGATTAGGTGGGTGAAATTGGTAATTTCCAATTATGTACCCGTTTGGGTACTGCGTTTTGCGTATGTGTTTTGTGCAAAACGCGTTTCAGTTTTTTTTTTTTTTTTTTTCCTTTCAGCCCCAAAGGCTGACTTTTCCACTGTGAACAGTGCATTCGTGCACTATTCACGGACCCACAAATACCACTTTTCAGCAACTTTTTCATTAAAAATGAGTCCCACGATACTATTTACACATTTAAAAATTATTTTGCTACAGTATTTTCAGTTTTCAGCTGTATCCAAATGAACCCTATGTATTTTACATCTTTAGGAAAACTATTATCCCTTAATAAAACACCCCCACATAAGTCATAACAAACAACCACACATCTCATATCCATATTCTCTATATGAGTAATGCTATAGAGACAAATTATTTTACAACATTTTTAAAAACTGCTGATGTGCTTTTAGTATTTTCCAAATAGTATTGCAAGTAAAAAGGTGATGTCAGTGATGGTCCGCATTAGAACTAGTAAGAATTTGCCACATTAGCAGTTTGTAAAAATGTTGTAAAATAATTTGTATCTGTAGCATTACTCTTCCCTATATATAATCCACTATTTTTGTCACTCTTCTGTCTCTCACACTCACATACATATGGCTGGGGAAACAGTAACACAAACAAAATGGGAAGGCAAAGCCTGTGTTGAACTAGCGACTCCAACAGCACAAGAAGTTTGGCCTCTCGTGGAGGACTTTTGCAACCTACACAAATGGCTCCCTAATGTTGATACATGTTACCAAGTAGATGGGATCCCTGGCCAGCCTGGCCTGGTCCGGTACTGCGCTTCTACAATAACATCTTCATCCAACGGCAACGAGGAAACAATGACCAAGTGGGCCAAAGAGAAACTACTGATGATTGATCCCATCAAACGGTGTTTGAGCTATGAGGTTATTGATAATAACATCGGCATGAAGTTTTATGTGGCGAAACTCATAGTGTCGCCCAACGATGATGGTAAAAATGGGTGCAAGATTGAGTGGTCCTTCGTCTGTGATCCGATTGAAGGTTTGAGATTTGAAGATTTTCTCCTTGTTAAATATTAGCATTGATACACCATGTTGAATATGCTAGTATGTATGTGGAAGCGAAAGTATAAAGTATAGAACACAGTAACACATGAGGGTTACGTGGTTCAGCCTAACGGCCTACACCCACGGAGAAAACCCTAAAGGACTACATCAATAATATATTATAGTGTAGTACAAATCCTGTATTACAATGAATCATAACATGTGTATATATAGTAAACTAAATCCTAGACTAATAGACTTCTAGTACAAGTAGGAGACTTGACTTGCACACAAAGTAGAATTAGGTTTGGATTTATGTTAATGGGCTAATATATCTCTAACACCCCCTCTCAAACTCAAGATGGAAACTTGATGAAATCTTGAGATTTGATAAGGTTGAGAAAATCCCTTGAATGAAGTTTGGCTCTGTGACGGTAGTTTGAGGAAGGCAATGGTCTTGCAGTGTTGATGCAACTTCTAATGATGGCATGACTATACCGAATAGTTTTGATGGTAGCAGTAGGAAGCCAAAGAAGATGAACGCAGAGAAAAAACACCAAAGAAGACAAAGATTGCTTTTAAATATACCGTAAGGACAGAAAGCCATGACCATAAGAAGGTGGCTCTGATACCATGTTAAATATTAGCATTGATACACCATGTTGAATATGCTAGTATGGATGTAGAAGCGAAAGTATAAAGTATAGAACACAGTAACACATGAGAGTTACGTGGTTCAGCCTAACGGCCTACACCCACGGAGGAAACCCTAAAGGGCTACATCAATAATATATTATAGTGTAGTACAAATCCTGTATTACAATAAATTATAACATGTGTATATATAGCAAACTAAACCCTAGACTAATAGACTTCTAGTACAAGTAGGAGACTTGACTTGCACACAAAGTAGAATTAGGCTTAGACTTATGTTAATGGGTTAATATATCTCTAACACTCCTTAATACTATTGAGACTGGTCTCCAGTCAATGGCAAAGAAAATGGAAGATGCCCTCCTATCTACTAGGTGAAATTTGGCCCTACATGCTTTATATTTGTGTTGCTACGTACTGTTGTTAGATGAATAAATTTGTCATGCTTCAGCATATATATATATATATATATATCATTTCTCAAAAGCCAAAATACTGATTCAGGTATCTTGTGATAGTGACGATGTATGTGCTGGATGTACAAATTCCCTTCTGGTTGTATCAACAACGATAAGAAATAAATTTGTAGTGTTTATGTATTTTACGTGTTGTATGAAAAAACTTATTATATTGTGTCGTGTTCATCCCATAAGTTGAATATTGATTATTATACTGTGCTTTTGTGTTAAAACTTCTTTCTCTCCCCCTTGTGTGTGTGTGTGTTTGTTTCTCAAAAAAAAAAAAAAAAAAAAAAACTATATTCATGATGTATTTGTAGTGTTTATGTATGAAAACCTTATTTGTGTTCATCTCTTAAGTTGAATATTCATTATTGACTATATTCATGAATCAGGATGCATTGTTATTGAATTAGTTGAGTATTTATTGTATATGGCAGACATATATAATGGGTTGGCATGAGCTTAAAAAACCTTATAAAAAACCTTAATGGTGGCTAAACTAGTTATTTAAAGAGAAAAATTTAGTTACAAAATTGATCGTAGTTTTAAATTACAATCTTACTCAATATCTTTTTATTGGAGGTGAATTTTAACAAATCCACTAGTGGATTACATTTTCTTCTTATATCCTCCACGTTTGCAAAATTTCTAGAAAATTAAAAATCAATAGCTATGTCATCAATATATTGTTTAAATTGCAAGTTTTTGTAATTTAAAATTATGCATAAAATATGAGTTTATAGATCATATAGTAAATAATATCCGATTGACACAAAATTTGACGTGTATTAAGAGCGTAAACAACATGTAATTTAACGGATAGATTTTCAAAATATATAGTAATGTTTATTTTATTGAGTAAAATTGTAACCTTAAACTATAACAAATTTTGTAGCTACAATTTGTCCAAAAACAAATATTCTTTCCTAACTAAACTATACTTTTTCATTTTTTCCTAACCAAACAATGAGTTAGTGGGTCTCACTTAATGTTATAAAACCCTTTTTTGCTTGTCACAAACTTTCACCCCTCTCAAGGCAAGTTAGGGATTGAAAGTTGAAACAATATGGGTCCCACATTATAATTAAAAAAAAAATTTCAAAACCCAATAGGCTAAATGACCAATACCAAACCTACAGCACCAAACCCAGCCACTAAAATTCAAAACCAAAACTAGTATCAATGACTCACCCAGCCACGACGACCTTCGTAGTCTCAATTAGAAATGACCATAGATTGGGTATGAGTCAGGCATACCCAAACTCGATCCAATAATTTTACTCATGGATACCAGATTCACTTATCCGATTAATACCCATATTTGTTTGTTACTAGGCTCTTTTACCCATGGATAACCAAATCTAACCTGAACTCGAATTTTGAGTTTTTTATTTTTATTTTTTATTTTAGTGATAGAATTTTAAACTGAAAAAAAAGGAAAAAAAAAATCTATATTGCCAATATTTTAATTGTTATATGCTAAATTATAGTGTTGGACTAAAGCCTCTATTTCTTTTTCCCTTGAATGAAAGCCATAAGATTTATTGCTTCCATATGCACAACAATTTGCTTCATCATTCCCAAGCAATATTCACTAAATGAGAAATTATTAGATCTACCAAGAGGACTGCATGTGGTCTTCCCTAATCTCCCAACCAATAAAATATTATCATTTATGTAAATGTAACATCACCTGGCAATCTTTTATTTTTTATTCTTTGTGCTGATTAGGAAGTTCGCTCACACATTTGCATAGATGACATTATCTCATTAGTTGGAAGGACCACGTTAGTAATTCTCTCGGTGGACCTAATAATTTCTCCCAATAAACCTCTTATGTTGAGAAATTCATTCCAAGATGTTTTAATCTATTTAAATGGGATTTGTACGAAGAAAATCGACAAAAGAGGAAAAATTCTATATTTTTCTAATCTATAATTCATGTGTAATACATATTGAGATTTATACAATATTCTAGAACTCTATAAAGGCAACTCCTAGTGTCATAGGATTATATATGTCAAAAGAAATTTAATTGCCCATGAACTTTGTGAGGTATTCAATAACCAATTCCATGATATTTGCGCTGTTAAATATAACCAATTCCATGAATTGACGTAATTTATATAATAAAACCTATATAAGGAAAACTGGAAAAGGATTTTCTGAAAATATTTGAATTTATTTGAAAACTTTCTACCTTAGCCTAGAGAGTAGAGAGGAAAAGTGGTAATGATATCCTTTTTGTATTGCTAAAACTTGGGGAGAAGAATAAACCTTCATAAATAAATAAATGAACCTTCTACTTTTACATTAATTTTGCTTGGTTGTATCATAGAGACAAATTTATAATAACTTAACAACTCTTATATAGGGCAAATTAATATTGTCTAAAGACAACAAGTTCATTGTACTTATAAGCCATTAAAGTTTCCTTATTTGTTTAAAACATTGATTAACCATTTTTTTTATGTTGACATTAGTCATTAGTTTTACATTTTTCATATTTAAATCAAATCTTATTTATTACTTGATATCCAATTGCTATTAGTCTATGACTTAACGTTGACCCACACATAAGGTCCCCTTTTAAATAAGAATTCCCTTCCTCATTTTTAGCCTTTTAATTGTTTCCTACCTAAATAAATCATAGTTTTCAATAGTTATGGTAAATTTAAAATCGAGTAATGCTAGAAATACAAATTTTTTTACAAATTATTGATGTAGTGAGTGGTTATTGGTAAATGAAAAAGTGATGTTAATAGTGGGTTTAGAGGAAAACCAATAAGAAGTTGAACATATCAACAGTTTGTAAAAATGTTGTAAAATAGTTTGTAACTTTAGCATTACTCTTTAAAATCAAATTAGTTTTTAGCAAATTTTTTTTTGAGGAAATAGTTTTTAGCAACTTTGAATGTTTAGTCTTCACACGGTAACGACTTTGAATATAATTTGATAGTTTTTTTTGAGAAGGTAATTTGATAGTTGACTTGTTAATCTTGGTAATATGGTAATATATGGTAGTATAAATATCAATTTCCAAATTAAGGATTCGTTTGAAAACAAAATGTATAATAAGGAAATATTAATATATGGTTTATAGCATTTGAAAATCATTTTAATGGTCATAATGCTATGAGAACTAGTTGATAATAAATAGTCTATATTGGTAACATGGCTAACGTTTATTTTTAAATAATTTTTTGTCATTAACTAATTTGTTCATAATTCTATGAAAAAAAGAAAAAAGAAAAAAACCTTGAATAAGTCACTATTGAGTATTCAATATATTTTATTTAATCAAGTCAGCTATTATAAATTTCATAAAATCACACAGAGTCAGTCACCTTAATAAATATTTTTTTTTAAAACTATATATAACATAATAATTGCATGCGCTCAGGTTATTTATTTATTTTTTTTTAAATTTGATTTAATGGGTCAAATTTCGGTAATACCCAAAACCGACTAGATAAAATTCAAGTTTCGGGTAACACCCGACCCGATTAGCTTTATCCATGACTTATTAGGTAATACCTAGAAGTTTTGGATTGGGTCAGGTAGGGTATCCATTACCCATTGGATATGGCCATCCTTGGTCTTAATAAGCAACATCGATGACGACAATGATCCAACGACGACAACATCAAGGAGACACTAATAAGAGAGAGACATTAAAAAAAAAACAATAAAATTGATACATGGATGCTATAGTAGCATTGTATATTGTTTCCAACAATGATGCATAAGCTGATGTTAGGGGTTTTATTTTATATCTGCTTGCTACATTGTTATGCAAATTGCATTTTGCATAATGGAATAGGAATGCTCTAACTAGATTGGAAATCACAAGTTGCTGCAATATAAAAGACAAGAAGTCCTTGGCATCCCCAAGGCTTGATAATTACAACCACTTTCGAGTAGGGTATTCAATACCCATTGGATATGGCCATCCCTGGTCTCAATAAGCAATGTCAATGACGACAATGATCCAACGACAACAACATCAAGGACACATTGATGAGAGGGAGAGATTAAAAAAAAAAAAACAATAAAATTGATACATGGATGCTATAGTAGCACTGTATATTGTTTCCAACAATGATGCATAAGTTGATGTTGGGGTTTTTTTTTATTTTTGCTTGCTACATTGTTATGCAAATTGCATTTTGCAAATTTGCATAATGGGATGGGAATGCTCTAACTAGATTGGAAATCACAAGTTGCTGCAATATAAAAGATAAGAAATCCTTGCAAAGCTCGCACATTCCCATCCCCAAGGTTTGATAATTACAACCATTTTCGAGTAATGTTATATACACAAAATATTTGACAATAATTTTTACATTTGTTGAGTTGACAAGTTTTTATTGATTTTCATATGAGTCCACTACTAACGTTACTTTTTTTACTTAACGATTTGCTACATCATAAAATATAAATTTTTTGTCAAATTTGTCGTGTACGTGGATTTTCTCAGCACTTCCTTCTTTATCAACCATCAACATGTAGACTTTCTCACCACTTCCGTCTTCGTCAATCATCAACCTCCAGCGTTTATAATCTATACACCGGCAGTATTTTACTCTATTTTTATTTTTTAGGGAACGAACCCCCCTTAGATTTTATGACATGGCATAATTTCTGGGCTGTTGGACTCGTTAAAGTCTGGAGTAGCATCATAACTAGAAAACAACCAACAATAACTTGTTAAATAAAGATGGACTTCCGTTCTGCAACTCAAACAAGAAGTAGTTTCTAAAAAGTAATGGGACTTCTTATCAGGTAAACTTTTTGTCCCTCTTTTGTTGCCGCTGTTTAAACTTAGGCGTTGCTATAGACACCATTATATCTCCACAATCCATCAAAGACCTAGACTACATTATCACCAATGGGTGTTTTCAATCTGGGATTCTTTAGCTCAGTAGATTCTACCAATCTCTACCTCGGTATATGGTATATCCTGTTTCTTTCGGGTGTTTTTTTTTTTGGACAAAACTATAAAAACTCTGCCTACTAACAAGAATATTCTTGCAAAGGATCTGTGGCATTATGAGTGGCACCAATCATGTTCTTGCGACATCTATTTGTAAATATTTTGCACTAAATTTGTAAAGTAAAAACAAAAAAACAACGCAGAAACATTGTTCAGCATCAAGACTGTTAATGAATCTACCAATAAAATTAAGTACTAAAAATGCATAAAAATGAGAATGAACTACTATATAATAAGTTTTCATACTATTAAATACAAGTTGGATTGTGATACAACCACCCGATACATATGTATTGATAAATCAACAATCTAATACAACCTATTCGGATGCTACACTTGTCTCTCTGTGTGCGCGGGTGTGCAAGTGCGGCACTCTGTTTTACCAGATATAATCAACATTTCCAAGGCTAGCACGTAATCTCTTTTCCATCCAGTTAATAATATCCTGTCCAATCTCTTCACGTTCAGGCTCAAAGAGAAGGTCATGCAAGAAGCCATCATAAAGCTTTATCTCTTTGAACTTGGAAGCTGCCTCATTGTACAGATCCTGCGAGGCTAGAGGATCTGTGACTTTATCAGCAGTTCCGTGAAGGACAAAGAATGGGACAGTCACTGACCTAAACCTCCTCATTAAATAAGAAGAAATACGCAAGATCTCATGGCCTGTTCTCACCCGTATAGGTCCTGTATATACCAATGGATCAGAATACTTTGCCAACATTGCTGCAGGATCCCTAGAAACTGGAATGCCCCTTTTGTTTGCACCCTTAAATTGGAACTTGGGAGCAACCACAGAAAAAATGGGAGCCATAGCCTGCATAATTGGACAAATTTTCATATGTAAAGAAACAGCAAGGAATCCATGATAAAAATTTATTCAATAATTAAGCACAGCAACCACAGAAAAAATGGGAGCCATAGCCTGCATAATTGGACAAATTTTCATATGTAAAGAAACAGCAAGGAATCCATGATAAAAATTTATTCAATAATTAAGCACAAGTTACTTTCTCAAAGTTCATTGCCAAAACACAGATAAGTTGGTATTTTCTGGCATTCAACTCAATGCATTATTTAGAATATCAGATTATGTGCAAGCTGTGAACCAGAAAAAACATACCCCAACAATTGGATGTGCTGGCTTCACACGCAAAGCTGGTGAGGTCAATATAACTCCCTCCAGCATTTCTTCAATGTGAGTGTATGAAGCAGCCTATGCAAGAGGTGCAAATTATCAGGTTAGAAGTTCATTAAAGACAAAGTAGCGTGGATTAGTGTGTCTGTTTATGCCTTACCTTCAAAACCACAGCACCCCCAGTGGAATGACCAAAAAGGAAGCATGGTATTCCAGGGTTCTCTGACTTGATCTTTTCAAGGAATGCGCCCTGTTGAAAGAGAAACATAGATCACTATCCTAGAATGTAATAAGAACATCAAATGATGAATGTTTTAAGAACAAAACAGACAAGGTAAAGTACTGCTTCAAATTTTGATTTGTTACGGTCTCCCAATCAGTGAAGATGGCAGTGGAGGGTGGTATTGACTATTGACATGAATCAAGCTGACTGTGCTGACATGGAAAGATCTGAACTACACGGGTTGATAAACTTGGATAAGATATAATTCCATGTGTTAACAGAAAGTATGGCTGCCCTAGATAGAGTGGTGGTAAACAGTATTCATGAAAGCACTAAGTGCAACTAAGCTCAAGGGTCTCTTAAAGCCTAGGCGCAAAGCACAAAGTCCAAGCATGCACCTTATTGTTAAGTTACACACGCAACTGATGTGTCTTGAACCATGACATCACTTTTCACAGTTGCACCTTACCCTTACACGGAAAGGCGATGCAATTTAAACTAGAGCCCATCGGCACATTGTTCAAACATTATGTATAATAAGTTAATAACCTTTACTAAAAAGATTCATAACAAATAATAGAGAAAGTTAATAAACTTAAAATAGTAATTTATTTGCCTATTAGCTCACATGGATAGTACAACTGCAAAAAGTTAGTAAGTTCAAATTTTACATAAGTTATTTCAATTTCTTAAATTTTATATGGTAAATTTGAAGACAATAATCAATGGACAATATGACTTTCACATAAAGTTTAAACTTAAACATTTCATATAATTCTCCTGTGCTTTATAAAAATACATAATTGTAATAACTATAATCAAAATATAAGTATAGGATTCAATCAAAAGGCAAAGACCAAAAAGCACAGGAATAGGAGAAATCATCCTTGCTCGTGTCTTAAGATGTAAACCAAAAATTGTTTATGCAGTACAATGCTTTAAGAATCGTGTCCCAAAAATAAATCAATGCTTCATGTCATTTCCTTCAAGATTGGATGATTAATTTTAATGATATTTAAATTAGCGAGCCTAGGTGTGCTTTGTGCTTCTTCAAAAAACACCAACGAAGATGAGCTTCACTTTGGTTTAAGTATGAAAAGTGTGCCTAAGCACACTTTTTAACTACACTGATGGTCCATAGAAAGCCAATCTCTGGGACTTGAACAACGAAACCAAATGGTTGTAACAAAATGTTCTTGTATCCTTGGATTGAGTGTAAATGGATCTACAGAATTTGTAAGAATTACAACTTACAGTGTCTGCAACAACATGGTCCAATGAAGGTACGTACCCATGCAATCCATCGCTCCCACCGTGACCTATAGAAAAATAAATGAAAAACTCATCACCTAAGAACTTTTAATTAATCATCTAAAACAAAAAAGAAAAAGATATGGTAATGAGAATAACAAGAAATTGAAAATTGATGATCAACATAAAAAGTGGGCTTGTACATGATAACTATAATAGCATGATCTCAAAAAGGGAGGGAGAGAGAGAGAGAGAGAGAGAGAGATTGTTCCTCCAAATTAATGATATAAAATTTTATGATGGCACTTCTTAATATCTTTTGAACTATCCTGTACATAATCCAGAATACTTTTCATTTCAAATGATGACAGAAAGGACATATTTAATATGATACCCAAATATTTGGAACAGTTTCAAAATTTATTATTCCTCTAAGTACCAGTAATGATACAAAACCTGTCTTTTACTCTTGGCATAGTAGTTACATGCACAGCATTGTCATTTTACAATTAAACAAGTAAAAGTACTACAAATGTTGGTACCTATCCAGTCCATTGCATAGACCCCAAAATTGCTGGATGTTAGTTGCCTAGCAAAATTAGCATATCTTCCACTGAAAATGAACATCAATTAGAGAATCATCATAATACTCCATTAGTTAACAACATATGTTATAGCATGGATGACAAAAATTACAAAAGGGTTAGAGAAAACCAAAATTACCCGTGCTCATTAAGCCCATGTATGATAAGCAAGATGCCCCTGAAATTACAAACCACGAGTTCTTAAAATAAAAGTAGAGAAAGAGCAGCAGAGCAGAATAAAGGCCACAACAAGGAATGTACAAAGTAAAAACTGTACATGCTAAAGATGAGTGGGAACCAAAACCAGAGTCCTCTAATCCTTTCGTCTAGTGTGTCTCCTGGTGTGCCAGAATTTTATTAGGAACACACTAGAAAATCTAGAATACAAGTTAGCGACCTGCACATCTTGCTGATTAGCTCCACAGGACAATATATCTCTTCAAATGGATATCAAAAGCTCATAATTAGCACCAAACACTACAAAAAACACTTCGTAGACACAAAAAGTCCAATTCTTTGGTTCATGGGTTCGTTTCAATTTCAATATCCCAATTCCAAACAAATAAAAATCCTAGCTTTTGTTTAAGCTTCTTTTCCATCATTCATCATTTTTCTCCATAACCAAACAGACCCATTTCAAAAGAAGAAATCAAAGTGAAAAAGCTTACTTCATATCTCTTCATAGCGCATAATCCAAATACCAAAAACTACAAAAACACTTCATAGACACAAAAAGTCCAATTCTTTGGGTCGTGGGGTTCTTTTCAATTTTCAATATCCCAATTCCAAACAAATAAAAATCCTAGCTTTTGTTTAAGCTTCTTTTCCATCATTCATCATTTTTCTCCATAACCAAACAGACCCATTTCAAAAGAAGAAATAAAAGTGAAAAAGCTTACTTCATATTTCTTCATAGCGCATAATCCAAATACCAAAAACTACAAAAACACACTTCATAAACATAAAAGCCCAAATCTTTGCTTCATGGGTTGGTTTCAATTTTCAATCTCCCAATTCCAAACAAATAGAAAACCCAAACTTTTAAGCCAAACAGATACCATTTCAAAAAAAAGAAGAAAAGCCTTACTTTAAGTCACCGGAGACAGGAACCCAGGAGCGGCAGAAGACGGCATGGGAACTAGGGCCAAAGAACAAGGAGTTGGAGCATCGGAGCCGGTGGTCATTGCCAGAAGAAACGTCCAAATCTTCGGCCAAGGCTCTTCTTCTCAAGGTGTCCTCCTCTTCCCTCCTGCGCTTGCTTGAATATTGAGAAGGAGAGAGGCGGCGGCGGAGGAGGAGGAGAGAGAGGAGGATTGTGTAGACGAAAATGAGAGAAGTCCTCAAAGCTCTCAGAATTGGGATTATTCGGTTGCTGGCTCCGGAGGTCAGTTGCTGCTCCATCTCCGCCGCAACGGGTGGCTGAGACAGAATTGAGATTCTCAGAGAAACAGACAGAGGGTGTTTGATGATGGAGGCTATTCCTATTTATATTTTATTGGTGACGGAGAAAATGAGAAGTTGGGTTTGGAGGTGGCGAAAGGTATTTATCCTCTGCAATCGTTTCCTTTTGCGTGTGAAAAAAACTGTCTATGATCTGTCTATCTATATGATCTAGATGTACAGGTGGGTACCCCTTGAGGTGTGATGGAGTTCATACTTACGATACGTTTGGTACGCTGTAACAGCTCTTGTAATTAAATAGTTATTCATGTGTAATATTAATTCGGTCATTTGGTTACATCTTTATTACATGAATTAGTTATTATATTAGAATAACTATTCTTTAAATTGAAGAATAGCTATTGCTCCTTAAAATGGATGTAATAGCTATTCCTTAGTATATATAATAGGTTTTAAAATTAATATATTTATAAAAATATAAAGTTTCCTTATACATCATGTTTTTCAAGTTTTTCATCTGTAACAATCAAACTTATGAATAGTAATAGTTATTCCATTACAATGTCTTCTATTCCCAGTAATAAAAATTACTATTTTTAATGTAATTTACGTCCAAGGTACCAAACGTACCCTTACGTGTCTGAGAGTTGCAAAATTTGAATTGTGCATTTCACAAAAATGAGATTGGATCACGCCTGCATGTCTAGGAGTCACATAATTCGAGTCGGGTATTTTACAAAAATGAGACTAAATTATGGTTGTTTGATTCGAGTAGTACATTTTACAAAAATGAGACTAGATCACGTCTGCGTGTCTAAGAATTGCACGATTCAAATGGTGCATTTTACAAAAGTACTGTGTCACGACGCTGAATAGTCCTACCTCACCTAGGATGTCCCACCCCCAACCTTGACCTTGAGTATTATGGTTTCAAAGTAAGCTGAGTCAATGAAGAAACCTTATTCGTTCATTATAAAAAAAAATGTACACGTGGGTCCTACGTATGACGTACTTGGTTTCGTTTTTCTCTGTTTCTTTGTTCTAAACAATTATGAAGTTTTGTTGGGTACTTCCAATTTCGAAAAAAAGGGAAATATTGTATGGGTCGGTGCCTACTGCCTACACGAGAAAGTAGATGTGTTCGATGACGAGGCGTTTTTTAGTGGTTTGTGTGAAAGCGGGGGCGACTGGATTTGAGTAACGTTATAATCGCGTAATATTTTATAATATTTTTATAAATTATTAATGTGACAAATCTTTTTTAATATAAGATAAAATTTTTACTTTAATTTAATTTAAGTGTATAATATATATATATATATATATATATGTGAAGGTTCTTCTTGGAGACTTGAATTCCGATCTTTGTCCTTCACAGCCTACAAACATTTATACTTGTAGAGTGACCACTACACTAAAGATGTGCGGTGGTATTAATGTGACAAATTCTTATTAATTCTAATATAAATCTATCACTAATATCACATTTATGTTTACCAATAATTATTTGAAAATTATTAAAACCAAATCAGTAGTTTATAAAAATATTATAAATTAGTTTATGATTAGATTGTGTCTATAACTTTACCAGTTAGATTTACTAGAACAGTGTTGGTGTATAACTGGCGTGATCTTCGGGCACAGAACCATCCTATGTACTATCAGATTAGTTCAATCTCTCAAGACTCAAGCTGAATTGAGTTTAAAAAAAAAAGTTGAAAATAAATTGAAATATAGTTTTATTGTTCAAAAAATAAGTATTTTTTTTGAAAAAAAAATACATAAATAATTTTTTTTAAAAGGTTGGGCAAACATACGGTTGGATATGGTTCCAAGTTGTGTTTGATTGGAGATAACTCTTCCACGTGCAACATGCATCAAAAGTCAAAGATTATTAGTATTTCTTTTATTTATTTATTTCCAATGGGTTTGGAAGCGTAGTATATCAGAACTAAATAAAGCTTTTAAAGAGAAAATAAAATGCCATTATATATGTGGATTCATCACACATATATATATGATAAGGGAAGAGTAGAATGTGGTTGTGGTTGTGGTTGTGGTGGTGGTGAATGAGTAAAGGGCTGATAATGAATTAAAAAACCATGCCAAACCGCTCAATAAAATTTTGGTGTACATGGGCGTGGATTCATCACACAAAATGCTGGCCACATGTTTTTTTTATAGAGGAAACTGATATTTCATTCACTTAGAAAATGAGTACAACACAGGCCAACAGCTAACAGATTTATCCTAGGCTTGACTGAAACAAATCAACTAAAAAGGGAGGGGTAACACCCTTCCAAAGATTAGAAACTTGATTACATTTGGCAACTTGGGCAAGCTCATGAGCAGCCCTGTTGTAATCCCTTTTCACGTGTTGGAACAAGAAGCAGGAGAAATAAGATCTTGCAGACCGAATGCTTTGAACAAAGTGATCCATTGAGCCACCATTCTTCCCTTGAGAGACAGCTAAGATGACTGAGGAAGCATCAGATTCAAATATAACATGAGTAAGGTTCAGCTCTTGAGCCAAAAGAACTCCCTATTCTAGTGCAAGAAATTCGGTCCACTCTGCGAGAAAATGTGAAGGCAGAGCCTTACAAAGAGCAGCAATCACCCCACCTATTTCATCCCGGACGATCACTCCAACACCCGAGATGCCGCAGCCATCAATGGAAGAAGCACCATCCACGTTAACTTTAGCAAAGCTTGACGGAGGAGCAACCTAGCCATGAAGAGGAGACTGCAAAGGGGTAAAATCCCACGTGGAAGCCTCGTTGAACTCCTCTACGATATTCTTAGCAAAATCCTAGATTTGAATAGGGGGCAGACCACTTTCATCATGAATGATCTTATTCCTGTTGTGCCAAATCGACCAGGCAATGGCAAAGAAAAAATTCAGGTGCTTGTCTAGCAAGGGAGAGCAGAAATGGAGCACAAGATCATTGAAATCTTTCAAATTCAGCAGCTTCTCAATTGGACAGTCTTGCTAAAGCAACCAAACCGAGAGAGCTAAGTTGCAGGAGATTAAAGCATGGGTAAGGCTTTCGGGCTCCTCATCACAAATTAGGTAGATGCAAGACGTTTGAATACCTTTTGCAGCCATATTGGATAGCACAGGAAGGCCATTAACACAAGCACGCCAAGAGAAGATCTTAATCTTTGCTGGGAGTTTCAGAGACCAAACTTTCTTCCAAATCCGAGCATTTGGGTCACCAAAAGAGCATTCCTCTTCTTCCTTTGTGTCTAGGATTTTAGTTGTAATAAAATAGGCACTCTTAACTGTGAAAGCACCCCACCTGTTTCCCATCCAGATGAGTTTATCCTCCGGCAAATTGTGACATAGAGGAATTTGTAAGATTACATTAGCCTCAAAAGGAAAGAAAAGGGCACGGATCGTCTCAGCTTTCCACCATCTAGTCACCGGATCAATAAGGGAGGAAACCATTGGGTAGTCCAAAATGGGACAAGGGGGGGAAATGACCTTGTATGTTGAGGGGTTGGGA
Organism: Quercus ilex subsp. ballota; assembly: GCA_032727855.1. Taxonomy (NCBI): domain Eukaryota; kingdom Viridiplantae; phylum Streptophyta; class Magnoliopsida; order Fagales; family Fagaceae; genus Quercus; species Quercus ilex. Next base: position 41,144,379 of record CM064919.1, read on the forward strand.
GCCATTTGTCTTCCCAAATGTGGATTAGATGCCCATTTTCAACTTTTTACCTTGTTCCACTACGTAAGACCTCTAGGCTATTAAAAATACTCTACCAAGTGTAAGAGGGGCTGCTGCCTAGATTTGCATGGAGAATGTCACAAAATGGGAAATACTTTGCCTTGAGGATGCGGGCAACAAGGGTGCTTGGATTTGAGAGGATTCTCCAAGCTTGTTTTGCAAGCAAAGCAAGATTAAAGGCCCGCAGGTTTCTGAATCCCATGCCCCCTTGTGACTTCGGCTTGCACATTGTTTTCCATCCAACCCAGGCCATTTTGGGCTCCGGATGCTTCTACCCCCACCAAAAACTCCTCATCATTTTTTCAAGGTTATCACAAAGATTTTTTGGAAGTTGGAAATAGCTTATCGTGTAAGTGGGAACAGCTTGGGCCACAGCCTTGATAAGAATTTCCTTTCCCCCCAAAGAGAGCAATTTACCCTTCTAGCCAGCCAGCTTCTTGCAAACTTTATCCTTGATCTCCGCAAAGACAACCTTCTTTGATCTACCAATGATAGAGGGAAGGCCAAGGTACTTAGTATGACTCGAGTCTTGCATTGGCCCAAGAATGCTTAGAATCTCATCTTTAAGTTCCTAGGAGATATTTGGGCTGAAAAATATGGAGGATTTGTCAGTGTTGATTTTCTGCCTTGAAGCTGACTCATACAAACCAAGGATTTCTTTCAGCTTGTTGCACTCATTACCATTGGCCTTACAAAAAAGGAGGCTATCGTCTGCGAAGAAGAGATGAGAGACTTTTGGAGCCCCCCTACAAATAGAAATACCATTGAGCTAGTTGTTCCTTGCCACATCATTGATAAGGGCAGAGAAGCCCTCTACACACAGTAGGAATAGATATGGAGATAGCGGGTCGCCTTGTCTGCGTCCCCTACTAGGAATAATGTTTCCATACGTTGTGCCATTTATAATGACTAAGTAAGACACAGAGGAAATACAATTCATCACTAGCATGATCCAATTCTCATTAAATCCCATCTTCCTCATGACTTTTTCAATAAATGCCCATTCAACTCTGTCGAAAGCTTTACTAATGTCAAGCTTTGCAGCCATAAAACTATCATTCCCCCCTTTCTTATGCTTCAAAAAATGCATGATCTCATACGCCACCAATACATTATCAGTGCTAAGCCTATCGGCTGTGAATACATTTTGATTTTCTGAAATAATATAAGGAAGAATAGATTTAAGACGGTTAGCTAGAGTTTTTGAGACAAGCTTATATACCACATTACATAGGCTTATTGGCCTGAAGTCAGTCATTCTCTGGGGATTATTTGTTTTTGGCACAAGAGCAATATTGGTTTTATTAATATCAGATAAAGGCATGCCAGAATTAAGAACATTTAAAACCATATTTGTGACATTAGCACCAACTATACTCCAGTATTTTTGGAAAAAGAGAGCGGACATACCATCAGGGCCAGGCAATTTTGAAGGGTGAAGCTGCTTAAGGGCAACAACCACTTCTTCTCTGGAGAAGGCTCGAGAAAGTTCTGCATTCATTTCAGGAGATACCAAGGAAGGGATGGGAGCAATAACAGTTTCTGACTGACTCGGTGGGAGGTGGAGTATATCTCTTCAAAATAGGAAACGACAGCCCTGGCAATACTGTCCTGATTCCCACACCAGTTTCCATTTTTATCCAAAATACCCAGAATTGTATTATGCTTTCGTCTTTCAGAAGCTCTTGCGTGGAAAAACTTGGTATTTTTATCTCCCTCACGGAGCCAGTGAGCTTTTGCACGTTGCTCCCAAAAAATTTCCTCACTATCAAGGAGATCATTGATTTCCTTTCTTACCTGATTTATTTCTTCACCCAAAGACCCATCCTTATCAAGCTGAATCAAGGAACTGAGCTTTTTCCTTTTTTCTTGAATTACCTTTGGGAATTGCCCAAAAGCAGTCGAACTCCAAGCCTTAAGATCAGCAGCACAAGCCGATAAAGCAGAGAAAATCCCGTTCGACGTACTCAAATCACTTCCAGAGCACCAAGCTGCTTTAATAACCTCCTTACATTCCTCCCTCTCTGGCCACATGTTTAACTTTGAATCCTGTCCAATTTAAAATTTGTATATGGCGTTTCAGACTTCCAGTCCAGTGCTCCAACATTTAAAAAAAGAAAGAAAAAGAAAAAATCTTTACTCAATCCCTATTTTCACGAAAATTTCAAAACACATAAAATGATATAATTGTAAATAGTGAAGAAAAAAATGATGGGTCCAAGAGAAAATGACAGACAACCAATCACAGTCTAACACGTAAGATAGTTGTAGCAAAAGTTATGACAATTTATGTGTTACTAGAAGTCCAGAAAATCTCCTATTTTCACAGTTTACACAACAAGGGTAAGGTTGTTTCAAATTTGTTACTATCTTTATTATTTGAATCTAAATGGTTTTTTAAGGGTTTGACTTACCTCTAATATTTTTTTAACTGGAATCTCATTTTGTTTTAATGAGAAATTGTCACATCATCTATTAACTAAATAAAATGTGGAGATTAAAACCCACTACTACTTGTCATTGTATATTTAAAAGAAAAAGATATGTTCAGTTAAAAAAGTACTGAAGGTAAGACAAACCCGTTTCTTAAAGAGTTTGTCTTTGTTTAAGCGTTTTTTTTTTTGGTTATAATTTTGTTTTTTCTTTTCATAGATTCCATAGGATTAGATTCTTAAAGTTCCATTCCATGATGATTACATTTTATCATTAAACCTAAGCACTAATTGATTTCATTTTAATAAAAGATGAATTTAAATCAAAATCTCTAATTTGATGACATAAAAATTTACCTATTAAGCTAATTATAACCCACATTCTAATTTAGTTATAATATACTAGCTTCTAAACATGCGCATTAAGCTCATTATAACCCACATTCTGATTTAGTTATAATATACTAGCCTCTAAGCACGCGCATTGCACATGCTCAGAGACTTTTTTATTTTTTTTGGTAAAAGTTAATAATTTGTATCTATTATTAAAAATATTAAAAAAAAGCTAAATTTTATGGAATAAAAAGATGAAAGTAAAGAATCCTAAATTTTAAGAGTTCTTTTTTTGAATTTAAAATAAAATTTGTTATTTGACATTTACGACTCTATTTCTAAAAGAAGTTACCCTTCATTAACGAGGGTATTTTTTAACCATATAAAGTCCAATTCAAAGAATGGAATCTTCTTATATATATATAGTATAGATAATCCAATTTTATGGGTCTGTTTGTAATAGTTGTAGTAGTCTCGTAGACTTTAGAGCATTAGGTAAGCTATAGTGACAAAATGTTGAGAAAATTGTGCTCACTTGGTAAGCAATTTGATAAAGTTAGGGACTAAAATGAGAATAGGCCCAAAATGTAGGACTAAAAATGCAATTTTACCTTCTTCTTTTTATTATTATTATTATTATTATTATTATTATATGTTAGGAAATTTAGCGTTGGTCTATTGCATGACAAAAAAGTGTTGTAATTTTGGGTTATTTACTTTATAATGTATTCTGGTGTAAAATGTTAAATGTGTTGGAAACTGAAGCTTCTAGTCACTATAAAAAAATGAAGACTTGGATCAAGTAAAATCCAGATCTTGGTTGAGCCAAAATGAATTCTAGTTAGGAAGTTTCAGTTGACATTCGTTTGCCACTTGTTCAAGCAAACCCTATCATGGAAGTTACAAATTTTTCCTTCCATGGCTAATTCTGTAGCCACCTCAACCCTAATCCCTACATATATTTAAACCAAAACCTAACCCTATTTTCTAGAAAGGGAAGACAAATGCAAAAATATAGAGAGAAAACCTACAGAGAAAATTCTATTATCTTTTAAGTTTCAAACCATTCTAATGAACATCCTCGAGAGGTTTTTGTTCCAACAACTTGATCACCCATATGTGTATTGGATCTTGATCACTAAACCACGAAGATGTCATTAAATTTTCAAGAAGCTCTTGGAGTGGAAGAGATTGATATGCAAGTAAGAATTGTTTCCAAAACAGATCATGTAAAAGCCACAAGATAGGGGTCTGAAATTGTTAGCGGGAGCAGAGAGCTCATGTTTGATGTCTATCTACATGTACATGAGGTTTCGTGTGAGTGTAGTCTATACCGCAACAACATAGTGGATTTACTTCTTGGGGCTTGGCCTTTAGAGTGTATTTATTACCTTGTTGCAAGGGTTTTCACTTTGTGAAAAAAATACTCTTTATGTTAGTGTGGTTGTGTTTGTTCTTTATGCGTTTACCCATATATAATTTAATTTTCGTTTGAATCTTTTGATTATAGTTACCTTGATTAAGAATTGAATCCATCCAGTAAAATAATTAGAAGTTCAAATCACTGGGATCTAAATCGGTATTTTTCACTATTAATATTATTATAAACCAAGATGGCTATTGACAAGACAAGCTACCATAGTCTCTAAACATTTGAGATCTAGGCTTTGTTTGATATATATAATAGAGTATCATGTGTTGAGTTTAATTTGTTGTGGTTGAAGTTTTGTAAGACAGCATTCTATCAGCTAAAGTATAAATTTTGTCCCCATCTTAGTTTGTGGTCACCATAAAGACATGCAAGCTTACTAAATAGCAATCTGCAAAATGCTTCAAGCTAGAACAAATCACCAACCTATTGCTAGAGTCGATGATCTACCACTAACATCCCCAATAAGGTTGTTAAATTGACTAAAAAGTGAATTTAGCAATCAATATTCTCAAAATATATTGTGCAGCAAAAGAGGTAAACTCAAAAGAATTTAAGTAACAGCTACAGTGAGCTACTATCTATAGTAGCTCACTGTAGCTTAAAACTCAAAAATTAATTAATTTTTTAATGTTTGGTGTTAAAAAATAGTATTTTAATGTGTTGATGGTTGTAATTGTTATTTATTGTATTAGATATATTATTTTATTGTGTTATTTATATTATTTTAATGTGTTGAATGTTAAAATAAAAATTTTGATGTTGGATGTATTATAAAGTGGGGTGATAAAAATTAAAATAAATAAAGTAGTGTTTTGAATTGCTAAAAGCTGAGCCCGTTTGGTTTGTGTTTTTAAACAACATTTTTTAGTTTTTAAACAGCATTTCACGCATTTCAACACACTTTTTCACCCACACGTATTTTAAAAAACTACAAACAACAATTTTCAAACTACTCTACCAAACACCTTCTATATTTTTTAGTTTTCTTACTGTGAATACTCTAATAGGACCCAAAACCCAAATAACTAAGGTGTACCGTGTACCAATGCCCAAAAATAAATATGATCAGAAGTAGAAGCTGAATAAGATTCAACTTAAAAAATTACACTCAACTAGAGTTTTATATTAACTTTTAACAGATCATAGCCTTTAGTCAATGCATTTATATATAGGTGTCAAGAATGAAGATTGGATTCGATCTTCATAAACCAAACCCGACGAAAAGGGACTGATGTTATTGGACTTCAAGACCATTTGCTTTAGAAAATTCACATTAACAAAAAATAATAATTGGTTATGAATTCATATATATATATATATATATATATCATATTCTCTATTTCGTCCATGCACCTCTCTTGAATATAATGCATCATGTTTAGACACAACAGTCAATCAATTTGTTTTGATTTGCAGCAATTTTTTGTTTGCAATAATAAAAAATTGTTTCTTTGTGTGACAAAGAACATGAAAAATTCAAACAACCACATAATTCGTTTGTATATTGGCCAGATGCCTTGGGAGTTTCTTTGAGCATACAAGCCGAGCCTATTCGTTTCTTTTTTATAACATAATGGCTAAGAAGCAAAGACTTTGAAGTTTGAATCATACGAAACAGGCTTCATTTGCTAACTTCTTATTATTATAAACCTCTAGGCTGGAATTTTTTTCATGTTTCTATCTATCTATTAAAAATAGAGGCTCATAATAATGCATGGGTTTTAGTCAAGCCAGATTTGCGACACAAATAAATTTGACACGTTTATGTGTTGTAACTTGTAACATCCCTTTCCGACACACGTAGCCTTATCCCCAGTGGCGATAATATTTTTAAAATATAGTAATTCTTCTTCCTCGAAAAATAAAGTGTAATTATTGTTTCCTCTAGGGCTTAGTAGTTACTAATAAAATAGACTGAGCAAATGATTTATTTGCACTAGCATCAAAATTTATACACTAAATTGAAGGAAAAAAAAAATTGTTCAAAGGGATCTTATTGTAATAATATAAAAGTTGAGGATGTCAATGAGAGAGAGGATTTGATCCTTAACTAGTTATTTTCCTCATAAGGAGAGAAGACAATGTCATTAAACTACAAAACTCTTAACAATAAATAATAAGATATAATCTTTTATATATATGTATATATATATTAGATTTATTAGCCCATAATTTTTTTCCCATATATTTACGGTGTGGAAATGGAAATTAATGCCAAGCATTCAACAAAATGCTAGGAAAATTGACATAGCTAGAAAGGAGTATACAACTTGCGCAAGTCACGTACGTTTCTTAAAAAAAAAATTGTACAAGTCACATAAGGATATTTTAAATTAAATAGTCTATTGTAGAATCTAGTGTTGGCGAGTCATCCCACATCGGTAAGGTGTGATATTGAGAAGGGGTTTATTACTTGCTCCGCGACACTAACTGTTGCATGCAGTTTTGGTGTTGGCGTGTGAGTATATTCCCTTATCTCATCTCTCTTCCCCTATGTGTGTGTGTGTGTGTGTGTGTGTGTTTCTCAAAAAAAAAAAAAAAACCCGAGAAAGTCTGATTACTTACATTTTCCATAATGATTTCTCTCTCTTTTAATTTATTTTCACCAAATTGCATAAATGGACAATCTTCAACAATAATATTAATAATAATTAAAATAAACTTTTTTGCATGTCATTTTTCATTCTTATTAAGTATTTGCTGAGTAAGCCAGTTGATAATTATAAGAGAAATTATTATCTTAGGCTTGTTTACATCTACTGTTTTACATTAATATCCACAATTAATGTGAGAATATCTACATTTTAACGCTTAAAAACGAATGTTAAAAAACGAATGTAAGAGTATGAAAGCCCTATCTATTATCCTACTTTATGTACTCCCAGCTCTTTTGCTTGCTAATCACATGCCTGATTTTGGTGCTGGCTATTAATTAAATTGGTTAGGGCCTAGAATGAACCTCGATATACTTTTGAACTCACCAAAATGATCTAATCTTATCTTGTGTATTGATGTTGGACATTTAATAGCAGGTAAGATCCAGGAAAAAAATGCCATATAAACAAATGGCTGAAGTAAAGTTAGGCGAGAATACTGCTGAAAATATTAAGATCAAATTTTGTTAGGATTGTCATATGACTTTAAAATGAAAGGGATAAGTATAACCAGGTTTTTTTTAGGTAACGAAAGGGATAACCATTTGGGTGGGAAAAAAAAGAAAGAAAGAACTGCCACTTATTGATATGATCATTTGGATGGATAAAAGTTGGAAACTATGAACTATCTGACATTTTCTGCCTTGTATTAGACCATGGACCACCTATATGCACTAACAAATTTGACTTTAGAAGCAAGGATCGATCGATCTTACAGTCCTTCATTGAAAAAACAAACAAACAAACAAAAAAGGAGAAGGAGAAAGATATGGCTCATGCTCCATTATTATATAAACAAGCTTAAACTACGGTTTCATGGCCACAAGTTTATCATTGAGTTGTACGTAGGTGTCATTGTGATTTGAATTCTCTGTCAAAATGAATCACAAGTAATTGGGACTCTTGCTACCCTGCAACCAAGTCTCTGTCAAAATGAAAACTTTGGTGTACGTACTTTTCAATAGTGGCGCTTTCAAGAAAAAAAGAATAGTGACAAAAGAAAGAAGGGTTATACTTGTTAGAGGAATAATTAACAATTTATTTTAGGAAAGTTTTGATATCACTTTTATGAAAAATAGAAAAAATTATCAAAATATTAATTTTTTTTTTATAAAAACTTTTTAAAAACAAATTATTAACTATTACTTTAAAAACATCCGTGAGCATTCTCCAACAAATAAAGTGAGAATAGGATAATGTTGCTGGCTAGACTGGCTTGGTATTCAGTGCATGTAAAAGCACGAGTAAAGTTTATCCATAAATGAATAACATTTTCAATTATTGCACTTCGTGAGCTAACTACATGGCCACAAGTTGTTGGAAAATTATTGGTAGTATTGTCAGTACAATAATGTTGTATTATCTCTTATCAGTTATCACATCAATGGTGAATTTTGCTATAAATTTAATTTGTTAGATTCATTATTATGTGAGAGAAGTTGGGGTGTATGATACCTCCGTACTGTTAGAATATTATATAATTACTCCAAGTTGTTTTTGGATTTTGCCTTTTCTTTTGGTAGGACACTGTTTTCATATGCTAACATGTACACATGCACCCCAGGGGTAAGGATTTTTACATGTTTATAAATTTCCAAATTTGACATAGGAAGTCATAGTATGTCATTATAGAGTTTAAGAGCAAAGTGGTCATTGTTTAGATCAGATTTTGAGTTTCTGTTCAAAGTCATATGAAAGAATGGTTTTCAATGTCTTAATAAAATGAGGGATGAATGCATAGACTTGAAATTATTTGATTTTGATAGAGGATTGAGCGGAGTAATGAAAGCTTATTAATTAAAATCTTAGTTCCTAATGGTTCAATTTGAAAGACTATGAGGTCATGCATGAATTAGAAAATCCTACAAGATAATTGGTTAATACACTCAAAAAATTTTTCAGCTCTTTGATTATGCTTTTTTTAATACCTTTGTCAAAGGCATACTAATTTTTGATGATTTACTGAATGCACATGAATTATTTCAGGGTAAAAGGTGGTTTGCTGCTTTTAAAATAGGTTTGAATAGCAGAATAATGCTTATGATAATGTAAGTTGAATTTCATTCTTGTATTTATGGAAAGAATGAGTCTCACTTCTCATTTGATTAAATTAGAGTGGAGCAGTGTATTAGCAGTAGCATTGTTTCTGATCAAGTGATATTAAATGGTTCACCTTCTGAGACTTTTTTTCCTCCAATGTGGATTGAGGCAGGGGGACCCCTTCTCACCTCATCCATGGATTTTGTTTGCAAATATTCTATCTTTGGCTTTGTTAAAAGCTGAAAAAATATAATTCAGGGGTATAAGATTGGCAAAAGAAACGGATCCTATTTGTTATATGCTGTTTGCAGATGATTGTGTACAATTTTTTGAGGGTTCTGAGAATGTGCAGACTGAGTTAAAGGTTGTTTTGCAATGGCTTTGTGACAATTCTGGTCAGTTAATTAATCAGAATAAGTTTGAAATTTATTTTAGTCTTAATTTGTCCTAAGGAGTAAGGATATTAAATATGTTGTGATGAAGCATTTTTGAGTTAAGCATGCAGGGTATCCTTCTAAGTACTTGGGTAATGGTTTAAACTTCTAGTGAAAAAAGTCTGTCATTCAAGAACATAGCTGAGAAAATTAGTTCTATATTTCAGGGTTAGAAAAGCTTAAGTTTCTTTCTTAGGCAGGGATGTCAACTCCATTTTCTGTCTTGTTTTAAGGTACTAGAGTTAGGGTCTGTTTGGATACTGCTTATTGCTGAAAACTGAAAATATTGTAGCAAAATAATTTTTAAATGTGTGAATAATACGGTAGGACTCAGTTTTAAAGAAAAATTTACTGAAATACGTACTTGCGGGTCTCGTGAACAGTGCACAAGACCCACAAAAATGAAACGCAGACACTGGATGCCAGGCCTAAAACGCTATCCAAACTCAGTCTTAGTATGTTACATAATCAACAAGAAGATGTGTATTTTTTCTCTTCTTCTGAGGTCATGATAATATTATAAGGACCGATTTCTGACTTTTGAGTACTTTGTGTAGTACAAGCAGTTTTGAGGACTCTGAACAATCCTAATTCAATATTGTTCAAAGTTTTTTTTTTTTTTGGAGAAGAAATATTGTTCGAAGGTTTTCGATTCTTGGGGTTGGAAGGGGATTAATGTCTTGTAAAAATTCAAGAACAACTAAATGGGATACAACCCTTTTTTAGATTTTATATGATTTTTAAACAGCTAAGAAAATTTCAAGTATTCCTTTGTCAATAGAGTCTTTGCAGACAATCTAATACTGCCTCATTCTAAGTCAGGATTGTATGAAGTCAAAAAGGGCTATCATCTTTTAAGATGTTAATTCTTAAGAGGCTGTTGAAAATTCTTAAGGCAAACTGGTTCAGGAATTGGTCTATTCTAGTGGCATATCTCTTCCTTTGAAAATATATAGCTCCCAGCGAGGAAAAATTCCGAGTTAGGAATTGGCCTTTATCATTATTCAATTGATTGATTCTATGGCTATATCCTCTCTCCCTTTTTAAATAAAGCTCCCAGCGAGGATCGAACTCGCGACCTTTCGCTTACGAAGCTAACGCACTACCACTATGCTATGGAAGCTAGACGCCCGCATTTTCATTCCCCTTTTTTTCACATAATAGTTCAGTACACTGTACACCTTCCACCACCACCACAGTCCGCAAAAAGTTGTTTCATGTTATTTTATACTCTTCCGAGTTTTGGGCCGCAATCTTACCTAGCGAATATATTTTTTAATTGAATTGAATTTTTATTTAATCCCTCAAGATTTTTGCCAATTCATATTTTATTTTTTAATGATATAATATTTATTTCAATATACATATATATATATATATATGTGTGTGTGTGTGTGTGGGGGCCTGAGGACCGAGAAAAGGATTGCTGAGCTGTTAGTTTTGTTTTTGAGGCATCACATGCCTGAAGAGGAATTCCCTTGAGGAGAGGAGAAGCAGAGACAAAAGTCTCTTGGGAGCTCCAGGTGGGAAGGATAGGCTGAGGGGAGAGAATTATGGAGGATAGGGGAAGTTTCTAGCGAGAAGTATCATGTTGCCTCCACATTACATGGTGGGCAATAGTTTTATCAATTGCATTGATGATGAAGTGACCTGAACAATGTAACTCACAGCTAAGCAGCTCCTTCTACTACCTTCAGCAGATATGTAAGAGGACATGTGTCATCATGAGAGTTTGGTTAGGTAAAGATGGAGGGTCAAGATGTGAAGAAAAATGGAGTATATAAGCGAAGGGAAATGGCCAGAAAGGAGGATCCCAACACAATTTTCAGAAAAAGAAAAGTTAGAGTAAGAACATTGAAAGAAGAGCGTAAACAATGTTTCGTTTTGAATATTATTTACCTCAACCGGCAAGCTTGTAATAAGCCTATTACATATATTAATCCATGTTTCTTAGTCTTTCTTTCCTGTTTTTGTCCTTGGGTTAAGCCCTTTTTTTTTGTTTAATCCACTCTCTTACAAATATATTGATTTGGGCCTGGTTGAACTGTGCAATTCTCAATGTTCTAAGTGGGCTTGGGTCGTTTGAACTTTGTGTCCTTACAATATATATATATATATATATATATAGTTCCATATACAAACATAATCATTATAAATGTCCATTTTCTTTTTTTTATATATTAAATTAATTATTATAATTATCAAATTTTATATTTAAAAAAAAATAAAGCATTGAGAGGATAACATATTTCAAATCTTATAAAAAAAACATATTTTCTTCAATGTATTTTTTTTCGTTGGTTCTAGCAATTCTAGATTAATATATGAAAATTTTAATTAAGGACCATTAACTATTTAGATTTGGTCTATCTAATGATGAATAATTAGCAAAACAAACTAAAATGCTATATATATTCATGCGGATTATATGAAATGATCTATCAATTGCTTTCTATAGAAAATTTTTAATTTAATTTTCAATGAATAAAGTTTGGCACCAAACTTTGGAGCTATCTTTTCCAATCTATTAAGTAGCAATTTACAAGATTATTTATATATATATTTAAAAAAAATTATAATTCATTCAAAAAATCATGTAACTAAAATTACATATGGATAGTCTCTTCAATTGCCCATCATGAGTTGAAGCAAGATAGCTCAAAATTAGTTTGGAGCCAAACTTTTTTCTTTTCTTTGTCCATGTTATATTTCTTTTATACAAAATAAAATAATGTATGTATCTATGTTTATGTTTATATTTATTTAATATAAGAGGAAACATTTTGACTTTTTATTGACTTTCATTTTAAGTTTTAATAATTATTTTATGTATCAAATATATGCATCATCTGTTTTACAATGTGTAGATTGCATAGTTGTGTAGGATCTACACATTATGAATAAAATGATACATATTTTCAATGCATGAGAAACATTATTTTAAGATTGTAATCTACATTTCTTTTTATAAATTTATTAATAAAATCTGTATCATGCATATTATTTTTGAACTTTCAGTACATTACATGGTTCAGTGACTAATATTTTTATAAAAGGAAAAGTCATCTTGATTTCCCTTTCTGGTGTAATCCATTGGACTCAATTATTTAATTAGTGACTCCATTTTTCAAATAAATTGTGTTTTTACCCAAAACAGACAAGGTATAGATATGAACTGCAAGTTGATCAAGGATCACTTTTGCATTGCTAGTTGCAAGTGGTGTTGCGTTTTCATTTAACAAAATCCTCATACTTTAAAGCCTTCTTTTCAAGTTTTCTCTACTCTCCAAGTCTGCAGACAGAAATAGAACCCGGTTTTCCTCTCTACGCCCACAGCAAAGCTAGCCCTGGAAGAGCGGAATCACTTTTTCTTTTCCACTTCGTGATGCCTGTGAATCTAAAACCTTTTTTTTAATGATCATCCTTCTGATCATGATAAGTACATCTCTCTCTGTCACATGCGTGGTTGGTCACGTTTCTCGTGAATTTGGAGCTTTTTAGATCAATCTGCTCTGCTGGTTAAGGACATAGCCATTAATTTGTAAATTTGTTGTCTTTGCTTGAATGGATTGGAGAAGCGTTCAGTTATTTTCTATAATTTTCTCATGTCTTTCGCTTTCCAGCAAAAGAAGAGAAGCTAACTCAAGTAAGGACTAGACATGCATGTAAGGAACTTCATGTAAATGGACAAAGCTTTTAGTATCTTCCCCTTTACCCGCATTCATAAAAGTTACTCCACCAAAAGATTGTTTTTGATACTGAGCTAAGGCTACAATTTTTTAATTTTATTTTATTTCAAAATACACTATTTTTGAACTAAAACCATGATTTAAAATCACAATTTTGAATTTGAAAATCGTGACTTCAGGTCATAATTTTTGTTAAAAAATTAGGTGTATGTAAAACTGTATATAATAACTTGTGTGTAACAAGTATTACCGATTATAAAAAAAAAAAAAAAAACCCTCACATGTTACATAGTTGTGTATTGGCTTAATAATAGATAAAAGAAAACATTGAAATTAGAGGCCATTATTTTTTTGATGTCTCATCAAGAAAAATCTAGGTTATTCAGGATTCTCTCTCTCTCTCTCTCTCCAACATTCATTTATTGCTGGGTAAAATTCGTTTATAGTCCACATACATCTGATCCTAGATACAGCAGACAATATAAATTAGAACATGGGTACACTGCTCCCCACAAGAGAGACCTCAAAAATTTCAGAACTTATTCCAAAGAACACTGAATATCCCACTTCTAACTTACTTTCCACATTCACTCTTCCTCTTGCATTCTTCAAGAGACAACACTAGCTTATCCAATAGTCTTCATATTGCGTTAATTTTCACCATTTGCTAAGTCCTTCACCTCATGGCGCCAAACAGAGAAAACCCCATTGGTTTCTACTCTAATAGGCCATCAAGGCTTTCAATGGAAAGTCTCCGAAGAACAATATCAGATATCTCATTCGAGCTAAGCAAAGAAGACATTGACATTGTCGACGTCATTGAAAAACACGACCTCCCACCAATATCCGAGGTTGAAGAGGCCAAGTGCGAGTGCTGTGAAATGTCCGAAGAGTGCACCCGTGAGTACATCAATGGCGTGCGTGAAAAGTTTTCAGGGAAGTTAATTTGTGGGCTGTGTGCTGAGGCTGTGAGTGAAGAGATGGAGAAGAATGGAGGGAAAAGAGAAGAGGCTTTGAATGAACACATAAGTGCTTGTGTAAGGTTCAATAGAATTGATAGGACTCATCCTGTTTTGTACCAAGCTGTGGCCTTCAAAGAGATTTTGAAGAGAAGTTCAAGAACTAGGGCTAAGTCTGTGAGTCCTACTGCAGATAAAGGAGGTCAAAAGAAGAGTGGGATTGCAAGGAGTTCGAGTTGTATTCCAGCAATCACCAGGGACATTGTTGACCGTACGGTGCTTAATAAATGAGCCAATAATTCGTGTGCCTCTTTGGTTTGTCATTTACCCAACTTTGCTATGTGCAATGTCAAAGTACGTACAGCAGTATTTTGTTAACGTATGACATGATAAACACCTCTTTTAAAATACAAATTTCATGGAATTTCCGTTAAATAAGTAAACTTCTTCGTCCCTTAACCGTGGTTACCTTGTTGGTTTAGCTTTCATTTTCATATACCAAATTGTAGTAAATTTCTACTCCTTTCACTGTATACAAAACCTTGTTGCTAGACGATGTGAAGAGAATGATTGTTATATATATAGAGAGAGGGCTCTAGTATGTAAGCATATCTTTGTAATAAGAACGAGGGTATCTGAGCTTATTTGAAGTCTACCATTTGATTGTATTTTAACATCAGCTGCCAGAATAAAAATTGTGCACAATGTTCATTTTAACAAAAAAAATTCTAGATTCTTTCTATTCCAAGTAAATTTTAATTCATATTTGAAAACTATCAATAAGTTCCTCAATTTGTTTCTCTGTCGATATAATGAACTAGTTTCTTTCTTTATTCTCTTTTTCAATGACCTTTGCAGCGTTTCATTGGGGATAGCCCAGGGATGGACTATAAGGACAGGATGGGTCAAGCATAAGTTGTTTTTGTTTTGTGTTTTTAAACAAATCAGGAGAATTTGAACCGAAATTCTTTTTCTTGTTAGGAGAATCAAACAATGTATTTAAACCAAAAAGCTCATTGTCCATTTATTTATACATTTAGTTATTAATGAAGTTTGTTATAGCTAGGTATCTTTTTTTATAGAATCATTATAGCTAGGTATCTTTGGTGACAAAATTCATGAATGAGTACAAATCCGGGATATATTTTTGGAACATATGTCTAAATTTATCAGTATAGTGGGCTTCAATTTAAGGATGAAGCCCAGATCTATGACAACCAATAATTGAAAGAAAATAATAATAATATGAGGGGGGATCGGTATGGAGAAAATTGAACAATAACGTTAATTGTGCAACAGGCTCTTGATGTTTTGCTTATTTGTTTGTTTCAAGGACGGAGTCAGAACTTTGAGTTAAGGGAGCGGTTTATTATTGCTTATATGCGACAGTTTAAACCCCTAATTTTGCTACTTAATTGCAGAGTTTTTTTTTTTTTTTTTTTTTGTGAGTAAGAACAAAATTATTTTTGTTTAGAATTTTTTTAAAGGATAGAGTTATTTATTTTGGATAAAATTAGTTCATTGAGCTTAATTTTGTTTTTAGTTTTACTGGTAATTTTTGTTGTTGAGCTTTTTTTTTTTTTGGGCTTATATATTTTGTTTTAGATTTTAAATTTATAAATTTTTTTATAGTCACTGTAAGGGCACAATTTGGTTCTTAAGCCCAAAAGGTCATAAGAACTAGGCCCAAAAAACCCAATACAATGAATTTGTAAAGAGTGTGTCAAAAAAATAGGTTTTAATGAATTGGATGACAATTATAGTAGATCCAGATGACAAGAAAGTAAAGATAGACTGGTTTTATCTAAAAAAAATGGTCATCGGCACAATCCGAGTAGATCAGTTCTTGTATATATCTCTTTTGAATTTGGTAACAAGTCCAGTTCTTGTTCCTATAGTGTTTTTCTCTTAATTCTCCAATCCTTTTCCCTCAAGGTCTTTTTTCTATTTTATACTATCTTCCTCCTTTCATCTCTACCCTTCACGTGTAGACTATAGGTCGCTGGCCTTGATCCTTGTCCCATTAGCACATTCCTGAAATCTTTGGGAGTAGCTGTAAGGCTGAAAATTACTGTTCAAGTATCACTTCCACATTAATGAAGTCAAAGAGTTAGCTGTAGAGCATTCAATGCGTTCGTGACAGCTTTTTCTTTTGTCCTGTGCTTTCATGATGTGCATTCATATCAATAGGATCTCCTGAAACGTTACTCTGGATGGCAAACCACACATTCTGACCTCTGCTTTGCTTAGCCGAGGAGGCATTCCTCCTTGACCCACCTTCCCCAACCTTCTCAATCGTAGCTTGCTCGTGGAGTTCTGACTCTTACATCTTCACTATTGTTTATCTGTCCTCGGACCACTAAGTGTCCTCAAACAAGACCCACAATATATACCCTTGGGCCTTTTATCCCTACAGTAACTAAAATGAGAAAAATGCTAGAGCTACAAGTTTTTTTTTTTTTTTTTTTTTTGTGTGTATTTATAAATTACTGATGTGATAAGTGGTTACTGATAAGTAAAAAAATGATGCGAGTGGTTTACCCATATGCTAACCAATAAGAATTTGTTACCAAAATAGTTTGTAAAAATGTTATAAAAAAGTTTGTAAGTATAACAGTACTCTTAAAAGAATCAATAATATTATTAAAGGAAAATAAAATATAACTTTATAGAACAAAATTGCTAAAATTAGTATACATATATATATATATATATATATATTATTTTAAAAAAACTTTAAGGTACGGTGTAGTAAGAGGTAATCATTTGTGTAGCTCGTTATAGTATTGATCAGGTTAAGTGCCATGCACAATTGCTAGCACTATCTTTGAGCTTTTCTAGATATGTTGGTTGCTATAGGCCTTAGCATGCTACCTCTCCTATCTTTTGTGATAACCATAGTACTATTTATATTGTCCATAATGACGTAAACATTAGCAATTTAGCATATCACACATATCAAGATTGATTAATTATCATTTTATGTGTAATCATGGTGAGATATTAGTGAACGTTCTGTCTCTACTGATCTCTATCCTGTTACTTTTACTAATTAATGAACTGCCTATCATATATACTAAGTGTGGGTTTGGATAGCAATTAATCCGGCGTCTGCGTTTTCAAAGCACGTTTTTTTTTTTTTTTTTTGCCTGCATTTGTTGACTTTGAGAGACAATATTTACTGTTCATGAATAGTGCATGCACTGTTCACGCACTATGCATACACTGTTCACGCATTAAAAAATATTAAAAATTAGTCTCACAGCACTATTCACATATTTAAAAATTATTTTGTTACAGTGTTTTCAGCAAAAATAAATTTTCAACAAAAATAAGTTATATCTAAACAGATCCTAAGTCTTATCTTCCAATTTGTTTTTGTACTTTTATTGCTAAACTCCAGTTGGTCTCTAGCTAGCTAGAGTACCGTGAGTTTGAGGAGGCATATTAAAATTAATATCACTAGAATATTCTAAAATATCATAGACTACCAGGCTTAAATTAATTAGCTTGATTGACAAGCCTTGATTCTGTCTCTCTATTTATTTATTTATATTTTTTGGTATTACTCTATTATACTTTCCTAATATGTTTTAATTTAACTTGTGATAATAACCTCTTTTAAGGATTTCATTGAAATACATATATGTGGGGTCACGATTTGTAGCCTAAGTCCAAAAGGTATGAGATATGAGCCTAATGAGCATAGTACAATGAATTTGTAGAGAGTTGGTGAAAGAGCTGGGCTTTTGGTGGATTGGACAACGGTTAATAAGAATTTCAAAGATGAACAAGCATGAAACACGCGTAAACCTCAATAAAATAATTGTCCAAGGAGATAGATTATGAATTAATCTGATAGTTCTGAAGATTAATACAGTTCTTAATGTTACAGTAATTTCTTTTCTCTCTTTTTTCTCTTCTTTTTTCTGTGTCCCCTTCTTATGGGAGATCTTTTACATTATATAGTTCCTTTCAGGCCATCCTAATCGTACACTTGTTAATCATTTAAGCTTTCACTCAAGTGCATGTCCCATCAGACATCTTCTTTGGCTCTCTGTGAATGGTGGTATCTAAAACTGCACTGTTCAGGGGTCTTCTCCACATAAATGCGGCCATAAATGTTGCTGTAGTGCATTTAATGCGGTAGTAGCAGCTTTTCTTTTAGATATTTCTATGTTCTTATTATTTTGTACGTGCTTGAAGTTCATCCTGATTGTTGGGATTCCCTGGGAGGTCACCTAAATTATCCAAATGTATACTTGACCGATATTCCTCGTATCCGAGAAGGAGCTGCTCCTCGGACTATATTCCTCCATTCTTTACTTACGTGATTCTCAACTTTGGAGCCTCTCCCAATCATTTACTCCTACTCGGACATATCCACATCCTCGGATAAGGCCCAAGGCCCAATATACAAATTCGGATTCTTACCCCCACTATAGCCCCTCAAAATTCCAGTTTTTCCCTTGCATCCGAGGAGAAGAAGTGGAATTTTGATTTGCCTTAAAATTGAGGGCTAGAAATGTCAAAATATCTAAGTTTACACGTATGGGAGTATAGTTTTGTGCGCTTCATCATTGCTACTGATGTTTCGGAATCCGCGAAGCGTCATTAATTACTCCAGGCGGCGTTATGTATCTAGCATCCAACGGTGAAACATTGATCTGACGGATGATATTTTTTCTTACGGTTTAGGCGGGATAATTCCCACTCACTTCCTGCCCTCTATATAAAGCCTCGAAGGAGATCATTTTTCCTTTACTTAACAAGCTTTCAAATTCTTCAGCGATTTCAAGCATTCAAATTCACAAGACTTATCAAATCGTAGAGCTTACCATTTTTGTTTCCTTAGAAATCTTTGAGAGTTCTTCTAAAAGTTTCAAGGATCATCCTTCACCTTAGTTCGTGTAAGTTTTGATTTCTCCAAACCTTTCTTTTCCTCCTCGGCCAACCTCCTCGGCCCTCAAATTCTTAATTTTCTCAGTTATTATTTTTGGCATTTTCCCTTTTAACTTGTCTGGGATAGGAAGATTTAAGTATTTAGTGGACAGCCCTGCCAAGATAGAGATATTTAAGAGAAAATATCACATACCACAGGAGGTCGCCCTGCGGTATTGTTCCTCAGAAGAAATAGCAACTGACTGAAAGGTGGGAGAAGTCATAATCCCTATGATAGCTTTCATAGAAGGGGGGATGACTCTCCCCATGGGTGATATTACAAGGGAATATCTCCGTAACTATAGGATTTGTCCCCATCAGTGTGCACCCAATTTCTTTAGGGTTCTAGGAAGTATCGATGCTCTGAACCAGCATTTAGGCCTGGGGCTCACTTGGCACGACGTGGTCCACATGTACAAGTGTCATAAACAAAAAGGGGTGGGATTTTACCTTAAATCCAAATCCGATATTGTCAGGCTCATTTCCTGCCTCCCCAAATCTAACAAGGGGATGAAAGACGACTACCTGATTGATTCGGGAACGTGGCATGATGGTCTTCATTGCCCAACCCAACCAGGAGAGCCAGGTGGGATATCTTAGATTTAGGTCCCTTAACAATAGATTTAGGCTCTTAGACCTCGGCCTTGTTCTACTTCTCTTTGTCTTATTGTTTTATTATTTGCTTGTATGTTTTTTTTTTTTTTTTTTTTTTAAACAATGAACTTTAAGTTTCTAACTAGGCTTAGTTCTTTTGTGGCATTAATAGATAAAAGGCATGTACCTCCTCGGCCCAACTTGACCAACGTTGCAGCCCTCAATTATCTGCTGAGATCCCAAATTTTTGTAAGTGAAGACAGGCAACTTCGTGCCGTTCATCTAATTTTGGATTTCAAACCTATTTCAGACAAATTTCAAGAAGTCGGCAACGCTATAAGAGAGGGTGATCGACGGATAGCTCGGATCGACGTATCTTGGCCAAATTTTTTGGCTCCACACGATCTTCCCCCAGTAGCTCACCTAGTCCCACAGAGTGTTCCTTTGGTCGTCCCACTGATTCAACAAGTTTCCCTCGGAGTAGCAGCGGCTGAAGAAGGGGTTGCCTCTTCTAGCTCTTCGCTTGAAGAGGAGATTGATAAATTTCAATTCGGAGAAGAGGAAGCACAGGGAGTACAAGCGATTTTAATATCGAAGGCCGAGGAAGAATCGGATAGACATTCAAGTGTTCACGCCCCTGCTCCTGTGGTCGCTTATTTGGAAGACACTTCAGATGAAGAAGAGGAAGACATGGCTTCGAAGGCAGACGACAAGAGTCTAAGGGAACTTATGAAGGGGAGGAATAAAGTATCCACCCTAAAAGAAGCCAATAAGTCTAAACCCTCAGCGAATCTTCCTCCTCCCCCTCCTCAACTTCCTTCTGACCTTGGACTGAAACCAGTCCCTGAGCTGAAGAAGAAGAGGCCAAATGAAGTCCTTGAAGAAGGCGATGTAGGCCCTTCGAAGGAAAATAAGCAACAAAAAGTAGTCACAAACCAGCGAGGCAGAAGGTCCTCTTCTGTTGAGAGCCGAGAGGATGCTCTTGGGGCTGATGTGCACCGACCACCTCACATATGATCCCCTAAGCTGGAGATAGATGGTGCTCCCATTGCTTGGGATGCCTCGGTCAGAAACTTTCAAGGAGGCCAAACAGGTTACATTGTTGAGGTCCTGAAGTAGCCACTCATTCTACCAAGAGATATGGACTCTTACAGTAGCTTCAAGTAGCAAGAACTTTTTTTATCCTTTAAGAGGGATCTAGCTATGGTAAGTGATTCGATCCGCTTTTCTAAGTAAACATTTGATCATTTTTACTCATTCCTCTTCTTTGTTTTATACTGAATTCTTCCATTTCTGTTATGCAGATTACCCAACAAGTTTACGTGGCCGAGGAATGGGTTAAGGATGCTCGCAACGAAGCCAAAGCGGAGGCCCATTCTCAGTTTGAGGTCGAGAAAATCTTGGGTAATCTTAGGCAAGATCAGGCTAAGCTATCCGAGCAGCTAAAAGAGGCGATTAAGGCCAGGGACAATGCTGATGCAGGCCTCAAGACTGTAGAGAGGCAGGCCGAAGATCAACGCCCGCAGTTGCATATGACTGAAATTAACTTGACTACAGAAAGGCAAATGGTGACAGATCTTCGAGCTGAGCTTCAAAGGGTCAAGGAGGCAGCCCAACTGGCCAAAGAAGCAACTGAGGCTAAGAAGCAAGCATCGTATAAGCTTGGGGTGGAAGAGACTCAAGTCAGGCTCACAAAGGAGCTTTCTGCAGTGTGCAGAGAATACTGCGATGTGTCTTGGGGTAAAGCCCTTGATGCTGTTGGGGTCCGTACAGACTCTGACTTGAGGCGACCTGAGAGCGTATATTATGATCCTGAAATTCGCGAACTCCCAGGTCCTGACTCTTCTCACTCCGAGCAAGCTTCAGAGGCATCTGAACAGCCATTGGTCGACCAAGCCCCTCCTGCTATCTTTGAAGCTTCTAAGGAGTCAGACCAAGCTGGTGGCCAGGGTCAGAGAGCTGAGGATCCTCAGGATAAGGGTAAGGGCCAGGGTAAGAAGAAAGTTCCTTCTGAATCCAAAGACCAAGCCCAAGCCCAAGATGTTGCTGCCTCCCAGCCAAGTCAGGCAGCTGACCCTCTTGCCCCTAAAACAAAGACTTGGCTATTAGGACCTTTATTTTATTTTATTTATATATATATATATATATATATATATATATATTTTAAGGGAATGTAAAATACTCTTTTTCTGATCAATGAATGTGCTTTTCTTTTATCTCCTTTGTCTTCACTCTATATACTATCAAGTTTGTTGCTATTACAGATAATATTGATTTGTTGTTACTTTAACTTGAACAAAATCAATAATGACACCCTGCTAAGGATGCAAATAACTTAACTAAGTACTAACAAAAACTGGTTTGTATAAGAATTAGTAATAAACTTGGTAAATAATGGAAGATAAATGTGCCTTTTAAATTCTTCGGTACTTAAGCAAATAATTAAGTACTTTACCTTACTCGAGGGTGTTAATCTAAGGATCTGGTTAGAGCTTTTAGGCATATTTTCGTACTTAGTGACTTTACCTGAATTGGGCCTTATCTAACACTTACAAAGAACGCCACTGAGTGTTAATTTAACCTAAGTATGTGGTCTGAGAGACCTCACATGATATAGAATCCGTTTAAACACTTATAAAAATTGTAATGGAGTGTTAACGAACTCGTATCATCTGGTCCAAGTACTTCAGGCATGATTGAGTTTAGGTTTAAACACTTATAAAAACTGAAATGGAGTGTTAACCAACTCATATTATTTGGTCCGAGAATTTCAGGCATGATTGAGTTTAAGTTTAAACTAAGGGTGTCCAACTCAACCCGAAACCTACCAAACCGAGCAACCCGCTAAAAGCCGAACCGGCAACTGCCCAAACCGACCACTCCGACGGTCGGTGACGGATTTCCGCGCCCAAGACTAGACTCCAGTGGGTCGAGTGGCGGGTTTTCTTCTCCAAAACCCGAGCCACCCGACCCGACCGACGTTATATACAAATCAGGCAATATTCAGGGAGATCTAAGCGAGATTTGGTGAGATCTGGCAACGTTCGAGCGACATTTGGTGAGATCCGGCGACATTCGAGGAGATCCAAGCGAGATTTGGTGAGATCCAGCGACATTCAAGGAGATCCAAGTGAGATCTCGACCATATTTGGTGAGATCCGGCGAGTTTTAAGGAGATCCAAGCTGATTTCGGCGATTTTTGGTGCAGATCTACTGGGTTTTTGCAAATTTCGGCGAATGTTTTGAAGATTCCGGCGACGTTTGCAAGATCCGGCGACTCTCTCCACCGACCGAACTGACCCGAACACCACCTGAACCCAAAACTAACTCGACCGAGTGACACTGGCGGTCGGTTTCGGGTCTCTCTGCCTTTCACCCGACGCCGGCGGGTCGGGCCCGGGTTGGGTCCAAAATCGACCCGGCCCGACCAGTGGACAGCCCTAGTTTAAACACTTATAAAAACTGTAATGGAGTGTTAACCAACTCATATCATCTGGTTCGAGAACTTCAGGCATGATTGGGATTGAGTTTAAACACTTATAAAAACTGTAATTGGAGTGTTAACCAACTTATATCATCTGGTCCGACGACTTCAGGCATGATTGAGTTTTAGTTTAAACATTTATAAAAACTGTAATGGAGTGTTAACCAACTCATATCATCAAGTCCGAGTACTTCAGGCACGATTGAGTTTAAGTTTAAACACTTATAAAAACTGTAATGGAGTGTTAACAACTCATATCATCTGGTCCGAAGACTTCAAGCATGATTGAGGTTGAGTTTAAACACTTATAAAAACTGTAATGGAGTGTTAACCAACTCATATCATCTGGTCCGAGAACTTCAAGCATGATTGAGTTTGAGTTTAAACACTTATAAAAACTGTAATAGAGTGTTAACCAACTCATATCATCTGGTCCGAGGACTTCAGACATGATTGAGTTTGAGTTTAAACACTTATAAAAACTGTAATGGAATATTAACCAACTCATATCATCTAGTCCGAGAACTTCAGGCATGATTGAGTTTGAGTTTAAACATTTATAAAAACTGTAATAGAGTGTTAACCAACTCATATCATTTGGTCCGAGAACTTCAGGCACGATTGATTTTAAGTTTAAACACTTATAAGAGAGTTATAGTAATAGAAAGTACAAAACCTTTATGTAACAAATAAAGATATTGGTCAAGGAAAAATTCGTTAATAATAATACCTTTTAAGGTTGTTTACATTCCATGGGCGTGGTACTACATGATCATCTAAGTCTTCTAGAAAATATGCCCCGATGCCAGCCCCTGAGGTAATACGGTATGGTCCTTCTCAATTGAGTCCTAACTTTTCTCAAGTTGGGTTCTTTGCAGTGCCCACAACTTTCCTTAACACCAGATCACCAGGTGTTAAAGGTCTTAACTTTATGTTGGCATCATAGTCCTGTTTGAGCTTATATTGGTAATATGCCAATTGGACCATTGCATTTTCCCTCATCTCTTCAATCAAGTCCAAATTCTTCTCTAGTAGTTCATTGTTTGCGCTCAGACTAAATGAACTGGTTCTTAACGTTGGGAAACCAGTTTCTAAAGGGATGACAGCTTCAGCCCCATAAGTCATTGAGAATGGGGTTTCCCTAGTAGATCTGCGAGGAGTGGTTCGATATATCCAGAGAACATGTGGCAGTTCTTCCACCTATTTGCCCTTCGCATCATCTAGCCTTTTCTTTAATCCATTCACTATGAACTTGTTAACAGCTTCCGCTTATCCATTCCCTTGGGGATAAGCAGGGGTGGAATATCTGTTTGTAATTCCCAATTCACAGCAATAACTTCTGAACGTTTTGCTATCAAACTGAAGGCCATTGTCTGAGATGAGAGTATGAGGAATCCCAGACCAAGTGACGATGTTTCTCCAGACAAATCTCTTGGCGTCTACATCTCTAATGTTTGCCAAAGGTTCAGCTTTGACCTATTTGGTGAAATAGTCCGTACCGACCAGCAAGTATCTCTTATTTCCTGCTGCCTTAGGGAACAGACCTACATTGTCTAAGCCCCACTGAGCGAATGGCCAAGGGCTAGATAGTGGATTAAGGATCCTTCCAGGTTGGTGTATGTTCGGTGCGAACCGTTGGCACTGGTCGCATTTTTTCACATATTCTTGGGCCTCCCTTTGCATATTTGGCCACCAATAGCCCTGGGTGATGGCTCTATGTGCTAGGGATCTACCTCCAATATGGCTTCCACAAATTCCTTCATGTAGCTCCTCGAGGAGTAATTTGGTTGTCTCAGGATGTACACACAACAAATATGGTCCTAAAAAAGAACGTTTATATAATTTCTGGTTCTCGGACAGTCAGAACCGAGTGGCCTTTCTCCGTACCTTTTCAGCCTTTGACTTTTCTTCGGGCAGAATGTCTTCCTTCAAGAATAGAACTATGGGGTCCATCCAGCTGGGCCCTGCTCTGATCTGGTTAACTCGGACTGTCTTTTTGTTCATCTCTGCGAGTTTGTATAAATCCTTTACGAGGATAACCCGGGGCAGATTCTGTGCCAAAGAGGTCACAAGTGTGGCTAGGGAGTTAGCATGTGTGTTTCTGCTTCTGGGGATGTGCAGTAAGTTGAAAGATTCGAATTCTGATTACAGGCATCTAACTTGACTCAAATATCCCTGCATTCTTTCATCTTTCGCTTCGAATTCTCCTTTTACTTGGCTGACGACTAACCTTGAGTCCAAGAACATTTTCACTGCCTTTCCACCCATTTTTTGGACCATGGCCATTCCCATCAGTAGGGCTTCATATTCGGCCTCATTATTTGTAGCCGAGAAGTCCAGCCTCAATGACTTTTCAATTATGATTTTCTCAGGAGATACCAGCACTAGTCCTACTCCCGAACCTTTCTGATTTGCTGCACCGTCAACATACACTTCCCAGGATGAGGGGCTTCGTTGGGAGATCATGCCAACTAATTTTTCATCCATGTTCTGTGTTGGTACCAATTCTTCTAATAGGGGTTCAGCGAACTCGGCCACCAGATCTGCGAGAACTTGGCCTTTAATGGAGGTACGAGGCATGTACTTGATGTCGAAAGCCCCTAGAACCGTACCCCATTTAGCTATCCTCCATGTGTAATCAGCACTTCGGAGTATGGTTTTAAGTGGAAACTGGGTGAAGACGACAACTGTATGTGCTTGGAAATAATGGGGCAACTTCTGTGTCCCATGCACTACTGCTAGGATGGCTTTCTCCAGCGGTAGATAACGAACCTCGGCCTCATGCAGCGACTTACTCACATAATAAACTGGTCGTTGTACACCACGATCAACTCGTATCAATACCAAACTTACAGCATAAGGGGTTACAGCAATGTAGGCAAATAAGACCTCATCTGGCTCAGGACTGGACATGATTGGTGGCCGAGCTAGATAGTCTTTAAGCTGCTGGAAAGTTAAGGCACATTCTTCAGTCCACTCAAACCCCTTTCACTTGTTGATCAACAAGAAAAAAGGTCTACATCTATCTGCTAATCGAGAGATAAACCGATTCAAAGCGGCAGTCATTCTGGTCAATTTCTGGACTTCTTTGAGATTCCGAGGTGGTTGCAAACTGTTAATAGCCTTTATCTGGTCAAGATTGACCTCAATCCCCCTGTGAGTTACCATATAACTCAAGAATTTGCCTGATCCTATGCCAAACGAGCACTTGGAAGCGTTTAGACGCAACTTATATTTTCTAAGAACTTCAAAGATATTTTCAAGGTCTCCTACATGCTCAGAAACTACCTTGCTTTTCACCACCATGTCATCTATGTAGATTTCAATATTCTTACCCAACTGTGGCTCAAACATCCTCGTCATCATTCTTTGGTAGGTGGATCCCGTATTTTTCAAACCAAATGGCATCACTTTGTAGTGGTAGTTCCCAATGGGGGTGACAAAAGCAGTCTTCTCCTGATCATCCAAGGCTAAGGGTATTTGGTGATAACCTTAAAAGGTGTCCAGGAAGCTCATCCGAGGATGGCCTACAGTTGCATCCACTAGCTGGCCTATTTTAGGCATAGGGAATGGATCTTTAGGGCAAACCTTATTCAAGTCTGTGAAATCTACGTACACTCGCCACTTCCTACTCTTCTTTTTCACCACCACAGTATTTGCTAACCATTCAGGATAAAAAAAACTTCGTTAATAGCTCCAGCTTGCTTGAGTTTTGTTACTTCCTCTCGTACTGCATCAACGTACTCTTTGGATGGGCGCCGAGGAGGCTGCTTCTTAAGGGTGACCAATGGGCTAACATTCAGGTGGTGACAGATTAATTCTGGATCCACTCCTAGGGCTTTATAAGCATTCTAGGCAAACACGTCTACATTCTCCTTAAGAAATTGTAATAACACCTCTCTTTCTTGAATGGGTAATTGAGACCCAACTTGAAAAAACTTCTCAGGATCATCGCTAATAACCACCTTAACAGAATCTTCGCATTTCGCCTCCTCGGCTGAATCATCTATGTGCCACGCCAGAGATTTGAACTGCTATAAATCCTCTCCAGCATGGGCCGAGGATTCAGCCTCGGGCTTACGTTGGATGGCAGCCACTAAGCATTGTCTGGCCACAGATTGATCTCCCAAGATCTCCTTAACCTGGCCTTCGGACGGATATTTAACCTTCTGGTGGAGAGTAGAAGAAACAGCTCCTAGTGTATGAAGCCAAGGTTTGGCCACGATTGCTGTATAGGGTGAATATGCGTCTACGATGATGAAGTCTACCTCTACTACTTCTGGACCAATTTGCACAGGTAGTCGGATTTGACCCCTTGGGACAACGACCTTCCCATCGAAACTTACCAGAGGGAAACTATAGGGCGTTAAGTCCTCGGGTTTTACGTTCAACCCCTTATACAGGTCGGGGTACATTATCTCAGCCTCACTGCCTTGGTCCACCATCACCCTCTTTACATCATATCCTCCAATTCTGAGGGTAATTACCAAAGCATCGTCGTAGGGTTGGATGGTTCCGATTTTATCTTCATCTGAGAAGCCCAAGACTGGTGAAAATTTCCATTCTAGCCCTTTTCAGATCTTGATTAGCGTCTCCTACGGATAGACAGGCAATGGACATTACCCTGGACAAGCAGGATCCTATTCTCCTTGGTGCAGCAAAAATGACATTTATCGTTCCCAAGGGGGGTCTTGAAGAATCATTTCTCCGAGATTCTGAGTTTGCCTGGCTCCCCTGACCACTAGAGTGATGCAAGAGCTGTTTTAACTTGCCTTCGCGGACAAGCTGGTCCAAGTGGTCCCACAGACTTCTACAATCCTCTGTGGTATGCCCATGATCCTGATGGTATTGGCAATAGAGGTTATGGTTGCGCCTTTCAGGGTTTCCCATCATTTTATTTGGTCGTTTAAAGAACGGCTCATTCTTAATCTTCTCCAAAACTTGATGCACTGGCTCTCAGAACACGGCGTTGACTGCTTGAAGATTCGCTGACCCTGATTGTCCAATAAAATCTCTCCGTGGTCTATTGTTACTGTACCGATCTGACCTGAAGTCCCTCCTCTCTTGAGGGATAACCTTATCCTTCCCTTTCCCCTGATGCTGATCCTTTTCGACCCTTTTATACTTATCAATCCTGTCTATTAGTTGACGCACACTGGTGACAGGTTTGCTAGTTAGAGATTTCCTCAAACCGTGGTCGGCGGGAAGGCCAAGCTTAAAAGTACTGATGGCCACTTCATCAAAATCACCATCTATCTCGTTAAACATCTCCCAGTACCTATCTAAATACGTTTTTAGAGTCTCACCCTCTTGCATGCTCAAGGATAGTAAAGAAGTCAACGGCTGAGGAACTCTGCGACATGTGACAAAACGGGAACCAAATGCCTGAGTGTGCTCCTTGAAGGAACTTATAAAATCTGCTCTCAGACTGTCAAACCACCTCATTGCAACTGGTCCTAGACTGGAGGGAAACACCTTACACATCAAAGTTTCATCCTTGGAATGGACAGCCATCCTCTGGTTGAAATGGCTCACGTGCTCCACAGGGTCTGTTCGACCATTGTAGATGGTGAACATTGGATGATGAAAACGTTGAGGAAGTCTTGCCTCTTCAATCTTACGCGTGAAAGGCGACCTGGAGATTTGGTTCAGGGCCTTACTCATAGCGTTATTTCCTACGCCTCTACGTGACGGGCTTCGAGACCGCCGTTCACGATGATGCTCTTCTTCATAGGAAAAGGATTCACTGGGTGGGGTTTGAGACCTCCGCTTATAATTAACATCGTGTTCGTCATCGGAATAATCGTCAGAGTTTAAAGAAGCTCGCTTCCTCTTTGCATGGCGTAACTCCCTCTTTAATTGATCAATTTCCAGTTGCATGTTCTTGTTGTTCTCTGCATGGGAAATATGACTTCCACCTCGAGGCTGACTTCGGTCAGTGTGTGTGGTGTGCACATTTCCTTCACGATCACCTCTCCGTTCAAGGTTGAGAAAATGATCGCCACGTTGAGACGCCCTTGATTCTGCTGGTTGTGGACCCAGTTCTGCCATCGTTAACCGTTACTTTCACTATCGCTCAAGCTCTTCCCACAGACGGCGCCAATTGTGGGGTCACAATTTGTAGCCCAAGCCCAAAAGGTATGGGATATGGGCCTAATGAGTCAAGTACAATGAATTTATAGAGAGTGGGTGAAAGAGGTAGGTTTTTGGTGGATTGGACAACGGTTAATAAGGATTTCAAAGATGAACAAGCATGAAACACACGTAAACCTCAATAAAATAATTGTCCGAAGAGATAGATTATGAATTAATCTGATAGTTCTGAAGGTTAATACAGTTCTTAACGCTACAGTAATTCTTTTTCTCTCCTTTTTCTCTTCTTTTTTCTGTGTCCCCTTCTTATGGGAGATCTTTTACATTATATAGTTCCTTTCAGGCCATCATGATCGTACACTTGTTAATCATCTAAGCTTTCACTCAAGTACATGTCCCATCAGACATCTTCTTTGGCTCTCTGTGAATGGTGGTATCTAAGACTGCACTATTCAGGGGTCTTCTTCACATAAATGCGGCCAGAAAAGTTGCTGCAGTGCATTTAATGCGATGGTAGCAGCTTTTCTTTTAGATATTTATGTGTTCTT
Source organism: Quercus ilex subsp. ballota (assembly GCA_032727855.1). Taxonomy (NCBI): domain Eukaryota; kingdom Viridiplantae; phylum Streptophyta; class Magnoliopsida; order Fagales; family Fagaceae; genus Quercus; species Quercus ilex. The sequence continues at coordinate 41,174,072 of CM064919.1, forward strand.
ATCACCTTTGTACGTGTTTGAAGTTCATCCTGATTGTTAGGATTCCCTGGGAGGTCAACTAAATTATCCAAATACATGCTTGACCGATATTCCTCGTATCCGAAAAGGAGTTACTTCTCGGACTATATTCCTCTATTCTTTACTTACGTGATCCTCAACTTTAGGGCCTCTCCCAATCATTTACTCCTCCTTGGACATATCTATGTCCTCGAATAAGGCCCAAGGCTCAATATACAAATTTGGATTCTTACTCCCACAATATACATATAAAAAATTAAAAATATAGAATTCTTTTCTGCTTTCTTTCTCTCCTAACAAGCTCATTCTTTAAATTCGACATTCCTAGTTTTTTTTTTTTGGTTGAATTTATTTTAATTTGTCTATTTTTCTTGAAATATAATTAGTTTAGAAAGTACATTTTGTTTAAGTTGTACGTAAAATAAACTATGTTTTAAGTCCAAGCAAATGGACCCTAGAAGTCTGGCCGTGTGTTTTAAGAAATGCCTTCTATTTTTTTCTTTTTCTTTTCCAAGAGTTTCCTAGCTTAACTAATTAGCCCTTTTGGTGTTTCAGGCAGAGATATTTAGGATTCAAATTTCACTCTTCCCAACTATTGATCTATTAAAAAAACTTTATTTATTATTTATTTCTTTTTAATATGAGCGTGAAGAAAATGCTCGTTGCCTTGTTCAAGCGAGAAAAGGGTATACTTGAAATTGAGATTGGATTATGAGTAAGAAGAAACTAGGCTTCACCCAGAAGGAAAGTGGGCTACCCTTGGGCTGGGCAAGTTTTATATCAAAACCTCATCCAATACATCACCATGGTCTGTATATATATATATATATATATATATATATATAGCTTTATAAAAGTAGACCTTATCTCTACATTTATTTTGACTGCAATAATTGTCAATGGTCCACGATTCCCAAATCCCAAAATCTTTAAGCACCTAAACCAAAGCTAAGCCCTTAGTTGGTGCAAAATCTCACATCGCACGTGAGTTGCACACGTGCAACACCCCTTACTTTAGGGCTTTAAAGATTAGAAAATATGGACCACCTTTCTTATAAATGGACCACCTTTCTTCAAATTGCATGTGAATTTCCAAGTTATTTGGTTGGATACTTGTCCCCCAATTCAACTAGGGGCCCAAGATGACAATGACAATTAATAATCCGGGCTGATCTGTAGAGCCCTGTGACTCAGCCTCAGCTCACTAACATTTTTTTTTTTTTAATAGAAATGACAGTATCTATACCTCTTTGATTATCTGATTTATCTTCTTAAACACGTTCAGCTTTTTTTTTTTTTTTTTTTTACAAGTGATCACTCACTCACAACTTGTTTAGGAGGAAAAATTCTATAATCTTTGTAATAGAATATAATGGATTAAAATTAATTTTTAAGAAATATCTCAATAATTTTCCCATTTGCAAGTTAAGTGGTAAAGAATTAGAAAGTAATGCTCATTCTGTTCCATTATTTCATAAACATTTCTCAAAAGTAAGATAAACACTCATTCAACCATTCTTTTAATGAAATATAAATTTCAAATATCAAAATTTTCTCCATTATCATAGAAAACATATTAAATGTAAACAACATATTTAATAGCAAATTTTATGTGGGTTCCAGTTAACTCAACTGGTAAAGTTTCTCATGGTTGTATAAGAAATCTAGAGTTCAATCTTCACCTACACTAAAAATTAATTGGTGTTTTGGTCTGATGATAAAGAGCTATCATCCGGAGCGGACGTCAAGGTTGAAACTCTATCAAAAAAAAAAAAAATAGCAAATTTTATATTTCTTCCTTTCACCCACATTCGTTTATAAACTCCCACATACACCATTACTAATTAATTAATATACTGTACAACTACAGTAAAATGTTCCATATGGAATCATTCGAAGTGTTTAAATGCAAGTCTTTTTCACCATCATTTTCTCTTAAATTGTAGTATATATTTGTCTGTTTTTTTTTTTCTTCTCATACTTTTGGATTTCTCACCGACTTAATTAATGACCCAGTGAGAACGGCCTTTGATGGGTTTCATGTGCAAACCGAAGAGATTGACTATATTTTAGTACCTTTAGAAGAGTTTGGAGAATATGAATCCTCACAATCTGTAACACCAATTTATGCCATGTGATGCTCAAATTTAGCTCATGAATCCATGATCCAATAACCCATGTTAGTTGCAATCTTAGTGGACCCTTGCGCCCGACATTTATAGATCATAGTGCATATTGGAATTTTATTCTTTTTCAAAAGTAGGGGAAAACAAAACAAATACAAAGCAATTGCTTACCATCTTTCCTATTAATGGCCCTTAATTAATCAAAGAATTATTAAAGTTTTGGCTAAGTGAATGAACTGGACCACTAACTAAGAACATTAAGCCCTACGAATTTCAAAAGAGAAAGATAGAGATCCTTATTTAAGGGAAATGGTCGGGTCAACGTCATGCATACCTCAGTTTATTAAGGGGTTTAAAAGGTATCTAATTAAAAATTTAAATACAAATTAAGATTATATATAAAAGGTACAGAATGAAAAGTGCTACATTAATTAGTATATGTACAAATGAAAGCACTAAACCTAGTTCTGCTCTTTACAGCGTATTGGCATCCATTAACTTTTCAATATTATCAAGAAAGGATATGAACTGAACCAGCAGTTGATCATGCTATATATATTTATGTCAAAAAGCCCCAAAACGTGAACAATAATTGATCATAATATACTAAAATGGATTCTAGCTAGAATACAAATCTACTTACATGCGCAGAAGCAGTGGATGACAGAAGGTAATTAGACAAGTTGCTGATGAGTTTGCCGCTTGCCATTTAACTGTTGGAAGAGCATAAAAAATGATGTCTGATAAAGTATAGATTTGTCTATATTAATACTTTGATATTAGAGGGTGTTCAAGTAATAGTGCAAACTCTGGTAACATCTTTTGTATTGTCTCTCATGTTTGTGGTTTGAACCACGCTTCTCCGCTCTCACTAATTATCTACCTATCAAAAATATACTTTGACATCTAGATGATAACTGGTGGGAGATAGTGATACTGCTTAAAATTCTTTTAATTTTTCCTTTTCTTTTCTTCAGAAAATGTTGAAGAAAGACAAATTATTCAAAGAGCTGGGTTACTTTGAATAATTTAGGCCCATGCTGGAAATTGTGTTGTGTTTTTTTTTGCTAAGAGATTAGGTTGCTCAAAGCCAGCTAAACAAATCAAAACACAACTGGTAGAATCTGGCTATGGCAAATTATAAAATGAGTGATTATTGCATAGAAAATAATAATATCCACTAGTGTTCGGCTCATTTTGATTGAGACTCCATTTATTTTAGGATAATTTTTTCAGTTGAAAATTGTTTGCTTTTCGTGTTTAACTCATACAAAAAAAATCACAATATTTCCTATATTAATGGTTATTAATAATAACTTTAGTTCACCACTTTAAAATCTTAATACAGAACAACTAAAATCAACCTAAAAAAATATGCGCAATCAAAAAAAATTATTGATAATTACACTAATAAACATAATCAAAATAAGAGTTTAAAAAAACCTAAAAGAATTAAAAAAAAAAAAAAAAACTATCAACTAAACTTAATCAAAAAGAAAAACCTACTATCAACTTATTTTTAAAGTTTTTGTTTTGGATAAATAAAGAAATTCTTTTAGAGTTTAAAGGGGAAAAGGGACATAATCCATCCATATACCTAATTACACATCCATATGCCTAATAAAAGACATTTGAAACCTCAAAAAGAACAATTGAAGTTGTTTTTGTCTGAATTTTAAAAGTTTGTGGGCGATTCCTAGAGTTCGAGGTATATCGTGATCACTTTAGAAGTTTTTTTTTTTTTTTTTGGGGGGGGGGGGGGGGGGGGGGTGTGGGTGGGGGAGGGGGAGGAGGGGGTTTATCCTTTTGGAGCTTTTGAAAATATTCTAGTTTTTTTTAGGGGGTATTTTGGAAGTTTTGAGAATGCTTTGGTTATTTTTGTCATATTGAAGGTTTTAAAAGGGTATTTTGGTCTTTTTGAAGGTTTTAGAGGTACTTAAGTCATTTTGGAGATTCTTAGGGTTTTTTTTTTTGGTGATTTTGAAAAATCTAAGGATATCTCTATCATATTGTAGATTTCCATGTTATTATGAAACTTTTTGAGGTATTTTGATATTTTTGGGGTTGGGTTTGCAAGAGAGAGGGGGAGTTCTATTCTCTTTACGCAATTTTAGAATTTTTGCTAGTCAACATAAAATGATTTCGGTATGGCCAAGTTTTCTTGTCACCTCAAAAGTTCTTTATGTTTTCGGTTTAACCAAGTTTTCTAGTCACCTCAAAAGTTTGAAATTGAGGAAAACATCAAAATAAAAGGAATCTAAATTATTAATAGGGAATTGAAATATGCTAGATTTTTCAAGTTTGATTTGCTATAATTTGGCCTTAAAATTGATTTGTAGGCCATTTTTCAGCTTATGTGGTTGGTGCTCGGGCAAACAAGATCTTGATGAGGCCCATTCAGTTAATTTGTCGGAGAAAAACCTAATCAAATTAAAATTTTCACACAAAGAGCAATAACAAAAATTATAATATTAATATCTACAATAAAATATGCCAAATGTGATTCGTCATTCTTTTCCACAAAAATATTCCCACTGTCAAAAATTGCAAAAATCCTTCCTCCCAAGTGAGTGTCAATTAAATTGGTCATGGGTAAAGTAGATTGGGTACAACCCTTTTTTTTTTTTTTTTTTTTTTTGAGAAAAAATTGGGTAAACCTTCAGCCTTAATTATCATTGAAGCATGAGCCAAAATATTTTTGGACTAATATCTTGGTCTTAAATTGTTGACTTTTTAGGGAAAACTTTTGGAGGAAAGTAGCTCCAACTTATCGTATCACTATTCAAAATATTATTGATGGTACTCTCTCAGTCATTTGACTTAGTTAATAGTCTTGTAAAATATATTTAATAATTAAATAATTTCTATGATTTAACACACATTGGTAGTTTTTGAACCTTTAGATAATGGATTTAATCCGATTTAGATGAAAATTTAGTTTTTTTATTTTTATTTAATTTTGGTGGGAATATAGAGTGTGAATAAAGAAGTCTCTAAAAACCAGTCGCCTAACCCCACTGAATCTTTCTATATAGTGCTACCCGCCTAAGTAATTGCCTAACTTGATTTACAAATTCCAAATGGTTTCTTAGTTTTATTTGGTCTAGAATGTAGTGGCCACTTCCTTAGTTCCTTTGGTTATTGAGAACCATATATATATATATATATATATATATATATATAATACCAAAAGGTAGTGTTCCATGGAAAATTAAAAAAGAATTATGGACAAGTGAATACTGACTAACTCTTTCTATAAAGTAAATATGAAAAAATGCAAAATTGACCCTCTAGCTTTTACCGTTTTTCATTTTAATCCTTTAATTTTTATTTTTGTCAATTCAGTCCTCTAACTTTCAATTTTTTGTCAATTCAATGTTCCGTTATAGCTCAGTTAGTGTTGCCGTCAGAACCACTAAAACGACACCGTTTTGCGTATGTTTTTTTTTTTTTTTTTTTTTTTTTTTTTAAATTAGGAATTAAAAGAAAATAAGAAAAATCTGGAAAAAAAAAAAATTAAGGGGAGCGACGACGTCGTTCCTCTTCCACTGAAATCAAAAGAAAACCAAATATCATTTGGTTTATTTCAGGTGAGTCTCGGAGACTATTGCTTCTGTGACGTCGTTTCGGTTGTCCATTTCCAGTCGCCATGGATGATGATGATGATCTTCTTGCTTCTTTGCTTCGTTCCATAAGTTTTTTCACTCTTCTCTCGTCAAATCAAACTCACTCAACAGCTCAATTCCGGCGAACATCAATTTCACGCCGGAGAAAACTATCAACAAAAGCTTCCAGATTCTCCCAATTTTCCACCACAAAAATCAACGATTCAGATTTCAGACTCTCGCAAAAGTCAAGAAAAACACACAATGAAAATTTTTTTTTTAATAAAAGTTTCAGACTCTCTCTCTCTATCTCTATCTCACGCAGAGTTTGCTTTCTCTTTCTCCCCTGAAATCAAAAGAAAACCAAATTTCTGTAGAAATTTGATTTGGGTGGATTATTTCAGTGGAAGGGGAATGACGACGTTGTTCCCCTTAATGTTTTTTTTTTAATTTTCTTTTAATTCCGAATTAAAAAAAATTCAAAATGGCGTCGTTTTAGTGGTCTTGACGGCAATATTAACTCAGCTATAATGGAGCCCTGAATTGATAAAAAATTGAAAATTAGAAGACTAAATTGACAAAAATAAAAGTTAGAGTACTGAAATAAAAAAGGGTAAAAGTTAGAGGGTCAATTTTGTATTTTTGCCAAGTAAATACTACCAAAAGGTTTCTTTGTTTCTTTTTCATTCCTTTTTCTACTTTGTATAAATTACAGTTGCATTGGTTATTGTTTCACCTACTAAACACACTACTGATTAATTGATATATATAAAATATACCAAAAGGTGAAGTAGAGATTTTAAAATGGCCAAAAAGAGGAAGTGGGGAAAGGCTGTGCGTGTTGTGAGAGAGGGTCAGGGAGGACTGTTGGCAGTGTAAAACCCTAGAAAATGGAGATAAGAACAGCATGCCGGGTCTGACAAAGACCATACACTGTATATTCCTTCGAGAAAGAGACTTTGGGTCCCAAAAGAGAAAGAATTTGCGCACGAGCATCGGTGTATGTAATGTAAAGACCACCCACTTTTTCTTTTCATTCCTCGGCATTGCTCTCTCTCTCTCTCTCTCTCTCTCTCTTTCTCATTGCTTTATAATCCCACTGTTCTTCTCAATTCTCTTTGCCTCTGTTGTAGCTCCTTCTATGTGCTTGTACGCACTCTCTTTAATTATATGTCTAAAAGTTATATTTATTTGTTTATTTTTTTCTCTTCCTTTCTCTCTCTACTGCTAATGAGAATCCAAGATAATAATATAAAGAGTTCAAACAAAAGGAGCTCAAGAATATTATTGCTTTTACATGCAGGGAAGCTCATCTCTTTCTCTATCAATTTATCCTCACCTTTTCTATGAATTTACACTCTGAGACCAATTTCAAATTTCTCTGGTCTAGTATGGATAGAGTTTACAAAAAAGAGTTCGAAGAATAATCTGACTTACTATATATGTTATAATTATGTCTGACAAAATATAATAAACAACTAATGTCAACACATTAGTAGATTCTTTAATGATTACAGAAAATCGAACTAAGCCTGAAAATAGAAGCTGTAGAGAAAAAAGAAAAGAAAAAAGAAAAAGAAAAGAAGATGATGTCCTATTGATTGCCAAAAAAACAAAAAAAAAAACAAGAGAGGTCAGGTATGTGTCATACTTACCTGTCTGAAGAAGTTAGGGAGAAGAAAAGGATATTGTGTGCCCTCACAAGAGAAGGTTAATAATTAAGGTCGATTTAGACCCAAACCAATTATAATTACAAGGGAGAGAGGTTCAAGCTTAATTAGTTTGTTGAAGCTATATAAGCTTGAATTTAGTTTATTTAGGCTATGTTTAATGTTCTAATGAATCTGGCCTTAGATATGATTTTTTACTAGGAAAATGCTCAAGTTTTTATTAATACCATAAAAAGCTTACACATGAACGTAATTGGAAATATTTCATAGCATATTGTTGGGTTTTGTGGAGCTTAGTTGTGTTTGATTCAGATGACGACCCGACTCGAAATAATGTTGCGTGGTTTTTTAATGGGAGATTTTTTGAGGCTTATTCCATGGAGCTCTCGGCCCAAGCTGCCACTAGGAAAAAAATTTGGCCCGTTTTGTAGCCCATTGTGAATCTTGTGCGTAGGATGTAGAAACTCTTTTTTTTTTTTTTTTTTTTTTGTGATTAGAGTTTACGGTTGTAGTTTTTGAGAGAGATAAAAAACTATACTGCTGCACTTTGTATTTTTTCCTGATAATAGTGAAATCCTTGTAACTCCGTAAACGTAGGCAAATTACCGAACCACGTAAATATTGTTTTGTACGTTTGATTATTCTTTTTGGAGTGTGTTTTTTCTCTATTTTGTTTCTCATAGATTTGGGAATTTCATGTTAATTCTGTACGCATATTAAATAAATTTGTAGTAACTTTAACATCACTATTTTGACTAACTAATATCAATAGCATGCATGGTCTCCATTGCCACATCATTGTACTAACTCTTTCTTTATCACTAGAGCTATGGTCAATAAGATTTATAAGTTCATAAATTGAGAATCATTCTGCCTAATTAACTAATATAACTTATCGTAGAGTTTAGTTATAAATTTTTAGTATAGATTTATCAAGAGGTAAAATATAAAAATAAATTGTGATGTTTACTTTATATAGGAAAAATAATTTAATTAAGTAATTCATCAATAACTTGAGTTTGTTTGACAAAAAAAAAAAAGAAAAAAGAAATTTGAACATGTAATTTTATCTTAATAATTTGCTTGAACTCGATTCGTATTAAAAAAAAAATGAAATTTTAATACTCCTAACTACCATGATTGTTGCCACTATCACCTATGTAGTGTCTCTCTAAAGTGCATGCTATAGCTATTTACTATTAGCACTAGGTATCTGATAAATTACCTCCTAAACTGTCTAAAAATGGAGTTTTGCTTTTGCCAAACATAAATTCTTATTCACAATGTTGTGCATACCAATATTTATCTTCATAATTGGGTTGGAGAGATTGGAAAACCTTTTTCAGAAAAGCGACCAAACCATGAAGTCTTTCATATATGTAAATAAGTACAACATCAATGATCAAAGGCATACACAACCACATGCCCACAAAACTTTCAAACTTTTCAACGGTTACAGAAAATCCCTTTGAGACTATACCCAGTCAGTCAGTCAAAAGAGCATTTTAGTGAATAAACCGACAAAATCAGAGCCTTTTTTCCAGCATCTGTCCCTGTTTCCCTTTCAACCGTTCGTGTTCAAACATCATTCTAAAGGAAGTCAAGGTGCACTTTCGTAATTATACCCCAATCCCAAGCCCATTTCCACAGCTTTAACCCTCATTCTATTTAAGCACTCATATCTCCCACTCTCTCTCACCCTAGTCTCCTTCAATAGTTCAAAACTTGTCCTCCTAAATCCTAATTTCTTCTCTTTCAATCCAGGTTTCTTAGTTACAAATCTTCAGTCTTTGATCTTATAGATCATACCAATTATGAGATTTTAGGTACGTAATGGGATATATATCCTAAGCCTCTTAATTTCTTTATGTTGCATAAATATTCTCTCTAAAAGAGTTTACATCATGCATGTTTTCTTGGTTCACTTTTCTTGAATAGTGTTATGTAAAACGTTTTAAGGATGAAGATTATCGACAATATTCTTGTATTAATGCGTGTAACATGTCAACTTATTATTATGCTCTTTGTTGCTTTGTACAGATTCTAGAGTGCTTGGTTGATTCTAATCTCATGCAAATGTGGTAAGTTCTTTATTTTCCAGATTATAAAGAAAAAAGGTTCTTTGATTTTTGTTGGGAAGAAAAGACCGAGATAGTAATATATTAAACACCATATAGAAAATCGTGTTAATATTTGTTTTATTGTTTGTTTGTCTTTTAACAGCTTGGGATCCGAGTAAATTATGAACAACATCTTTGGTGGAAACAAAAAATTATTCTTATTACATTAATATCTGGAAAACTGTCATCTCCTTCTCTCTCTAAAAATTCTCATCTCAGCCTTTTTTGTCTTTACGTAGATGTTACATAAACTCAGCTAGAAATGGCCAAGAAGGGAACTAAAAGATGTCCAATATTCTCCATGTTCATGTTGTTATTCTTATTCTTCAATCTTCCCATGTTGCATGGCGAGGAACTAGAGCTTCTCTTATCATTCAAAGCTTCGATCAAAGACCAGTTTGGCTTTCTTTCTGACTGGAATTCCTCTGCCACTTTTTGCAACTGGCGTGGTATAGTCTGTGACAACTCTTCCCATGTTAACTCACTTGAGCTCTCTGGGCAAAACATCTCTGGCAAACTTTCTGCCTCAATTTTCCAATTGCAGTACGTCAAGGTTGTTGATCTTTCCAACAATCAGCTCTTTGGGGAAATTCCTGGTGATTTATTTTCTTGTCATTCACTTCAATTCCTCAATCTTAGTAACAATAATTTAACAGGTCCATTGCCAAGAATTTCCATTTCCCACCTTGAAACACTAGACCTTTCCAACAACATGCTTTCGGGTAGAATTCCAGACAATATTGGATTGCTTTCTAGCTTACAATTTCTTGATCTAGGTGGAAATGTTTTGGTGGGAAAAATTCCAAAATCCATATCAAATATCACAACTTTGCAAGTCTTGACTTTGGCTTCAAACCAACTAGTTGGTGAAATTCCACATGAAATAGGCCAAATGAAGAGCTTGAAGTGGATTTACCTAGGCTACAACAATCTTTCAGGTGAAATCCCAACAGAGATTGGAGACTTGACTTCTCTGAATCATCTTGATGTTGTCTACAACAATCTCAGTGGACACATTCCATTCTCTCTAGGAAACCTCAGCAACCTTCAATATCTCTTCCTATACGAGAACAAGCTCACGGGTCCAATTCCAAGATCACTTTTTAACCTCAAAAAGCTGGCCTCACTTGATCTTAGCATCAATTCTCTTTTTGGTGAGATCCCAGAGCTCATAATTCAGCTTCAAAACTTGGAGATTCTTCATCTTTTCTCCAACAACTTCACGGGAAAGATTCCGGCTGCCTTAACCTCCTTGCCTCGGCTTCAAGTCCTCCAGTTATGGTCGAATCAATTATCCGGTGAGATCCCCAGAGACCTTGGAAGGCTAAACAATCTCACTGTACTGGACCTTTCCACCAATTATCTCGCCGGGAAAATCCCTGAAAGCTTATGCAACTCGGGCCAGCTTTATAAGCTCATCCTCTTCTCTAATTCCCTGGAAGGCGAAATTCCCACGAGTTTGAGTTCTTGCAAAAGCTTAAAGCGAGTACGCCTCCAAAACAACCGTCTCTCCGGTGAATTATCCTCAGGTTTCACAAAACTTCCACTAGTAAACTTCCTGGATATCTCAAGCAACTATCTTTCTGGCAGAATTGACAAGCAAAAGTGGGATATGGCATCACTGGAGATGCTGAATTTAGGGAAGAACAATTTTTTTGGAGAGCTGCCTGGTTCATTCGGCAGTAACAAGCTTCAGAACTTGGACTTGTCTGAAAATCAGTTCTCAGGTAATATCCCCAAGAGCTTTGGGGGATTGTCAGAGCTGGTGCAATTAGAGCTACGTGAAAACAAGCTCTCAGGTCACATTCCAGAAGAATTGTCATCATGCAAGAAGCTTGTGAGATTAGACCTCAGTCATAATCAACTCAGTGGCCTAATTCCAATCAGTCTAGCTCAACTTCCGGTTCTGGGTCTACTTGATTTGTCGGAAAACCAATTTTCCGGTGAAATTCCAGAAAGTTTTGGAAGATTGGAATCTCTTGTAGAAGTGAATATTTCTCACAATCACTTGCATGGAAGCTTACCTTCTACCGGGGCATTTCTTGCTATTAATGCCAGTGCTGTTGCCGGCAATAATAATCTTTGTGGTGGCGATATTACAAGTGGTTTACCGCAATGCAAGAGCGGTAAAAGTCCCATGTGGTGGTATGTTCTCGCTTGCTTTTTGGTCGCGTTAGTAATGTTTGCTGTTGCTGCTTTTCTGGTTGTTTTCATTCGAAGCCGGCGTAATGAGTTGGAGCAGAAAAGAGTGGAAAATGAATATGGAATATGGGAAATGCAGTTCTTTGATTCCAAGGTTTCGAAGTCTCTCACAATGGAGGATATTTTCTCATCGGCCAAAGATGAAAATGTCATTATGAGAGGGAACAAGAAAGGGGTTTCAGTTTCATACAGAGGAAAGTCTCTCATGAACAACATGCAGTTCGTGGTGAAGGAAGTGAAAGGTGAAAATACAGTACTTCCAACGAGTTTTTGGTCTGTTGTTGCTGAATTTGGTAAGCTTAAGCACCCAAACATCATTAGGTTGATGGGAATTTGTTGGTCTGAAAAGAGTGGTTTTTTGGTTTATGAGTATGTGGAAGGGAAAGTTTTGAGTGAAGTTCTTCGGAATTTGAGTTGGGAAAGAAGACGTAAAATCGCGATTGGGATCGCGAAAGCGTTGAGCATTTTGCATGGATATTGTTCACCAAGTGTTGTGGTTGGTGACATGTCGCCGGAGAGAGTTCTTGTTGATGGAAAAGATGAGCCTCGCCTGAGTTTGAGCCTTCCTGCTGGGTTGGCTTGTATGGACACCAAGTTTTCTTCAGCCTACGTTGCTCCAGGTACATGACTAATTTACCCTTTATAATAAGTACTATTCAATATCTTATTATTATTAGTGGCAGATGATTTAGAGGCAATGATATTATAAATGTTTGCATCAATTATGGTTGTTTAGTAAAATGAGTGTAAGAGAATATTTTTTCATATTTTAGGCTGTTTAAGTAACGTTTTCTTTTAACTTTTGAGATAATTTTAAGTACATGATAAGTGAAAGTAAAATTAAGGAGAGATGCTCCCTTACACTTAGAAATTTCATTTTTTTTTTTAATGGAAACATTGTTTACGGATTGTGGGATTTTTTTTTTTTTAATTAGCAGAAGTGTTTAAGACTCTTATAATACCTAATTAATCCCCAAGTGTATAGAGTCTTTTGTCCTACATACACCGAATAATTAGGAAAGAATTTATTGGGATTGCCCCTAAAGTATTGATTAGAAAAGTTGAACTCATAAAGTAAAGGGTATTTAGATGTTTAAGTAAAAGGTATCTATATTTTGAAATTCTATTGCAGAAAGACATATAGATGTCTAAAAGTTACCAATCAATCTAGTGTTGTGCCTAAAATATGGATTCTAGGCTGCTAATTCCAAGGTTAATATGTTTTTTTTTTTTTGGCTAAACAATAGTATCATTCAACTAAGAAAAGACATGGCAATCATCCTTATATGCATCATATGTGAATATAATTGGGAGCAACAACACCATGATAAGAAATATCATATATGTCAGCATGCATTCAATTCAAAATCTAGAGGATGTGGCATGCTCTAATTGGTAAAAGACTAAAATTAGCATCCATGCACGTACCACATATACTCAAGTATATAGGTTCGATGAACCACAATTTTTGTTTGTTTTTGCTTTGTTATTGCAGAAACCAGAGAAACCAAAGAAATGACAGAACAGAGTGATATATATGGGTTCGGTCTCATATTGATTGAGTTATTGACTGGTAAAAGCCCCACCGACACGGAATTTGGCATGCAAGAGAATAATATTGTTGAGTGGGCCCGATATTGCTACTCAGATTGTCATCTTGATGTGTGGATTGATAGTATGATAAGGGGACATGCAACGAATAATCAGAACGAGATTGTTGAGACTATGAACCTAGCCCTTCACTGCACCGCCACTGACCCCACGGCTAGGCCATGCGCAACCCAAGTATTGAAAAACCTAGAGTCTGCTATGAAGCCTAGTTCTTGTGTTTCAAACCTTAAATTTTCTTCATCTAATTAATTAGATTTTGTCCCCTAATTAAGTTTTATTTTATTTTATTTTTTACTTTTTTTTATATTTTCTTTTGAATTTTTGTATAAGGAGTTAAAAAAAAATGATTGTTACTCAAAATGCTCTGTTTAATATGGTATGTTTGACATACTAGTGAGTGTAAACATGTAGATAAACTTAATGCCATTATATGAATCACAACATTTTCTAAGCTCTTTTGCTTTCTATTTGTGAGCACATCATGCACTACTTTACAACTCATTATTATGTGGTCATCTTTTGTCCCAAAAACAAAAAGCAATAAACAAATTTGGGACTCTCTAAATGTAACTTGGGTGGAACCCAAGTCACCATAACTTAATTGGTAAAAATCCTTCAGTAAGTTTAAATAAATTTTTTTAAAAAAAAAAAGTTAGAAACTGTCCTTATCCGTCAAAAAGAATATATATATATATATATATAGAGAGAGAGAGAGAGAGAGAGAGAGAGAAGAAATTCATAGTATCAAATACTTATGGTTGTATAATATTGAGTTATGTCTCAAGGCTGAAGCACACCTTATCTCTTTAACTTCAGATGCGGTGTCAACACATGCACTTTGTAGTACAATATTTTTCTTTAACCTAGCACATATTACTCTCTCTCTCAAGTGAAGTTTAAAAATGCTCACCACGCTTCTCCCATTTACATAATGAGCCTTTTGGTTCAATCGTATTATTTGATTCTCTACCTAAGTTTGAATCTTTCCACTTTTTGTAAGCTGAAAAAAGTCTTATTGCATTTACATGTAAGTTCTATATATATAGTTCACATAATTTTTTTAATATATATATATATGTGTGTGTGTGTGTGTGTGTGTGTGTACACTTATAAAGGGATATTGTTTTGGATTTTTAGGCCTTTTCCTCCCTCTAATTCTTAACTTCGTTTGTCACCTTTGTCTCCATTTTTATATTTTTTTAAAAGATATTCTTGATAAAATCAATGTTTTGTATATTAAATTATATGTGAAACTATACAAAAGAGACCTCCGTATATATTGGTAGGTAATATGAATGTAGTACAACTAATAAGAATAAAACCAAGTAAGGTATAGTGGGCCTATGCCCAAATAGTCCCCGCTCATAATCTAATCCAATTTAACAATCTCATTCAAACTCGAGATGAGTTATAGGAAAACCTATTATGGAAATTCCAAGTTTTGCATCAAGAATTGGCTGTGTCACAAACTCTAGTCTTAACTCTAATTTCCACAGAAGGACGACTTCTACTGGAATACATAGAAAAACCTGTTGAACCTACTCTTGTCTTTTAACCCTCTACAATTGTGAAATCCTTGGGAAGAAATTTACCACCCAAACACAAGATCACCACATTGTGTTATTTGAGTGTCGTTTTGAAATCGCAGAGTCGACACAAATCTTTAAGTGGCCTTGAAGTAATTGAGAGATCAACTTTCAGATTTGAGTCATTATGAATTCCAAGTCTATATTATTAGCAGTTCCAGTCTTTGGTTACTTGTACTGAAGGGGTCTTATAAGTCAATGTGTATTGCAACTTTTTAACAGTGAATTTGATGAGGTAGGTTAGGCTTGAGAGTTTTTTTCCCTATTGCGTTTTCACTTCATGAAAAATCCCTAGTCTTAATTGTGTGGTTGTTCTGGTAGTAATTGATTTATTACTTCATCCAACTTGTCTCGTTGTAACTTGCTAATTAATTAATATCATCACACGTCTTTGGTATAATGGTCACTCTACAAGTGTAAATACTTGTAGGGTGCGGGGGTTAAGAGCCAGGATTCAAGTCTCTAAAAGAGAGTTTCATATATATATATATATATATATATATATACACACACACACACTTATATTAAACTAAAGTAGAATTTCTACATTGTAAAAAAAAATTAAAAAAAAAAAAACTTGCTAATTAATTACTTGGTCTTGATATTGCTAAATTGAGTAAAATTGGTAATAAGTCGTGAATAAGAATCTACACATAAACTTTCAAATTCTATAAGACCTTCATCTCCTCTTATCATTCTCCTTAATTCCTTTTTAAAAAAAATAATGTTATGGCAAGTTGGCAACTGAATGTTCCTGATCGGTGAGTTAGGTCAAGCAGCAACACTGAATTTGCAGGGGACCACTGTACTAATTCTTAGGGGATATATATGATGACATTGTTTGTCGCATTGTCGGACAATTTAGAAAGTAAAATATATGGCCGAGAAGTAGTATACAAGCACAAGGCTGCATGTAAAAGCTTAGTTGCACAGTGAAGCAATGCCTTTATGCTTTGGCCTCGCATCTTAAAGCTTTCCAACTTTTGTTCATCAACGATTACTGTCAAAGAGGTTTTAGAATGGTTTCATTACATAACATGCTCTATAAATTTTGACCTTGACCTATCTCCGTCTCTGAGAAAATAACCTACTTCACTAACTTAAAGATATATTGAAATGTGTTAGGTTCTAAGACTTTAGGAACTAAATGTATTAGAACTTTAATTTGTAATGTGTTGGCAATCCATGATCAAAATTTAGAGTCTAGATTTAGGTTGCTCAAAGTGTGTTTATGTATAAAGCTGGAATCGAGTGATTGCAGAATTTACTAGACTAAATCTGCAAGGCTCGATCGATCGAACCTCGTGCAGATTGTTTTTTCTGCAGAATTTCCAACTCAGCCCAAGCCCGGTTTGACGTGTAAGGTTTTATATTTTACTTCAAGTATAAAAGGGAAAACTCTAACTACGTTTTAAAGGTTGTTGATATGCTATGTGTTGAATCTCTTGTGAGATTTAGAGGTGTTTACCTTCATACTCACTTAGGATTATCAAGATTCATGTCAAGAACTTGGTGATCGCTTCAATTGCTACATAAAGAATTTAAAGGAGATCTGAAACCTTTGAGTGGAGCCTCAAAGTCACAAGTGGGAGTACTTGTGGTTGCTGTGGATTAAAGAAAGAAGTAGTCTGTGGACTCGGAGCTGTCATGTGGTCGTGGTAGTAAGTTTTTTATACGAGGTAGGAATATGATGTTAGTGGTCTAAGTCTTATTGTATAAACTTCAATTCTTTCATAGTGGATCTATTTTACCTTCAGGATAACTAGGTTAAATTCTCCCCAGATTTTTTACCGGTTTGGTTTTTCTGGGTTATCATATTGTTGTGTTATTTACTTTTCCGTATTATTTACATGATATGATTTGATTATGTTAACCTAGATCTGAATAATTTACCTAAATAATCACTTGGCTAAATAACTAGGTTAAACAACCTGTGTTTTAAGGGGTTTGAAAACGTATAAAATGAAATTGGAAACTAAAAACAGTTTGATCTAGAGTCCTACCACTCCCTATATATATATATATATATAGTTCTATTATTTACAATAACGATTAAAATGTAGAAACTCATTATATCACTGAATCTTAACTGGCATAACAAGAAACTTTATTGTGAGAATGGATTTCTAATTTATTTTGTTTATTTTGTTTATTTAATCTTCTCCATGATCAGTTGGTTTAGCTGTTAACTAATTATGCAATCACGTTCTACTATGGAGTGCAATTTTGAGTGTGTACAACAAAGAGCCAATTGTAAGTTTATTATAATGTGCCAATGTTTCTAATTAAAATACAAACTATAGTGTTGGTGACGTGTATAACACAATTATAAGTTGCATTGTCAATAGGAGTGACAAAGCTGAATTATTTAGATTTCTTCCTTGGGATCTTTTGCCTTTTATACGTCATGAAAAAGATTTGAATACATGGATGATTGAATACAGGGTGAAGCATTACATTATTATCTTCTTATAGAACTTAAATTACTCAAAATCATCGTTTGTGCTTTGCATAGGATCACAACTCAAAGCAGTTAATGTTTCCAAAGTTCATGGCGTTGATAATAATATTCAACAAACTAAACTTGCTTCTCCTCTCTTTTTATACTCCCCCTTTCATCGTTGCTTACTTGACTCTGATTTTTATCTTAAATATTTTCCGTCTAAAACAAACACTAGGTTGTTACCCGAGTTCAAATTAATAGAA
The DNA here is from genome assembly GCA_032727855.1 of Quercus ilex subsp. ballota. Lineage (NCBI taxonomy): Eukaryota > Viridiplantae > Streptophyta > Magnoliopsida > Fagales > Fagaceae > Quercus > Quercus ilex. The sequence goes on from CM064919.1 coordinate 41,191,716, forward strand.
AACGAAGAAGCAAAAAGCATAGGAAGAGCACCCACGTAGTTTAATAAACTTCTAATGATCTATATAATATGTGCGAATTAAGGACTAAAACGTACGCTAATTAGGGTTAAAAGAGAATGTTTAAATGGGGATCTTTCCAATCAAGCCTGGCCACAACCTTTTCTTGTGACCCACCTATCCTTCTGTGTTATAATGATTGTGCTTAGGGTTTTTTCCTTTTCTTTTCAATTTTCTTCTATTCCCTCTACGCAATGATGGGATTGACAATAACCCTTTTTTTTTCTCTCTTTTGCTCAATCAGAACTTGTGGGGGCTTATAAAGTTAGAAGATTCCATCTCTAAAGACCAGTCTAAGCATATAATATAAATTAGCTGACATTATAAGGAGCAATAAGTTTGCTGTCAAGGATATGATATTTGACATGTTTTCGTCTCAAAAGCCTCAAGATTTTAATCATAGTCCTTGGAGACCATGCAAAAGGCTCTTTGGCTCATTCTTTTTACTCAAAAAAGCCTCTCTTTCTCTCCCCACCTCCTCTTCTCTTGTCAGTCAAGCAATATTGTTCTTCGATTCAAGGGATGATAAAGAGGGTCCTTTTTTATTTCAATCTTTTATGTAACTCATTGTTTACTTTTTCTTTTCTTTTTTTCTTGGTTACTCATTTGTGTTTCATATTACAAACATTTTTGGAGTCTGCTTCTTTCATTTTAGACAGCTGTGTTTTCTTTCGAATTTTAATGAACTGTAATCATAATAATTGGATACACGTGCAACCCATGAAATATTGCAATAACGATCCACAGCTACTTACACAAAATATACGGAGTTTGAACTTTGAAGTGGAGAAAAGCGTGCACTAATTGTGCTGGGTGATGAGTCGCTGATGACCATGGCTATCCCCAGCTTGCATATACTCAGCTTCATGCATAACAATAGATTTATTAACAAAAATATGTCCTCGTTTATACCCAGCTGGATAGCCAGCAGATTCATCAATAATGTTGAAAATTGCCTCAAAATTCCTAATTATTTTTTATTTGGATTTTCATAGCATGGAAAGAAAAGTTTTTTCTTGATGTGAAAGACAAGAATTCTCTTTAATATGGAAGGAAAAAGGTTTTTTTGTGAAAGAAGTAATTGAAAATTGTTTGTCCTTCAAGGAATAGAATTGAAGCTTTATAAATAGAGATGAGAATACTATATATATTGATAGGCCAAAAATGTATTGACCCTCTTTGGTAACTTAATTAAATTAATTAGTCAAGTGAAGTTAATTAGATTCAATTACATGCAATAAGCGTGGTAGTACAAACAAATTACCAATTAAGTTAAATGCAGTGAAAAATAAATTTGACATGGGTGATTTGTTTACGAATGGGGAAAACCACCAAGGCAAAACTCCACCAGGTGAATTTAAGGTCACCACTCCCGAGAATTCACTATTATCAAAACAAGTAAAAGGAATCCTAGTACCTAATACTAACCTATAGTTGAACCCTTATCTCAATACCCAATTGGACTTGTATTGTAGTGACAATCTCTCTTTTCAATGCATGGCTCGTAGTACGTGACTAACCAATTGATGCATGAATCCAAGTACGTGACTAACACACCAACTTGAGGAAGATGTTGGCTACAAAGTTCTTCAGTTCATCCAAATAATGAAGATCAAGAAGCTCATTGGTTATAAAACCTTCAGTGCAAAGACGCAGTAGCTTCTACAAAGAAGATAATGAATTAGGGTGAATGGTTTTTGGACCCCTTAACCCAACCAGATTAACCTAGTTAATTAGCCAAGTGATTAACTTAGTCAAATTATGTCAATCTAGGTTATCACAATCAATCAATCATATTAAAAATATAAAACAGCGGAAAAGTAAATAACATAATGATATGATGACTCAGGAAACTACACGGTAAAAACCTGGGGAGGATTTGACTTAGCTATCCTCAAGGTAAACTTGAATCCACTATACGAAAGAATCAAAGTTCATACAAAAGGACTTATAAGCTCCCTACTTGACTTCCTAATGCTACCCACCAGTAGAACTTACTGACACAACCACGTGCAAGCTCCGAATCCACGAACTCCTTCTTTCTTGGATTCTCCAATCAGCTACAAGAACCCACACTTGTTATTCTTTAAGCTCCAAAGGCAGTAACTGAGTTGATCATCAAGATGTTTATATTATCTCTACCTTGAAAACCCTAAATTTATGTGAAGGAAAGCTCCTCAAGGATCTCACAAGAGATTCACACAAACTGCAAAGTATGAGCAATAATACAACTAGAGCAACTCACTAAAACATGGCTAGGGTTTTGTCTTATATACCTAGGGCAAAAATATAAAACCCTAAACGTTTAATGAGATAGGGCTGAGTTGGAAATTCTACAGAAAAAACATTCTAGCCGACTTTCGATCAATCGAGTCTAACTTTCGATCGATCGAGTCAGGCCGAAATGCACTGATGCATCTGCAGCCTCTCGATTCCAACTTTACATGAATTACACAACTTTGAGCAAGTCTAAACAAGACTAAACATATTGTTTTGATCATAGTTTGCTAACATTACACATTAGAGTTCTAAATACATAAATTCCTAAATCTTTAGAACCTAACATAGGGCAATTGTCTCCGGTCACAATTTGCATGCACAATCAATTTGCATTGAGTTACATAACCTTGCATCATTTTTGACGGCCCTTAAAATAATCTTTATATATATTTAGGGTTATGATAAAAGAAACCCTACACAAATAACTTGGATATGCATGAAAAACAAATCTGAAAATCTGAATTTCATAATTCTCGATAGATATTGTTTCTGTCGAGCAACTGTCAAGATTCCTTATTAAACCTCGATAGATATTATTTGTCGAGATATCTGTTGAGATTTAATAAACAACATTTTTTCACTTGTTTCTTGGACAGATTTGCATGGCTTCAATACTAGACTTGAACTCTTGTTCCTTAAAGTACTAAACTCATTCTAAATCTACCCAATTACAAGTAAAGTGCGTTTTGACAAAGGATTAGTCAATTTACAATAACATATGTTCTAACAAGTTCCACATATGTCCTAATATATATGTATAAACATAAGTGAATTTCTTCAAAGAATAATTTAGTAAATTTTGGGTTTGGAAGATTGCTCATTGTTATGTGTTGAGAGTTTATTTGTTTTGTGAGTGTAAGAGAGTTATTGGGTTTATTATGGCTTTGGATTTGTGAGGTTTTGTTTATGCTGGTAAGGTTTGTGAGTGTTATTTATGTAAGTTGTGAGTGTTGATTAAGTTCTATTATAATCTATATCGTTAATAGTGAATTTTGGTTAATGTTGCTTTTTGTCAAACCACATTAAATATTGTTGCCTTTTATAGATGTTTTATTTTCTTGTTCTTATAAATACACTTTTGCTGGCCCCAAACTACACCAATTGATATTAAAGCTTCTACTATTGCACAATAAACAATAAAACTTTAGTCCCAAAATTTGAATTTCGCTATGAATCTTCAACAAATTATTCTAGGTGAGCCACCTGAATTGTCAGATTCAGATTATCATAATTAAGGAGTATATTCCTCAAGCCAGTATGTATTACGCAAATATAAAAAGAACTAGGGTTGCAAATATGCTTTTTCATGAATGTTCTCAAAGCATATTCTTATTTGGTTATATTGTTAATTGATATATTGGAGTTATACTTAAATGACTACATCTCTATGCAGTACAAGTCTACAACAAGAGGGGATAAATAATATTATTGATACATCAGTTACTTGAAGTGTACATGTCATGACATCAAAGAGATTAAAGGCACTTGTGTTTTGTTTGTTTTCTTTGAGATTGGAATTATTGAATACAGAGTGTCAAGGGCTTTTGGACATAGTTTTGTGCCTTGCATAAATACTTGTTAAAAAGGTCTGCCATTGTCTTCAACTGCCCATGAATATTCATAAGTCATTTAAAACAAAATTTGTGTCCAGAAATCATCTGTAGGCTATTATACATTAAACAGATAGCTGTATTATTCACTGCATACGTTGCGTTAATTTGTTTTCGACTCCAGCTATAATGGTACACCACAAAAAGAGAGAGTTTTGGGCACTAAAGTACAGATATACAAATAATTAGACTTGACATTTGGAACAGAGGGAATGAAAATTTATGTTGATTTGGATTGTTCCATATCATCACTAAAGAAGTGACATGGGATTTGGATATATTATTAAGTGGGTTGTGATTGAAAATGAAATATGGAATTATGGAGTAGGGTAAAACAATTTGGAAACTATAGCTCTATATAAAGCAAATAGTAGAAGGTTGAGTGCTCTAAATGAAACATCACTCTCAACTCATTATCTATTATAAAGGTTGATAAGGAATAACTTAATTATACTGAAAGATGACTGGCTAATTCAAGTTCAATGACAAAGAAAAGTTTAGTGCTAGTGACATAATGTCACTTGTCACTCTTATATGACTAATTCATCATGGGAGGAATAGAATTCATCATGGGAGAAATAGAATTTTGCGTGCTACAAAGTAGGTGTGGCACACAACTAGTACAAGTAAACCATCCAAAGTATTTTTTGGATCAAATCTAAGAATTAGAAGGTTGTGGAACATTTCATCCCCATAATATATATAATTATATATAAATTTTGATGGTTGCCCTAGTGCACAAAGCAGAGAAAGATGAACCTTCGTGTCCACCTATTTTATCAATGCATGTATGATGAACCTTAACGTGCTCCACCACATTGGGAGAAGAAAGGGAGAGACAGACCATGGTGGGGGCAAAAGATTACTTATCTTATTTCCAAAAACAAGAAACTCCTTGAATATGATTTTGAAAACATGACACTCTTACCATTTAAGGTACTATTTGCTGTTCCTGATTGAAGAGAAAGAATGGTGGTGTACTAATGGGATCTCCTTGGTGGATTCCAGGTTTTGGAAAAAAAAACTTTATTCATTGAAAGAAAAAAGATGGATTTGAAAGGACAGACTTAATTTTGATGCCCATTATTAATTATTTCCTCTATAAATATGGTCTCCATTATGAGGTTCCCAATATTAATGGTTTGGTGAAAACTAATCATCAACTTCATTCAATATTTTCTTTTTAACGACACATGCTATTGGTTCTTAATTATACGAGCTTACCCCACCACCTTATTCTTATAGGGGAAGGGGTGGCATTTAACATATAGTTAACCTCAATTAGTATTAGTAAACCTAAATATAGTTCTCATTCTCCCTTCATTTAAAAAAAAAAGAAAGAAAAAAAAAATATATATATATATATACACAATTTTTTATTCAATTTTTTCCCTTTTGTCTATTCCTCTCTTTCATGAAAATATATGAGTGGCGAGAAACTATGATAAACTAAATAATAATTATAAATTAAATGCTTATTTTTACTTGGAAAATAAATGTTTTTTTTCCTCATATATGCAATACTATTCACCGTAAATATAATTAAATATAATAATTATTTAAATTGATGTTTTATAAATTTGTTTGAACAAATTAAATATATTTAATGTCATAAAGTTTAGACAAAAAGTTTGTTAAGGAGCTGCTGAAAAATGTTGAGGACATGAAATTGGATCAAGAGAAATAAGGATTCGCTTGAGGTATTATTAATACTAGATAGAAAGTTTTTTAGACAATCGCTCGATCGAGATTATGGAAATTTGATTTTGAGTTTAGTTTCTATTTTAGCCTAGACAAAATCATGTCGTGGAAGTTACAAAAAAATAAATACGTTGTTTTCTGAATGGAAAAGAAATTAAACATGTTAGCCTATGAATGAAATCCTCAAATCCACAAATGGTTCCTTGAATCACAAGGTAATAAGGTTCTGGAAATATTAGAGAGAAACAATAAACAAAAGTTTGAATTTTTATTAATCTCAAAAATTGAATTATCTAGTAGGTTACAATACTTTTAAATAGTAAAAAGAAAACTTAAGACGGCTAGGAAAAAGCTTAAAAAACCCTAATTCGCACTAATCATGTAATTAGATGGCAAAATAGTAAATTTTACCAAAAATAGCAAAATAGAGATAATTGGGGAAATTGAAACTACTGTCTCTAAGAGATGTCTCAAAACAAATGAGAGCTTATTTTAACTTTTAGACTAAAAGTTATTAAGGAAAACAAATATTACTAAAAATGTCAAAATCACTGTTTCTGAGGCCTTGACGAAGGAATTCACTAAAATTGGGGCAAACCTCGAGGCATAGAGTCTTGATCAAAAGGTCATTTCCCTTTAGCCCTCCAACTTTCATACAATTTCAACACAATTACCCCGATGAGTTCTACTAGCACCTCTTGATTTTGCGCCGTGATTTTTAGCGCCCTCGCTATTTTAGGAAGACATGTACTATCTGTTCCACATCACAGAAAATCTTCCTAGTGATTATACAACCTTGAGCTTAAATTGATTCTCCTTAAAACTATAGAGTTTGCTCTCTTGACAGTGAGTTCATTGTTGCATTCCAAAGGGTTATTTGGAGCTTCAGAAAACCGAGTGGTTGTAGAGGAGTTTGTTCATGGAGAAGGTTCATGTAGAAGAACTTCAAAGTTTTTGGGTCACAGTGAGAGGCAAACGAGTCATTTGCTCGGGATGCATAGAGTTTAGGTTACAAAGGTTCTATATGTTCTAATTATTGTAAACGTTTTTATAATGAATTTCCTACAAGGTTGGGTACACCTAGTGTTTTTTTTTTTCCTTTGAAGATTTCCTCACGGCTAAAATAAAAGTTCGAGGGGTGTAAGTATAACTGCCCCAAGATTCATAGGGTGTCATGGCACTTTTCCTTACTATTATGCATTGAGCCAATAAATTTGGTATTCCTTCATGGATAGATAATTTTATACAGAAGCCCAAGGTTGAACAGTCAGATGTACTGATGGATAGTCCCCAAGTCACAGAGACAAGTCCTTGGCCTCCAGCTGAAAATTTATAATTGGACAATTTAGAAGTCAACAGATTTTAGCCACCTTTTAAGCAGCCCCCATCTTAACAAAAATGCACATAAACCAGTAGCAATGTGCAACTAGTCAAACAAGGATTTATCAGCTTTATGTTAAGTGGTTCAACGGATCCCAAGTTCTGATTGATAGATAGCCTCTATGGTCAATCACTGGAAGGAAGAATAAGCTTAAGGTTCCTTTAAGATGTAGAGTACAATGCATTTCTAGCACATAATTAGGTTCATCCAACTACATTGGGACATACAAAGCACTTATTCTAATACAATGAACAAAAGAACGAGTGGAGAAAAGGGACTTCTACAATGACTAGCCAGATTTTAAACCAAGTAATGCCTATTCCTGGAGTGAAGTGCCCGACCTAAATAAAGATCAGAGGCAGTGATGTGACATCCACGATTAGATATCTCACAGAATGTCAAAAAGAGCAAGGATAAAAGAAAAGGCAGAACATTTTAAGTTCATACATAGAGCATAAAGCAAAATATAGAATAGCCAAAAATGGGACCCTAGATGCCTTTCGGTGCAGCATGCTCATAATAGCATAAAAAGTCAATTTACGGTTTCTCCATACCAAAAGGACGAAAGAAGAGATTGTCTTTACATCTATACTTTTTTTTTTCTGCATCCTATGTTAAGTTGAAAGTTTTAGACAAAAGACCAGTTGATGAACATGAAGCAGATACAGTGAGCATTCTCTTCTTCATTCAAAACCTTCCACGCCACTGCTCTCTCATAGGAGATGGGCCTCCCCATGCTAGATAAGCAAATGCCACCTTGAAGACACATAAAACCCTGCTCGATGGACAAAGAGAAAAGATAAGAGTGTCAGATTAATCCACTATTTCCAAAGAAAGAAAGCATAACAATATCTCCACTTTAAGTAACAATGTCTCTCTTTGGTCTTTGAAGGGTAACAATATCTGCAATGCATGTTCTTGTTTTTAGAATTTTAGGAAACATGTCTTCATTGTCTGTTAACATCTAGGTAAATTTTTTTTAGGTCCAACAATGTGTTTCACAGTGATGCCAAATAGGTATTATAACATTAGTCATTTTTTTGGGTTTTCAGTCATATCCAAATGATTGCATTCCTCTTCTATTGCCCATGTATTCTCATATTCCCTCTAGCATCCTGAATTGATAATTATGGTCCAGTCCAATTTATGTGCATCTCCCATTACCTAATGGAGATTTATTTCTTTTATACGTTATCTTTTATCTTGGTCTTGTTAATATAATTATGCCTTTTGGTGGATTTCTTTTTTGTTAAGTAAAATAACCCTTCTCCAGATTTTTAGGTGGATTTCAAAGCACCCTACCTGCTGCATTATCTGTGGGAACTCTGAGCATAGGGTTTTCTTTCCATTGTCATCAAAAATCTTTTCCAAAGTAATGTCTTGAAGTGCAACCAAGGTCGTCTCCAGCATATCAAGACCTGCCTGATTTGCAAATGTAAAAACTGGCAGTGCCTGCATATTATAAAATTGATTACAATTCTTGAGCATCAACAATGTGAAGAAGAAGAAGTAGAGGAAATATCATAACATAATTACTCTTTTTTATGAGTAACAATATATAACACAATAACAGAAAGGAAGACAAGCAAAATATAGAAAGTGATTAAAGGGCATGAAGATTGCTGAATATAACATAAAAAGACATCACTGACAGAAGCAACATTTTCATTGGAGAAAAACCCCTCACCAAGCATAAAATTATTCTATTAAGCTCCTAAGTGAAAGTGAAAAATTATTACACCAACTCAAATTTTCTATATATTAGATTTATGAGGTTTCTGTGAGTAAAAGTATCGAGAAATAAATATCATATGCTTTGCTAAGAGCTCCCCCTCAATAAGCACATCTATGGCACCACTTTCTATCCTTGCAATAGAATAATGTGCAAGGGGCAACTTCCCCCAGATTTGATGCTCAATTCCTTAAAAATTAACTCATAAAGGCATTACAGCTTCTTAGAAATGTATTTCCTCAAAGCCTATGTTCTTCTACAAGAATTAAGATCAAATTCTTGCAGAACTTTGCACCATCACTTCTGCCAAGGTCTGCTACATGCTCAAGAAGAGTGTAACGATACTATATTGATAAACTACCACATGTCCTAAAAGCTTAAGTTGTTGGAAAATGGTGACATCTTATGAAAGAAAAAGCTTGGAAATTTGAAGAGCATTAGTGCAAAACCTTGAGTAAATGCAGAGAGATAGAAAAATATTTCTAGATTAATAAAGGGAGGAAATAAAGAATACCTTCAAAGAGCAGCACATGACTGCATCTGAGTGATGCCAAAGAGTTTTGAGAATGGATTCACTTCCTTCACTTTTAAGTAGTTCAACCCCTAGATAGCACCTGTAAAGAAGATCAACATTTAATATACTCTGGACTTATCAAAATATTGAATATGCACTGTTATTTTTTCCAATTTTAGAATTGAAAGGGGAAAATTTTGGCAACAAGACCTAGGGCATATTCACACTTAAATTTCAATTGAGGGCCTTCTTCACCACAGCTAAAAATGTTAAATTTGATATCCAAGTTCCAGAAAATTATTCATAAATGAAGCATTGTAAACTGTTATATGGAAGAAAGGCGTTTACATGTGATATATAAGAAACTTATGTTTGTAAGAAGAAGCAGCAAAAATATTCCAAGTTTCATCTACGTAGTCATTCCATATGAATTGGAAAGTCTTTGGCTGTTAAAGCAAAGTTTTTTGAGAATTCAAAGTAGGAAAATTTAAATTCCTCATTTTGGATAAGAACTGAAATCAGTTTCTTTACTGCTAAATAAACTTGATGTTCATGAATTATATCGTATAACATGAAGGCCAAAGTTCCATACCAAACTAAGAACTTATTTATGGTCCAGACTCTAGAACTATAGATAATAAGAATATGAATGAATGATAAAAGACTCAATTGACGCACCTATAGCTTTGACAGATCCACCGAGCAAGCGTGTGAGCTTCAGGAGTGCCAGGTGGTGGCCGAATACCAGCATGAGAACCAAAATGAGAAGGAGAGAGCACCAATGCCACCCTCTGCACAGATGCTATAATGCTCCGGATGTATTGTCTAGCCATGGCTGCTACATTGTCTTGAAGGTGGATTTCAAATGCAAACTGGAATGCTATTGTCATCACAGATTTGGTGCTCCCACACTGACCAGAATTTTCACCGGACACTCTGTTTCCAGTGGGTCCAACTTCAAGAGCAGAGGCAAGGTCAAGTGTACGGTTTGGACTAGAGGAATCCTGCATCATATTAAATGAAATAAAGTTGAGAACAACATATTAACTCAATGATAAGGGGAAAAAAGGCATAAGAAAAGATAATAGATTATATCATATATGATAAAAACGCTTACAATTCCAGAATCAAGAGGAATAATGCGGAAACCAGAAGGTATAATTGGTGCATCATCAGAGAACGAGGCGTCAATGGGAGCAAAGATGAGTTCTGCACAGTTTCCCACAGCATTCTCATCCACTCCACTACAAAGCTGGGGAAAAATGCAACCAACCAAAATTTTAATCAGCATTAAAGAGAAGCAGAAACCTTTTAACACACAAGCACATGGTGAAGCTTAACTGTTTTTCGATTGATAATTATGTACAGGAAAATCATAATCTACACATACATCATGTAACAAGACACATGAAAAGAAAACTAGGGCTTACTTGCAAAAGGAAGATGTCACCAGCCATCATCATGTCCTCCCGATAGTGACCCATACTTTCAAGCTTAATGACCTCCATAAACTGTTCCCAAACAACCAAAGCTTATCAAATTGGCAACGGATAACAGCAAATCATGATGAAAATTTTCACAATAATTATTCCAAAAGAGAAAAGCAGTTTTTTTTTTGGGGGGGTGGGGATTGGGATAAATGGTGATGATGTTGTGAGCTGTGACTGTAGTTTAGTATTGAATCACTTACCTCTTCATGCTCAATTGTGTGAGCCAGTGGAAGAATGACCTGACCCCCAAAACTTCCAGCTCTAAGTCCAGGTAAGCTACAAGGACCAGCTTTAATGGCAGCTGCTGAGTAAGCATCAATACTGCTGTCTGCCCACTCAGACCGGTGTTCTCGCAGAAATCTAAGAAGTATTGCAGGAGGCACATTCTACAAAAATAGAAAGGAAGTATGAGTCTAAAGTAAATAAAAGGATGATCACTAAATGATGTTTTACATTGACAATGAAATTTCCCTATATTAGTCAACATAATGTAGATCTCATACTCAGTTTTCTTGCCCTAGTCATTGATTTTTAGCTTTTCAACTACATTTTCAACTTGTTTTACTAATTGGCAGCATAAATTGTTTTTCACCAGACTGATCTACCAATGGAAATCTCTTTAAGAATGACTTCAAGTGCTATAATCAGGGCCAGGACGCCCTTTCTCAGAGCTTGAATCCACATTCACCTTCACCTCAACAGTAGCCCCAAAAAGACATGATCCACAAAAGGAATCGAGGCTCATATAATCAGTCTTAGTTATAATATCCAAAATCATGCTCAAATCAATTGGATGTTAATAAATTTAGAACCATTCACCATAAAGAATTTTTACTTTACATACCTGCAACTTTTGTTGGATTTTACAAGCTTATGAAGCCATATTCACTTAGCAATACAGTACTATTACAATATAATATATTCTTTAATCTAATGTGTCTTTGTTAAGGTCATGACCTTTAACAACAAAAGGCTGCTTATTAATTTTAAGTTCCAGTAAATTCCTTGCTGTCAATATTCATATGTAATCCTTACTTGTAATAACATGGATGCCTTTGCACATAGAACTGCATTGCTCATTGATTGAAATCCATTGGCATAAGAAAGATTTCCACCCATCATCTTGGCTGGAGATGAGTTCACAAGAATGGTAACATCATCAATACCATCACTTTCTAACATAGACCATCCCTCATCTGTAAACCCATTAACTGCTTCATTAAACCCCCTGTACAGTAGAGTTTGTTAGACTCCCAAAGATCAAAGTCAATCAATTAATACAAGGAAAATTTGAATAAAAAAAATAAGCGTACTTGCTCAATCTCTGGCTAAGTGCACGTAGAGCAGCAGGTCTCCTCCCCCAACCAGAGACATTTGGCTGAGAATGTTCTTGAGAGATCTGCCTCAAATGGCGCAATGCCTAAATGAAAATGAAAAAGTTATGTCAGATCACAAGATCTTTGAAGTCACAGTTCCAATCCCTCCCATATCTTGTCTATTAAGCATCATTCTTTGGCATAGCAAAGAAATCACTCAGTTAACAAATCTCAACATTTTATTGATCCAATTCAATAGAATAGCAACAGAATTTTAAATTATTAGACGGAAAAACAAAAAAAGTCTTACTGCCATTGTTGTCTTCTGAGCAAGTAGAGTTGATGACTCATAAAGCGGGCGCAACACTTCGGGTACACTCCAAGGCTAGTTTAAGCAAACAGCAAGTAAATTATTAAGTATACCATGCAAAGGCATAAGTTTGCTTCAGCATATAGCGCAAGGGAATTTACATACCTCTAAATCCATATGATCAACTATATGAATAATTGATCCACCCCCTTCACAAGGTCTAATCAGATACCCACTTGGCAGCATTTCTGCTCTCACAAAATGCTGCACCTGTGGCATGCTTGGTCCATTCTGAGTGTTGTTAAGTGATCTTTCACAGACCTAATTTGCACCACACAAACACAGTGTAATTTTCAGACAGTAAGGAATGGGAAACCAAGAAAAATGCCATAAGGCCCATAACTATTGGTACTTGTAACAGAAGAAGTAGGAGTCACATACCACTAGACTACCATCTTCCAAAACAGACGTGTAGCGCAGCAACCAGAAGTCACGAGCTGGTGCCAAAGTTGTGGGTGCATATAGCTAAATGAAGCCAATGAAATTCCAAACTTTGTTAAACAAGTCTATAATTACTACTACACCAGAAACGACAACCACAAATTACTAGTGCCTACCTGCATGTAAAGCAGTTCAATGGTTCCACCATTTGCAGTGGACAACACATTTATAACATCCACAGCTCGGCAACCATGGAACCATGTAGGCCGATCTTTGAGGATTTCAGCGACCTGTATAAATTAATCTGTTAATCTTTCCACAAATCTCCGACTAGAATAATTTCCTCAAACAAAACCAGGAGAACTTACTCTTGTAGGTTCTAGACCAACAAGGCCACATGCACGAGCTGCCACTCCAGTGCAACCATGAGAAATAGCAACGATTCCAATGGAATCCGGACCAGGCTGCACAGATTGAGAAGGGGATCATAAGGGGCAGGAATTTGGAACTAATTATTTATGAATTGTGATAAAAAATGTAAATCAAGTTTTGTTGTCTTAAAGAAGCAAAAGAAACCATAGAACGTGAGATATTAAGAGAGAGAATTTTCGGGTCTGCCAGGGAATAAATTATCATGTTTGAGTGATGCCTCAAAAGAAAGATAGGATGATTACTTCCTTTATTTTTCTACTTCATCTTTACTACAAAAAATTCAAATCAGAACAAAAGATTAGATGAAGGAGGAAAATTTTTGTAGATTTTTTTAAGTGAGTGATTTGAAATCCCACATCTTTCTAAATTATAGATGATGGTGTAAAAAAAACAATATTAATATAGCAAACAACATTTGTTTGCAATCCCCAAGAAGAAGAAAATATTTAGAAAGAAAAACTAAACAGAGTAAAAGGGGGAATTTAGTGAAGAAAAAAAAAATCATTTGGATATGCAAGATGTAACTTAGAAGATTACTTAAGTTCTTCTATTCTAATAATTTTTCTTGAAAATGACAAAGAATAATTGGAATAAGGTTCAAAATGAATAATGATAGCAAAGAGTAACCTTCATCCCGGGCATTTGGACCCACTCCACAGCAGTTCCAGTAGCCTTCGAAAGAAACTCTGTTAAAGTCTCCTCTGCAATGGATATAAGTCTGGAAACATACAACACAATCTCATAAGCCATACAACAACCGCAAGGCAATTGTAGACCATAAAGAACAGAAATTGAGTAACAAGAAGCAGCAATCACACTAACCCTGCAGGGCTAGCATCCTTTGGTGGATGCTGAGGTGTCAGATGGTGTTGACCGCTCGTCACCACCGACTCACAACTCGTGTCTGTGGTGGCAAGGGTTGCCTGCAAGACAAGGAAACATATTCAAAATTCCTAGTTAACAAAACATGAGAATACAAGTAATGTTGTAAATCGATTAATTATTATAGAACTGGGCACTTTCTTTGGCTGCTGAGAAAATTTTGTAAGAAAAGGCCAAAAATAGTTAAATTTTGAGAAAATTAATCTCCTTTACAATGAAAACAAAAGATTCAATCTCAATTAAGTGGTGAATTCCATTTGTCTATTATCTTTTCCTTAATTTTCTAAGCAACCAAACAGATTGCAAATGATAACAAGTGGATGATTTATAATTCCTTACATTTTGCGTGTGTTGACGGAAATAACTGTTCTCATACACCAGTTGTGACACCTGCTTTTGCAACCGATCATTCTCCTCCATTAAAAGTTTATTCATCGCCGTCAGCTTCCTATTCACAGCTTGTAGGCGTGACGCCTCTTTTCGCTGCTTTTCTCTACATCTGTGTCAAACATATAACACACATGGGTTAGCCAGCATATATAATCAGTCCATCAGTAAAAGCTTGATTGCTTCATATGGCTGCAGGAAAAAAATGAAGAAGAGGAAACAAAAATGAGTTGCTTAATATTAATTTCTTAACTTGGGAGGCCTGATAAATGAAAAAACTTGACAACACATATCCTAAATGCAATATGCAAATCACCCACCTTAATTAGTTTGATACAAGTTTATGACAGTTCTAGAAGAAAAATCAAAAGAAATCGCTCACACATACACACTTAAATTTGAAAAGTCGATAGATTTCCTTTTAGATGTCTTCAATTTCCACAACAGCCAAACACAAGGTCTGAGGACATCTAAATAGATCGTACTCATTGCACAAAGCTCTCACTTTTGTGGGATATGAGATAGGTAAGCCTTACACCCAATTTTCATTTGGGATACAAGGCAACCATTTTGCTAATTTGAGGTGAATTTTGCAGCTCTTGGCAATACATAAAAGATCCAGAAAAGAACATAATGAAGTAGCAATGCATATTTAAAAAATTTACAACCAGAAAAAAAAAGGATGTAATCTTGTGCAAAACTCAGTTGTAATTTTGCACAACACATTAGCAAAAGATGATACCTTCGGTTCTGGAACCAAACTTTGATCTGCTTAGGCTCGATGTTGGAGAGAATGGGACACTCCCTGATAAGCTGTTGGCGGCGCATGGAGCTTGGCTTGGGGCAGTCATGGTAGAGCCTTTCAAGAGCCTCAACTTGCTCAGGCGTGTACCTCACATACTTGCCGTTATCCATTTGCAGCTTATTGCAGGATGAACTCACTGCCATCATCCCCACTTCACGTTCACCAAAAACAAAAACAAAAAAATAGTCAGGACCCAAAACTCCAAAACCAAAAAAGAAGAAGAAGAAAGAAGAAAAACTCGTTCTTTGATATATATTACATACACAAAAGAATATGTATATATATAGAGAGAGAGAGTTACCTTTAAGTGGTTTCGCTTATGAGAATAAGCGAAAGAGAGAAGAGGAAGATCAAGAAGAGGTGTGTAGTTGTAGAGGCATGGAGGTGAAGGCAATAGCAATGAAGTAAGAGAGAGTTTTGTAGTGGTAGGTGGTGATGTTTTGTTTTTTTTTTTTAAGGAGAAAGAATGAAAGAGAATGAGAGTAGTGAGAGTGAGAGAGTGGGTGGTGGTGGGAATAATTGGGTTTGGGTTTTGGGATTGGGATTGAGATTGGGAAGCTTATAAGACAAACCCCAAATACCAGACAGAATGAGGAAAGACCATATTTTTTCGTTTTCACATCATTCTTTTGCTTTGCTTTGCTTTGCTTTTGTTTTAGCTGTTTTTTCTTTTTTGCGTTTTTTTTTTTTTGGCCTGTTTCTTTTGCTGCTGTTGCTTTTCTTTGCCAATGCGCTTTGTTTGTTTCGCACTTTCCAACACTTCAAACTCTCTCTCTCTCTCTCACTGTGTGTTTTGTGTGCGTATGCTGTATTATAAGTGTAAATGGAACATGTGTGAGTCTTGGGAAGGAATGTAGCAAATGCGATCCAGAGAATTCAGACTACAATTCTCAGCGCGTGCATTATGTTACTTGAGCATGTTGGACCGCAATGCCCTTCCACTTAGTTCATCAACCATTCCTCTCTCTCTTTGAGAATTTGAATTATTCCATTTATCAAAATTGAAGAAGAAAACTCTCCAATTTTACGGGTCTTTCAAAGGACAGCAGTGCAAGTTAAGCAATTGAAACACATTATGGAAAATTTGTCTCTTTTTTTTTCCTCCTTTTTTTCATAAAGTAGTCGGTACGTTTTAAGAAAAAGTATCTTATATAAGATGCGCTCGTGAGATTTTCTCACACTATACATGAATCATGAATAATCTTACATGTTATGAGAGAGTGATCTCATACAATTGTTTCATCGTAATGGTGACAAAATTAATGTTAAAATAATATAATAATAAACATATTATTGGTTTATTGTGTAATAGCACTTTATTTTTTATGAATAAAAAATAATAAAGCACACTTAGTCATTAATAAAAAGTTAAAAACCCCAATCAAATCGTATGGAAATGAGTTTTTGTCAATGGACCACTCACCCTTAATGGTCAATATTTTTGTCTTGAAAATATTGCAGAATTACTAAAGGGATGTACAGTTTATATATTGTGTAGTAGCATTTTCATTGTATTGTGATGGTTCTATTCATCATATCAAAAACAGAATATTATCCGAACCAAAATTATGATGACCTGAATTAATTAAACTTGATTAACAATAAGCATTCCATAATCCCTTTTGGAAAATAACAAGTTCCAAACTTGAGTAAAAAGAAAACTCTTCTTAAATAATACTAATAAAAGAAAGATAGAACAAATTTTACAAATTTTTTTTTTAGATAACAAATTGTTATTAGTACAGCATTGCTCTTATTATTTTCACATGAAACTATTACTAACTTTACTTTTATTGTATACGAATCATAACATGCAATTTGTTAGGGAAAAGAGATATGCCCACCCAACCAAAAGTATGTCTTCGTTGCTAAGTGAGTAAAATAAAATTTTTTTTAAAAAGGAATCTTTTAAGAGAAATGATATTCATGCCAAAATGTGGGAAATGGGGACTACAAGTCTGTAAGAGACAGAATAATGAGAACTTTGCATGCGGCCTTTATTTTTTACGCCCAACACTACGGTCCTCCTCTCTCGTCAGTTGTCATAGTCGAGAAGTCACTCCTAGCTATATCCCTAAAGCATATGATACATGCATATACTGCTTACAGTACACACATGAAAATTCATGATCAGATAGTACAGAACGGCCTTCCTTTTTCAGAATATACACCCTGTATATATATTTTGTGTTTTAATATGTTTCATAACTTAGTTTAAATTAAAACGAAAATTTAGGGAATGGAACCTGTAGAGGCTGCATTGGCATACAGCTTTTTTTAGATATCTCAGAAAAAAGTGTTATGATTTAGATTTTTATTTTATTTTATTTTTTATAATTCAATAGTTATAATGAGAAAATAGATTTAAATCTTGAATGTTTATGTTAAAAATTCAAGAGGTGTCAATTGATCAGTTACGAGACTCTTCACGAGCTTTAGATACCTAAAAACCTGAGGAATTTGCTTACGCTTGAAATATAAATCTTATTTGCGTGCAGTTTTAAAGTTTAGAATAAAATATATGTGGATTCCATAATTTAACTAGTAAAAGACTTAAGTTTAAATACTGCCTATACTAAAAATTAGTTGGTGCCCTATAAGTTTAATGGTAAAAAATTAATCATTATTGAGTAAACATCATGAATTTCTTTCTTCTCAAATTCTATCATATCTAAAAAAAAATTAAATTAAATATGATTAAGGACATTAAACAAAAAAGACGTCATTTGTTGTCAGGTAGAAATGGATATATATATATATATATGGGTTTAAGTTACATTAGAGTTACACATTTTTTAAACCATTAAATTTAAGTAGATCCAATGGTCAAAAAAATGAACTCATTAATACTAATATTCTGATAAAGATTTCATTTATTATCCTTATTTATAACATTTCATATCTATCTCTAATCCCAAAAATAGGTATATTTTTCTCTCTGCTCTCTCTTACTTTCTCATCTACTACACGTTTCTCTCTCCTCCATTGCTCTTCCACCTCCATTTTCATAAGGTTCCACCCTATATATATATGTATGTATGTATGTATATGAGTCTATACCCTAGCTTTCAGTCCACAAAGATTTTAGTTACCTAAGCAAAAGAATTTCGTTCTCATAGCATAGGATACAAACAAAGTATGTATTCGATTTTTCAACAGGTGATGCTGGACTGCGGTTCAAATGTTAGAAATAAATAAAGTGAAGTCTGATTCCAATTCACTTCAAAAGATAGCAACTTTAATTGAAGACTAAGCACACGGCATTTAGTCAAAACTAATTTACCAAACTCTGTCACCAATGTTAACTAATTTGAAGACATTTGATCAAGTCTACTATTTTGTTCAAAATTAGAGAATGTTATTCCTCATTGTTTTTCCATGAAGAAAAGGATCATTCCCTTCCTCGTCATCAACAGAGGTTTATTATTATTATTATTATTTGAAAGTTAAAATAATGAAAGATATGGATGAAACTAGAAATTTTGGTTTTAGGGGGCCGAGTTATGGTTATCAAGACAAAAATTTCACGCAAGCAAGAATGCGCGCGCGCACACACATGTATATACACTTATTATCTCTTATCAAAGTTGTGCTCAATGACAATTATAATCATGCATCTCTAAAGTGAAATTTTTTAAAATTTCATTTTCATCATAAATTACCAAAGTGAATAAAAAAATTACAATGGAAGCAATGAAGTCTTCAAAATCAAGAAACTCCCAGAATTTTAGCAAATATAAGAGTAAATTTGACATTAAAGAATGAAAAGAGGGGGAAAAAAACTTCTCTCTATAATCATTGAGCTGATTGCTCAATTCTTCTTCAAAAAAATCATTGGATATTTTGAGGGAGTGGGGGTGAGCTCCTAAATTTTTAGGTCAATCCTTTCAAATGTTAATACTTATATATACTATAAATGTATTTTTTAAAATTTTGGGGTCATCGATGCATGTAGTTCTACCCCTGATGAAAGAGGGGAACTCAAACTCTTGTTTTTCTCATAAATAAGAGGAGATAATATTATTTGGCTATAACATTCTTGGCATCAATAGAATATTTTTCATTATGAATAAAAGAAAACCAAAGAGTATAGTGGCTGAAGTGGTACTATCTCATTCTTTCCATGAGGAGATTTTAGAATCAAGTCTCCCATCCTTAGCTATTGTAAATAAAATAAAATAACTCCTAATAAAAGAAACGAAATGGTGGAATATTGGGTAAACTACGGTTTTTTAAGCCTAATAAGAAACATGTTATCTAAGACTTAAAAGGGTTTTTTTGAGAGTTCATTAATGAATTATAATTATTATTTTTTACTATTAGACCAAGACACTAATTAATTTATAATGTATGTAGAATTCAAACATACGTCTCTGGATTTGGCTTGATGTAAAATGTTTTCGAGCATAAATTTTTTTCAGATGGAAATATTTTATGAAAAGAAAAAAACATTTTTCAACTGTTTGGTTGTGTTCTAGAAAATACGTCGAAAAATGGTTTCTAGAGTTTGGTTTGCACGTAAAATTATTACCGAAAAATATGTATATACGCCGAACGGTGTCTCTGCTGGAGCCTCTCTCTCTCTCTCTCCAAACTGAAATTGATTTCAGTTTGACTGTATTTTCCGCTCCACCCAAACACCCTGTTGGGTGTAAAATATTTCCCGTATTTGTTTTCACCCAAAACAAACATAGAGTAAGAAATTTTATTAATTAAGCTAACTAGTGATATACTTCCTCTTGTAATCTTGTTGTATAATAGTTGAATATGTGGTTAATTAGGTTTATTATATATAATACATAAGTTTTTTAAAGCTCATGTACAGCTTATTTAAGCCTTACTTATTAAAAGGAACCCTATTTTAAAAAATAAAGTAAATAAACCATAAAATGTTAAACCGACACCAAGTAAAAGTCAGCATACGCAAACTTTCGAAAGCCTAATTATAACTCCATTTCAAGACCGTAGCATAGGGGTACACCTTTTTAAACAGTTTAGAAGAAGACTCAAATGGGTCAATTTCCTTATTTTTCCAAAAAATACAAGTCAATGCAAGGTCGTCTCAACTCTCTACTATACAACACATCAAAATCCAAAACTGTACCCTCCCTCGTCTACTTCTCAAATATGACCACCATGAAAATAAAAAGCTTAAAAACTATGTATCCGTTGCAAAGTTATTGGTTAAAAACTAGGAAGTGGCAGACCAACTTAGGTGGACTTTGATTCTTGGATGTTCCGCATCCAAAGATAGACCCAAATACACGTTTTTAGATTTTAAATTATAACCTCCCCCTTTAATCTTGTGCCTCCTTTTTTTTTCCCCCATTATATTACTTCTTCCAATGGCCTAAAAAAGTGGTTTACCAAAGTCTTAATCTGGCTTAAAAGATAAGGTGGCATGCAACATCAATGCCATCACTCAAAAAGAAAAAAAAACCTAAGAACAAAAAAAACAAATGGTAAGGACACGCTTTCACGCTCACGCTCAAATTCATGTCACGCTTATATATCAACTCTGGATTGAATTTTAACACTTTTATATAAGTCCATGGCATATGCTTTATAAAAAAAAAAAACTAAAATTCAATCAAGAATTAACATATAAGCTCAAATTGATCTTGTCACTCAAAAAAGAAAAAGAAATGGAATTGTAGATTTATTAGTAAGTGTAATTTTTGTTTTTGTTTTTTTTAACAATGTCAACAGCGGTGACATTAAGATGTGGGCCGGAAAAAGTGCTAGCGTACCCCGCCACTCCCGCTAGTAGCATAGAAAAAGGTACCACCAATAAATTTTTAACTTTTTTTTTTTTTTTTTTTAAGTTTGAGCCTTAGAAAGAATGACAAGTGGGTATTGGGCTGTGTAGCGTGAGCTAGACGACAGCAGACCATATCTGCGTGTGGTCCATACGTGCGGGCTCACATTTTTTTGTGGCCCCCGCACGCGTGAACCTGTGTCCGTCACTTTACAACGTGCTCCTCACCACCCGCGCTGTGCCAACAGCCAATTTGCCAAATTTGTTTTATTACTTTATTAAACTTTGTTTATAGTTGATTACCATTCAGCACTCACATTGCTTAAGGTAAATTCTTTTCAAAAGTTTATTCACTTTTTTTTTCTCTATTTTAGTTAACACATTTTTCACATTGACCTGTGTACCAAAATTTTAATGTTCACCTACAGGCTACACCACTCAAAGCTAGACCTACCCATGGGTTGAGTTGAGTGAGATTAGGGCTTAAATTGCAACTAGATTCAATTACATCGATTGGAAAATAGCAAAAACTGTCATTGATTGCAAAGAACCACAATTTCGATTGTTTGATCTCCCCATGTGTGGCGGTCAAATTCGATTGAAGCTAACAATGATGTACAATGAAGGGCGATGGGTATCTCTGCCATAGCTTGATAGAGTTTGTTATATTTTGGAAGCTGTTTGAGACCAATGTTAGTTGGTTTTTGAAGACTTCAAGCAGCCCTCATTGACTACCTCTTGTCGTTTAAACCACTCGAATCTCTGCAAGTTAGCCCGGGTCAAGCAGGTGGGTCGATTTAAATGAATCTTTGGACAATCCTACTCACTGTCATTCCCACATAATGGATTGAATCTCACACTTATATCGAAAAGAAACCCATTGGTATCTTAGCCTAATGATAAAGAGAAACAATTATGAAGATGATACAATAAGTTCAAATCATATCATATCTAAAACAATAGCAAATTTATTTCCCTACATGAATAATGAGAAATTTTAGCTATCATGTTGATAGGCTAATGCAATAAGGAGTAGGAGGAAGTTAGTTAAATTTAACCCAAAAAAAAAAAAAAGGTGAGAATCAAATGATGTTGAATGCTTTTAGGAAAAAAAAATTGAAATAGAAAAAAGACAAAGATAAATAAGATGAAGAAAGATATTAGTAATAATTGTCTTATAAGTGTTTGTAGACATGTAAACAGGTCGAGCTTAATATTAAAAGTTTAAAATTAGTTCATTAATCTTATTTTAAACACAATTGAACTCAAACTTATCACCAAACTAGATTATATAAACCAAATTGAATATGCATGTTCATAGCAAATTGGTCACATCGTTAAACTGGTTCACACTTTGTTTGGAAAAAAATTTGCTGATATTTTGATTGTTAGGTTTTAAACCCAAATGCAATGACTCTCAACTTTTCCTTACAAACTAACAACTAAACTACATTTTCTTCTTAAATTGTTATATTTTAAAATTTCTATGAGCCAAGTAGCTTAGTG
Organism: Quercus ilex subsp. ballota; assembly: GCA_032727855.1. NCBI lineage: Eukaryota > Viridiplantae > Streptophyta > Magnoliopsida > Fagales > Fagaceae > Quercus > Quercus ilex. The sequence continues at coordinate 41,214,318 of CM064919.1, forward strand.
GCTTATTGTCCTTGCCTTAACTAACAACTAACCAATGTTCGATTCCCCCCTCTTTTATTGTTATAACTATCAAATTATTAATTTAAATTAAAAAAACTAATATATTTGCCCAATATACAAGGGAACTACTAAGGACATGTCTTTTAAATATATATATATATAATATTTTGATAAAAACATTATAACAAAAATTATATACATTTATTGTTAATTTATGTATTTGACATGATTGAAAGTGAAACTTCCAACTTATTCTTTTTCTGCAATTAATTATATTTTAATTTTTTTATGCTTTTTTTTTTGAGAAACAAACACACACACACACAAGAGAGAGTGAAAGAGGTTCTAACACAAAGACACACCACAACTCCACTCAAAAATCATGATAATTTTTTTATGCTTTATTATTCTCTATTTCTTATATATGTTGTGAAAATATCTTTCAAAATCATTTAAATTTGTTTGTAGATAGGAGTATATATTTTTCTAAAAATATAAGGTTGCTGTTTTTTTTATAGATTTATTTATTTAAAAAAAAATTAGTTAAGTACTATATGAATTATGACATCATTACCATCTTACATCTCCGATTTGACTTCAAAACATAACCTAATCTTTGAATTATATATATATATATATATATATATTTTTTTTTTTATAAATGGTTCAATTTGTAAATTAAAACGTTGCTTCTAATTTCTATCTTGTGTCTTCAATTTTTCTTCCACCTTCATCAATTCTTTTGTCTTTCTTTCCCACCAAACGCACTTTCTACTCCTAGAAATTCTAAATCACATCACCAGCCCTTTGCTCGTCTTGAAAAACAAGTCACCACCACCAAACTGTGTCAAGACATGGAATCTCACTTCCATATTCTGTTTTCGGAGCAGAGCCATTGACTTTTTAGTTCCACAACAGAGTAGACAATTCTATCATACCCTTTTAAATAATAATTGTTTCAAAATACAAATCTCATAAATAAAAGTTCTTACTATTTCATAAAAAAGAAATCATCATTGTTTCAATTAAAACTATATATTATTAAATTCTTAGTCTTTTTATTATCAAAAGAATCTTTTTAGCCATTAAATAATACATGGCCTTACAAATGCCAAATTAATTTGTTACATGATGATGCTTGATTATCCAAATTCTTCAAATACTCCTAAATACGTTTGAATACGACTTCCATCCATTTTCCACTATCTTGGAGATGGCCAACCTTTAGGAAATTATATTGACTAGACCTTGTATAAGTTATGAAGCATATTGTTTACTTCAGCCAATTTCCCAATTAGGTTTTAATATTTAAAATGTTAAACATAAGCTATCACCAATTACAAAAAGATAACCATAATATGCAAAGGACAAGCAATATCGTGACAAAATGGAAAATTCAAAGAAAACATTTCCAAAGAAAAAATCATTACAGTGTAAAGTATCCCAAATAAGCAATCTACTATAATTATAAAAAGTTTACAATCTAGATTAAAACATTTAATCCTACCCTCAATTTGGTGGATAAATTTATTGTAAAAACCGTCTACTGTTTAAGAATCTTTGAATCGTTCAATTATATGGATGATCCACAAACGGCGCACCCATAGTTTACAATCAAAACCTCTAACCGACGTGAATAACATCTTGGAGATTTGATTGGCCACAAAAATAATTAAGTTCCTTTGATTTTAACTTAATCACTCGATTACATCAATATCATCATGAATTATCAATCTTGAAATTCAGGGGGTGTATGAAGTTTGGGTTGGATGATATATCTCTAAGGTTCCCGACAATTCTAAACCTAGTACATTTTTGTAGCTTTCTCAAATTGCTTTTCACCCATTTTATGTATCATAGAAGAGTACATGTATCATTATCTAACAAATGAAGGAACCCATTACGTGCTTGAAGTGGTTGAAATGAACATTTCAAACCATTTGAATTTGGACAAGTAACAAGACCCAGTCTCATCCAAAAACAAAATTTCAAACAATTGGGTAAATTTTCCCATCAAAGTGGCTCAGATAAATCAACAACACTATCTTAGATTTTAACACTTTTATTTAACTTGAAAAACTCGACCAATCCATACGAGAATTGAGAGATTAGAACAAAAACTTTGTAAGTAAATTTAAAAAGGGAAAGAAAAAAATGATGATGGGACAGCGAGTGTGTGATGTGGCTGAGAAACAAAACATACTTTGACACGCATCCCGAAGAATCATGTATTATTATTGTCAGACAGACAAACTGAGCAAACAAAGGGATGGGTGGTGGGGACCACTTACTTACGGTGCTTCTTCTCTCACACAAACACAGCCCCCTCCTCCGCCGAACAAAGAGAAGGGTGAGGTGTATATATATATGTTATGTGAAATGACTAAAGAGGACCCACTAGAAATGGAACGCGTGTCACTTTCTTTCGGCGTGACAGAGTCCGCGCCAAAAGAGTAGACATTCTCGTCTTGGAAAGCGTGGTAAATTCGCATTGTGTTTGTGTTTTGTGCTTTCCTTTCGTCAACGTAACGAAGCTTTTTTACCTTTTAAAAACAACACACACAACACACACTCTCTCTCTCTCTCTCTCTCCTCTCGCCTTCCTTTACTGTGACACCACACTCTTCTGTCTCTTCCTCTTCTCTCATGAGTCTCATCCAACAACAATATATTTGTGTCCCAATCCCGTATCTCAATTTCACTTTTTCACCCTAATAACCAACCCTTTTTTATTTTTTTATTTATATTTAAAAGTACACAAATTTTATTCTGAATTTTGGTTTGGATAAAAGCTACTCCAACTCATTGAGTCTCACTATGATAATTTAGATAAAATTATTTTATTTTATTTTTAATGGCAGTATATTCTTAATTAATAAATCACGTGTATATTGTTACAACAATACATGATTATAAAAGTAATTAAAACACATTTAGATACTCATTTAAATTATTAATAATTCTACCATTGGCCATTGCGAGAGTGTGATTTGGCGGTAAAAGTTCTCGTATTATTTCATATGATGCTTGACAGGAGTTGAGCGATTCAAATGGTAGTACTTAAATAAATGTGTTGTGCCTGCAATGATAGCTTCATTAAGGTCTCGATGGTATACATGGTATTATCAATTACCGTTACCTGACATGGGGTCGATGAGTCCATATCGAAAACCCTATTTTTTTACTTAAAAAATATATTAATAATGTTGATTATGATAGGAAAAAAAAAAATAGTGATCATTTGTCCCTATTGAGTTGATGAACAACCAACCTAAACTTTTATGATATTTAAGTTAATTTTCAAATGTTTATTTTGTAGGGAAGAAGTAGCTTCTTTTATGGTTCTTCTACCATACTTCGTAATCTTCGAGTTGGCAGCTTACATTGATAGTCAGACTTATATGATTCTCTTAGTTTCGACAATTATCCTTGTTAAGCACACTTAGATGCTCGTTTAAATTATTAATAATTCGACTACTGTGTGAGTGTGGTTTGGTGGTAGGAATTCTCTTATTGTTTTACATTATATTTGACATGAGTTGAGTAGTTTGAGTAGTAGTGTTTCAACGAATGTTTTTTGCTTACGATGATAGTCTGATGTAGAATAGGCAGCACAAGCCTTCTTGGAGCAGCAAGAACGCCGGAAGTCACAACGCAAGATTAAGGGAGGGTGTCAATAGAGGCCATCGAATCTACAATGTCAAGATTGCTTGAAATTTGGTAGGTTGAAAGAAAACAACATTCTGATCCGAACTTGAAATTTTCAAGTGTTGCTTAAATTTAGGCAAATTCTTTCATTAAAATCCCGAAAACAGTATTTTTGCTATTTATAATAATATTTTTTTTTCTTGTAACTTCCACGACATCATAGTTTCATCAAGGCTCTGGTAGTATATGTGATATTATCCATTGCTGTCACGTAGCATGGGATCGATACGTCTATACTAGAGACTTCTTTTTTTTAAAATTATAAATATATATATATATATATATATATTAATAATGCTGATGATAATGAAAAAAAAAATAGTTATCATATTTGTCCATGTCGAGCTAATGGACAACCGACCTAACTTCTATGATACTTAGGTTAATATTCACATATTTATTTTGTAGGGAAGAAGTAGCTTCTTTTATGGTTCTTCTCCCATACCTCATAATCTTGGAGTTGGCAGCTTACATTGACAGTCACACTTTACATGATTCCTCTTATAGTTTCGACAATTATCCCTAGTTAAGTCAAATATAGTATTTGTCAAATGTTCGTGATCAAAGTTTTAGCATGTTACTTAGAAGGCATAGATCCGAGGATCTATATCGCTATCCCATAAATTTAGGATGCATGTCCCTGGCTCCCAAGTATTGCACTCTTCCATAAGAAGATCATTACTGGTTTCAAGGAACTCCTCAAACTTCCGATTTGTCCCTACCAAGTATGGTCGTCCTTCTAATAAGACTTAACTGATGAAAGATGTGAACAAGTTTATCCATACTAAATGCATCATCTACTACTTGGATTAAGATGCTCTCCATTTACCTCAAAATAAATAGAAACAATTTAATAGTTTAGATTTTTGTTTTCCTTTAATCTATGAGTGTACATGATGCCATATTATGTAAAATATTCACCTTAAATTTTTCTTTTTTTTTTGTTGACTAAATATTCACCTTTAAATTAGTGAACTATCAAATCTTTATAATATATTCTCTCCATCTTAAACAGTTGGGGAGACTATTTTCCTGTTGAAAAAAAAAGTATCAAAAAACTGGTATGGAAGAAAAAATTTGTCATTTTAATGATGAGATTGTCCTTGAATCAATGCATTTGTTTTGGTGATTTGGTGAACGATCATTGACCATTTCTCGTTTTCTAAGTACTTATCACCCTACACCAGTGTTGCGTTACGTGTACAAAAGAAAATTAGAACAGATAAAAGGCAGTGAATAGCGGATATGAAATTTTAATAGTGTTTCAACTTTCAAGAGAGAAAAGAGGGGGCATATATAGACGTAGAAGCCAATATATAGAAGTAATTATGTAAACGCCAACAGAAGTGATTATGCATATACTTAAGCATCATTGTTAATTTAAGTGATTATGCATACTTAAACATCATTGTTTTCCTTCTTCTGTCTTTTAATGAGCAAGGAACATCATTGTTTCTTACATTTCTATATGTTTACTTGTTTAAGAGCTGTCAGCTTTTTTAGTAACTGTATGTGAGCTTCAAAGAATTTGACTCTGATACACATGCCATACATGAATAAAATTTGAGCTCACGTCATGTGTGTGAGTGTGAGAACTCTTTTATTATTATTATTATTTTTTTTTTTTTGAGGAGGTGGGGGGTGTTTGTACTTCCAAGAAATTAATTTGGATTAAGCAACATCCATTACATCATGACCAAATAACTCTACGTTAAGGACTCCCAAAATGCTAGTCTTTGCTTTCATTAGTACCTTAGGCTAATTAGTAATTTCTCCCCCTCTCCAATTTAGACATTTTTTTTTATTTAAATTTTTAGAATGCCTTAAAATACATTTCTTCTTTTTTTTTTTCCCCTCTTTTATATTACAATTATTTTTTTGAAATTAAACAAAAAAAAATTCTTTTTAAAAATATAAAATTATTATCAAGCACAATCCAATTCGATTCTCCAAAAAAAAAAAAGTTTAATCCAATATAGTGCCTATCTATATAACTCATGCATTGTTTGTAACTAGTGAACATAAGTAGGGGTGGAACTATAGCCAAGGTGGGGGCCATCCCTCCAAAAAAAATTTAAAAATCCTTTATATTACCTATATAACTATTAAACATTTTTAAAGATATAACTTATAAAAATAGGAGTTGGCTCCCCCAAGCAAAAATTTCTAATTTCATTCCTGTAAATAAAGACTTATTGGTTGAGAGAATTGTGAGAAAATGACCGATCTTAAAAAGAACACATCCTACTTTCTTTTTATTTGTTGGATTGGAGTTTCCATTCTACAATTGGTCATTGAGGAAAGTGCTAGAAGAGGTTGTTGCATCACCAAATAGAAGCATTATTGACATACACATGATGCATGAGTTACAAATATCTTTCACACTATTCATATAAGTAACTAAAAATTGTATAAAAAAGAAGAAGAAGAAGATTCAATTAATTAGGAGTTGTATCTTAAATTATCAAATTAAATTGAATTATGTGATTTGTGGATCAATTAATAAACTTCCTTAACTATAGTTACAACTTCTAAAACAATCGTATAAATACATTGAAGTAATTCACATAAGTAACTAAGAGAGTGTGTTGTGTGTAGTATAACTTACTCCACCCTCCCTTAAAAGTTACCATGGCTTTTAAGTGGAGTTGTGGTGTAAGTTTGTGTTAGAACCCTTTTTCCTCTCCCTTGTGTGTGTGTGTGTGTGTGTGTGTGTTTGTTTCTAAAAAAAAAAAGAATGGATAACTGTCCCACATTGCTTAAGAGAGTGTGTTGTATGTAGTATAACTTGTCCCACCCTCCCTTAAAAGTTACCATGGCTTTTGAGTGGAGTTGTGGTGTGCCTTTGTATTAGAACTCTTTTCTCTTTCCCTTGTGTGTGTGTGTGTGTGTGTTTGTTTCTCAAAAAAAAAAAAAAGAATAGGTAATTGTCCCACATTGCTTAAGAGAATGTGTTGTGTGTAGTATAACTTGTCACACCCTCTCTTAAAAATTATCATGGCTTTTGAGTGAAGTTGTGGTGTGCCTTTGTATTAAAACCTCTTTCCCTCTCCCTTGTGTATGTGTGTGTATGTTTGTTCTATGTGTTGTATCTTAAATTATCAAATTAAATTGAATTATGTGATTTGTGGATCAATTAATAAACTTCCTTAAGTATAGTTAGAACTTCTAAAACAATAGTATAAATACATTGAAGTAAGAAATATATAAGATGGTAAGATACAACTCATTCAAGACCTCTCACTAAAAGTTTGACCTCAAAGTAAAAAATAATATTATAGGTGGGGGGTGGGGTGGTAAAGGCACGCCAAGCACAAGTTTTATATATCCTTTTTAAAGGCTATATATCGCGAAGCACAAGTTAATGGGGGAGTGAGAAAAGTGGCAGTGGTGGTGGGGGATTGGCCCCAGCGTGGGCCGACAACGAAATGGAGGGCCCTACAAGGCGGCGTGGAAATAGAGAATTACAGATTGGGCCCACCTTATGAGGCCCTGCTGGGTTGTCAATGATTTGGTACGGTCACCTCCTCCCCCCCCCCCCCCCCCTCATTTTGGATTTTTAAAATTTCAAAGGAGAATATTCGGCGGCGCCACTTTGTGTCACGCAAATCTCGGTTTTTTTTTTTTTTTTCTTAATTTTAATTTTTAGAGTATTATCCGCGGGTCCCATCATGCGGCTCTGACATGGGTTTTGTTTTTAATTACCCATTTTAGAAAAATTTTCATACCATTTTTATAAAAATTACAAAAAATTTCTTAAAATAATTCCTAAACAAATGTATTTAGAACATTAGTTACCTTTTCTTTTAAAAGGCTCTCAAAATGTCATATCTTATTAGAACTTTCTCACTATTGGAGCCAGAAATATTTTTTTGAAATGCTCAAGATACCACCAATTAGTACTATATACTATCTTATAGGCCTACAAGCTAAGAAAGGCTAGAGTTGTTATCATTTTCTAAGTTCTAGAGCTGCAAGAATGCAGCTTTGACAAAGGATAAAGTTTGCGCACTATATTTCAGAGACATTAGTTAAGCTTAGCTCAACCCATGAAGCCCAATCTTAGTGAATTATCATATGATCCCAACTCGAACCGAGCATGACCTGAACCAAGGCTTTGCCAATATATTACAATGGGAAGCCTGAATAAAGCTGAGGTAAAGTTGAGATGATTAAAGGGTTAGTTAAGTGCTTGGATAAAAGCCTACATTAGAAAAGGGAAGGAGGCTGAAAAGTTATTGAAGCACGAGGAACCTAGCCAACTTTCTCAGTTGGATCCCACGAAATAAAGGTTACATATCTGGCCTAACATTTTATTTGATATTTAGATATGCAGAAGTGGGTCATACCACAATCAAGTTTAGTCTTGGGCTGGACATGTCCTACTATACTAATGTGGAAATGGACCGAATCTTAAGTAAGACCCAACTAGTTTAAAGAACCCTGGGCATAGGATGCATCCAAACATCAGCCCAGAGCACAGTTTTTGATCAATGGTTAGTTTTCTTAATAATGGGTAAAAAACAATTAACGCCCCTAAGGTTTGTGTTAATGCCAGCCACATCTAAAACTTTTCAAAACTAACCAACTTGGTCCTTAATCACTGTGAGAAAAATGAATAATAGTTTAGGGACCAAGTTGAGTTTAAGGATCAAGTTGGTCAATTTAGAAAAGTCTTAGACCTGGCTAGAATTAACCCAAACCTCAAGTGTGTTAACGGCATTTTAAACTTCTTATTTTTATCTATTTCTCTCTCCAGTCTGAAAATTTAAATGCATGAATTATTAAATAGCGTCACTAAAAATCATTGAAGCAGTCAGTGTCTCGATAAACGTATCTTCTATCTTCCTTCAAATATGATCTTATACAATCAAACTGCTGCCACAACTAAGCAGCCAATGAAGATGGTTCAATGAGGATAACAAACTCATCAAACCATTACATGGGAAAAATATAATACAACAAGAAAAACTGAACTAAATAATTTGTTACATTCTTTACTTGTTTTTATAAGTAACAAATTATGTTCTTTACATCTCAATTCTCAAGGCTAGTTAAGACTTAAGAATATGATTGAAATGAATAATTGAAACTGTCGGGTATACGTCAGACAGCAATTTGAATGAACTATTTACCCTTTATATACTCAAGGAGGTGCCGATCAAGCTCAAAATATCGAGAAAGAAGTCTCTGCAACAGATGTTATCCAGGAGCAAATTATTAGTATTTCATGTCACCTCAACAACAAGCATAATTAAATCATAGTGACATGACTCATTCATGAAATCACAATGATAGTTTTAAGTAAATTTTTAAGTCGCATGATAGTTTCAGTGTCAAATAACATTATGGCTCATTCATGAAATCACAATGCGGTCCAAATATATTAGATCCATATTCTAGCAATAATTTAATGGTAAGTACAAAATTTTCATATTAGAGCAAGAATGGCCAGTTAAAGCAGCCATCCATTCATACAAAGAACATAAAAGGATCATCACAAGACTGTCATAGTTCGTTCAATCATTCCAATAGCCTATTGTTGCACTCTCTCCAAATAGTCCACGTAATGCACAGAGGTATTGCATTCCAAATATCACCATTACAGTATTTTAGCAAATCTCCCCTTCCAACATGCTAGCAAATCAACCACTCTATTAGGCATAACCCACTGTTCTGCAAACAAACACAACACTGGAGACCATATATGGCTTGCATATCACAATGTAGCAGTAAATTATCAACAGTTTCCCCAGCTTTCTTACACATACAACACCATTCCACAACAATTTATTCCCTTCTTCTATGTAAGTTATCTAATCTAAGAATTTTCCCCAAAGCAGTGTCCATAAAGACTATCCCTCTGCCTATACCGCTATGTGTCTCAATGAATTCCTTGCCCCTGATCTTAAAACATTTCCCCCTCTTCCATAGACAACAAGCCAAAACGTTGACTTCAAACAAATTTGATTCAATATAAAAGAAGCTTGATCCATCCATGGTGAATTGTAGACGCTAGATTTTTATTATAGGTGAAGTTACTGGGGATTGAACCCCAGATGTTGAACCACCATAAAGGTGGACATGCCACTAGGCCATTGGTGAATTGTAGACAATAGTGTGAAAGATTGTAAAGATTTGATGAACTGACTTGAGCTGAAAGACTCCCCCTACACAAATGGGATCTCAAAAGATTGCCTTCAGACAACAGCAGTGGAGATCTGTTGGAGTGGCTGGTGGGCAATCAACAAAAGAGAAACTCTTTTTAGTTCATGCTCTCATGCTAGGGGTGTCAGAGACCTTACTCCCTACCTAAAATACTAAAAAGTAGGAATGATCAAAGACCTAGCTCACCCGGCTGATCAGAAGGCAGACAGGCAGGCCCTTTGTTTTTTTCGGTTGGCAACAGGTCATGCAATTATAAAAAAGTGAATTCGGGCAGATGTTAGGTTTACTGAAGTCCACCTGAGGAAACTCGCCCTGACTGAATTTAATATACACATACTTGCAACATGACTTGATTTTTATTGGATGCATGTAATCTCATCCTCACACATGGAGGATTCTAATTGGCCAAATGCAACCTTATCTCTTATCTTCTTTTACATTTTCACTCAATGGATCTGTCTCTCTCTCTTGAAAGCTCAAGGCTCTCCTTATTATTCACTAACTCATCACCATTGAACCTCTATCACCTGAGCTAAAGTCACCTTTTGTTGAATAAGCATCATTTGAGCAAAAGTCACCTTACCTTCAAATTGCCTTGCCAACCTTATTTTATCAGTTGAGTCGAGGGAAGATGGTGGTCCTTGAGTTTAGGTTCTCAGTTGTCATTTACATCCCCATCAGCCGATGCCATGAGCATGAAATTAAGGTTGAGGTCCAATTGGGATATTGTGAATCTTTCCTTTTCTTTTGTTGGGGGGGGGGGAGGCTATTTGTGTATATGATTTACAGATTTTGCAGTATCTTTTTTCCCCTACAGATTTAGATTTAGATTTATTTTGTAGATCTAAGTTTTTTTTTTCTTCTTGCTATTTGTGGATATAATTTAGAGATCTAATTTATAAGAATTTGTGAACATGCTTATTCATTTATTACTACAGGTCCAAGGACCCTTCACCCGACATGATTATATTGAGTGATGAGTTTATATGAAACCCAACCCAAACTGACCTGTGATCACCCCTACTAAAAAATTATGTTTCCAAGAAAAACGAGCTTAAAACAAGGATTCACTCCCTTATGGCGTCTTTTTAAATTGGTAAGTTACACACCTAGTGGATCTTGAATTCATGACCTCACCCTTATGGACAAGGAGTAAGTCTTACAACAATAACCAAGTCTTAGTACCAAAAATTTGTGGGTCATGATAGATTGAAAATAAATCATAGAAACCTGTACCAAATAATAGATTGAAATTGACAACAAACTGTAACAAGCCAGGAGTTCCCATAACCTGGTTTTTGGTGAGAAGGGGAGGGGGGGGAGGTGGGGGGAATGGAAGGATGGGGTGGTTTCAATTGACAAGAATTAAATTAACCAAAACAAGTGAAAGAATGAACCTTAGTTATGGGGGGATGAGAAGATTTCGCTTCAAAATCCAACTGTGGAATACGTGCAACCTCAGCTGCATTCTCAAATAAGATATATGTAGGAAGTTGACCCATGCTCCCTGCAAGTACATTATCCCCATACAAATAACTAAAAATACATGTATAATAGTGAAACTGAGATATAAACTTGAACAGTTTCCAAACTAATGATATTTTACCACCAAGATATATTCCAAATTTTTCAGCTGCATTTGGGAAGAGTCCAAGGTCAACTATTCCAAAAGATAAATTTTTGTTTGAATATCTGCCACAGGAATGCACAGGCACACATTAAAATTGGTAATAACAGCTTATATTGATTAATGCAATAAAGGCAACACTATTGTTTTACAACTCACAAGTTGCTCGGAAATAATCTTTTCTTATTGTTTTGTTCTTTTTATCAAGTTCAAGATCCATGTAAGGCAAAAACGTACGTAATTGAGAGCTCAGGAAAGCACCGACTTGTGCATATGCTAGCAGGTGAACACGATGCACGAAATTCTACCTGCCAAAGTAAGTTCTTTAATCATCCAAAATATTTTTAAAAAATGTAAATAAAAAACAGGTCGTTCAATCTCAAAATGAATATAAACTATGAGTATTCCTTGTGAGGTTAACTGTTAATGAGCACTGGCACGTTTTCAAACTCTATATAATTTTGGGCCTTAATATAAGCATAATTTATTTGGAGTCAAGTGAATCCATGGAAAATGGAGTTTTATAAGGGAATGAAAAACATGGGGGGTAGGCCCATGCAGGAACCTAAGCCACCCATTCTATCATCTCTTTAAATTGAGGAATGTACCAATGATATTGAACATACATGTTGTCTTACAAAAATAATAACCATGAAACAATGTGCATCACTATTCAGCCTATATAAACAACAGAAGAATCTATCGTTTACAAATTTTTCTCATAAATTTACTACATATAACATGTCTACATACAGGTACACACACACATCTATGGAAGGATACTTATATACAAGTGCAGAAAATGAATTAAAGTATTTTTATTGGTAAGATACACACACCAAGTGGACAAACCCACAACCTTACCCTCCACCCATTCTTATGGGAAAAGAAAGTGTCATTTTGAGCTAGAACTTATTGACAAAGACAAATAACACCAGGGTTGCTTGAAAATTGAAAAGAAGGTAATGTCAGTCTGTCACCCCATCGTAATAGTAAGCACATCATAACTAAAAAGCACTAGCAAGGAAGCATCTCATGCCCCAAGACAGTACCTCAAATGACCAAGTGAGGGCCAACTGGACATTTGCCTAGCACTGCACACCTAAGGAAACCTGCAAAAAGATTGTGAAGAAAAGGGCTTGCTGGTAACAGAATAGGAATGTCCATAGCTGGCATAATGGCAAGCCTTGTCTGAAGAGAACAGAACAAAGCTAAAATTATTCCCCAAACCACCCCCCCCCCCACCCCCCCCCCCCCCCCCCCCCGGGGGGAAAACCAAAAAAGGGTCTCTTTCCTTGGTTGGTTTATATTATGGGGGCGATGTTGTATTTTGCACTCCTCTTCAATTGCGTTTTCAATAATGCCTTAGACCTTACTTGGGATTTTAATCTCCTAACTAAGGTTTTATAGCCTATATTTTGCATACAATTATTGGCCAGTTTTCCTATACAAGGTAGATGTTGGTAAAGAAATGAATTCAAAATCCTGTCTCCCTATTAATTGACATAAAAGGACGATTTCTTCTAATGTTTTTAATTTCATAAATTGGTGAACAACCATATTAGTTCTTTAGCTGATAGGAGAAATCAATCACAAAGAGTTGGAATCACTCCAAACGAAGATGTCAACTTTTTTTTAAAAGTTACAAGTTCTGCCCATTTAGCAGGATGAAAACACAGTTGAAATTGTTAAACATTATGAATTCTGAGAAAAAAGTATTTAGAACCAACCAGCCAGAATCTTGATATGTTTCCCTCTGTCAGCAAGGTTTCCAACTGCAACGGTGTTAGTTTACTTGAAGTACCTAAAGAATTGATTAAAAAGAGAAAAAAAAAATTAGGTTTATTGAATTGTAAAGCCAAGCATTCATGAATTTATCAAGTGCATCTTATCAACAAGAAGTTTGCCCCAGAGTAATAATAATAATATTAATAATAATAACAAATGAAAAATCTATATTCATTTGTTACCTAGTCCTTGGTAGGCAGGCTGTTGGGTTAGAATATATATCACTGCAAAGAGAACGCCACACCAGATAAGCATTTTGATCAAAATGATCAAACCTATTAATATCCAAGAAAATTTGACTCATCAAACAGCTTATGTTCAGCTATGTTTTTTCATTACAATTAAATGAAGAAACTCTTTTTTTTTGGTTACACATGCACCTGGAAGATATTGAACTCATGACCTCACCCTCCACTTTACTCTTTCAAGGGGAGGATATGCAATTTGAGCTAGAGTTCATCGACAATTAGATGAATATTCTATAATGTCATATTGTTATCAAAGGAATACTATCAAATGAGAGAAGATTCATATCGTAAAGAAACACGGGAGAGACTGCTATCATAATAAATTCAAATAACTTTTACAAACTTAAGTAAAACTATGAGGCCAAACCTTACATTTAAATAAAACAAAGCAACCTGGTTATTAGTATGTCAACAAATTTTCTCCAGTTAATGTGCAAAAGCAAACGACATGAAGAAAGGTACCTACCAAAAAATGCCCCCAAGTACCAAAGAGCCAGGTGGTAATCAATTACCAAAGCAAGAGCGACAAGAAAAACCTGAAGAAAATGCAACTGAGATTACAAATAAGAGACAAGAAGTACGACATTGAAAATATACTTAAAAACTATACATTCCTCCTGCAGAAGCATGCATTTGGTACAAATACAAGTTTAAGTATTCACATCTGACCAACGATTCAATAACTAACAGTCATGCTTGCATATATTATAAGAACCAAGCAAAACCAGGAAATGGCAGTGAGAGATGAACACCTTTGCAAAAAACAGCATGTCAGCAATAAAGGCCTCCCAAGTTTCTTGTCTAACCAACTGTTGCAAACACAAAAAAAGCTAAGAATTAAAAACCTCACGAAACCGATACAGTCAAAAAAGTGGCTATAACAGAAGATACATGAAATTTCCACAATGCACATGTCAAACAACACATAAACCTTTCCTATAATCCTAGCCGCTTCAAAAATTGTGTACACAAATCTACACAATGACGCGGCTTTATCCTCTCTTCTCTCTTCCCCTCTATGAAAAATATTTTTTAAGGCTTTCACAACAAAAATACAGAATAATTTGTACACAGAATTTCTATAGAGAAAGCTCCAATTTTGTGCATCCTTTCTTAATCCAATATATGAATTTGACAAAAATGTGAGTTACATTACATAGTAATATAAACTATTTATAACTAAGCAGAGTAAAAAATATATAAATACCTTCAAAAAAGCCAACACAGAAAATGCCAGAACCGCTTGAATTTCCTATACAGTGAGAAA